>JAHHUM010001769.1:0-660671 GCA_036173005.1 Crenichthys baileyi | reverse complement strand
AAAGGCCAAATCACAGAGTACAAGAAATAAAAAGTATAAGCATTGTACTCTATGAGTAATAAATCTGTATGAGTTTCACTTTCAAAATATTAAACTTTTCATGAAATTCAAATTTTTTTAGATGTACTTGTATGCATGGGAAGAACTTGCGAAATACACATAGAATGGTGCTGACCCTTGTTGTGTGTCAATGGTGACAACAAATGCTCCACCATTTAGAACATAATGGTAATTGTTTTAATTCTGCATTAGAAATCCACATAAAAAATAGACAACTTCAAAATGTCGACAACTGAATTTGCATATGAAAATTCATACTGTACAGTATAAAATATTGAATGTACAAATTGACTTTATGATTAATTCTGTGGTCACATTTTTAATATTGAACATAGCTATCACTAGCTTGTGTTACCTGCTTAGGTAAATGCTATATTAAGTAAACATTATTCTCCAGTGTGAATCAGTTACTAACACAACCCACTGACATTAACATTTTCTACATTCTAATTTTACAGTTTCTTATTTCATCCTGTGGATGAGGTGCAGTGAAGTTGTTGTTGCATAATTCCAAATGGCAGTTTGAGAAGAATGATGACACTCTTTCTAATCTTTTCTCTAAACCTGTCGTGATCCACACCTGTTTGTGTTTCTGTTAATTGCCATGACCTGTTTTCCACGTATTTCCTTCACCCCATTTTTTTTTAAATTTCCCTTTTTTTCTTTTTTTCCTTGATCAGCTTGGGCTGACCCCCCCCCCCCCCCCCCCCCCCACCCCCCCCATCAAATGTTGAGCCTATTTTCCTCCCCGCCACACTTCCTGCTGGTGGTGTTTTCCCTTGCCCACTGAGTTTGGGGGTTCTCGGTGTTGGAGCTGGGTGCTTTGGTGTGTGCCAGCCCCACTCCCGGTGGCTGGCAGGGGCCGGGCCCTGGGTCTTTCGGCCTCTGCTTGGGGGGTGGGTGCATGGGGATTGCTCTGGGGTAGATTGTGTCAGCGCGGCCGGGGGCTTGTCGCTGCAGTCCGGGGCTTTGGACTGGGGTTGGGGTGGTTCCCTGGACCCCCCCCGCCTTCCCGGGGGGGGTTGCGGTAGCCCCCCGGCAGAGGCCCCCCCGGGGTTTCCCCGTGCCTGAGGGCCTTTGGATTTTGGGGGTGGGTTTCTCCCCGGTCTTTTCGGGTCCAGGGGGAGGTTGGGCCCTCACACTCGCTATTGATATTTTTATGGGGGGAAATTTAATACACAAGGCGCTCACATTATCCCCACAGGTGTTTGGATTCAGTTATTAAAGAAACCAAAGTTTTATATGGAGCTCAGTTGCCACTAAACATCTTGCATTAAAATACCTTTCTCAGGGAAAAAGCGTCCTCAGGGGTTAACCTGTATTTTCTCCACCCTTTCTTTCTTCCCCCATTCTTTTTCCTCTCCTTTTCCTTTTTTTGCCCCACCCTCTTCTCACTGCCCCTTTTTTTCCTTTTTTTTCGTCTAGTGTCTTTGAAATTTTAAAATAACCCAAAAGCATTTTTTAAGTTTTTAAAAATATATAATTAATATAATATAAGGGGCAATATACTCAGCCGTAATGCTTCACTTGTGAAAGTAAACCTATTGGGCTTCTTCTTGGCACTCAGACAACAGTTCTGAGGCTACTCTGCCGTACAGGACATGTAAATAAAAGATAACTTCCTTTTTTCTGTGTTGTTGCACACACCCCCACACCCCCATCCCCCTCACCCCCCGACACACACACACACACACACACCTCCTGCTTCAGCATGATAACTCCCAATATGGAGCTATTTTTGGTACTTACTTATCACTAATTAGGAATATCAATTGAGTGAGCCTTGAGAGCTGAATGGACAAAAACTAATAAATCTTTAAGGTTGAACATTTATGCAGGAAGTATTTTCTGATGGATGACCAATTAAAGCGAGTACATCTAACTAATACTTCATAATGAGTTCTTGGAAAAAACACAGACTCATTAATATAAAGAGTCTGTTGGAGTGGAAAGGAGTAAAAGAGCCAGCACCTTGTCCTTCTTTTTGTACTGGCAGATGTACTACTTGCGTTTGCGTTTATTTAAAAATACATCTTTCTGACAACATGTTTAGAAGCTGGAGCTCCCTGTCTGCCAATAACAAAATGGCACTTTCTGCTTTGCTTTTCACTCAGACCCCTCAACCCACACTAAGCTGAGAACATGTTTAATTTTGTTTGAAATAACAATGAGGCTGATGGGATTGTCATAGAGTCATTTCATCCTAGCTCTGCCAAAAGTTCCCATTATTTATTGTTTTCATGGCGGAGGATGAATTCACGCATGTTTCTCACATTATAGCCAAATTAGACTCAAAAATCATGGGACTGGGTGAGAAAGAATGTTTACCTGAATTGTTGAAAAATGTACATTTTAGGAAATTTTTGTCATTCTCTTTATGGGCACAGAAATGTGCTTCATTTGTTTGTAATAGCACATTTCATAAGCAGTGTTTTGTAGTGTATATTTAGCAAATTACATTCTTTATTCCATTAGAAAGCACTGTGGATATTCAACCAGGCCACAGGTGATTTAATCCAGCAGAAACTAGTTTTTTAGAATTTATTACATTTAAAAGAAAATTGTGTGAACACTAGGATAATTTAAACAAGATCGTTTTGTAACTTAAAAATCTGACGAGTTTAAATAAATTTGTTCATTTATGCAAATGTAGAACTGTTTATACAAACAAACCTTCATTTATTCACGTAACAATTTTTCTTTGAAGTTTGTAAAATAGGTTTAAAAAGCTTTATTTATGTAAATAAAGTTTTCAGGAACAGAAAACCCACCTCCCAACTAAATAACCTTAATTAAAACACTTCAAGCTCAGGCTATTATGTTTAAATGTAAAAATGTGGTATTTTCTTATTAAAAATAGCAGTTTTGCATGAAGTGCCACAGTTCTTTCACTATAAATTGTGTTTGTGGATTTATATTTCCACCACAACAATCTGTAGGAGAAAGTATAGAACACCATAAAAAAAACGGTTTGAGAATAAAAACAAAAGAAACACAAACAAATACCTCTTTGGCCCCGTCCTATATTGATCAAACCTGTTTGGATTCAACCTTAGCTGTGGATTTAAAAATAGATTTAATGAAGAGAAGTGTAATGAAAAGGTATCATCATCCATCCAAAAGTTACTTTCTTGGAAGCAAATATTCTCATTCATTCATTCATTGATAAGATATATTTAAACAACCTCAGTTGCGCCCAAGTGCTGTACAGAATTGAAATGAGTCTAGCACAATAAATCTGAAGTAACTGAATCAATAATAAAAAAATAGAAACTGAGTATAAAACCCAATAAGCAAAAGAAATGTACAGTTATCAAACCAGTCAAAAGTCACTCCATCACCCTCAACCAAAGCAAATAGCTTGTTTAAAGAGATAAGTTTTCAGAATTAATTTGTTTTAAAATAACTACCAATTCATGAATTTGATAGAAATGTATGTATCATTTTAAATTTCAGACATCATTCATTGTCTCTAAATGTAAAAAAAATAAAAGTGTACTACCCATCCATCAGGTTTTTATACCATTTTAATCCATGGTCAAGTGGCCAGTGCATCACAAGGCAACAAAGAGGTAGACAGGATAGGCCACGCATTCACATCCTCACTTCTAAAGACAATTTAGAATGGCCAAACAACTGAACACGGATGTTTTTGGATGCTGGAAGGAGACCAGAGTGTTCAGAAATTAAATTAATATTAGTTTATCTGAATGAAAGAGATGCAGCTGGACAGTATCCGAAAGACCAGTATTACCATCCATTTTCTTAAGTCACTGGCATGGTCGCAAGTTATGAAAGCTAAATTAATCAAGTATGTATAAGTATATGTTTCTAAACTGTACCACGGCCTAAGGAATAATGATTTGGGGTCCTGTCTGTTGTCAACTCATTATCACAAATCTCCCTTTAGATTATTCGCTCAGGCAGAATTCTTTTCCCATGATGGCTGTATCCACGTCTACATTTAGTGCTTTTTTTCTACTTCATCTTCTCTCTTCGCTTAAATTTATTGTCATAGTTAAAAGGTTTGTCACTCCCAAGTAGAGCCGAGCCCATTATCATAAACAGCCCAATAAGTAACTTCACACAACGTGTGCAAAGCAAGCACACTCAATATGCAAAGCAGAAAGGGGCTGTTAAAGAAAACTGGCGCCTGGTGATTATATTTGTAATTTAATTTCCTTGGTCACACAAAGATAAGAGGAGGGAGAGGCTACAGTTGGCCAGAGATGAAAAGGAGTGACGAGAATGTGACTGAGAGGTCTGAGACTTATGAAGAAGGTTCCAGTCTGGAAAATATGGTTGATGCACTTTGGTTTTCAGGTCTAAATTAAAGACGTAAAGGCATTTTAAGAGTTTGAGGCAGAACGAAACTAGATAGTACTCCTCTTAAACATTTTCACCTGTTCGTAACAATGTGAGTGTAAACTGTCAACAAGGCCTGTGTGAATAATTTTAGACATTTGTATTTCTTTCCATTTGTAACGGCAGCTAAATTTATTTTTGGCAATAATTCTAAATAGTTTTCACAGGAGTAACTAATGTTTTATGTGGTTATTTACAGCACCTTGCAAAGTATTCTTACTCCATAAGCATTCACATTTTCTGAAATTGCAACCGCAAACCTCTTTGTATTTTACTTTGATTTTTTTGTGATAGACCAGCAAAAACTATTTCATAACTGTGAAGTGATAGGAACAGGATACATTGTTAAAATCTGAAAAGTGTAGAATGCATTCGTATTAAGTTCCTCTGAGTGAAATTTGTGCTTTGCAAAATAGCTCAAGCTTTGTCAGATTGGATGGACTTAATAATAATTCAAACACCTGTTCTCATCCAAACCATTCCACTTGACCACCTTCCTTGTTCCTGCTGAAGAAAACCATCCCCACAACATGATGTTGCTTTCACCAGGTGTCACAAGCTTCTCACACCTGACCTGTCTTCTTTGTTACTTGGGCTTCATGATACTGTTTGTCCATTTATGTTCTCTAACAAACTTCAGAGGCTTTCAAACAACAGCTTTGTTATTGTTAAATTACACACAGGTGCTCTCTAACTACTAATTGCATGAGTTATTAAACATTTGGGCACATTTGATTTTATTAAGGGGTATCAGAATAAACAACACACTATTTGTAAAAAAAAAAAATAATTGTAAAATACACTGAGATTTGTTGTTGCAATATGACAAACTCAAAAATGTCAAGGATAATGAGTATTTCTGAAAACCACTGCAGCCTAGAACTGCAATACGGTCTGCCACCTCTGCGGGCGATGATTTATAGGATTTCCTGATGGTTTTTGTTTAAGTATAGAACAATCAGCCAATAAGGTCACATGCAATGCTTTACCGAAGTAAGAGGGTAGTTTTCATCCAATGAATCCATGTGAAATGATCAAGATATTGTTTTCCTAAACTCTTGTTCTGCTAAACAAACGCAATCAGTGAAGTGGTCTGGGTGGGATGTCAATTGTAAAGGGCTGTGGCTCATTGCAGATTCTCCAGGCAAAAATAAAGCAAGTCTCTGCAAGAAAAATGAGGACAAAGGGTTTACTCTCCTCACATCTCCATGCACTCTTCTCTCTCTCTCTGTCTGCTTTTTCTGAAATTGTAGGACTGCAGACATCAAATTTCCTGATTTTTCCATTTTCAAAGAGTGTCCACTTATACTAATGATAGTGAAGCAGAGGTCGAATTCTTGAATTTTTTTTTTCCTTCATCAGAACATTACATTGAGCTGGCGATGAAGGGATGGAAAGAAGAAACAAGAGGCGCAAAGTTGATCGGAATGTGACACGGCACTAAGCGGCGCTGAGTGAAGGGACATCGTGAAACAATTTTGTGACTTCTCAAATCCCCTGTCCCTCTTTGTTCTCTCTTCCTGTGATCTTCATGTCTGGTTCTCCCCCTGCTGTCTCGTCTCTCTGTGCATTTCTTCAGTGTCTTCACTTTGAACCCAACAGCAGTTGCCACCCCAGGGAAAGTTACAAATGATCTGAATAAATTATGTAAACCATGGAGAAATAAAACTGCAAAAGAGCAAGGAGCTCTTTACTTTACTTTTCTGAGGAGGGGTAGTCCTGTTCAGAGTCCTAAGACATATGCTGGAGAATTTTAATTGTCCATCTTACAACTAAAAATATACATAATGATACTGGTATGCATGTATTTCATTTCATTACTCATCAAATTTAAGCAGCCTCTTCTCATTTTAACCAGTTTCCATTGAGAGTGGTAAAGCAATGGGTGTTACACCAGCACCACCAAAAGGTAAAAAAGAAAACTACACATTTTAGACGCTCTTTCTCCTTTTTTTCTAAGGAACAAAGTTGTTAGCTCAGGAAAATCAGATTAAGAATGCTCCAATTTGCTATGTGAGTTTATTTATGTTAGTAAACATATGCTCAGAGGATGTAGTGAAGAACCACCTGTCTATCTGTATGTAACATCTTCCACCATTCATCCTTCTACTCTTCCTGCATTCCTTAACCATCTTTCGATCTCTTTCTTTCATTTTCATATTGATTTGGCCTTTTTGGCTCTGTTTCTTTCAAAAAGGTGAAAGAGCAGCACTTGTCAGAACATGAAAAGGGAGGGGCGAGTGGATTTTGTTTACAAGTAGGCGGCAGCCATGGAACAAGGTGCGCTTTCAAGAACCCCAACAGCACCTGGTGATTGAAACAAAAGCATCTTAAGGTGGAGAGAAAATCAGTTTTAAAAGTTCTTTTACCTACTTAGGGAATATCTGCTTACTCTTAACTTAGCATATTAAATTTAAAGATGTGCCCTTTGAGATCATGAAAGCTAAACTAAATGCTTAGCTAAAATTCTCAGGGAATTCAATGACTTCGAGATCTGACTGGAGAGGCTCTGTAGAACAGTTTTGTTCATGGATCCTGTGCCGATGCAACATGACCTTCAAGGACATTTTCCTCATTTATACGGCAATTAAGCACTACCCTATTGGTAAATTGAAAAACAGACAAAAATCCTCTGTGGATTTAATAACACAGTCATTAGCAGGGTCCAACAGGGCGGAACTGCCTTTTAATTAGAGCAACACCTGATTAACGCCCAATTAAAAGAGCCAAAGCCACTTAATTCTCCACCACTTTGGCAGGTTGAGAATGTAAACATAAACAGTCCAGCATCTGAGCTCTTCCTTTCCCTCCTGGGAAGGTGTGAGAGGAAACGCAAATATTGAATCTGGATTCAATCTGTTGTCTAGTGGTCCAAATACTCTGCAGATCAGTGAAATTAATGCTGTGGATGCATGAGGTAAGTGTTTCAGAGGGGAAACAGATGCAGAGCTGGCAAAGAAAAAACAGCGCTTCACTAGGCAAGACCTGGCAGAACAGTGGCCAACTGTGCAAACGGTGAAGCAACTTGTTCAGCTCCAAAAAACACGAGCTCATGTTTTGCCCTCAGGTTTACATTTTTGTTATAAAGATTGATACCCTTTAATTTTTTTAGGCATTTTAATTAGAAGGCCAACTGACTTTACTTCAAGCAAAGTTTTGTTAAACAATTACTACAGAAAGCTACAGGAACAGATCCAGCCCAGCTCTGCTATTTGTTTGGCCAAAGTGTCAGAGGTGTGGTTCTTGGAGTGGACTCAAATGCAGACAGGTAGGCAGGAGAAGCAAGGTGAGTTGAGAAAAAAAGGTTTAATAAAAAAACAAAAAGA
Organism: Crenichthys baileyi; assembly: GCA_036173005.1. Classification (NCBI taxonomy): domain Eukaryota; kingdom Metazoa; phylum Chordata; class Actinopteri; order Cyprinodontiformes; family Goodeidae; genus Crenichthys; species Crenichthys baileyi. The sequence goes on along the minus strand of JAHHUM010001769.1, from coordinate 652,920 downwards.
AAACTCATGGCAGGCTGGATGTAGCAGATGCAGACATGAACAGCCTTGGCTTGGCATAAGCAAACAGTCGTGGACAGGCTTGGCATGACAAACAGTATAAGCCAGCAAAAAATAAACAAAACTGAAGATATATATAGGTATATATAGTGCCACATGCAGATAAGATAGGGAGACGGATTGGCATGGTGCAGGTGGACTGAATGAAACTGATTAAAAAACGGCAGAGAGAGGTAACTAAAACATGAATGAGCTGAACAGAGATGCAAGGAAACAATCTAACCAAATGAAAATCTAACATATGTAACAGAAGATGAACTAAAATGCATAATGAACTAGTGTTTAAATGTAAAAAAAAGATCTAATTTTTACCAGGTTCCAAAATTATTGAACTCTAACTTCAAGTGTACAAAGATAAAGAAAATGGAAATGTTAGTGAAAAGTACACCACCTAAACTCTACATGAACAAAATATGTAAAATCTTTGAATTTGAAACGGGTTTACATCTTTTCAACAATGATACAGTAGCAGAAGTAATTTAAGACATTGTTACTGTTAGTCGTTTTAGAGAATGGTCTAATTCTTGTCAGATCATGATTGTGATCAGATGAGCCACTCATTGTGATAAATGTAACTTTGATCATAACCAATTTGAATACAAATATAACGTTTTGCAATAAAATGTGCATTCAAATACAGGTGCCTGAGTATCTGTACTCTGTGCCCGCTTTGGTGCCCAGGGGCCCCTGAGGATGTTCATTTTGCTTTGACGTGTCGGCATGTATTTATAAGCATTTTTCATTTGTTTATTAGCATATTTTTCAAAGTCTTTTTTTTTGTCTTTTGACATTACTGATTTTTAGGTCACAGTTTGGAAAAATATTCAATAAACAACCACGACTTCACTATTTTTTTCCCCCTTTGAGAACATCTATTGTGACACATGTACATGTATGTACATGTGTCTATGTACATAGATCAAAATAAAGCATTTGACTGTTCTTAATCCTTTTTTATGGTGAGTGCAGCTCTGCTGAAGTGAAACAACACTCATTTCAGAGAAGACTCATGTCTTCTCTGAAATTTTCTCACATCTGTGAAAATTTCTTGAAGTTCACTTGTGCGAAACCTCAAAGCGCTTTGATGAAGCTCGTTTTGATGGGGAATGCCTGGGGAAAGAAAAATGTTAAGTTGCTGTACCTCTGCTGCAGAGAAGAGGTTCCTGATAGTTAACGGCTTAGAAATTGTGCATTAATGGCACCTCAGATCAGAGCCCACATCAGAACCTGAGAAGAAGACATATCTCAACAACCACTCTTTATAAGAGACTCAGAAGTTTTCTCAAACTGCCAAAATGACTCTTTTAAGAAGAAAAGAACTGATTGGGCCAAAAAACATACACAAAAATATAGTCATTATTTGGTTCTTTCTCTGCACACTAAGGTTTTTACAGTTTTTAGTTGAATATATGAATTTAAACGTTTAAAAAGCATATTATCATATAAAGTAAAAATGTCCAAAACTGAGATGGAGTTGCCAAAAAACACCCATCAGGCACTTTATTAAGTACACCTTGCTATCATTAGGTTAGACCCTTTTTTTCCTTAAAACTTCCTCAATTTTTCCATGGCATAGATTCAACAAGGTTCTAGAAACATTTCTCAGACATGTCCATTCTTATTGACATGATTGCATCACACAGCTGCTGTGGATTTGTCGGCTGACCATCCATGATGCAGATCTTATGCTCTCGTTCTATTGGATTGAGATTTGATCACTGTGGAGGCTATTAGGAGTTATGGGACATGGTGCATTATTCTGCTGGTAGTAGCCAGCAGAAGATGGATAAACTGTGGTCATAAAGGAATGGACACAGTCAGCAACAATACACAGGTAGGATGTAGCATTTAAATAATTCTCAAACCTGCTCAGCCTGAAACCTAGACACATTGCAGAATGGAACAGAACTTTCTTGTTTACGCCAAATTTTGACTCTACTATTTGAAAGTCGCAACTGAAATTGAGACTGATCAGACCAGGCAATGTCCGTCCACTTAGTTATTGTCCAATTTAGGTGTGACTGGCCAAACTGTAGCCTTAGTTTTCTGTTTTCAGCTGAGCGGAGCTTGACCTTATATTGACTTTTGCTGCTGTAGCTTATCTGCTCGACGTGATGTACGTTCAGAGACGGTATTCTGCATACCTTGGTTGTAATGAGTGGTTATTTGATATTTCACCTCAAACCAGCCTGCTCATTCTCCTCTGACCTCTGATATCAACAAGGCATTTTCATCCATACAACTCCACCTCACTGAATATTATTTCTCATTCAGACAATTATCTGTAAACTTTTTTGGCACCAACAACCATGATCTTTGGTTTGAACTTTAGCACGCTGTATTTACTATAAGTAGATGCCCAAATACAATGAGTTGCTGCTATGTTATTGGTAGAATCTCAATTTGTTTTAACAAGCAACTTGACAGCGGTACTAGGTACTACACTGTATGCAGTACCTATTAAAAAAACCAAATGAACACTGAATATCAGATCCAGATGAAAGCAGAAAAAGGAGAGTTCAAATTGTATCTCTTTTATTAAAGAAAGTCTGTAACACAACACAATTTTCAGTGATATGTGATACATTATGCACCATTTGCTTTAGAGCTTGTTTAGCTTACAATAACCACAATTCATCATTCTTTGCATGGGATTAAAAGTGCCTATACAAAATAAAGTGTTAGACGTCATTATTGTAATGTTCTTCAAGTAAATTGCAGCAGTCATGGGTACTTTCAGACACACCTGGATCTGCTCCAGGTAGAACGTCAGAACATCAGAACCTTGCAGTATAACATGTGGTGTCACATTTCTACAGATGGCACAGCTGTTCCTTAGTGTACTTGGATTTCATTTCGGTCCATTCTGAAAACAACCCTAAATCTAGCTCTTTTACAAGATTCAAAGTTCTCCACCAAAAGTAATCTCTATCACGTCCTTCTTTATGAAGTCCATTCAAGGTACTGATGTGTACCTCTTAGGAGCTATATTGCTTTTGTGGTGAACAGGTTTGTAACCCTCACTCAAAGACCTTTTAGTGGCCTCTGTTTGAGCAGTAATCCGCCATGACTCCACTGCCTTCTCTAAGTCCGGCATGTTGTCTGGCACAATGGCTTGCTCTGCAATAAAGACTACTGCCTCCACCACCAACAGAAGGATCCAACCAAAGGCCCCCAGCCAGTAGGAAGAGCCGAGACTGGAGAAGTCTTGACGGATTTCCTCTCGGTGTTGATAGGTGAAGAAAGACCAGCTCAGGAGGAAGAAGAAACCTGTGAACAGTCACAATACATGAGTCAAATAAGGGTTCATAACCGCTAAAAGAAAAAGACATAAAGCTAAAATATTTCATGCTCAGAGTCTCTAAGAAGAGTTTGCATAGTAATGAATTGCAGTTTTCAGGACAGTAAAAAAACTCCATTAAAAACTGTGGCCCAGCCGGGTATGTAAATTATCAGTAACATGAAAGGATTTCTGTAGGTGTAGGTCTGACATGAACTGCATAAACCAAAAGGCTATTTGGGGGCTAGCTGACTGTGGGTGTTTTATGACAATTTTAATTGTATATATTATTTTTACACATATAAACCAACAATGAACTCAACATTACCTATGTGAAGCACAGTGCAATATGTGTGCATGTGGGTGGCCTAGGAAAACAGTACTGCAGTAATGAATACTTCATGCCAGTTTGCATTTTCGGATTTCTTTAATCGGATTGTTTGGAATTATATTATAATTGGATTAAACAGCTGACTCTCTTATTGGATTGAATGTTAATATGACAATAGCTTGTGATTGACATGAATTAAACTGAATTATTTTGATGACTTGTTTTTACGTATTTATAGATTTGCCCTGTTTTCCTTAAGTAGCTCTTTATATTCTAATGTTGATTCATCATTCATCATTCAATCATTCATTCGTTCATCATGTGAAGTGTGAAGCGGCTGGGATGAAGATCAGCTCCTCCAAGTCAGAGGCCATGGTACTCGACCGGAAAAGGGTGGCTTGTCCTCTTCAGGTTGGAGGGGAGCTCCTGCCTCAAGTGGAGGAGTTCAAGTATCTTGGGGTCTTGTTCACGAGTGAGGGAAGAATGGAGCGGGAGATCGGACTGACGGATCCGTGCGGCTGCCGCAGTAATGGGGGGGCTGTTCCGGTCCGTTGTGGTAAAGAGAGAGCTGAGCCGAAAAGCGAAGCTCTCAATTTACCTGTCGGTCTACGTTCCTACCCTCACCTATGGCCATGAACTTTGGGTCATGACTGAAAGAACGAGATCCCGGATACAAGCGGCTGAAATGAGCTTCCTCCGTAGGGTGGCCGGGCACTCCCTTAGAGATAGGGTGAGGAGCTCGGCCATCCGGGAGGGGCTCGGAGTAGAGCCGCTGCTCCTCCACATCGAGAGGAGCCAGTTGAGGTGGCTTGGGCATCTATACCGGATGCATCCTGGCCTTCCTCGGGAGGCGTTCCAGGCACGCCCCACCGGGAAGAGGCCCAGGGACGGCCCAGGACACGCTGGAGGGACTATGTCTCTCGGCTGGCCTGGGAACGCCTTGGGCTCCCCCCGGAGCAGCTGGAGGAGGTGTCTGGGGAGAGGGACGTCTGGGCGTCTCTGTTGAGTCTGCAGCCCCCGCCACCCGGTCCCGGATAAGGGGAAGACGACGAGTACGAGTACGAGTATGAGTTGATTAATTTTCAACTGAGGTTTTTGTAAGTGGGATTTTTGAAGTAACACAATTAAATAAAGAAAAATGCATTGGAAGGAATATGATTGGGTTGAATCTGTGAAGTTTGCCCTAAAGTTTTAAAGTTCACTAAAATGACTTTTGGTGTGATTTGGTCCTGTATGAATTAACGGAATTGAAATGAATAGAACTGATTTACCTGTGGAGGCCATGGTGAGTAGCAGCAAGGTGGTGGGGTAGAGAGCCTGCCCTGCCATGAGAAGAGAGCGTGTGTTGGAGTAGGAGCGCACTGTCTGAGATGTCCAGCAGAGGGCGAACACCAGACAGAGAGCAGCAGTGCTCACAGCCATCAAGAATGAAATGACTCCAAATACTCTCTCTGCTTCTAATGCTGGAAAATACAGAGCACACAAAATGACAAATGTTTAGCTGAATCATATTAATAATAATAAAAGTATGATAAAAGTATGCTGTTACAGTCAAAGCTATCACGGATGAGGGTTGTTTCTATGTGTTTGCAGATGTTCCCACACAAGTCATTTTCTGAAAAGGTTTTTGAAGCTAATCTGTTGAACTGTATGTGAACCTAATTGATTTGTGTTCAACAGTGTTCCCCAACGGGTTTTGTTCAGGTGTTTTAGCTAACGGCAGCACGTGTCACAATATTTTTTGTCAACTATGTTCAGCTGTTATTTTTGAATAATATTATTAATCAAGTTCTTTCACTTAGTATTAAATTTGTTTTACGGATGTAATTTTACCTTGGAATTTCTGTTTACTAATCAAACTTTATTACGCCAGCTGTCTGATGCTAGCATGTCGCTATCTCAAAAGGCAGCTAGTTACAGTTAAATTAATGACTGCTACCAGCTTACTTTACAGGCTCTTACTAATTTTATCTTACTCAAATTACTATTGTTATGGATTTTGGGCAAACGAATAAAAAATATATATAACATGAACTGTTTTTATTTAAACATTTATTCCAACTGTTACAGAAATAATAGAAAATACTGAATATTTGACTAGCTTTATTATCAATAATGTTACTTATTGCTATTTTGATTTTGGTTTACAAAGTGCATATTACATAGCATGTTGTTCCTTTTCGGTGTTGGTTTACCAGACTATCTACTCAGTTAATCAACTGCTCAACACACATGCCGCTCGCAGCTTGACAACTGTATATCCCATGCTCCTGCAGCTTCCACACCAGTTGTGGTTATTATCCCCATCACCTTTTTGTAGCTTTCAACATTTAGTCATTTTGTTCCCAAAAAGGTATGAAATTAGGCCTTTGGCCAAATAAGATTTTGTGTTAGTTTGTATTTACTAGAAGGATGTTTCTTATTGTCAACTGCTAATTTAGTACAAATAATAGAATGTGGGTTCCTCACTGCATCTGCCCTTCAATGAAAAAACAAAGTGCTCTGAAAGGAAGATCACAGGGAGGCCCAGAACTGTTACAAACACCTGTGGCACGATTTGGGTCTGAGGTGAGGTGAACATGGCCCTTTATCTTGATGTTTTAAAATGTGTTCTGTCATCAAAACATTCTTTACCAGTAGTATTTTTTTTTCCATTAGTCATTTTTGTAACACTTCTGTATAAAGTTTAAATAATTTACAATTCAAGTATTCTGATGCTATAAACTAACCTGAATATGATCATTTAATTTTGTTCGCTGGAAAAATAAAGTTAGATCTAAATGACAACAATGTGTTTCAGCACGTTTTCCTGAGAGCCTCAGCAGATGCTAAGAACGCAATTCTCCAGTACAGGAGCAGGCTCAAACCTGTTTATGACTGCTGAGAACTATATCCCTAAGTGTTTCATCAGATGTTCCTCTTCACATTTATCACCTCTAGAGACAGAGAAAATCTAAATAAATCACGTTAGGGCTGACTTTCAGATCAGGACAACACACAAGTACATATAAAGTATGACACATTTTCTAACATGTTCTATTAAGTCCACCTAACCCACGGTGACAGCTGTTGACATATAGAAAATAGTTGACTTAAGAGATTTTTTTTTGCTCACCATTAAAGGTTATATCTTTATGAATATCCTGGTCATGGTTGCTGCTGTTCCACTTTGTCCACAATCCACTGTCTTTCAGCCAGAAGGGTGTGCAGACAGAGTAGCACACACACAGGCAACCTGTTATTCCCAAACAGGACTGAGCAAACCTGAAGCGGCTGATAGAGTCTTCCAGCTCAAGAAACTTCATTTTTTAACCACACTGAAAGGGAAACAGAAAGAAGAGGGGATAAATAGTTGTTTAAAAAAAGACAGGTTAAGTTATGAAAGAAAAAAGTGTTTCGAAGTTAACCCTATTATTAAAATCATTTAAATCTGCTTTAGAAATGTATGCCTTACCTTGTTTGATGATAGAATGGATTTAGACATGAAGAGCTAAAGTTTTGGCTAGTGCTACTGTACCTACACAACTGTATGAACACCCTTTAACACGCTGGTTTGTTCTTGTACTGCTCCTGACCGCAAGCTCTCTATGACATAGGAAAACCCTTGGTGTAACTCCACCTTCGCTACAATGGAAACTCCCCCCTCAACAGAAATTTCCCCACAAACTCTCCACTCAGACCCACTTTAGAGAAAGTGAAAGCTGCTATTTAAGGAAGCAGAACTGTGTTCGTTAGTACAACACAATAAAATGGTTATAGAAATTCGACATTTAAGGGAAGGTCAAATTTGATATTAAAATTCGATTAAACTTTACAGGTGAAACAAATAAAAACCCTTTGGCATTTGCTTGTTTCAGTTAGAAAGTGTTTTGGGGGTGTCAGCAGTGCATTATGCATTACAACACATAAGAAGAAATCCCACTCTCAGTTTATGCAGTAGATGACAAGATGTAGATGCTGAGAGCGTAGGCGACCTCATCATGTAAACACCACCCCTTTCTCTTTCCTTTGTTACAACGTAAGGGCACCCACAGACCACCCAAAAACATTCAACAGTTTGATACTGATTAAACAGAAGATTAAGAAACACAGTTGCGTGGCAATAAATTTCAGTGTCAACAGAAGGTTTATTCATTTCAGTAATTCAAATCAAAAAGTGGAACTAATTTATTTAGATTTAATACAAAGTGATTTATTTCAAGCACTTATTTCAGTTTATTATGATTATTGTTTATTGCTAATTTTAACTGCCGTAGTTATTTTACCATTACTTGATGGGGTTTCGTTTTTCTGTAATTTGTGTGTATTAATGTATGTGAATTTTGTTTTGATTTTCTGTTATTACTACATAGGAAATGAACAATTTCATGCTGCTCCTTGCAAATCTTCAGATGGCAACATAAGTAGCACTTTGCATAAGAACATGAAGAGTCTGGTTTTCAAGCTGCTACTCATTGTTTTTCTCTTTTTAAGATTTTGTTTTGTTACAATTGACCTTCATTCCTCTTGGTTTTATGAAGTCAGTGAGGTTATTCTGTGTTATTTTTGCATCTTGCCTGTTTATTATTTACAATTTGAGGAAAGTAAATTAATTTCAGTTATATGATGTCACGCATTTTGCACAGTTCGACAGTGGAGTTTAAAGATAGTGTCATTATGAATAAATCTATCCGTAAATGAAGAATCGAGGTGCTATGTATTTCCTGGAGGGAGTGACACTAATAGAATCCCAAAATTCTGTTTCAGTTTTTTTATGCAAATGTCAACATAAAAGGTATGTCCTGGTCCAGGTACTCAATAGTTGGTCAGGGCTCCTTTTGCATGAGTTACTGCATCAATGCGGTGTGGCTTGGAGGCTTTCAGCCTATGGCTCTGCTGAGGAGTTAAATTATCTTCCTAACGCTGCGATTATTCCTGTTGCATCTTTTTTCTGCCACACTTTTTGCTTCCACTCAACTTTCCATTAATATCCTTAGATAACGCACTCTGTGAACAGCCTGCTTCTTTGACAGTGACCTTTTGTGTCTTATTCTCATTGTGGACTGTTTGCTGGACAATTGTCAAGACAGCTGTTTTTTATGATTCTGCAGGCCATAACATAAAATATCTGTACTGAAATCCCTTTTTATTGAATGTATTGTTTGAATGTTCAGAAAAACAACACCACAATTATCAAAGTGAACAGAAATTGCTTACAATATATAACTGTGTAATGGGTTTCACTTTTTGAATTAAATTACTGAAAGTTTTTAATGATAATTTAAGGTGAACCTACAGACAGCATTTCTGTATTGTTTCATGACAATGGTAAAGAACCAATGGCACAATTAACCTTTTATTCACAGATCATTAAGATGTCATTCTGATTCATTTAACGGTGCAACATAAATAAAATTTGAGTAGAACTTGACATATTTTGATTGACTTATATTTGGCATTTAATCTGGATTTGAGAAATTAAAAATTCTCACTATAGCGTCCAAAAAAACCATCTATGTCATAGTAAGGCGTCAAGGTTTAAAACAATCTGTTCTTCCTGGCATTTTCTCCAATAATTTTCTTCACCTCTCCTTTTTATCTCATTCTCTGCTGATACACACAGAGGCAAGCATCAGACATGAGCCGGTGTCAGACGTCTTTGTGTTTTGTATTAAACACAAACAGGAAGAAGGAAACAATAAGCACTGTCTCTTGAAATCCTTGGCAGCCCCCATTCACGCCTGTTTATTCTGAGCTTACTTTTTGGCTCTTTGCAGCAGGGACTTGAATACATCAAGAATTTCTGGGTCTTCTCCTCGAGACAGCACTGGAGTGTTCTTCTCTAGCCAATCAGACGAACAAATCTGATGCCTGAGAGTACCAATAAGTGAGTCCAGACTCTCTGCAGGCTTAGATGCTTGGCAGTCCAGCAAAACAAACTCCTCTGCGCCAACTGAGCCTGTGTCAGGAACAGGGCTATCCCTCTCCTTTAGCTGGTCTGATGACTTGCTCTGGGGGGAGGACGTTGAATTAACAATTGCAGCGTTGTCTGAATCGTCACTCTCATCTTTTACTGGATTTTTACTCCCATCAACTGTTCCTTTAATGAAGCATGCATCAGAGCTGCTATTTCTTTCTTCGGTTTCTTTCAAAGCCTCCCGAATTCGCTTTAGGCCTGAAAAGATACAAAACTATAATTATTATTACTGAATAGCTGTAGTATACAGAGCGTGGCTAAAGTATTCATAGCCTGTTGACTTTTCAATCTTTAATTACGTTACAAATACAAACTATGCCAAAATGAAATCCAGAGCAACCAACTGACCTCAGAAGTCACCTACACTGGCAGACCTGGCAAGTAGAGCATTTATTTGAGAAACCACCAAGAGGCTTACAGAAACTCATGGATGAGCTGTATAGATCCACAGCTCAGTAGGGACAAATCTGGTCTCCATGGAAAGGTAGCCAGAAGAAAGCCATAGGAAACGTAATTTTTGAAATTTACCACAAGCAATGAAGGGGACACAAAAGACAGATGTGGAGGAGGGTGTTTTTATCAGATGAGATCCAAACTTAACATTGGGGCCTACATGCATAACACCATGTAATGCTAACACTGCACATCACCCATCTCCACAATGAAATGTGGTGGTGGCAGCATCATGATGGTGGAATTTCTTTCTTCATCAGGGACAGGGAAGATGGCAACTTTTACTGTTTTTGTTTTAAGCCTCTCAGTTGTAGATTTTCTGTTGTGTTGTGTTTTGGATAGTTTAGTATAAGGTCTAATTTTGGCAATACTTTATCTGTTGGACAGAAAGATCTCTTCCCTTTTGACTTAAGAGTACTTTGGTATAGAGAAGAGTTTGTGGTCGACTCAACGACTGCAAGGCGCCCAGGTTCTGTGGTTGGAAAACCAGCCCAAATCCTTCCTCTGCTTAATAGTTGGTATGATGGGTTTGCACTGATATGATTTGTTGAGGTTTTTTTTACTAAACATGACTTTGGTCTCAACCTTTTAAAAGAACAAGTTGTGCTTCCACTTTTTGTTTTAAAAAGGCTATGATGATCAATTCATCAATTAGCAGCAACCGGCTGCAACTTTCACACCTAAATTGTAGCAAATCAATCGGGTGCACTTACTTTGTCATTTTTTCCATTTTGACTTTTTTTAGTTTATGTTAACTGAATGATGAGAGTGTTAAATATTTGTGTACATGTGAGATTCAATTTGAACTGCTTGCTGATAAATAAAACTGTACCTGAAAGAGGCTATACTTCATTTTTGCCATAGCTGTATGTTGTTTATACTTTCTTTTCACATTCTGTAAAATCATCCTGATAAAAATCTAGCTAAAATATTGGCATTGTGCATGTTTATGCATCTTTTCTGACAATAGTGCTGAGGGAGTTTGTGAAGTAGCAATTATAAAATGCTGTTGAAGAAATAAATGAAAAAGTAAGCCCATGAGACTGACCGAGTTGAAGGTGGGGTTGTTGGTCTGCAAACACGATTCGGAACCATCCAGGTATAGAGCATGAGAACGCCTGGCCACAGCTCAACAACACTTTGTGTCTGAGGAAACACCTCCAAAGAGACAGCTCCTCCTCAAAGGATGACTCACTCAGATACTTTAAAACAAAACAGAATTGATTTTTACAACAACCTACACCTGTTGTTTTCAAAAAAGAGAGAAAATGTGGATCTCTGCAGAGATAAACACATTACCGACATTGACTCTGCACATTATTTTACCTTTCTAAGGTCAGCCCAGACATACAGGGCAGCAGGTCTGTCCAGTAAGGGGATGCCTATGCTTCGCAGCTCTCGGGTCAGGAGACTGTGGGAACTTTTTAGCCTGCGTCGGTTCTCAGGCAGAAATACGTTATCGATCCAGTCTATGAGAATGCAAATTCACAACATGTACAGTTTAGGTTACCAATCTTACTGCAACTTAATATAAAATAAAACTTCAGATTAATATAAAAGAGGAGTAGGTAGATTCAGATTTGTGGCATATTTTGAAGGTTTCAAATGACCTTCAATCAACTGTTGATTTGGGAAACTCTGTATTGGTTGTCTTAGAACTTTTCATACCACAGATCATCCCATTTATCCGACAGGAGTTTCTCAGCCAGCAATGGTAAATATTGCTCATCTGCAGTATCACTAACATGTGGAGTCCAACAAGGCACAGTTTTAGGCCCCATGTTGTTTTCCTTAAATGTGTCCTTCTATTGGAACTGTAACATATTGTTCTCTCAATAATCGTCAAATGTATTTAGCCAAAGAGATGGCAAAATGTATAGAACTGTGTTAATGACATAAAATAATAGATTCATTCAAATTACCTTGATCTTAATGAGAAGAAAACTGAAGCAATCTTGCTTTTAAGCTTAGATATTGTAGACAAAACACACACTGCTCATAAGCCCTTAGCATCTAACAGTGGATTTACTGTTAAGATCCTTTACAGTATTTACAGCTGTTTTAACTTTAATAAACATTTAATTCAGGGAAATTTGGCTTACAAACCTAGATTTTCAAAACATCATTCTGCCAATATATACTTGTGTTTCTTTCCTAAAGGCTTTGAAAAAGTAATTCATGTATTTGTCACAACAGGAACCAGGAAGCCGGAGCACATTATTCCAGTGTTGCCCTCTACTGGCACACTGTACTTGTTGGTCCCTATCTGCAGAACCACTCCTTTATTGAGAGTGTCTTGCTAATCGTCAAAGATTACCCCCTGTTGTCTATTCCATTTGCACAACAGCATGTGAAATTGATTGTCTATCAGTGTTGCTTCCTAAGTGGACAGTTTGATTTCACAGAAGTTTGATTTACTTGGAGTTATATTGTGTTGTTTTAAGTGTTCCCTTTATTTTTTTGAGCAATGTATTTTTATGTCTATTTATTTATATTACAGTATCTTATATTGTTTGATTATGTTTACTACATAGATTTTATTTGATCTGATCCATTTGTCCCTTTGGGGTTTTATTGGTTTTTCAAGTAATATTTTATTACTCTTGTATCTAATCATTGCTGTGCTGCAGTTTGGTGTAACTTTTATGTGTCTAAAGTGCTATATGACTAAAATTACCATTGCCATTCCAAATGATAAACAGCTTTCATTAACTAAAATTGAACAACTCATTGCCAAAGAAATTTTGTTTCAACAATCACTTGTGAATCTTGGCTCATACCTCTGTCCCGTAGCAGCTGAGCCACCTGGTGCTGCAAGGTTCCAGGGAGGCCGTGGAAGGAGCCCAGCTGAGCCAAAGCCTCCACAAGATCTGTATTCACAGTATACAAAGTACCAATTCTGATTCCTGCCATTGCAAAGTCCTAGACAGGAGAAGATAGAATAACAAATAGCTGTGAGACCAAACACCCACAGAAGAAAACTTTTTATTCTGTACTGTCAGGAGGAATACCGAACCCGGTCCTTGGCAGTATACGTACCTTGCTCATCCCCCACATCACATGCGTCCTCTGTGGGTCGGGCACACTGAAATAAGGGCAAATCAGTGGGAGATAAGAGCATGTCCTCAGACAGAATTGTGATGATTAAGGTTCTAATACAGTAATCATGCAGAACCTCTCTATGCTGAGGACACTGTGAAAGGTGACAGACTCATCGAAGACCGTCAGCATGTACACCTCATCTACAATGGCGTGCAGTTCATTTCTAAAAAGAGATGTCACAAAAAATGTTTTTTATGCTTTTAATCACTATTAACAACAAAGAAAATGCAACATGAATGTTAAATGATTCCTTGAGTGTTTGCTGTCAGCGTAAAAGCCCTGAGATTTATGGTTACAGTGGCTCTGCACATTGAGGGGAATTACTCAAATGACTCTTTGGCACATGGTTGTTTTGACAATATGCTGATAGAAAAGGCGATAAAACTGCGTGACAAACACTTGTCATGCCATACATTGCTTGAAGCACATCACAGCTGTGCAGGATTTACAGCAGGATGCCGTGTGGGATAATAGAGGGGTAAACATACCTTTGGGCGAACTCTAGAAAGGCAATCATTTCCTTTGGAGTGTAGATCTCTGCCAGAGGATTGTGAGGGTTCATGAGGATAAGAGCTCGAATGTTCCACCCCTTAAAGAAAGTGGCAGCTTTAAGTACATATGAACTCTCTTGAAATGCTGATGAGAAAAATACCCCACCCAATGTAATTTCTAATCTATGGAAATATCACTTCAATGACATACCTCTTGCTTAGCCTTTTTTAGCCCTGCCTCTAGTTTTCCTACAGTGAGGTGGAAGGGTTTGCTGTCTTTGCCATCAGCCTATACATAAACAGTAAAAACCATCAAACTTTAACAAAACAGCCACCAATACAACCTTGAGTGTGTAAACATGAACAGACACTATATTTTTTAATTTTAAATGACTGAGTCTGAATGAAAATAGATTTGTATTCTTACCTCACAATCAAGAGGGACATGGAAGAGTTTTACATAACTGTACAAATGCACATCTTCAGTTATAACCCCATAGAAAGGAGTAGGAATAAGAATGGCATCTACAACAGAGAAACACACAGGATATACTAAGAAAAAAGTCAAACTGAGATACACCAGTGACTTTGAAAAAAATAGTCACACCACTTGAACTCTTTTTACATTTTTAAACATTACAATCACAACTTTAAATGGATTTTATCGGGACTGTATGTGCTAGACCAACATATAGACTGAATTTTCTACCAATTCTTCTTTGCAAAATAGCTAAAGCCCTGTCAGACTAGATGAAGGGTGACTGGGATTTTCAAATTTCAACTTCAGGTCTAGGCTTTGACTTAGCCACTTCATTATAGCTCTGGCTGTATGTTTATTGTCCTTTTCCTGCTGGAAGGGAATCGTCTGTTCCAGTCTCAGGTCTTTTGCAGTCTTCAATAGGCCATACCATACTAGTTTCCCTCTCTGACTCTGCCACTATGATATTTCACTGTGTGGATTGTTTGTTCAGCATGATATGCAGTGTTAGTTCTCTATCACACAAAGCATTCTGCATGTAAGCCCAAAATTCTATATTGGTGTCATCAGACCAGAGCCCCTCCTACGTGTTTGCTGTTTTCTCTACATGGCTTGAGGTAAAATCTGAAAAGCATTTCTTATAGGTTTCTTTCTGCATCTTTTTTATGATGGTCGGTGGAAGCTCTCTTCACCTCCTCCAGAGTTACCATGGGCCTCTCGCCTGCTTCTCTGAAAATGCTCTCTTTGCCTTAACAGTCAGTGTAGGCGGGCGACCATGTCTTGGTAGGTTTAAAGCTGTGCCATATTCTCTCTATTTCAGATGACAGACTGAGCAGCACTCTGTGAAATATTTCAGTCTTGGCATATCATTTTAGAACAAACCCTGTTTTAACTCCTCAGTAACATTATCCCTGACCTGTCCAATGTGTCCCTTCGTGTTCATGATGTTTGCTCTTTAATGTGCGCTAAGAAGCCTCTGAGGCCTTTATAGAAAGGCTGCATTTACACTGAGATTAAATAAGTAAAAGTGGACTCTAGTTACTACTTAACATCTGGAGGCAACTTGTTACACTAGATTTTATTTAGGGGTGTTAGAGCAAAGTAGGCTGCATAAAAACACACCACACTTTTCAGAAACCATGTATCCTTTTCCTTCTACTTTACAATTATGTGCCTCTTGATCGATCATACCAAATCCCCATAAAATACCTACAACTTTTTATATATAGCATGACAAAGGGTTTAAAGGGTAGCATGGCACTGTATATTATTATGATGTTTTTGTATTTACATTCACAAAATATACAACGCATATGCATTTATTTGTGTACATAACTTATTTTAAATTACCTGTTTTCTATGCTGTGTTAATGGTTGGTTTTCATTGTTATTGCTAATGTAGAGATTAAGTCTCGAGAGTCGATTAGTGGCAGGAAAAGGCTAAGTCTGGTTAAGTAATCCATAGTCTGAAAAGAAGCTCTATATTTCCTAAAAAGAGGTCACCTCTGTGTCTGCACTGTAAAATTGCAGTTTATGAAGCTGACTAAATAAGTCAGATTTTTTAAAGTTGTTGTGTCTCTGAGATAGTGTTATACTTAATATATCAAATAGACTAAATAAAACGCTGCTGTACAGATATTTGTCTTCAGCTACATGCAGGTCATGCAGTGTGCCTTTTTCAGCCCACCTTTAGGATCACAAATTACAGCAGCAATACATGAGAAGAGCGAACCACATCCATTCATCACCACAACCTGAAAGAAAAACAACAAAACATGAAAACACTGTTCTACGGAAGACTGAACAAACACCAGAACCTGATAAAAATGTGACAAACTCATCCAGCTACCAACCCAGAGGTTTATTCCAAACGCAAATTAAGTATGGTGGGATTTGGCATGTTGTATGTTTGTGTGTATAAGGGTCATCCTGTCTGACCTTTGTAATTATACAGTACTAAACAATGTTAGTTGAAAATAACTCTATGGTACTGTTTTTGATAAACAAAAAAGATTGTTAGGATTAAAGACAACATAAGACTCAACATTAAAACTGAAAAATTGTGAATAATTAAGGATTTTTTAAAGTTATTTCCAAGCTTTATTATTCTATGCCTGTCAACTCTTGAAAATAAAGAAGTTTTCTGTCATCAGAAACTATAATGATGTCAATATTGAATCATTTGTCTCTGGTGTTTTACAAACAACAATTAAGCTAAGCCTACCAGAGTTTAGTTTCTATGCTCCTTAGATCTGGAACCAACTTCTGAAAATTTGAGAATACTGAATTGAAACTCATGCTTCTTTTAAATAAAAACTAAATACGCTTACAGTTGCATTTCCTGATAGCTTTTCTGTAAAGTCCAAAGCTTATTTTATCAGTTTTCATGTCTTTGCCATTTGTTTTAGATTGGCTTTTCTCTTTACAGCAAATATCTAAATTCTACTGTTGTTATTTTTGTGCATTTTTAAAATTTATTTATCGGTCTTTGCCTTTTCTGTGAAGCACTTCGCACTACAGCGCACTAGGAATATGAAATGTTGCATTACCTTGCGCTTCTATGACACTATGCAAATGAAAATGAATGCAGTTTTTATTTCTTTTGCAAACACATAATCTGTGCGCTTTGTTGTCACTGAGTCGACTGTGAACTCCTCTGTGTACCAAATTAATCTTAAATCAAATGTGGGACCATCTGTGCAAAAGCTGAAGGTTGGCTCGAATTGTGTTTTTCAACAGAACTGGCCCAAAACACTGTGCATCTATAATGAAGTTGCTGAAAAAGAAAAGATTCACAAAGTAGCATAATGACCCAGTAAAAGTCCAGATGTCAACCAGATAAAAATGTTGTGGTGGCTCATAAAAAAATGTTCATAAAAAAATCATCAATGAATTGAAACAATTTAAAAAGATGATTAATTTTAAAATATTCAACAACAATGTGAGAAACTCCAAACAGATGATAACTTTAATGTATTAATACTAAGGATGGTTTTGTAAGTTACTGAATATTTAATAAGTCAGTCAGTCATTTTCTACCGTTTCTTCCATAGTGGGTCGCGGGGAAGCTGGTGCCTATCTCCAGCAGTCTATGGGCGGGAGGCGGGGTACACCCTGGACAGGTCGCCAGTCCATTCTGTAATGGACTGGCGATAAGTCAATTCTTGAAATGACCTGGCCACCAAATATTCTGTTATTGGTATCATAACAAAGTGGGAGTAACTGGTAGCAACTGCTACTCAGCCAGAGAGCCAGAGAGCGGGGGGCCAGAGCAGAAACATCACAGGCGGACGTTGCCAACTGTCTGCATAGTCAATAGCTACAGACTTCAAAGTTTGTGTGGTCTTTAGATCTCAGATTAGCTTATAAGTATGTAAAGAGCTTAGCAAAATAGGTTTATTTGGAAGAAGAGCTGCATCCAAACCTTACTTCACCAGGTGTGAAGTGTCTGCCTAAGTGCAGTGTACCAAGCGTAAAGTTTGGCAGCAGGGTCCGATCAAGGTATGGAAATGTTTTTAAAGGGTTGGGTAGAATACTGTGGTGTACAAAGACATTTTGGACAATTTAATACTCCAGCTGAAATAGAAACCTTAGCTGGGGTTAGGGCCAAAAAGGTTCCAACTGGTCTGTGCAACACTGCACAAAGCAGAGCAGGGTAGGTGGGGAACATCTTGGTGCAAGGCAACAGTGCTAACCACTCCATTACCATGCAGCCCTTCATGTGGACCTGAATAAGTTAAGTGACTCCTGCGCAGAGCTAGGCCAGACTTTGTGTAGCCCAAACCAAAACCTTTATTTTGTTCTTTTTGAGCTGGTGTGCGTTGGATCATTGTCCTACTGCATAAGTCACGTGCTTTTGAGCCTAAGGTCATGCAGTGGTGGCTGGATGTTTTTCTTCAAGATTTTCTGCCAGAAAGCAGAACTCACAGTTCCATAAATTGCAGCAACTCATCCAGGTGCTGAAGTAGCAGCAAAGGATCCCCAGACTATCACACTACCACCACCATGTTTGCCTGCGGGAGTAATGATCTATTTCAAAAAGTTCCACTTTTGTCTCGACAGCACAAAGGAAATTTTCCCATAGGTGTTGGGGGTAAACAATATGTTTTTTGGCAAATACGAGACAGGACATTATGTTCTTTTTGACAGCAGTTGGAACTCTTTCATGGGTGCTTTTCCCAGTCTCTTTATTGTTGTTAAACAATAAACACTGTCCTTAACCAAGGGAAGTGATGTTTACAGGGATTTAGATGCTGTGTTCTTTTGTTACCCATTGAAAGGTTCACTAATGTTCCATGTTTTCTGCATTTGTGGATAATAACTGAGTCCTTACTCTACAAGTCTGGCAGTTATCACACCTGAGTGTGACTAGTTGACTAGATGCTGAACTCTTTCATGGCTAATCACAGATAATTTGTGATTTTACAAGTAAGGCAGTTACTTTTTCACATAGGGCCAGGTTGTTTTGGGTAGCTTTGTTTCCTCAATAAAAAAAGTAATCTTTTGTAAACTACTTATTTTTATATATTCCTTTAGGTTATAATTGTCTGATATCAAGCACTAACAAAAACACTGGTGCTTTACTCACATTATCAGCTCTTAGTGGCTGGGGAGAGCAGCAGTAGTGAGACAGGAACTTTGCCACTTCTTCTCGGAGGCTAAATGAAGGCGGGATTGAAAGATTGTCAGAAAGTATAGGTTTCATGTGTTGTTATTAAAATAAGACTTTACTAAGATATTACTTTAAAAATGAAAGGGAAGGTGCTTTGAAAAGTCTTACAAAGCGTGCCCAGTCCAGCCTGAATACTGCAATAAGGACGGCTCAACGTGCAACATGTCAGGCTTGGTTAGCTGTTGCAGAAAAACAAAATGTCGGCAAATGCAGAAGGAATTTTTACTAATAATTCAAAGCTACAGACAATCACATTACAGTATGAAGCAATAGTGGTGGAACTTTGACATTGTCTATGTTACTGTAATCATGGGTATTGCTTCAATAATTTACCATTAATGTTTTACATACGCAGATTCTAGTCTTAAATTGTTATATTATTCTGTTTTTGAGAAGCTTTACTGGTGGAAAACATTGTTTTGAGAAAAAAGGCAAAGTGCACTTTTTAGAGAAAGCTTTGAAACTTCTTTTAACATCCCTGCAGCAAGTGTCTCCACGTTCATCTTAGCTTAAATGTCATCCCACATTTTTGCAATAAATAAATGACCAATTTATTTCTATTTGTTCTATTTATTTTCTATTTGTGAATTTGTTCTATACAAAATCCCTCCTCCACATATCTCTTCAGGATTCCTGCATCATGTCAATTATGTGTGTGACAGTATCATGGATCTTACTCTTTTATGAAGGAGATCAAAGCACAGTTTGTTCTCACTGGTTCCCAAGTTGACTATTCCCTGGAAACAGAAAACAACCATATAATTATCATTTGTGGTTCAGATTTGTCTTTGTAGCATGATGCCTACTTACATCAGGATTGTCTATTTGGTGATGTTTGTCCGTTGCATACTGCATAAAGCCCTCTTGGAGAATGCCTTGATGCTGTCGGATGCTGTTACCACGGCTGGACAGGTACACGCTGTGGCCGGGAGCCTCTGCACCTCTCAGCGTATCCGAAACATCCTGTGACACTTGGCAGGTCTTCACAGATGTGCAATGGGACTTTTTTGTCTCCTGAGTGGGGACAGCCTGTGCTGTGGGTGCTTCTGGGGGAGGATGACATAAAGATGACGAGACAGCGGGGCCGTCTGAGGCCATCATGGGAGTTGACAGATGAGCCAGAGGTGAGACAGACTGATCGGACTGTATGGCGGTTGAGGGACCCTGTTTGGCGGTGAACAGCGACCCCGTGAGCATGCTGAACAGGTGGAGCTCATGCTGGCGCTCCTTTTCTGCCCTCTTCTCCTCCCTCTGCTCCCTACGCTCCTCAGCCTGGAACTCTCTCTCCAGCTGGGCCTCCTCCAGGGAGAGGAGGCGCTCCTCTGCAGACTGCTGCCAGTTCAGAAAGCTTACCAGAGCTTTGTCCAGGCTCTCCCGACCACCTGATCTGCCACATGATGATCTGCCACCCCGTCTACGCTTCCTATGTTTCACAGAAGCTGACCCACAAAGAGCCTCACTGCTGGGCGGCTCAGATGTTTCTTGCATTACAGGACCAATGTGAGCGGCAGATGGAGCAGCACCAGCAGCATTCATGCTACTATAACCTGAAAATATAAACTTAGGAAATTACTTTTTAATACAAACATGAAAATGATGAGTAATAAAACAAATTTTATTTTTTATTGCAGTTATTGCAGTAGCAGAATCTCACACTGACTTCTATTTCAAATCCAACCTTTCATTTGAGAATATTTATTCAGTGGAGGAAAAAAAAAGTTTTAATAAAAATCTATTTAAAATAAATGCTATTTTTTTAAAGCTGCACTTTACTTTTTTAAGTCAATGAGTGTTTCTGTGAACTTCTCATCAATCAGTAAATGAGAAAGAGCTGTTATCCACAAATGGGGCTTATATGGAGACGTGGTGAACCCTCCCAGGAGTGGGACCAAAATTACTCCAAGTGCATCAACGTCTCATTAAGTCATAAGTCAAAAATGAACGTAGAAAAATATCTAAAGCACTGCATCCTCACTTGCCTCAGTTTAGTGTTCATGGTTCAACAATAAGACAGATACTGGACAAAATGGCATCTATGGGAGATTTTCAAGGTGAAAATCACTGTTTAAGGAAACCCAAAGGGTCAATTTGCGAAAAAAAAACATCTTGATGACAAGACTTTTGGGAAATATTATGTGGACTGACCTTTGTGACCTTAAGTTCAAATGCACTTGGGGTTATGTCCCTGCAGCGGTAACCAAGGCGAACGTGCCGCTCACAATATGGCCGAGCCATTTTGTATGATGTATCGTTTCTGCTGGGCAACGTATGCACCGTCCACTCTACTATGTGTGAGCAGAAGAGCTTTTAGCTGCCCCTGTGCGCGGGTAAGAGGATGCAAACAAAGTGTACGTGAAAATCCAAATGCACTTGGGTTATGCAGCAGGACAATATAAAGCACACGGGCTCAAAAGAGTCTGGACTTAAATTTGAAAGGTTGGGTTTGGCCTTGATCAGGCTGTTCGAGCTTGTGACTGAATCAAAACAATTCTGCAAACAAGAGTAAGCCGAAATTCTTCCACAGTGATGCGAAAGACTTATTTCCAGATTTCACACTTGATGACAGTTTCTGTGACCAAGGTTTCGGATAACCGGCTATTAGTTTTCAGATTTAATTACTTTTCCACATAAGGCCACGTTGGTTTGGATAACATTTCCCTTATATTAAGGAAATTATGATTTAAATATCATTTCACAACACTGTACTAAAACTAAGGGTTAGATATTTCCCAGTGTTGGTGTGAGATTACGCTACTTCGATGAAAGATAAATTTGTTTGTAAGCCTTTTAGAAACAGCTGTATCAGGGATGCCAACAAATTTGTCCACATCTATAACATGCTTCTTTTTTTTTTTACTACAGTGGAGATAAGATTGATTGTATTTGCCTGAGGGTGAGACTCTTGTATTGGTTGAGATTTCAGCTTGACCCAGTGTGTCCTCGGCTTCCAGTAGAGACTGCCCATCTGTTTCCTGATCATCCCCAGAGCCATAGTACATGTCAGGTGGTGCAACACCAGAGTTCAGCATGTTCTCCTCAGCATCCTCACACTTTATATCCAGAGGATCTTCAGCTTTTGGTGGCTGGCCGAACAGAAACCCGGCTGAGGATGAAGGGCCAAACGAACCCCCTGGAACTCCCTGCAGATATGGCTCAGGCCCACCTGAGCCCTGAAACACCTGCTGGGCTACGACAGCACCTCCCAAAGAGGAGTAGCTGACGGCTGGACGGTTCGCCAGCACTCTGTCCATCACGTCATAGAACTTCCAAGTCCTCATCTTGCGGTTGTCTTTGATTCGCCTATACTCCAGCTTCATCTTCTTGATCTTCTCCCTGCACTGGTCGCCCGAGCGGTAGATGCCCTTTTCGCGCAAGATGTGCGCGATGCGGTCAAACACGCGCTGGTTGCGCAGGGAGCTCTCCAGTTCGATCTGCACCGACTCGTCGGACCAGAGCTGCAGCAGCTCCACGATCTCCGGGTCGGTCCAGTTGCTGCCTCTTTCGTACCTCCTGGCGCGGAAGTCCATAATGCATCTAAGTAATAATAGGACGTATTCTGCAACAAAGGAGAATTCCCTGTTTTAACTTAAACAGCGCCGGGAATCATTTATTTAACGGCATCATTGTTAGAGTTAGTGATTCTCACCGTGTATTACTACCCATTAACCACCTTTGCTCTCTCACCTTAAATCAAAAGGGCTGCTCTTCGGGAACATATTGTTGTGGTGCAGTCACTCTGGTGTTACATCACGGCTCATTGACCCGATTTCCGCCGGTTCGGAATGGCGCGGCTTTGTTCAGCGCATGTTAGAATGTACAATTCTTAATCATTCAGTGACAATCTTGTCATAACTTGGTAGAACTGGGGAATACAGGCACACAGAAATATCTGCATCCGGGTTGACGGCACATGCGTGCTGTCCGTATTCCGGGATAACTTTGGCTCGTGTTAACTGCAAGGAGCTGCTGTAAGCGGGCTGTGTTTCTCTCGTACCAGGCTGTAACGGTGTAGATACACACTCACACAACCATGCGAGCCAGAGACAGTGAAAGCCTTGAGTTATGGCCCCCTCTACCGTACGGTGTGCAGTTCTGCTCTTCCAGTGTAGTTTTAATATTCAACCACAAGATGGGAGTAACACACAGCGCATAAATCCGTTGCGCTGCGAATGAGAGCGTGTTTTGATTATAGGCGTAGCACGGAGTTAAATTAAAAACAATAAAATACAACGGAACCTGGGCAAAACTGAGCTACAAACAAAAATGTCTTATTTTATAGTGTCGATGCATAAATTAAACATTGATAATTTGCTTCACAGTAAATATTTTTGGAATATTTTTCTCACCTGCTTAAAATAATGAGTTCTTAATACAAACAGTAGGCATAAAACGAAAGACGCTGCGTGGTATTTCGTGCATATGAACAGCGTTGAAACGTCATGTCTTATAAACACTGAAAAGTAGTACATGTACGACTGACTAAAATAATAAAGAACCGCTAAAGATGTGAGTAGCAGCCATCTTGAATGCGGAAGTTTGGCATGGTCGTATTGCCCTGATTTTCCGACTCGGAATTCCTACTTTCGGGGGCGTTCCAGTTGAAATTTCCTACTTTTCTTTTTTTTTTTTACCTTTATCGAACAGATAAAAACAAAGTAAACAAGCAGTACATTTTAAGCACATCAAAACAAAGAATAACAAACAATGAATGAAGAGTCATATATGAAAAATTCATTTGTGATAAAGTATGATAAAACGAAAACAAATAAGCTAGACATGGGTTTCCTACTCGGTGGGCGGAAATTCCGACTTCAGAGTTCAAATTGAACGCACCAATAGCATGACTGTCTGGATTGCACGTCAACTTCGCCCCCATATTGTGAGTGGCATTTTTGATAAAACATGCAAACAACTGTACAAGACAGTTGTATTCTAAGTGTCTTCATGTGGTTTGTCAACCAAAACAAAATTGTCACAACGATTATGAAAAAACATATTTTCTTAAGACAAAAACGACTTTATTTAAAAATTGTGTCGTGTCAAAATGAGTATGTGTTTGTGTGTGTGTGTGTGTGTGTGTGTGGTGGGGGTGGGAGGGGGGACCCAATATTTCAATAAAATCTGCTGCAGTTCTTCCAAGGCGAATTTGCCACTCACAATATGGCGGAGCCACTTTGTATGACGTATCGTTTCTACTAGGCAACGCATGCGGCGTCCACGCTTTTAGCCGCCCCTACAAGCGGGTAAGGTGATGCAAAGCAAGCGTACGTGAAAAATCCACTTGCCTCTAAACGTGACGTATTTCCTGGCGAAAGGAGGTTTGTGGCAGTTTGTTGTCATCTCCATCCAATAGTGAACCGCTACATTGTAACGGCACGGAGTCTCATTTTCACCCGTAATTTTTGTTTCATAATATTTATACCCGCTTAACACATCCGGCAAAACCAACTTATTAGGTTGTAGGAAAGCTTTTGAAAAAATTGAAAGCGGCGGTTGAAGTTAATTGTTACAATATATAACCATGGTGCTGTTAGGTAGTTTGCGAAAGACAAGCAAGGAGGGAGAGTTTAATTGATGACTTGTTTGAGGAAATGAATGGGTGCTTGTGGGTAGCATTAAAAATAATTTCCTGAAGCAAGTGAAGGAAATGAATGTAAAGTTGGGTAGTTAGCGCACAAAAGAGAGAGAGAGGGGAGTCTCCGCTTGGACCGATGAGGAGGAGAAGAGGATGACGTCTCGGTCCTTATGGATGTTCTCTGACTTTCTGAGGTAATTCTTTTGACTTTTCGTATTTTCTACTAGTTTTGGTGAATTCCACGAGTGCGGTGTGTCACGGACAGGGAAGGGAATTGAGGCAAAGTGGGTGAGAATACAATGGGGTTATTTGCAGAAAGCGTTGCACGATCTCTTTCAGCAGCCTTCACCAGTCCTCCCAGTCAGGTGCATTTTTCCCAGTCTGAGACACTGAGTACTACAACAGACTTTTTAAATGGAGTACAGGTCGGCTTTTCTACCTGTAGAAACCTGAACATTTTCAGTTTTGATTTGTGGCGCCTTTTTCATGAAGTTTACTGTTGGTAAGATATTCCATATATCCGTACAATATTGCTTTAATATGATCTGTGCTTTAAATATTTGCTCTGTTTTTCTCCCTTCTTATTCTCCTGCACACAGGCTGGCTGCGTGTTTTGCGAATTAAAGTTTTCATCAGAAACTAGTAATGAAATACAAACAAAAAAAATCTAATTGTTACTAGAATTTTTTTCTTTTTTCTGTGGTTGAAAACAGTATGATATGGTTCATTTGTGATTTAATTTTCTTTTTACATTTATATGATAAAAGCATAAAATCACTAGCAAAGAAAAAAACAAACATCTGCAGTTCTGACAGCCTCTATAATATCAGCTCTCATCTTAATTTGATGCCACTGTCCATACTTGGTATGAACGAGTGCTTTAGACACTGGGCACACATAAGATAAAAACATTTAAACAATGCGATTCTTACTCTCGTCCAAACCCTTCAACATTTCAGAAACGTTTTTATATTGTAGGTTCTTGTTCATATTTGTTTTGTGGTGAAACACACCTTCTGATTACAGAGGAAACAGCGCCCCCTACATTCACAGTACACACCTGTCTACTAATGTGAGGAAAAAAGATGCCAGTTTCTTGTTTTGTCTTTGCCTGTGATTTTACTTTTATTATTTTAAACATTAACACTGAATCAAAGTAGGGCTGCAGCTATCGATTATCTTATTTACGATTAATCCAACGATAATTGTTTCAATTTACCGATTAATCTAACAAGAGATACTCTTTGTATACTATCATGCTTTAATAAACAAGTGTTTTGAACCAAAAAACCAAACATTTATTGCGCATTTTAAATGCGCTGTAAATGGCAAAAATGTAAAAAACTCAATTCAGTGCTCAGAACATGGCATTTTAATATTAAAGTCTTTAAATAAAAAAAGCGACAATGCATTTTGTTGCATGCTGCAAGGTGCAATTGTACAAAACATTTGTAAAAACATGAACAATGCTTAGGTGAAGCTAAAGCTATGCCACTTGAGAAGTTCTGGATAGAGCATATTTACAGACAAAGAAAGTTTTTCCTCTAAAATGCTAAACATATATTTTCTTTGTACAGTTTTGGCTTAATTATTGCTCTGAGTTTCAGAGTCTGTATACTCCAGTTAACGGTTCGATTCAATTACTAAATTAGTTGACGATGATTTTAATAATCGATTGATCACGATTAATCCTCAGCCCTAAATCAAAGCACATTACATGTTTTTCTTATTGGATTTTGTCCAGAAAACATCTTAGATTATGATTTTTTTAATAAATAAGTGTTATCAATATTGGTAGGAGATGAGAGTAAAAAAAATGCAGCTGTTTTTAAACAAGTATTTTTTTCTTCCTTCAAATTGATGAAAATTTTAGATGTGCTTGCTCTATATGTTCTTGTTTATCTATGTTTATTTTCTGGTGAAACAAATTACGCCACAACAATGGTGATTAGTACAGAAGAAACAGACCATTACTGGTTTCTGATCAAAACATCCAATTACCTAAACATGCACATGCCACACACTTGGTTTTCTCCTTTTCCCCCTGTTTTCTTCTTAAACTTGAGCCTTACAGCTAAAAGGTGCTTCATGTAGCTCCTTCTATCAGTGAAAGGTGTAAATTGCTGTGATAAATCCATTTAATGCTGCTCCTCAGGCAAAGCTGGAATTGTTTAAACCTAACTATGCACCATTCCTGTTCATACTGTCATTAAAGACTATATTTGTGCCGACTGGAACATAATCTCTACGTGCTCTGTTTGAACAAATAGGTGGGGGGGGGAGTATACATCTGATGCTGCCCCAGAGGAAAACATTATTGTTATTTTAATTTCCACTGGGATATCAGCGGAGAGAGGAAATCAAGGTCACCAGCCCTAGCATGGCTCTGAGCATTATTCTCGGACGGATTACACACCGAATCAAAGTTACGTTGTAAAGCTCTTGTTTATTTATTTATTTGTTTATTTTCCACGCCTTTGTTCAGCCTACATTGTGCCCAGGGTCAAAGGTATTAACAGGGATTGCAGTTATGTTTTTATAGGAGGCCTCAGCTCTAAAACATCTGTCTTCTTTATCAGCACGAAAGTTGAAACTGTTCTGATAATTTTCTAGCTGTGAACTCTTTGGGGCACACTTTTTAGAGAGAGATAGAGAGACATCAAATGGAGATGTTGTGTTGGAGAAGGAAGTGTCAAAACAAACTGGTCAGTGGAATAACTCATCTATAACTAGGGCAAGGGGTGACTTGGATGAACGGACGTTCAACCCGGAGGCCAAGGCCAACATTCAGATAGGTTTTCAAAATTGGGTGGGATCCCTCTATGGAGCATTATTTATACAACTGATTGCTTCTCCTGGACACGCTGCCACTGCCCAGCCCAACACAGCACTTCATCAGGCTTCTCCATCTCTGCAGCCTGTAGGATGTGGGAGTAAGGATGGATCTGCTTTCTGTCTTCATGGTGCACACACCGCTCCCATCCAGCTGTGCGCGGCTGTCGTGACCGATCACGACATGCCTCAGCGCTGCCTCTTTCCGACCACACTCCTAACTTTGATCAGTTTTCCCTCCCTGGAGAGAAAACTTGGCTGTCAGTAGCACTACACAAACACTGCCGCTTGCTTGCCGAGCCTTGGTTTTCTGCAAAGGGGGCAGCCCAGAGCACATGGTGGGTGTTGATTTGGCTGAAGGGCTGCCTGAAATAGAACTGGAGTGCTGCATATGGTCTGTCACAGCTCTGTGTGCTTGTCATTACCAATGCAAATCGTCTGTGGATCCACATGAAGGGTTTGAAATCACATCTCTCTTGGCTAACACGTATGCAGGCAAAGTTAACTGAAAACACACACCCTTTGTGGGATACATACCTTTTACACTTTCAACACGCTCATTGAAACATAATGAGCAACTGGAGGTTAAAGATTTTTCTTGTGTAAGGAAAATTAAATTTGGAGATTTAAAAAAGTGGACTTGTCTCAGGTGTGAAAAGAAAGGTGTTGTGAGATTAATTGTTGCTGTTGGTGTTTTATTTTGGCAACGATTCTGAGTCCTTCACAATTTTCTTTTATATTATAAATACTGAATTTGTAATTGCAGCATCCTCCATAATTATTTTAACCCCTGGTAAAAAAGGCTGAAATGGGTATTAAAAATAATTTTTTTATCGCATTTGCATATCACACAGTGAAAAATAAGAAACCTTTAAGATAAGAAACTTTTAAACTTTTAAACTGACTGCATTTATTCAGTAGGTGAAAACGCATATGGATGAAGTGACATAATGACCTTTTTCACTTGTATGCTATTCATAATAAAAGACTAGAAAATATTCGCATATAGCACCTCCCACATATTTCTAAAAGTTCTGGAACATCAAACACATTTTTAGTATAAAATAAAGATAACCTGAGTAAATCCAAAAACACTGTTTTCATTTATCAAAGGAAAATGCTATCCAAACTAACCTGACCCTATGTAGAGAAAAATAATTGCTCTTTGTTAAATTATGAAATAACCCTTATTAACCACGTTTTTGGCTTGATTTCCAATCATCTAAATACAACCTTTATTTTGACATGAAGTAGGCTAAAACATCTCAGAAAGCAACGCATCATGCCCCAATCTAAAGAAATTCAAGCACGAATAAAAAAAAAATAATCACCATGACATCCATCACTCTGCAAATGGTCTCTGAGCCATTTCTTATGCTTAACCACAGTAAGAACCATTATCTGTAAATGGTAAAAACATTGCAACCGTGCAGAACCTAGAAGTAGCCAGCCTCCATAAGTGCTTCGAAGAAACCTCCAGACAGTCACAAAAGTACCCAGACAAATATCTGAAGCATTGCAGGCCTCGTTTGCCTCAGCTAAGGTCAGTGATCTTGATTCAACAATAAGAGGGATACATGGTAAACATGACATGCATGGGAGAGTTTTAAGGCACAAACCTCTGCTGAGCAAAAACAACAAGGCCCGTCTGACATTCAGCAAAAAAATATCTCGATGTTCCACAGGAAAAAAATATTCTAAGGATGGAGGAGAAGTGGATGTTTTTGGAAGGGGTGCATATGTCGTTTATTCTTCATTCCAAGAAAAGGGACATCATGCCTATCGTCAAACATTGTGGTGGCAGTCTGATGGTTCAGAGCTGCCTTGCCGCTTTGGGTCATGGGCAACTTGCAGTAATTGTTGAATGAATTCTGCTCTCTAGCAGAAAATCCTGAGGGAGAATATCCGGTATGAAGAATTCGAAGCCGGAAGATAACTGTTAGCACACCATAGAGTCCACTTCTGAAGAGCTAAAAAAATAAAAGATAAAGTGGCCAAGTCAAAGTCCTACGGAGCCCGCGAGGGGACATGGGGAAATTTTTTTCTTTTGCGTCCCCACGCAATACTTTTGCGTTCGCTCTCAATACTTTTTGCGTTCGCTCGCAAAAGTTGTAAATCACCTTGAGAAGGCTGTGCATTTTGGAACAGCACCACACATGACAAACTGCTCACAAAATAAACAGCACAGATATGGCATTGGTAACCTAACCCTGTTTGTCATATGCAGGTTAACACACAGTCAATAATGCAATGAATGCTTAGGATAAGAAGAACCGTTCAAATCACAATAAAAACAAAAGCACTAATGGCGTGCAAAAAAAAGTACACATCGTGCAGCAGCAATAAGCAAATAAAGAGTCACAGATGTGGTTTCGTGCAGTATTATTGTCCAGAGTTCAGTAGTTTGACAGCTTGTGGATAATAACTGTCTTTAAGTCTGATTAAATATCCTTTTATTTAAGGCCGATTTCAAAATAAAACTCAATAAATCTCAAAAACAATTTTTTGCGGTCATCTGGTTTGGAAACTATCCCACAAAGTATTGCGAGATAACGCAAAGACTATTGCGAGCGAACGCAGAAGTATTGCATGGGGACGCAAAAGAAAAAAAATTCCCCCATGTCCCCTTAGGGACATGTCTTAACATGAACTTAAACAAGCTGCTCATGCTCATAAATCCTCCAATGTTGTTAAAATAATTAAATTATCGCAAATGCATGATAGCAGTTGTTGCTACGAAAGATAAAACAGCCAGTAAGGTTTAGGGGAGCACTTATATATTCAAAGAGGCCCATGTTGATTTGGATAGCTTTTTTTCATTAATAAATGAAATCATCATATTTAAAGTGCATTTTGTATTTGCTCAGGTTATCTTTTGTCTGATATCAAAATTCGTTTTATGAGCTTAAACATTTAAGTGTGACAAAAAAAAGTGAAAACAAAAGAAATCTGTCAAGGGGCAAATATTAACAGGCAGAAGTCTGTTGATCTTCATGAGTCCGTAAAGAGCTACAATAACTACTCATCTGAACTTGCCCATGTCAGAGGAAGAATTTGAGAAGAATCAACCAACTCCCGGAGGAGGAAGGTAAGGGAGGTGTAAAAATCTCCCTACCATCCGCCTCCAGGAGTTGGAGGAGGAGGAGGATGGTAAGGAGATTTTTTAAAGGTAAATAAATCCCCTCAACTTAATGTTAGAGAACTGCAACAAATAGTTTCATCTTGGGGTCTCTATAACAACCGTCTTTTTTAAGGCTTTTGTACACATCTTTATCAAACATGGCATAGAGAGATGGATAAAACCAAAATTTAATTTATAGAACCCTTTGGAATCTCTGTGACATTAAGCTTGATATTTTATTGTATCATCAAGGAATTTACTTGGTATTTACAAAAAAAAGACAACTCTTTCTATGGTTTGTGTCATTTCTTAATGTTTTTGTCAGCTTTATAATAATATGAATTTCAGTAATGTTTATGTTGGATGTTGACAGTGCAGGCTCTGGCTATTGGAGCTTAACAATCAAGGCTTTTTTTCTAAAGTTTCTCTTCAGTTTTTACTAGAAACAAGTAAACAACTGGCTCTTTGCTTTTTCAGCGGTATAAAATTGATGCTGTGTTTTTGTACCATATAGTCAGACAAACATTACTGTAAGCCTGTCATTAGTTGGTTATTAGTAATTCAGAGTTTCTATCCAAATGATTTAAGGTTTTGTTTCCTAAATTTAAATCAAACAACGCATTTTTATTTGTGTTTATATCTTTTGGCTGGTAGAGCTAATTCTCCATCAAAACTTTAAGAATGGGAGAGCAAAGCTAAGTGAAACAATTAGAAGCAAGATAAAATCCAGAGACAGGCAGCACAGTAAACAAAAATAGAAGAAAATAACTGCCAGTAAAAATAGCTTATTGCAAAACCAGCAGCTGAAGACAATTTCTGGTAAATTTTGCCACCAAATGACAGCGACTGTTAAGGTAATGCAGAGCAAAGCTAATTTGAAAAAACAATAGGATTGAGTAATTGTTAAATGGGAATGCAGTTGACTGGAATAAATTGAAAAAGGCTCCCATATTTTGTCTGGGATTGTGTGGTTTATTCTATTGAGATTTAACTGTTTAAGTTTAGATCAGCGTAAAACTTTGAAATAACTTGAGCGGCACAAATTGAGGAAAGCCTCAAGTTTTGATATTATT
The DNA here is from genome assembly GCA_036173005.1 of Crenichthys baileyi. NCBI lineage: Eukaryota > Metazoa > Chordata > Actinopteri > Cyprinodontiformes > Goodeidae > Crenichthys > Crenichthys baileyi. The sequence continues at coordinate 621,499 of JAHHUM010001769.1, read as the reverse complement.
ACTGAATATTGCAACCATGGTCTCGATTGTGACTGACACACATTTTCCTCTTTTCTTTCTTTCCCATCAATGTGCCCACCAGTTTGTTTGAACCCCTGATAATGTACATAATAAGCACTAAGGGTATTGACAGTGCATGCAACACACTATATATATTATTGGCCTGCGGAGCATGAATGCATGGCACATGGCTCCAAATTTAGCATCTAAGCAGTCCTTTGTGATTGTGACATTGCACATAGTGTAATTGTGATGATGAATATGATTCAGTGTATAGTGCAGCTTCAGGACATCTTTAACCATTAGAGATGCACTAATCAGCCTTTACTGGCAGATACATATGTCAAGTGACTTAGAGGTCCGACTGGCAGATTTAGATTCATTTGTTTCATTTTAACAATGAGATGTAACAATCAATGACCATAAAAAGAAATAAATGTGCTGCTGGTTCCTTGACTGATGTAGTACAATTCAAAAGAAAATTAAGGGATTGAGGTATTACCCCCAATTATGCATCACATTATGGCCCAAAAACACTATTTGATTTTTGCTGATCTCGAAAGAAAGTGGATCAGTACATTGTTTGGTCATGTTTTCACAAACTGAAAAATTATGATTTTTTTTCAGTTTTCATGCAGCTAATGAACAAAAACAATTTTTTTTTTGACCTGTTGCTCATAGATCAGAAACAATCAGGGGATAATTGGACAATTTTTTTGAACAGTTAAACTCAAAGTTTATCACAATCCTGACAGATTTAGGTTTAAAGACATATTTTAATTTTACCAACATGTTTTTTTCTGACCCTGAAGTGATATTAACATTTCAGAGGGGCCCAGGAAGAGCTCCAACTTAAATTGGACAGATAATCTGTGGTAGGAGCTAAAGATTAGGGTGACTGGAAGAAGGCTTTCCATGACCAAAGATATATCATCAAAGTATCAGTGGAGATATATGCGAAAAACTGGTAAAGATTTGTATATTGATTGATTATGGAGTACAGTATAAATAATTTTTGACATGCCATTTTAAAAGGAATTTAAATAAAAATAGATTATTTTTTTTCCAAAATTGATCGTACATCGTTCTATTATCTTATTAGATAATTTTCTTTTTCAGCAAAATCATTTTAAATCTAAATCTTCTCGGGGTGTGAATTATTTAGGACGTAACAATACATCACTACCAAAACCGTATTGACACATTACAAGTCCTACGCCGTGGTCAGAAGTTTTTTTTAGAAACTTTACTGCTTCAGTTTTCATGGTGGTGATTTTTAGTCATTGTGCGTTGCTATAAAACACAAGATTAAATGTAATTTATTGTAACATTAATAACGGTTAATAACAAAATAACTAGCTCATTTAGACTTAATTTACACTGTGTTTTAGCCCTGCTACAAAATGACCGGCTAGCATCGTTTCAGTAATGTTATTGTTAGCTCAGTGCTAATGAGGACAAGGTACCTCATGTCACTCTGTCTGCATTAGAAGAGCTGAAAGCTTTAAAAAGAAGTGGTGCTTGAAATCATTCTTTTGTCAGCCATGGTTACCTCCGAGGAAACATGCTGTCATCATCACTTTACATCAAAAAGGCTTCTCAGGCATGAATACGGCAAGTAACATTGAACCAAAAAAACAACCATTCATTGAAACATCAAGAACCTGAAGGAGTGGGTGATTTAATTCCTCTACGAAAAGCTTTAGTGTGTGCAAGTAAATTCAGCAAATTCCAGGACTGTCTCCTTAAGTGGATCCTTAAGTGGATTCATCCATGGTATCCTGCTGCCTGTGGTGCAGAGCTTTCTTAAGAATGGCAACAACACACTCTGACCTGCTGAAGGCCAACAAAGAACCCACTTCTTTGTAAGAAAAAAAAACCCATTACAAACAGACAGGCATTCTGCTTGAAGTATCAAGGTTGGACTGTAGAAGACTGGAGAATATATACATTTTACTTGATAAATTGCTTTACTAAAGGATCACTGAAGTTATTGTGATTACTGTTAAGTGGCTCAGGAATAAAAACCTTAAAATTTGGGGCTTTGTGGTCAGTCCTCTTTCCAAAATCTCTGAATGAATAAAAATCACACTTAGCTTCAGACCAGTCTTTAATCTGCATATCTTTACACTGTGGGGATTGTGGCCTTGGGCCTAATGAGGTTACCATAATACTAATTGCTGAACTGTGAGCAGTTCATGCCTGAGCTGTTCCTGCTCTCTCTGTTGCCATTCAGCAGCTCCACAGTGTTCCTCAGCCCCCTTGGCTGTTGAAACTGAAGGAGTGCCGAGGAATACTTATTATAAGTTGTGTGTGTTTTGATTGGAATTAGCCGTTGTTGCTTCTGGTCCTCCAACCAAATTATACACTAGCTATCACTGTGGTGTAGGTCCCACTCACAAGTCTGTCAGCAGTTTAAAACACCGGCTGCTGAATTATTAATTTAAAGCTCTCCGGTTATTTAGCATACTGCAGGTCACTTATTCTGCTCCTACATGGTACTGTTCCTGACAGAGGTTGTGCAGCTAATTTTCTGTTTCCACTGGAGTTCAGTTTGGAAAGCTTTAGTTCTCCTGTGGTTTGAAGGTTGAAGTTTCATCTCATTTTTGGGTCTTTGATGTATATTGTAAGAGTAAGCAGCCTCTTGTTACCTCCTCTCATGACAGAGTTTTGAGAGACTGCATTTTAACTGTTGTGTTTAAATATGCTCATTATTTTCCACAATGCAGTATGAGGTAAGATCACCCTCTTTTCCTCTCCATCTTTATATTTTTCCCTCTATTCAGTGTCAGCAGACCCCTATTTGTGTGATTCCAGCGCACCATCTAATGAGCTCAGAAGAATTGCTCCACGGGAAGAGTGACATCCTCTAGATATGTTTCCAGCACCTCTCCTGATGCACTTAAATCACACTCATTTCCAAATGTATCTGTGAAGCCACAGATGCAGTCTGTGACTTACTTCTCCTTGAACACTGTGGATGTGTTAAAACTCTCCAGAAATTGGTATAATTGTCTTGGAAAATGAAAAAAGAGGGTGCATTCATTGTTAGAATGTTCCAGCATTGATCAGCTATATCATTCACTACAGACAGCTAAATAAAGTGACAATGTTCATCTTGTTGCAAGGCAACATTTTGCAAGGTAAACTTACACCCTGGCTTTCACTTGATGTCTCTTTGACTCCTACCAGCTAACTAAAGCAGTTTTGCTGACCAATCACACCACCACATGGCAACATCACTGTCCCCAAATATCACAACACGCATTCTGAGGTGTTTACCCAGTCTGCAAATCCCTCAGAGACCAATCTGATCTGATGGCTTATGTGAAAAGCCTCATCGAAAGAGACCCCACCCCAAAATCCAAAAGGCCCAAAGGATCTATTGCTAACACCCTAGTTTAGGATGGGTTGAGATACTAATAGTAAAACCCTTAAACAAATTTAATTCTATTTCATTTCTAGAGTATTGAAAATATCTGAAAAAAAGTTTGTGTAATTTAGTATTTTAGGTAAATGGCAATGCCAGTTCTTATTAGTCCTGGTTTAATTTAAAATAACTTTAACAAAATAAAAATACTAATGATTTATGTATACCCGACACTTCCCAAGAGCAACTGTGGAGGAGGCAGAGTCTGAGGGAAGAAATAAATCACCATGGCAGAGGCATCTTAGGTCTTTAAAAATCTTTTCAGCTGCAGAGCATCATGAGATGCTGAAGCCCCTGGACATTGTTGGACTGTCATTGCTGACACACCTCTTCCGTGTTACTGGAGGAAGGAATGTGGAGTGGTGGTCCCTTTATTTAGGTAATGTGGACCAGAGTGTATTGCAGCTATTGAAGAATCACATTTCTTAGGAACATCTGGTAAAGTTTATTCTCAGGTGTTGAAAAGGAGGGTCCGACAGACTGTTTAAAGCTCAGTTTCTAGTGAAACAGTCAACGACACTGCAATTAATAAGTCAATTCTTATTTTTTGTTTTTTATAGTTTTTACCTTTTATGTACCTGCATGCTTTCACTTGCAGTTTACTTTGTTGCTGATACACCTGAATTTCAAAACTCTGGGACAATAAAGTTATTTCTATTCAGTTCTAAAGGACCCAGTGTTATTTTGCTAACCTACACAGAGAGAACAATGGCAAGTGGAGGTAAATTAAAATACCTCCAAAACCCGTAGTGGAAAATTGCAACAAAAGTTACAATATTAGACTAGGCTCCTGGACTGAATGATAAATTAATAAAAACATTTTTTTAAGACATATCTTTACCAGGGGTGGCAAAAGGTTTGGAGGGTGATGTATATGATTATTTTACTAATACCACCAGTACTTGCATCTTAAATAATCAGATGCAAGAAGAAATACTTAATTTCAAGTATAGGTACATTGGAGCACTTCCCCTGGAAGTCCTTTGTCTTCTTTTTCCCATTAGCCGCATGAGTTTGCTTGGAGCGCTTGCTGTATCGCGACAAGATGCTTATTGTATATTATTATCATACATTACAATTTAATGTCTCTGGAACATAAAGTGAAATAGAGAAATATTTTGAGGTTTTGGCAGATCTTTTGGTGCACATAGACTGAAAAAGAGAGGAAAAAGCACAACTCAGCGTATTGATTTGTGTTTGCTTCATTTTGGTCACGCACCAAAAAACACACACATATCCTGCGTTTTTTCTCTTCACCTTTGTATATAAGACAGTGTCAGCAGAAATAGAGCCAGAAGGCGGTTCTAAAGAAATTCTGATTTTCAAACAGATGTTTAATAGTGGAAGACAAGGAAAAGCTAAATTATAGTGTAGTTACTAGCTCAATTTAATTATATGCTGAGGTAGAAGTTTAACTTTTCTTTCATTTCTCTGAGGGGATCCATTTGAGCTTTGACAAGCTGGTGTTAACTCGTGAATGGTCATATTTGCCTCTGTAAGAAGCCTATAGCAACTCCGATAGTTGTTGACAAACCTAAGATTTAAGACAGTATTACCTTTGCAAAAAGCAATGGGTATTCTCCCTGAATATCTGAATCCTCCTATTAGTATTGCTTAGCATATGTTCTTTAGTACCTCAAAATGTTCAAAACAGCTGAATTATTATTTTTTGCCAGAGGGAAAAGGAAGCCAATGTATGCAAAGCCAACTGATGTGTTCCAACCAACCCAAGATTGAGGGGAAGTTTAACTCTATGGCTGACAAGACCAGAAAGACAAACACTTGGGCATGTGGAGTGAAAACAGAATGAAATTTGCAGCAATTTCTCACAAATATTAGAGAAAATTAACAAAGCATATGGCGCATACAAAAAAATGTATTGCAACCAAGTCTGGCAAGTTGATCAGGCTTGGTTCTGACTTGGCCGGAGCTCATCTGCTCACCTGAATTGGTGTTGTTGTTGCGAGGGCCTGCACAGCCAATCAGTAGACAAATTTGGAAAATGTTTAGTCACATTGCGTTGTCCAGTCAATAAGAAATATTTATATATTTTTTTTTGGACCACCTTCTTTAAACTGTCAACAGAGATGGAGGTAAACAATGTATCATGGTAGATAAAACTCCTTTCAAGAGCTGCTTTCCCATTCAAGGTTTCAACCGCGTAATCTGTCTGTGGAATAAAAAGAAAATCCTGCTCGTCATTTAAAGTTAACTAACCATAGGTTACTACATTAGGAAATCAAATTATATATATATAAGGGATACAGGTATTCACAGGCTTTTAGGAAAGACAGACCTAACAAGAGAGACTAAACACTTCAGGGTCATAAACATATTCATGCGCAGGATATTCAGCATGCTATCTGTGTGTGAGAAGTGGTTGTTTTGGTAACGGTCAGTGTCTTTTGAGGATATTTTCAAGGAAACTAGAGGAGAGCAGTTATTGTGGTTGTAGGTCAATCCTGGGTTTTTGTGAGTACTAAATATCTTGACCAATTTGCTGACATAATGATGGTTTTTAACAGAGTGATTTTTATCATATCTCCTTTAAAAGAATGAGCTGTTTTGTTTCGCGGGAGACCACACCCTATTTTCATACATAAAGTTACCTGACTTACCCTGAAGCCTTCCTTTGTAAAGGTTCTTTTTCTCTCACTCCAAGAGCTGCAAATCAAAGGCCAGCAGAGTTGGTTAATTTTTTATTACACATTCTATTTCACTGTTCAGTTAGAGAATGTTGAACACGATCTTCTCATGCCTAATAAGCAACTCGTTGAATTTACATTCCAGAATATTCAAAAGTGAAGACAAGTGTCTGAGTGAATGTTTAAATATATTTTTCCCTGGTAGTCCGTTGTCTTCTTTTTGCCATTAGCGGTATGAGTTTGCTTGGCGCTCCTGCTGCATCGCATGCTTACTGTATATGATTATCATACATTACCATTTAATGTCTCTTGAACATTAAGTGAAATAGAAAAATATTTTTGGTTTTGGCAGATGCTTTATCTGTTTTGATATAATATTAACATTGTGCATGATTATTAAAGTCTTTCCTTCTCATAGCTCTGCAGCAGACAGGAAGCTTATTATTTTAAAAGATGTGTGGCTTATGCTCATTTAGTCTTTGTTTGGGTGTGACTGTTATCTACAGGATTTTATTACTGCCCAAGAATGACCCAGTTTGCAAGGCCATATTTTTGTTTATTGCTTACTCTGTCCTCTCGTCTCTAGGCCACTGCTCTACTTTGCTGCCGTAAGGTAGAGCAGCCCAACTCTGCCTGGGAAGCAGCATCAGACTATCACACAGACCACCCTGTGAAGATTTCTCCTTTTAATGGATGCCCGGGTGGCTCTGCCAATTGTATGGACAGGTCTTGTCCTGCTGACAGCCAAGTTGAAGTGGATTGATGCTGCCCAAATCTTCACCAACACTTGGGCTGTCCAGATCAATGGGGGCCCTGGGGAGGCTGACCGCATCGCCAGGGAGCATGGTTTCATTAACCAAGGCAATGTAAGTTCTACTCGTACCAAGTTACTTTTTCTAGGTAATATAGCTGTGAATGCTCGGCATGCAAGTGTTTACAGTAATCTCTCCTTTATGTAACACCCACCAGCACAGGGCACTTCAATTCAAACTGTGAAACTATTTCTGGGATTGTTACATATAGAGTGATACTAAAGTATTTAGTATCGATTTTGGGTTACTGCTAGTAAAAAATTAACATTCATTTCCTTAGAACATTTAAATATATATAATACAAATAAAAATGACTTTTAATTCAGAATTATTATGTTATTGTCGTAGCCTGTTGTTACGGCCTACACAATCTAAAGTGAAAAGTGCTGGCTCAACAGTTGTCCAGCAGACTATCATTGACACACTCCACACTGACTGTTGAGAGTGCTGTTTGCAAACATAATTGTGGAAAGTTGAGTGGAAGGATAAAGTGTGGTTAAAAAAAGGGAACAAGAAAAGCCCATTCAAGAGTTTGCGGGGGACTTGAAAGGCTTGGACTGCAGTTGGAGGCATATCCAGGACATGGGCTACGACAGTTGCAGTCCTTTATGTTCAGCAACTTCTGAACTAGAAACCATATCGGAAGTATCTTACCAGGGCTAAAAAAGAACATGACTGGACTTTTGATCATTTTTCCAAAGTATTTAGATGAAAGTAAATTTTGCATTTCATTTTGAAATCATTTCGTTTGTGGTGTTCATGGTGAGGAAGGTGTTTGGTTTTGGGAACCTCAAGATCTCATCTTTGCTTTTCATGGGTGACGTGGTTCTGTTGGCTCCTTGAGGCCATGACTTCCAGCATGCACTTGGAGCAGTTTGCTGTAGAGTATGAAGCGGCCAGGATGAGAGTCAGTTCCTCTAAGTCTGAGGCCTTGGTTTTCAACAACATGCAGTAATGCGAGCTCTGCTCCAGTCAGTTGTGGTGAAAAAAGAGCTGTGGCAAAAAGCAAAGCACTCAATTTACCAGTCTGTCTTTGTTCCAATCCTCACCTATGTTTATGAAATTTGGATCATGACCGAATAAACACCATTCCAGATATAAGTGGGCGAAATGAGCTTCCTTCGGAGGGTAGCTGAACTCTGCTTTAGAGATAGGGTGAGGAATACCGTCATCCGACGGTATGGGCTCTGCTCCTCTGCATCGAAAGGAGCCAGCTGAGGTCGTTCGAGCATCTGATTAGGATCCCCCAGGGCTCCTCCCTTCAGTGGTTTTCCAGGCATGTCCCTGAAAGAAGACCCCAGGGAAGACCCAGAACTTGCATGACAGACTATATATCCTGTCTGGCCTGGGAAAGCCATGGTAAATGGTAAATGGACTGAACTTATATAGCGCTTTTTCCAGTCATACAGACCGATACGCAGATCGGTAGGCAACTTGAGGTTAAGTGCCTTGCCCAGGAGGATGACACTGGGGAGACGGATGTCTGGGTGTTCATCCTGGACCTGTTGACCCCACGACCCGATCTCAGAAATGCGGAAGACAATGGATGGATGAATGACTTCTAAAATCAAGGTCCCGGAGTAAGGAGGAAAGGTGGGGAGGCACAGAATTCTTGCTGCGTAAGGTTAATTGTGAAGTTTCCACAGTCAGTGATAATTTTTGGGGCCATGTCAACTTTTGGTGTTGGTCCACAGGGTTTTATCAAGTCCAAAGTTGTCTACCAGTAAATTATAGAGCATTTCATGCTTTTCTGTGCTGGTAAGCTTTAGGAAGATGCTGATTTTCCACGGGGCTTTGGAAGCTGCCCATATTGCCAGAGGTACCGGTACCTGGTGTAAGCACCATACTTGACTGGATAGCCCTGGCCAGTTTCTTTGTAGCGCTTGATGGTTTTTGCGACTGCAATATGGGCTTTGGAAGCTGCCCATATTGCCAGAGGTACCGGTACCTGGTGTAAGCACCATACTTGACTGGATAGCCCTGGCCAGTTTCTTTGTAGCGCTTGATGGTTTTTGCGACTGCATCAGCTGTGTACTGTATCCACCTCCTGCACAACACAACTGATGGTCCCAACCCCATTTATAAGGCTTGAAATCCCACTTATTAAACCTGACAGGGCACACCTATGAAGTGAAAACCATTTCAGGTGACTACCTCTTGAAGCTCATCAACAGAATGCAAGAGTGTGTGAAGCAGTAATCAAAGCAAAATGTGGCTACTTTGAAGAACCTAGAATATAAGACATATTTTCAGTTGTTCACACTTTTTTGTTCAGTACACAATTCCACATATGTTAATTCATAGTTTAGATGCCTTCAGTGTGAAGCTACAATATTCATAGTCATGAAAATAAGGACAACTCTTTGAATGAGAAGGTGTGTCCAAACTTTTGCTCTGTACTGTACACTACCAGTCAAAACTTGTGATACACTTTCTCATTCAACAGAATTGGAATTGGAGTTTAATATGCAATTATTATTATGCAAGTTATTTTTTTGAAAAACTAACTTTTGGGTTTTCATTAGCTGTAAGACTGAATCATAAAAAAACGTAAATACTTGAAATGTGTAATGAAAACATGCTTATAATATTCAGTTTCATGTTCTGAATTGAATTACAGAACTGAAATTACTTTACGATAATATTCTAATTTATTGAGATGCACTGGTATTACTTGTAATAAAGCCACACAGTTAAACAATGAGAGATTTAATTATTACAATGTTACTGGACATAAAAGCTGAGCAACATAGAGCCTGGTATTGAAACCTTCAGGCTGTTCTGCAAAGTTCTGTGCATTGCTGAAGTGTAACCTCTTGTGGTTCTTGCAGCTTAACTTGAACATGCATGATTCACTAACATTCTTGAAGAAAAAGACACAAATAATCCTGTTCTTCAGGGTCGGAAGGTTTAATAATGTTGAAGACAATTTAATTTTATTTATTGCTCTTCATCCTTTCTTTCTGTGATTGTTAGGTAGTTCAAATTAATAAGAGTTGGTGTGAAACACCATTTTTCATTACAAAACAGACAAAACAATTGTCAGGATAGGTGATAGGTGATGCGGAGGGAGAAGCACTACTCAGTGGTATGTTATTAACTTCACTTGCATATAAAAATGCTCCCGAAGCTAAACTTTCTCATATTTGCGCTCAGTACTTGACAGTGAGTTGCTGTTTGGTTTCCTCCTCCCCTGTTGCTCTTCTAGAGACTTAAGTTCATTTGCATGCATCTCTGTGGAGCTGCCTGAGCGCTACATACACCAATTCCTGCGTCTTAAGAATAAGAAAGGGTTCCGCATACTCCCTTCTCTCCTCTCTCCACCTCAGATAAAGAGGATTTTCAAACAGAGGGGCGTTCAAAATTATTTTTTGCTCAGATTAGTTTATTTATTGTGTGAAGGTTTTCCTCCTCTGCAAAACTGGGTGTTTTAATCTCCTGTTTCAGATTCAAAACACTTGCCATAATGACTGATGACATACTGAAAACAAAAAGATGTGTGCCAGTTGCAAACGCTCTCTTGTCCACTCAGTTATATTTAACGATTTACCTAGGATTTGAAAAAAAGAAAACTGCCTGATAAAGTAACTTCTTCTCCGTTAAATTCTTAAATTACTTTCTAACTGATCAGTACTGAGTTGCCTTAGTCTTTAAGTGCATTGTAGAGGGAAGAATGTTACAATCATATTGAGATGGCTAATGTGGCATGTTTAGTATTCTGCACACACATTACAAAAATGCATTCCAGACACAATGCTATAGAGAAAAGAAATCTCTATGAACCGTAGTGCTTATTTCATGCTCGTTATGTTTACCTTAAAACAATACATTTTTCAGTGTTTTTTTCACCAAACCACAAAGACATCTTGAGCCCCTCTCCTCTGCCCGTTATCCACCAGATTACATTTAGATTTGTTTTTCCTCTTGGTCAATTAGTGATGGTTCAAGATGATTCTCCAATTTCGAATTAAAAACAACTCACTCATCCCACCCCAGCCCGCCGTTGAGGACCTTTTATCTTGGATGCATCATTTTTGCATGCTCTTATCTTCAATAGTTGTTTTACAGGGGCACCCTAATAATTTATATTTTAGTATCTAGCTCTTAATGGATGCTGGGATGAACAGTGATAATTAAAAGCGTGTGTGCACTGCTTGTACGTTGGGCATTGGAAGGTTGTATGAGGGTATGGGTTAGGTGACGATTTGAAAAGCTGAGAGCTTAAAGGGAAAAACAGCTCCTTCATTTTCCCATCATCTTTGCTGCTTGTTCTGTAAGACACTTGAGGAGAGAAAAGAGGCTGATGTATAATGAGGAGGTAATGGGATTTTTATCACTAATGTGATTATGGGATCATCGTTTTACCGATTATTTGTTCATGGCAGTCCTTAGAAATACCTTTATCTATATCCGCAGATTCACTTATAATGGTTTAGGCTAATTTTCTTTAAATGGGTTTTAGGGGACATAAAGTGTGTTTTCATTATTGTGCATGGGTTTGAATGTGTTGAATAACAAGGATTAGGTTTAAATGTCATTGAGAGTGGGCGGCTGCATTTGACAAGCTGTCACAGAACATCATTATATCAGTGTCTTTGTAATGTGATCAATATTTTTTAGCTAGAGTTTGCAGTCAAAATGTCATGTCGTACTCTTGGTGAGCTGAGTCAGAATCATTGTTTTCATGGCAATGGGCAGGCTCTGTAGGCGTTGGCAGACTGAATCACTCTGGAGTAGACGTCTACCAGGACCTTTTCTGTATCTCGTCATCTCTGTCTCTTTTTACCCCTCCACATCTTGATCTACAAGTCTTTTTCTATACAGCTACCTTGCCTTGTATTCATACCCCTTGAACCTTTTCAAATGTTTGTCACATTACAATCGCAAACTTCTATCTTTTGAGGGATTTTGTGTGACCGAGCAACTAAAAGTAGTGTATAATTGTGTAGTGGGATGATAAAGTTTGTGGATTACAGGATTTTGTTTTAACAAATACAAATCTGAAAAGAGTGACATGCATTTGTATTTAGCCTCCCTGAGTCAGTGCTTTGTAGGACTGCCTTTTGCTGCAAGTACAGATGGAAGTATTTTGGGGTATGTCTCTACCAGCTTTGGGCACCCAGAGACAAACTTAGTAAGATTGGATGGAGACCATCCATGAGCAGCAATTTGCAAGTCTTGACACATATTCTTATTTAGATTTAGATCAGTTTTTTTGATTGGGCCATCATAACACATGGATTCACATTGATCTAAACTATTCTATTGTAGCTCTGGCTGTAGGGTCGTTGCCCTGCTTGAAGATGAACCTCCGCCACATCCTGAAGTATTGACCATGCACTGATAAGTTGGTATAGACAATGAATGGATGGATCTCACTAGCAATGAGCAAATGTTTGACTGCGTATTGTGTCAACTCTTGGAAGGAAAATATCCCTCCACAATCAAATTTTCTAAAAACACACCAAACCATTCACTAAACCATTGCTAAGTTAAATTCAAGGTTATCCCAAATCACTGCCTGTTAGTTTCCATTTAATTCTCTGACACACAACAAGGAAACAAAAGTGACTAACAATTTGTGGCACCAGCTTGTTACCTGTGGATATTATTCAATAAATGTTATACTTTACCGTACTCGTTCTTTCCGCTTTAATCCGGGGCCCCCCCGGGGGGGGGCGCAGACTAGACCGAGACCCCAGAGTCCCCTCCCCCAGCCCCCTCCTCCAGGTCCTCCAGGGGGAGCCCCAAAGGGGGTTTTCCCGGGGAAGCCCCGAGAGAATAAATCCCTCCAGCGTGTCCTGGGCCGTTTCCCTGGGCCTCCTCCCTTGGGGACGGCCCGGAACACCTCCCCAAGGGAAAGGATCCGGACATCCGGGATGTTCTGAGCCACCTCACTGGCTCCTTCGATTGGAGGGCACGGCTCTACCCAGCCCCTCCCGGAGGGGCCCCCGGGTCCCCACCCTATCTCTAAAGGGGGTGCCCCCCACCCTAAAAGAAACCTTTCAGGCCCCCTTTTATCCGGGATCCGTTCTTTTTGGGCATGACGCGTTTTTGGGGCCCTAGGTGAGGGTAGGAACGTAACCAACTGGTAAATTGGAGCTTCGCTGTTCGGCTCAGCTCTCTCTTCACCAAACGGGAAAACCCGGCACAGTGCCCCATTACTGCGGGCAGCCGCACGATCGTCTGTCGATCCCCCCCCCCCTGCTCCATTTCTTCCCTCAAATCCCTTAACAAGACCCCCGAAATACTTGAAATCCCCCACTTGGGGGGCAGGAACTTTTCCCCCCCAAACCTGAAAGGGCAAGCCAACCCCCTTTTTCCACCAAAAAGAGAATCATGGCCTCGGACTTGGAGGGACTGATCTTCATCCCAGCCGCTTAAAACCCCTCGGCTGCGAACCGCCCCCCGTGCATGCTGTAGGCTAGAGGGGGCCAGCAAGGACCCCCGGGAAATCTGCAAAAAAGGAAAGAGACGAAATCCCTTTGGGCCCAAACCCCGACCCCCTCCGGCCCCTTGGCTCTGCCTAGAAAACCTGTCCAAAAAAATTTTGAACAAAGGACCAGTGACAAAGGGGAGCCCTGCCGGAGTTTCCCAAAAGCCCCCGGGAACAGGTCAACTCAGTGCCGGGGAATGGCTGACCCAAAATCCTGCTACGCCTTGTACAAAAGGGCCGGATGGCCCCCTTTAAATTTAAGGGGGCCCCCGATTCCTAAAACTCCTGGAGCACCCCCCACCCGGGGACCACAAGGGGCAAAAGTCAAATTCATTCTCCAGGTCCACAAAAACACATGTTGGAAAATGGTTGGGGGAAAATCCCATGAACCCCGTACCCTGTAGAGGGTATAGAGCTGGTTTCCCGTGTTCCCCGGGCCCGGGGCGAAAACCACACTGCTCCCCCCCCTGAAGCCAAGGTTTGACTATCGGGCCGGAACTGTTTTTTCCCAATTCCCTGGGGCGTAGGGGCCCTTACCAGGGGGGCTTTAGGGGTTGTGATCCCCCTAAAGTTTGGGAAAACCCCCCCCCGGTCCCCTTATTATTTAAGTTTTAATGTATAAAAAAGGGTTTTAATTTTTTAAAAAAAATACAAAAAACATATACACTCACCGGCCACTTTATTAGGTGCACCTTGCTAGTACCTAATAATACCTAACAATTGGCAAGATGAAGATAATTTTTAAAATAAATTAGAAATTCTTCATGCAAGCTGATGCACTCACCTACCACTTTATTAGGTACACCTTGCTAGTACCAGGTTCGATCCCCCTTTTGCCTTCAGAAAACTGCCTTAATCCTTCCAATGGCATATATTTAACAAGGTACTGGAAAAATTTCCTCAGAGAGTTTAAAATCCATTTTTTGACATGATAGCATCACCAGGGTTTGCAGATTTGTCAGACTGAACATCCATGTTGCGAATCTATCGTTCCACCACATCGGGGAAAGGGGCTCTATTGGATTGAGGGGTCCCCGTGACTGTGGAGGCCATTTGAGGGACAAATGAACTCAAATTTTCCAGTTCAAAAAACCCGTCTAAGAGATTCGTGGGGGTTTTATTACATGGCGCGTTTTCCTGCTGGAAGTAACCCCTCAGAAAAATGGGGGCAAAATGTGGTCATAAAGGGTTGGGGCCCTTTGGGCCCCAACAATTTCTCAGATTGGGGGTGGGCCCCTTGACAAGATGCTCCCAAATTGGGACAAGGGGCCAAATGTGGGCCCAAAAAAATATCCCCCACACCATTACAACCAACCACCCAGCCTGAAACCTTGAACAAAGCCAGGGTGAACTCTTTCTGGGAAATTTTTTTAAATTTTTCTAAAAATTTTCCAAAAAGTTGGTGGGGGGCCCCTTTTCGAATTATAGACCCCCAGTTTCCTGTTTTTTAGTGATAGGGTGGCCCCCGGGGGTGGTTTTTCTGCTGCTGTAGCCTATCCGCCTCAAGGTTTGCCTGTTTATTTCGTTCAGAGATGCTCTTCTGTAAAGCCTTTTGGTTTGGGAAAAGTTGGGTTTTTTGAGTTTTTCTTTCATCAGGGTCGAACCCGTCTGGGCAAATTTTCCTCTGACCTTTTCTGGCTCAACAAGGGATTTTTCACCCACATAACTGCCCCCCACTGGGAATTTTTTTTTTTCTGTAAACCCTGAATGGATGCGTGAAAATCCCCAGTAGGGGTCAGGGATTTCTGAAAAACTCCAAAAACCAAGGCCCCCCTCTGGCCCCCAACAAACCTGCCACGTTCAAAGTCCTTAAAAAAACCTTTCTTCCCCCATTCTGATACTCGGTTTGAACTGCAGCAGATCCTTGGGCCATGTCTACATGCCTAAAAAAAGCATTTAGTTTTCTTTCCATGTGATTGGCTGATTAGAAATTTGAATATACAAAGGGGGGGGACATGAAAATGAAACCCCCGGTTTTTTGACCACAATAATTTATTCGCAAAGGGTGGGGCCTCCTTTTTTTCCGGGCCCAATACAGCGTTAATTTTTGCTTGGGGAATGACATATAGAAGTCCTGCACATGGTCAGAGGGATTTTAAAGCCATTCTTTTTTGCAGGATAGTGGCCAGGTCACTAAGTTTATACTGGGGATGGGAAAACGTTTCCTGACTCACTCCTCCAAAAAACCCCAAAGTGGCTCAATAATATTTTAATCTGGTGACTGGGGCAGGCCATAGGGATTTTTTAACCTTTCACTTTCTGGTTCATCACACCAATCTTTCACCAGTCTTTTGGGGTGTTATTGGGGGCATTTCATCCTGATACACGGCACCGCCTTCCCCGGATACAATGTTTTTAACCATTGGATGCACATGGTCCTCAAGAATGGTTCGGTAGTCCTTGGCAGTGACGCGCCCATCTAGCACAAGTATTGGGCCAAGGGAATGCCATGATATGGCAGCCCAAACCATCACTGATCCACCCCCATGCTTCACTCTGGGCATGCAACAGTCTGGGGGTACGCTTCTTTGGGGCTTCTAAACCCCTAACTCTCCCGGTTTGGGGGGAAAAAACAGTAAAGGGGACCATCAGAGAACTACTGTTTCACTTGTCCACACCCAAAGATTTGTGCTCCTTGCACCATTAAAACCGACGTTTGGCATTGGCATGAGTGCCCAATGTATATATTGTTACGTTATGTATATATACGGGGGTTGGAAAAATGAATCTGAAACACCGGGTTTTAGACCAAGTATTTTTTAGTATGGTGGGGGGGCCTCCTTTTGCACCCAATACACGTAAATTGTCGGGGGAAATGCATATAAAAGTCCTGCACAGTGTTCAGGGTTTTAAAAACCCATTCTTCTTGCAGGATAGTGGCCAGGTCACTGGTGGAGGAAAAAATTTTTCCTGACTCGCCTCCTCCAAAAACCCCCCCAAAGTGGCTCAATAATATTTAGATCTGGTGACTGTGCAGGCCATGGGAGATTTTTCAATTCACTTTCATGTTTCTAAAACCAATCTTTCACCAGTCTTGCTGTGTGTATTGGTGCATTGTCATCCTGATCCCGCCCCCCGCCTTCAGGATACATTTTAAAACTTTGGGATGCACATGGTCCTCAAGAATTGTTTCGGTAGTCCTTGGCAGTGACGCACCCATCTGGGCACAAGTATTGGGGCCCAAAAGGGAATGCCTAAATTTTGGAGCCCAAACCCATCACTGATCCCCCCCATGCTTCACTCTGGGCATGCAACAGTCTGGGTGGTACGCTTCTTTCGGGCTTCTCCACACCGTAACTCTCCCGGATGTGGGGAAAACGGTAAAGGTGGACTCATCAGAGAACAATACATGTTTCACATTGTCCACAGCCCAAGATTTGCGCTCCTTGCACCATTGAAACCGACGTTTGGCATTGGCATGAGTGACCAAAGGTTTGGCTATAGCAGCCTGGCCGTGTATATTGACCCTGTGGAGCTCCCAGCGGACAATTCTGGTGGAAACAGGAGAGTTGAGGTGCACATTTAATATCCCGTGATTTGGGCAGCCGTGGTTTTATGTTTTTTGGATACAATCCGGGTTAGCACCCAAACATCCCTTTCAGACAGCTTCCTCTTGCGTCCACAGTTAATCCTGTTGGATGTGGTTCATCCTTCTTGGTGGTATGCTGACATTACCCTGGATACTGTGGCTCTTGATACATCACAAAGACTTGCTGTCTTGGTCACAGATGCGCCAGCAAGACGTGCACCAACAATTTGTCCTCTTTTGAACTCTGGTATGTCACCCATAATGTTGTGTGCATTTCAATATTTTGAGCAAAACTGTGCTCTTACCCTAGTAGTTGAACCTTCACACTCTGCTCTTAATGGTGCAATATGCAATTAATGAAGACTGGCTACCAGGCTGGTCCAATTCAGCCATGAAACCTCCCACACTATAATGGCAGGTGTTTCAGTTTCATTGTCCAACCCCTGTATATATATATGTATATGTATATATATTATTATATATATATTATATATATATATATATATATATATATAGATATATATATATATATATAGATATATATATATATAATATGTATGTATGTATGTAATGTATGTATGTATGTATTATATATATATTATTATTATATATATATATATTATATATATATATATATATATATATATTATATAATATATTGTGTGTGTGTGTATATGTATATATATATATATGTATATATATATATATATATATATATATATATGTATATATGTATATAATATATATATATATATGTGCGTGTGTGTGTGTGTGTGTATATGTTTTTAAAAAAAACGTCATTCTGAAGGTGTGGCAGCTTTTATTTTGCTGTGGCCGTGTGCCACAATCAATTACATGCAGCGCAAACCCTGAACATACAGCTGTTTTGTGCTGATGGAAGCACATCAGGGACGAAATTTAACTCTAGACAAATGTGATTGTTTTGTTCTGTGTGAATAGATTTATTTTTGTACTCTAGAGGGCTTTTCTAAAGAGAGCCCTCTAAAATATGTTACATACATGAGCTTATTTTGTAAATTGCATTAGAGACTCATTCCTGCTTTGCATTAGATCAGTGAGGCACCTACATTGTAGCCTACGCAAGTGACCTTCAACATTGCTAATATGTATACCTTTTCACTGCTATGTTTGCAGAGCATCCTAGTTATGCCTTATATCGCTCTTTTTTCTTGCACTTTCAGGAACAAATGAAAACAGATATTACTGGATGAAATTCAACTTTTATGTGTTATGCCCAAGCTGTGGAGCATTATTTAAATAATGTCAAATCAGAAAAGAGGTAATGCAACCTTGAGGGTTGTTCGCAATATAATATAGTTAACTGAGTCATCATAATGAAACTTAATGGAAAATGACTTAATGATACACATGTAAAATGTCTGTTATTTCATTATGAATATTATGTTTTTTTATCAGATATAATTACAGCTAATTGCATTTTGATTTGATAGATGCATTTTATGTGAAAAAAGCATATAGGCTGTAAAGAGTACTTATTGTCTGAATCACCTCATGTTGTATCAGTCAAGGAGCTTACAGTGTATTACTGTTTCAATGTGACCCTGTTGCTATTTTCTCTCCAGTGAATACCTGTGCAGATATTCATATTCTTCAACTTGCATACTCTCTTCTTGCTCATATAAACCACTGTTACTCGTCCAGTGTTTAGCAGCATACTGACTGGCAGTGCTTGCATCTGCAGAATTTGTTCTCTGTTTCAAACATGACTCTAAAAAGAAAATGGGGAATTCTGCACTGAAGATAACCCATGCAGTTTTGCCAGGGGCGGCGATGATTTTCAAGAGAGAGAGAGTTTGCTGATGTTCTAATACATTATAATGGTGCTAAGAGAGTAATGTAAAAATGGTAACACTGGATAAGCTACACTTAAACACAGATATGGTTGTTTAGTCAAATTCAGCTGTTAAATTATTGTTTTTTTTCCTTTTTTTATTTTGTCTTCATAAAATATTACAGAAAGTGAAAAATTTGCATTTATTGATCTTATTATTCTCCAAATTTGATGTTTAGGCTTTTTAAAGCAAATCGTGAATATTATTAGTCTTACTTTAATGCTTATAACCTTTTAAGCAACAAACAAAATTAAGATTGGATGAAATTAGGTGGAAATGATATACCTCTTTAACAGGATCCTAATTTTTGTTTCACCGGGTATAAAACAAAGATCAAATTCAATTCAATTCAATTCAGTTTATTTATATAGCGCCAATTCACAACACATGTCGTCTCAAGGCATTTCACAAAACTCAGGTACATACATTCCAATTAATCCTAACCATTGAAGAGTGCAGTTAGATTAAGTTATTTATTCAAATTGGATAAAAAGTTTTTCTATCTAAGGAAACCCAGCAGATTGCATCGAGTCAGAGATTTGTAGCAGTCACTTCTCTTGGATGAGCATATAGAGACAGTGGACAGTCACTGGCGTTGACTTTGCAGCAATCCCTCATACTGAGCATGCATGTAGCGACAGTGGAGAGGAAAAACTCCCTTTTAACAGGAAGAAACCTCCAGCAGAACCAGGCTCAGTGTGAGCGGCAATCTGCCACGACTGACTGGGGGTTTGAGAGAACAGAGCAGAGACACAAAAAGAACACAGAATCACTGATCCAGGAGTGCTTTCTATGGGAAGGAAAAGTAAATGTTAGTGGATGTAGGTCCTTTAGTCGTTTCACCTAGAAAGACAGAACAGATAAACTCTGAGCCAGTTTTCAAGGTTAGAGTCTGAAAGAGAGCACATATAATTAGTCACAGTAAAAGCTCAGTCAATCGCCATGTCTAGGAGAGAGAAAGGGTTAAACACTGAAAGACAGGACCATGTGGATCATCGGTAGAGGGTGAGCATTAAGTTGTTGCCAGCAGAAGCTTGGACGATGCCCCCTCCAGAAAGGTGTCACAGGTAGACACAGAGTCAGCCAGCTGTAGCTTCTAGGAAGAGAAAGAGAGAGAACAAAGTTAAAAGCTGAAATAACAGCAAATAATGCCAGAATTAGAGTAGTAGTGTGAGAAAGTAGCGAAGAGGGTGAAAGGGGTTTCATTATGTCCTCCAGCAGCCTAAGCCTATAGCAGCATAACTACAGAGATAGTTTCAGTTTCAGTTTTATTATTTTATAAGCGCTTTTTACAACAATGTCGTCTCAAGGCACCCCACAAAGGGTCAGGAACGGGGCGGGGCCCCCGGGGGAGGCCAGACCACAACCACCGAGTGCCAGACCCGGCCACCCCAAAACGGGCCACGTGTAGGGGAACTAAGTAAAATAATAAACTGATAAAGTTTGTCAATCTAGAGCCCACTGATGGCCCCATTGGTTATACTAAAAACTACAAGGATTGGGGATACCTCTCTCTGTCAGACTGATTATAACCATTGGAAAAGAGAAGGGTCATACAGGTAGCAGAAATGGAGGGTGTGTTTGCACCTCAACCATAACTGAGAGGTTTTAGGCTAAACCTGACTCCCACTTACTCCATCCAACAAGGGGAGAAGAAGACGGAGGTAAAAAAAGGAAGATAGCTCAGGATAAACCTAAGCCACTCTAACTATAAGCCTTTATCAAAAGGAAAGTTTTAAGCCTAGCCTTAAAAGTAGACAGGGTGTCTGCCTCACGGACTAAAACTGGGAGCTGGTTCCACAGGAGAGGAGCCTGATAACTAAAGGATCTGCCTCCCATTCTACTTCTAGAGACTCTAGGAACCACCAGTAAACCTGCAGTCTGAGAACGAAGTGCTCTGTTAGGAACATATGGAACAATGAGATCTCTGATGTATGATGGAGCTAAATCATTAAGGGCTTTATATGTGAGGAGGATAATTTTAAATTCTATTCTGGATTTAACAGGGAGCCAATGAAGGGAAGCTAAAATAGGAGAAATATGATCTCTCTTTTTAATTTTCATTAGAACTCTTCCTGCAGCATTTTGAATCAGGATATTCAAACAGGATATTTCTAATTTTGGCAATGTTCCAGAGGTGAAAGAAGGAAATCCTAGAAACCTGTTTAATATGGGATTTAAATGACATGTCCTGGTCAAAAATAACACCAAGGTTTTTTACTTTATTATCGGAGGTCAATTTAATGCCATCCAGGTTAACTGATTGACTAAGCAGTTTTTTTGTTTAAAGACTCCGGTCCAAAGACGACAACTTCTGTCTTGTCTGAAATTAGAAGCAAAGAATTTAAAGTCATCCAAGTTTTTATATCTTCAAGAAATGTTTGTTGTCTATCTAACTGGTTGGGTTCATCAGGATTTATGGATAAGTAAAGCTGAGTCCGACTTAGTGCCGGCAATGCGGACCAAACTCCTGCTCCGCTCATACAGGGACCGGATGGCCCCTAATAAAGAGCCCCCGATTCCATACTCCTGGAGCACCCCCCACAGGGCATCACGAGGGACATAGTCGAATGCTTTCTCCAGGTCCACAAAACACATGTGGACCGATTGGGCAAACTCCCATGAACCCTTGAGTACCCTGTAGAGGGTTTTAGAGCTGGTCCAGTGTTCGACGGCCGGGACGAAAACCACACTGCTCCTCCTGAAGCAGAGGTTCGACTATCTGCCGGACTCTCCTCTCCAATACCCTGCCGTAGGCATTACCAGGGAGGCTGAGGAGTGTGATCCCCCTGTAGTTGGAACACACCCTCCGGTCACCCTTCTTATGAGCAGAGATAAGTAGCCAAGACCTACAGCATGCGCTGGGGTGGTTCGCAGCCGAGTGTGAAGCGACTGGGATGAAGATCAGCTCCTTCAAGTCCGAGGCCATGGTACTCGACCGGAAAAGGGTGGCTTGTCCTTTTCAGGTTGGAGGAGAGTTCCTGCCTCAAGTGGAGGAGTTCAAGTATCTTGGGGTCTTGTTCACGAGTGAGGGAAGAATGGAGCAGGAGATCGACAGACGGATCGGTGCGGCTGCCGCAGTAATGGGGGCGCTGTGCCGGTCCGTTGTGGTGAAGAGAGAGCTGAGCCGAAAAGCGAAGCTCTCGATTTAACCGGTCGTCTACGTTCCTACCCTCACCTATGGCCATGAACTTTGGGTCATGACCGAAAGAACGAGATCCCGGATACAAGCGGCTGAAATGAGCTTCCTCTGTAGGGTGGCCGGGCACTCCCTTAGAGATAGGGTGAGGAGCTCGGCCATCCGGGAGGGGCTCGGAGTAGAGCCACTGCTCCTCCACATCGAGAGGAGCCAGTTGAGGTGGCTCAGACATCTATACCGGATGCATCCTGGATGCCTTCCTTGGGAGGTGTTCCAGGCACGCCCCACCGGGAGGAGGCCCAGGGGACGGCCCAGGACACGCTGGAGGGATTATGTCTCTCGGCTGGCCTAGGAACGCCTTGGGCTCCCCCCGGAGGAGCTGGAGGAGATGTCTGGGGAGAGGGACGTCTGGGTGTCTCTGCTGAGTCTGCTGCCCCCGCGACCCGGTCCCGGATAAGCGGAAGACGACGAGTACGAGTACGAGTAAAGCTGAGTATCATCAGCGTGACAGTGAAAATTTATCCTATGCTGCCTGATAATTTGACCTATTGGAAGCATATATATAGTAAAGAGAATTGGCCCAAGTACTGAACCCTGTGGTACTCCACAATTAACCCTGGAGTTTAAAGATGATTTATCATTTACATGAACAAACTGGAATCTGTCAGACAAATAAGATTTAAACCAGCCTAGCGCTGTCCCCCTGATCCCTACAGCATATTCCAGCCTTTCTAAGAGAATATTATGGTCGACTGTATCAAATGGAGCACTGAGATCTAAGAGGACAAGTACAGACACAAGTCTATTATCTGAGGCCATACGAATATCATTTGTGACTTTCAGCAGAGCTGTTTCAGTTCTATGATGAGCTCTGAAGCCTGACTGAAACTCTTCAAACAGGTCATTGCTGTGTAAATGCTCACACATTTGATTAGCAACTATTTTCTCAAGAATTTTAGATAAGAATGGAAGATTGGATATAGGTCTGTAATTTTTCAAGTCATCTTTATCAAGCGAAGGTTTCTTATGTAAAGGTTTAATTACAGCTACCTTAAAAGCCTGTGGTACATATCCATTTACTAAAGATAAATTAATCATATCTAAAATGGGGCTGGTAATCAGAGGGAACACTTCCTTAAATAATTTGGTTGGGATTGGGTCTAACATACAAGTTGAAGGTTTAGATGAAGCTAATATTTCTGATAACTCAGGAAGCTCCACAGGATCAAAGCAGTCCAAACACAGATCAGGTTCTACAGTTACTTTCAATGTTGTCTCACTTGCTGAGGATGAAGTAATCATCTTCGGGAGTATGTCAAAGATTTTATTTTTAATAGAATCAATTTTATTTAAGAAGAATCCCATAAAGTCATGACTGCTAAGAGCTAAGGGAATGGATGGCTCAACAGAGCTATGACTCTGTGTAAGTTTAGCAACTGTACTAAAGAGAAACCTAGGATTATTCTTGTTCTCTTCTATTAATGATGATAAATAAGCTGTTCTGGCTTGGCGAAGTGTCTTTTTATACAACAATAGGCTATGTTTCCAGATTAAGTAGGAATCCTCTAGGTGTGTAGAGCGCCGTTTTCTCTCCAATTTTCTAACTTTGTGCTTTAAAGTATGCAGATCTAAATTAAACCAAGGAGCCAGCCTCCTATGAATAATTTCCTTCTTTTTCAAGGGGGCTGCATTGTCTAATGCACCACACAATGATGAAGTAACACTATGAACAAGAGAATCAATTTGTGAAGGGGAAGAAACAGAATTACTGCCCTCCACTGTGTTTTTCTGTGATAATGAGGAAATTAAAAGTGGAACAGATTCTTTAAAGGTTGTTACAGCATTGTTACATTTATTACACGTACCATTATCACTAAAGGACGCAGAGGAGTAACTGAACATCTGACACAGAGAGCAGGAGAGAGGAGGAGACTCAGAGAGAGAAACAGCATAACAGATAGCCATGGTGGAGGTAAAGCTAAGCTAGCGACCCCTTACCACTACTAGAAAAACCGTGTAAGACCCGGAGAGTCCCCAAACGTTAAAAGTAGCAACAGAAAGTATGTGTTTTAACGTGCTTATGTATTAGAACAAATAAGAGATATCACAGTAGAGAGAAATCATATCAAACAAGAGAGCCTTCACACACCAAACAATCCACCGAGTGCTACAGTGAAAACAGCTTTACCGACCAATGGCAGTCAACTCATTGAACTCTGTTTTTAAGCATTGCATTTTAGAATTTTGCTCTTTTTTCACTCTCGAAGGTAGCTGAAATAAATAGTACAATTATATGAAGTGAGCGTGTATTCTTATTAATTGAAAGAATATTCTTAATGTTCATACTCTGATTGACACGTCATGCCCTAATTTAATTTTTATTGCTGCATCGTTTCCTTCCAATTATCATTAAATCTTCTATCCTGCCTGCTGTTTTTGTTCTTTTTTATTTAAGACTGATAAACCTGACAAACACAGAGAAGAAACAGCTCTGTAAACAGCAGATCAAAAGACGAACAACATAATAATTACACGTAATGTCAGTTACAGCTTCTGGAGCTTTATTTTTCTTCCTAGGCTTGCATATTTAATGAAGAAATAAAAAGAAGAAGTATTGCAGTGCTTCAATAAAGGAAAAGCAACTTTTCAGAGTCTGCACCAAAACTGTTTTTAGAGGGGACAATGATACTGGAAACTTTAAATAATAACTGAATGAATGACTATTTAATCATGTAAAAAGCAAGTACCACTAAGATCACACATAAAATGTTAAAACATGTTTAAATGTTTTATGTATGTTTAGGCTCATGTTAAATTTATAGCCAGCAGGACGGAGTGCCAAAGACTGAAAAGTTGCGTTTTGCTGGAAAAACACCTCAGATATGCAGACAGGATGTTTTAGAAAGCAGCAAGCAGGTAAGGATAGGTTTTATCCTATGTTAAACATTGCATAGGCCGAGTTTTAAATTTGGATGGTTCTATCATGGAAACTATAAATACATAAAAAGTTTAAGGATTTATGGAAGATGGTTTGCATGCGTTGAACTGGATTGATTATTGGTTCTGCTCTTTAGGCACTTGGAGCGCACTGCAATAACAGCTTACATGATTCTGTCTAGGACGTCTCGTCTGTTGTCCATTCAAATGCAAAAAAATACAAATTAAAAACAACAGTAATGTTCAGAAAAGAAAGCAAATGATTTCAACCTCTGATTTAAACCTACATA
Organism: Crenichthys baileyi; assembly: GCA_036173005.1. Lineage (NCBI taxonomy): Eukaryota > Metazoa > Chordata > Actinopteri > Cyprinodontiformes > Goodeidae > Crenichthys > Crenichthys baileyi. The sequence goes on along the minus strand of JAHHUM010001769.1, from coordinate 596,407 downwards.
TACTCATAGAAACATTCATAGGTATTGTTCCAGCTTTAGATGCACTCAAACATGTACCTGAATGAGGCTTCAGTAGTTTGAAGTATACATTCAGAAGGATCTGTGAGTTTGTACATTTGTTAGAATGTAGATGTATGTATTATGAACAGGCAACATTGATCTAATTCTAGTGACATGTTTTCTAGTATTTACACCGATCAAAATGAAGTATTTTACGCAGTTGATATTGTAGCACATAATGTAATAATCAGCTAAGCCAGGCTGCCTCACATTTTTGGGATTGATCGATCTGTCTGTCTGCCTGCCTGCCTGCCTGCCTGTCTGTCTATCATTCTGTTGTCAATAAATAAAAATTGCTATGCAACATGTGCTATTTAAATGTAACAACAATAACAACGCTACTTAATTCTAGACTATGCAGACACAATGCACTGATGATTTACTTACCTTGGTATAATGAATGCTTGGAGTGACTCAAAAAGACACACATTGACCCACTTTCTGATTAATTTAGCTAATAATTCTGCAAACAAATACGTGTCATAGTCATTGAACTTGTACACACATATTTTACAAAATGGGGATGCATCTTATTTCACACATACTGTACATTAAAGAGGTGACCGCATTTTAAAAAAAAAAGTGTATTCCTTACACAGACCCATGTTAAGCATGTGTTTGCATACACCAATATACATAGCAAACCAAAGGGAGACAGAGGCTAAGTCTGCAATAAATCCATCATTAGATACAGCCTTGGGCCATATACAAACACAAATATTGCAAAAAATATAAAATAAAATAACAAAGTAAGCTAAGTAAAGAATAGTGTTATTAAGCCAGTTGCATAATATCACTGTGTAGAGTTCAGCATTTGTATTGTATTATCTTTAATTTTTTGAAGAAATTTGAAAAATGTATAACATTTTTAAAACATTTTTTTTTACTAGAATCATTGGAAATCTCTAGAAATGTAATAAGATAAAACCTTATTGCCAAAATAAAAAATTCGGTACACACTATTCATACACCTGCTATGTTTAGGTAATATTTAAGTAGTTTTAAGTAATATTTAAATTTTTCCAAAATAGCTCTTTAGACTGAAAGTAATAATCATGTTTTGTAGTGGCAGAGTTATATCTTCAATCCGATAGAGATCTATGGAGAGAGATTAGATTGGGGTGATGGCAAAGAGGCCTTGGAAGACTTGGAGGTCATCACTGAACATAAATTGTTTAAAATACCAGTGGAGACATGCAAAAAGCAGTTATAAAAAGGTTTTAATACTAATAAACCTTTTTCATCGATTATTGAGAAGGGTATAAATCAATTTTGATATGCCGTTTAAACTAAATGTAAGTTAGAACAGATGAATTACGGATGAAAAGTCCAAGTACACAGTTTTAATATCCTGTGAGAGATGCCTGTCTCATTTCCTGTCTCAACTTCTTGGATTAGTAAAAAATTATTTTAAATCTACATTTGCCAGGGGTTTGAATAATCTTGGTCTTAAATGTATCACTATAAAATTTGCAGTACACATTACTAGTCAAGATATCTAGTATTGCCTTGCCTTAGTTCAGTTAGTAAAAAGACATCAGTTTCTTATCGATCTAGTTTTGATTCTCTTGTAAAACGAATGTCTTTAGTCATTTTGGATTTACTCTAAAGTGAAAAAAAATTCCAGTGAATTCACAACCTCATAACAACACTGCAGGTTGCCATGGAAGAAATTGGCAGCATATCATTTCTAGCAACTTTACTCTTGTGCTAGAGAAAAGGTGTGACTTTTTTTGCCAACACAAATCTATTTACTTTCTAACATCTCAATGCCGCAGTAACTTCCCATTGCAGATGCTGTTTATTTTGACAATTATATAAGATTGTTACAAAGCAAGGACCCCATAATGTGTGTGTATTTGAAGAGAAGCTGCAACTTTGCATATTGTTTTTTTATCTTCACATGTACTCAACACACTGTTTGATACATGCATCAGCCACTGAGAAATCTCGCTTTGCACTACCCTGATTTCCGTTTGTGGCTAAACATGAGCTGGGTCTTTGTATGTATTTTTGTTTTATATATAAAGCTTGCAGTTACAAACCTTTTAGCTCATCATGTTTCCACTGTACCAAAACCCACAGAAATGATTACTAAAAGATTCTTAAAGATTTTGTTTGTGTTTTGACCCATAAAATACAGGTTTTGTCTGGTTCTTACATGGCTTTGGGTTATAAGTCTGAAGTTCTGTAAATAGACTTTCAGAAGAAAAGAAGCACAAAGGGTTTCTGAAAGAGGGAAGGAGCAGTGAGAATAAATAAGAAGTCTGGAAAAAGGCTAGGCTGCTTTTAGTGCATCTGAGATATGGGACCAGTCGTGTGTGTGCATTCTCTGCTTTCGTTCAAGTCTTTTCTTTTCAGGAATATTTTTTAGAGCTGCTCCAATTGCTAATCTGGTCATTATTTACTGCGGATGGATTTGAGTGCATTTGCATTGAGGCCTTTGCTTTTGCTCAGAGTAAAGAATATAAGTCATCTTTAAACACACTGGTCTGTCTGCTAGCTTGTGCATTTCACTGACTTGAATTCTTCACAGAAATGTATTTTTGTATATGTATGTTAAAACTTAATGTATATTTAGCGAAAAAGATGTTCCTAGATTTTAGCCACATTGAGGAGGATTCACCAGTATTAATATCATCTTTTTTTAGATCAGTTGATCCACAGCAGTCCACAACTGCAGTGTTTTCTGCAGTTGTCTACTTACAAGAGAAGTCAAAAAGAACAGACAAAATAATTTTTTCCAATCTGTGTTTCTTCAAAGCAAGAGTCTTCTCCTCACGATCAGATTCATGGTTTCTTTAACTGCTGCATGTTGGTGCCACTCTGTGAATAGTCGGGTTATTCTTTCTGTAGGCGGTTTAGATCCAAAAATATGGGCTGCAAACATATGTCTGCAGAAAGTTCTGCCCTAATGAACATGTACAAATTACAACACTGATATCACACGTGCCTTGTGGTCAATAGAGCGAACTGGGAAGGGGGGAATTTTCCTTAAAGTGGCATGATAAATCTGTTTATCAAATAAAACAATCATGACAGGAACAACAGAGTGGTAAAAAGTCTGCACATATCTCCTTTAACAATCCTGTTCTGGCTTCAGCCTGAACAGTGCTGGCTTTTGTATCGCCACTTCTGGTGCTCATCTCTTAGTGCAGTTCTCTTTTTGAACAGTATACGGCATTACAGAGAAAATCTACCTGTGATCAACAGGTGAAGGAGAAGAAGAGACAGCTGAAAGTACATTTTACGTGTTATTTAACGCCATGCATATACATGCAAAGATGGACATGCTTTCAGACTTAATCCTGCTGGTTTTCCTGTTTGGCTAGTGTCATTTACACTATGAGTAGAAAATTACCAAAATGGAGATGTGCAAGAACATATCCAATGGCTGACCTATTGTGACAAGGTCTGCACCATAATCTCTGACGCAAGACGCCGGCCATCAATGCAACACCAGTAAAGCCAGTGGTTTTTAATTTATTCTAATTATTACATAACCCTGAAATAACAAAGATCTCAAAGTTAGCAAAACTATTCATCAGTCAGTAAGTCAGTAAGTCATTTTCTACCGCTTATTCCATAGTGGGTTGCGGGGGAGCTGCACGGTGGCACAGTTGGTAGCACTGTTGCCTTGCAGCAAGAAGGTCCTGGTTTCGATTCCCGGCCAGGGGTCTTTCTGCATGGAGTATGCATGTTCTCCCCGTGCATGCGTGGGTTCTCACCGGGTACTCCGGCTTCCTCCCACAGTCCACAGACATGCCTGTTAGGTTAATTGGTCACTCCAAATTGCCCTTAGGTGTATGAATGAGTGTGTGCATGGTTGTTTGTGTGTTGCCCTGCGATGGAATGGCGACCTGTCCAGGGTGTTCCCCCGCCTCTCGCCCATAGACTGCTGGAGATAGGCACCAGCTCCCCCGCGACCCACAAGTATTCATCATTTCACGCTTTTTCTGTCCTGATTACCTGGACCTCACATAGCTTGGAGGTGTATTTTGTCTCAGCATACTGTTCTGCCTTCTATTCTCACAACTGCAAGCTTCACAGTAGGAAACACAACAAAGCTGTTTGAACTCATGAACACCAAAGATGTTCAAAAGAATGTGTGGACAACTTGGATCAGACTTTTTCTGCAGTTGTTGTTCACATATGTATTTCCCAGCAGGAGATCCTTTGCTGGAGACTCTCTCTCTCTCTATGCTCTCTCTCTCTCTCTATGGTATTGCTCTCTCTCTCACCCTCTCTCTCTGTCTCTCTCTCTCTCTCTCTATGGTCTCTCTCTCCATCCCTCTCAATGGTCTCTCTCTCTGAATACAAAGCGTGAGTGAAAGGGACGCAGGGAACTTTTATCTAGAACGCACAGCATATGATGCAAAAGCCATGGTGGAAATGGCTTAAAAGGCGTCAGTAATGATGGATGATATTCCTTGATAACTTCTTTTGTGTTGATTTCAATAAGCCGTGTATGTGAATGAATACACAGTTTCAAAAAGCGAGAAAAGCAAATCACAGGTCAGCAAAAAAGAGCATGAAACAGCAACTTCTATCCTAGCATACACCTGCATTTCCCCTTATTCACTGTAAAAACTCTGTAAGATTTGGTGCTTGGTTGCACATTGTTTTACCAGCTGATTTTCCAGGTATTTTATTTGAGAGCTGGGTGAAAAAAGATCTAAAAAATACAATATGTAGGCCCAATCCCATTTGGCATTTACCCCTCTTTCGTTGCCTTTAACCTTGCATTTTTAAGGAGTAGGGCATCCCTTCACGGGCACACTTAAATATGAAAAGGTTAGGAGATGCTCATGGAAACGGATTTTGTAAATATTTTTTCACTTTACATATTTTTAATTAGTAAACTACAACTGCAACAAGCATTGATATATTACATTTGGTATCACATTTATTTTTAATAAAAAAAAATTGTTATATTTCAGTTTAAACAAGACTGTAAGAAGAGTTACACCACTGAGTTACACCAGTCTTTCAAAGCTTTTTCTGGCTGATACAGATTTCAGGGTTTTTTTGTCTGACCTGTAGGTTCTGACTTTGACCACTTCTGTTTTTTTTGTTTTTTCTAAGGGTTATAACAAATCCATCCTGTTGGTTGATGTGTGTACAGACCCAAAAATTGTGAAAGTTCTGAGTTTTGATGCCTTATTATTTTAGAAAAATAATTTAGAGCAGTTCAAGGGAAAATTGGCCATTTCATATATCTAGCCGATTGACTGGTGGATCCCTTTACTGTGATGTCCAGTTTGTTGTATTCAGATATATTATCCTTGTGAAAAATAAATGTACTAAGTATACTTAATTGTGATATACCCCCAAAAACATGTAGTAAGGCTAAAAGTCAGCATACTTTAACTATAATTGAAGATTAGCATAAAAAAAGTTTGTCATTTTTAAACAACTACCGTATATTCCGTAAAATATTTTTAACAGTACATTATAAAACGTCTATTTACATTCTAATCACATTAAAATATATTTACTTTTCAGTAGGTTAAGTCCTGTATTTTATGAGGCTGTTCTCTAAAAATATTCTATTCCAGTGTCTGCTGCAAGACTGTTTACACAAGACATACAGATTTATTAAGTCGTGTATGTTATTATAAACAATAAATCAGTACAAACTGATGATAAGCTTCTCTGAAAGATTCTCCAATTTCTTTGTGGAATATTTGAACAACTAACTGAATTAGGTACAGGATGGAGGCTCTAACTCTTGGAAATGGGATTTAGCTGTGCTAAGTGCTCATTTGAAGAACATTTCTAGTTAGTTTTGATGTGTAAATCATCTTTGAACTGTAGATATGAAAGAAACTGAGACTGAATGAAATCCTATAAGCAGCAAATATTAATAAAAATATGGGAACAAAGAAAGAAACAAGCATAAAATGAAACCACTCTATTGATGTGATGGAAAGTAAAATATTTCTGTCAGTGTCTATAATTCAGATTCTATAGTATAGACTATAGTAAAATCTCATTGTTTAGTCCGAAAAGGAGTCGGTAGATGTGTATGTGGACCATATGGATTTATATCTATAGAACCTTCTGGTTTTGTACCTAACATTCACACACATCCTTTACTGCTGCAGGGATTGTTTGTGCCCAGAAGCTACATATCTGTGAGTGGTCATTCCAGCATTTAGGTCAACAAATGACAGTGACAGCATGACATTTTAAAAAGAGGCTACATGATGTGCTGTCACAGAAGTGCTGCTGAAGTGGATCTGGCTTTTCAATTCCACCATCCCAAACTGTCTGCTGACATTAACAATATCTCTGTGAAACACTGAAAGCACTGCATCTGAATTGTGCTTGTGACAGGATAAAGATCCTTTTGTTGGAGTTGTGCAACAGTAAATATAGTGGCAAATCAGTGCATTGAAATGCCAAAACAGAATGGTCCCAATCATCTGGTTTTTGCAGCAACTGGGAAGAAATAGTCTGGAAGGCAGTAACAAATAAATACACATTTGCCTGAATTCAACAAATTGAAGCTCTTAGTGCCATCATCATTGCCATTACAGCTACATTTATTGCTGCCACTGACAGTAAGTGTTATTAACATCGCCACTATCACTGCTGCATCTACTGCTGACACTAACCAAAGCTGAAATTAATGTGACCTCTCAAGGTAATATTTGTCCTGCATTCCAATAAAGCAATCAAAAGTAAACACTGCTTAATGTTAACAAATATTAATGTTTACTGATAGTATAATCACTGACTCAAATTTGCTTCCTCAAGGCTCATAATAATTACATTTTTAAAAAGATAACCAGAATGCCTTTTGATGTAAATCACCATCTTCATTAATTAAATTAAATTAAACTGTTGCCAAGCCAGCAATCCCCACACCTACTAAGCATATTTAATGTCTGTTAGAAACCCTCCTTTCAGGTCTTATAAAGCAGAGAATAGACCTCAGTTTTCTTGCCTTCAGTTTAAAAACACAAAGGCCTTGAAAAAGCCTTGGGCTGTCGTTGACGTTGTCCGCATGTTAACAGGACTGCATAGGCAGTAAAGCCAAATGAGTTGCGTACCAATTGCACAAACGTTATTTGCAATACACTTGCAATTTAATGTGAAATGTCTTTCTTCACAGTCCTGAAGTCCTACTCAGCTATGTTTTTTTTTTCTACAAATAACATGGTGCAGTCAGAGAAGACATTTTCTTTCTGTCCATGCTCCCTTTTTTCACAGGAGCCATTCTGGTCCTTGCTCTGAGAAAATTTTATTAGAAATGTAATAAGCATGGGCATCAAGGAGGGCTTAAATGAAATAAGAATTAGCAATAACGCAGCCAAGTTGTAGATGAGTGGGAATTGTTACTCACAGATGGGAGCCAGAGATCAGATCAGTGCTCAGCCAATATTACACTCTGCTGTCAGAGACCCTGAACACCTCAATGGAACTGTGCAAATGCACAAATGCTATATAATTGGACTGTGACTGAGGATTTTTGCAAGTTATCAGTTTTTTTGTTCTGTCATCTAGCATTAATTTCACACATCTCTGTATGAAAGAAGTATGAAAAAAGAAAATCAAGGGTGAAATAGTAGTAGTATTTTTGAACCCAGTCCAAACGTTTTATCCATCCTCTGTCCATCTTTCCATCCAACAATCCATTATTTTGTCCAGCCATTCTTTCAACCAACTATCAGTTTGTCCGTTTGTCCGTCCTACTAATCATGGTTTGTATGTCCAGCATCATTTTGTCCCTCTGTCTAACTATCTATCCAACCTACCATTAGTTGGTTCACCCATCTATTCATTCAACTAACGATCTATTAGGATATCTGTCCATCCAAACAACCAGCTCTTGGCCCAGCCGTCTGTCCCACAAACCATCAGCTGGTCCATCTATGATTCCACCCACAAACCATCAGTTGATACATCCATTTCACCCCACCAACCATCGGTTGGTTTGCCCATCCATCTAACCAACCAACCCGTCCATTAGTTCAACCAGCCTTCAATTTGTCTGTCTGTCCATCCATCCATCCATCTTCATCCATCCATCCTCCATCCATCTTCCATCCATCCATCCATTCATCCATCAACCTGTCTATTAGTCCAACCAACCATCAGTTGGCTCAGCCATCCATCCAACTATCACTGGTCCAATTGCTTTTAGTTTTTCCATTCATCCATCCATCTATCCATCCATCCATCCTCCATCCATTGATCCATCCATCCACCCACCATTCATCCATCCTCCATCCATCCATCTATTTATCCATCCATCCATCCTTCCTTCACTTGTCTTCTGGTTTTTGTAGGTTTCATATTTAAGATCTCTCAGAAATTCAAAAGTTAATTAAGAATGAATAAGTTGGCTAAAAAGGACTGAGGAACTCTGGGAATTTGAGTCTGGATAAGTTTGGAAATGAAACTCTGCCCTGTTTTTAATTAATTTAATTAATTTAGTGACATATTATTGGATGTCTGACCAACAGAGATGCTGTACCACAGGTAAATTGATTTGAACCAGGTTTCAGAGAGCTACTTAAATAGTAAATGGACTGAATGTATATAGTGCTTCACCTTTTATACTGACCGCTTAATGCACTTTACACAAGACCAACATTCACCCAGCCACACTCACAAACAACTAGAAATTGGAGGTAAGTGACTTGTCCTGGGATACAGTGACATGCAGTAGGGGAGGAATCTGGAATCAAACGCACAACTTTCCTATTACAAGACCACTGATAATTAAACTACAGTCTCTACTTACAACCCTGTGTGTAATTGAAGACAGTCAGTTAATCCAATTTGTCATCATATTGTTTGGCCAACAGCTAGTTTTGAAAACCCTCATTGTGCTTGCACATGTAGACAAATAAAATGTTATCTGCTCAGTTCTAATGGGTGCAAGTTGTAAATCTAGCACAAGCAAATAAAAGCACAAGTACAGGGATTGGACAATGAAACTGAAACACCTGGTTTTAGACCACAATAATTTATTAGTATGGTTTAGGGCCTCCTTTTGCAGCCAATACAGCGTCAATTCGTCTTGGGAATGACATATACAAGTCCTGCACAGTGGTCAGAGGGATTATAAGCCATTCTTCTCGCAGAATAGTGGCCAGGTCACTACGTGATACTGGTGGAGGAAAACGTTTCCTCCACCAGTATCCACCAGTGACGCGCCCATCTAGCACAAGTATTGGACCAAGGGAATGCCATGATATGGCAGCCCAAACCATCACTGATCCACCCCCATGCTTCACTCTGGGCATGCAACAGTCTGTGTGGTACGATTCTTTGGGGCTTCTCCACACCGTAACTCTCCCGGATGTGGGGAAAACTGTAAAGGTGGACTCATCAGAGAACAATACATGTTTCACTTTGTCCACAGCCCAAGATTTGCGCTCCTTGCACCATTGAAACCGACGTTTGGCATTGGCATGAGTGACCAAAGGTTTGGCTATAGCAGCCCGGCCGTGTATATTGACCCTGTGGAGCTCCCGACGGACAGTTCTGGTGGAAACAGGAGAGAGGAGAGTTGAGGTGCACATTTAATTCTGCCGTGATTTGGGCAGCCGTTGTTTTATGTTTTTTGGATACAATCCGGGTTAGCACCCGAACATCCCTTTCAGACAGCTTCCTCTTGCGTCCACAGTTAATCCTGTGGGATGTTGTTTCGTCCTTCTTGGTGGTATGCTGACATTACCCTGGATACCGTGGCTCTTGATACATCACAAAGACTTGCTGTCTTGGTCACAGATGCACCAGCAAGACTTGCACCAACAATTTGTCCTCTTTTGAACTCTGGTATGTCACCCATAATGTTGTGTGCATTTCAGTATTTTGAGCAAAACTGTGCTGTTACCCTCCTAATTGAACCTTCACACTCTGCTCTTACTGGTGCAATGTGCAATTAATGAAGGCTGGCTACCAGGCTGGTCCAATTTAGCCATGAAACCTCCCACTCTAAAATGACAGGTGTTTCAGTTTCATTGTCTAACCCCTGTAGCTATTGTTATAACATTAGCACAACACTAAATCAACTGAAACACTTATTAAACCAGCACAGAGACCATTTATTATCACACACAGTGATACCATGAGCTGTTTGTGACTCCGTGTTCTGTCCTTTTTGCACTCATCATAAAGAAACTGCTGACATACTGATGTGATACAGGAGAAAGTTTGGCAGAGTAAGGTGTACTTTGTGCCACTCTGAAAAGAAATAAACGTTTGATCTTTTTGAGGAAAGCGAAATGGAGACCTAAAAGGTCTTTGAAGCTGGTGATATCAAGCATGCTCTGAAGCGTGACACCTGATCAATTGCTGAGTTATGCAATATGTCAGGGACAAGATGATGGTGATGGTGAAAAACAAAGCAGCTCTGCCTTACTGGTAGATGTCAGTAACGTTTTCCTTGATTATTTTAAAAAGTAAATGCATTAGTTAATTATCAGTAACTGTTTATGTCTCTGATCTGTCATATCATGAATATTAAAGTCAAAATCATTATTATCATTATATTATTATAGAAAGAATTATATGAAGTACTTGCAGATTACATTCAGTTTCTAACTAGGAATTTTGAATAAAACATCTACAGTTGTATAATTAGTGGCTAATGACCCATGTGGAACCATTAGAGTTACTATGTATGTATGTGTGGATGATGGGTGCGTAGGTGCCGTCAAGCAGCCCCTCATGCACCCAGATATGGAAGACGTGTGCTGTGCTTTTAATGGGCCCAGATCATTCTCAGCCTGAATAATACAGAACGAGTGTCTGCCATGTGGAAAGAATACCGCAGTACCAAATGAATGCAGAACACTGTTGAAGTGCTCACCCTATTTTCAGTCTCCATTGTGGTGCTTTGTGAACGGCTCACTCTAAAATTTAAACATCTGTGAGGTTCTTCAGCCTGTATTCTTCCAAACTAAAATTGACATGGAAGAATGAAGCAGCTGACCTGAAACATGTCAGAGGTTTTGGTCTGAAATCTTTCTCCAACCTCCAGGCTCTTAGTTGTTGCTGATAAAGAAGTGGCCCGATAGTCAGCAGTCTAACCTGCGACTGTGGATAATGGCTTGTACAGAGCTCTTACACAATCTTCTGTTTTTCTCCAACATTTTTTTTTTTGTTCAGTAATATGGAACCAACTAAAACATCCATTTGTTTCAGAGAGTACTCATCAGCTATGATAAAAGACAATTTTTACACATATGATTTATTATTTTAACCTACAGACTGGACGAGCAAGTTTATTTATTCATACTAATGGATGACGCTGAAGAGTAATGCACTCACTGCCTAAATGTCTCCTATTAGGGGGTTGAGCAGAGTAACAAGCACTATAAAGTTATTGTCCTCATTATAATATACCATAAAAGATGACTGCAATTTGTTAAGCCTAATACATGAGCAGAAATTGACAATAGGTTCAAAGACTTAATGGTTCCCAGGTGTTAATTCTTTCTTCCTGTTTTGCAGAAATACTTCCCAGTATGCTACCATCTGAGGTTTGAGAGGAAAAAAAATCCTAAATGTGCTATTCGTATGCTGTATATGCTGCAAAATTCTTCAGCCATTTATCATTGTTATGAAGGCTATCATGGGACTATACACAAGAGTCCTTTATAGTAAGTGCTCTGTTCTCTTATGTTTTTTCGTCCTGCCACACAAATCCTTACACCCCGTGCTGAAATAGGGAGGTAGCTTGTCTCCTTTTTTTCTGCTGCATTAGATTTATACACCATGGTGTAGTTTAATGACTTCACCCTCTTAAATCATAACGAAAAAGCTGCCATGCCTGAACTTGGTTTCCCCCATATTAGAAATGCCACATATGCTTCAAAATATTTTCTAGTTCTTCATGTAGATATTAAAATTAAAATGTGTCATTTATTTTATTAACAGTGCTGCATCTATAACTGCAAAACCTCTAAATAGCTCATGAAATGTGAAATCTATCATTATGAGGTAAGGTAAACAAGCATTTCTTTTTGGTATCAGATATTTATTTTCTGCACTTTTGAATTTCACATCTTATCAAACAATATTTACAACAAAAACCTGTCGCAGATCACATGTACATCTATAAATCTAGAAGGTGGGAATGTCATGATACATCGAGTTCATTTGATGAGATGATGCTTGATATTAGGTTCGCAATAACATGAAGAGTCAACACTTCGGCAAAATAGTGCCCAACAAATGAATAACAGGTGGAGGTTCTTTCAATGTTTATGTGACTGAGTCCTATTGGCCAGCCTGAGGAGAAGTCTTTGCACATTTCCTAACACATTTCCGTCAAATTCTGTTTATAATGCCACTATTGTATTGAGTTATTGACTTTACAGCAATCCCCGAACATGGGCAAGCAGTAGGCAACAGTGGAAAGGAACTACTACCTTTATCAGGAAGAATAGTATGAGCGGCCAAGTACTGTGACCAAGTTGAGAGTACAAATCAGACACATGAAACAAGTGTAGATTCTATAGAGAACAGATAGAAAACACAAAATTTAAATCTTGTATCCCACACAAGTTTGTTTCTACTGATCCTTTCTGCTGCTGTTCTTGAATAACATATTATTAAGACATTACAGTTACTGGAAAAGCTTTAAAAGAAAACGTAATCAACACAGGCCCTTGTGTTTCGCATACGTAGACAAAACTACAACATCTGATGTTTATGTGCTTGCTGAAGGTAAGTGTGGAGAAAGAAAATAATAATGGAGTGATGAAACACCTAATATCTTCCCCCTTGTCGGTTTTGTTGTCTGTGTAAGTTTGAAGGACAAGGGTTTCACGCTTGGATTAGCAACAGTAATTGAAAATACAATGTTCCACTGTATATGTGCTGCTAATGATGTACTTGCAGCGATATTTCCTTAGGTCCCCAGCAGCTTTTAAGCAAGTGGAAAAGAAGTCCTTGTAAGCAGACATTCAGTCATACAGCAAAATGTGGTTGGATGTTACATCCTTTCTTGCATATTTGATATACACAAAATGGAGATGAGTATTACTTGTGACACTTTATCTGCTCTGAAAACATATGATTAATTTCTATAGCAAGTGATTGCTATGGGTGTCTGAAGTGGCTGCCAGCCTAGGTTTAGATCTTTGTATACCTGTTTATGTTCCTGATTTCCAGTTGTTTTGAGTCTGTTTATGCTGTGAGTAATAATAAATCTCCACTCTAAAGTGCTAGCCCTCCAGGTTCGGGCACAAAGCCAGCTCCTTTACAGAGGATATTTCAGGTTGCAGTAAGGATATTGAAGACTTCAACTCCCAGTGTCAGTACACAGAGAAACAGAATCCTCAAATGGAAGACACTATGTTTTGATGTCCTCAAATATCTGTACTTCAGTGGTTCAAGGCTGGGCTGTAATGTTCCATGAATTTCAACGAGCTTTGGTTCAATGATACCCACAATTTCCAAATCTTATAGTCCACTTGTTCTTGTAGTTCAGTAGCACTTTTTATCTTTTGAAGAGAAGCCATTAGAGTATTTTTTTTTATTAAAGTCCAATGTAAATGATGTAATAACTTTCTATTTAAATATACTACCTAATATGCACAAACAATCTATGAATTTATTATAATATGATATTAAAGATGTTGACAGTAACCCCTATTAATCGAAACTATAACGTTACTGCTGTTTTTAATATGATGTTTTTTCATTACATTATCTGTTGTTATTATCTTTTTGTTTAAACAAAAGTACCCTCTTTTAAACCATGCTTGAGGAAAAAAACACTTACAGTACAATAGGTTGCAAAATCAGGACTATCATCATTCATCGTCATGAAGTAGAACACAAATACAATACTGCTGTAGGACATTTATTACTCACGATGTGTATTTTAAATTCAAATGTGAAGCACTCTTTATAAAATCATTTACTCTGAAATAAAACATGTGTAAGCTACATTATTTCACAAGAAGAGTGAGTTTTTTTGGTATATTTATAAAAGACTGATATGAAGACTTTTATTTTGCAAACTTTCCAATATTAATACAATTTGTGATATGTTTTATCAAACTTTTGTAGTTTTATTTATCTCCTAATGGATTAGACTTAGAAGTTCAAAATTATGTTGTGTGATAAAAAATTAAGCTTAAAACAAAAGAATTGTGAAAAAATCATAAGTTCCTGAGCTGTACACACAACTGGTTTATTTATAGTTTTAATTAATGAAGATAAAATGACACATTTTCAGATTGTTGTTTGTAGAAATAGGAGCACATTCCTTTAATTAAATACATAAATGTAGCATCTCTAACTTGAGACAGTTTTTAAATGGAAATTAAAGTAATTATTTAGTCCAATTCCAATAATAGACCAATAGTTATAGTAATCATTTACCCCATTTTTATGTAATTTTTCCAATGTACTTTTAAACTACAGCTTCCATGTCAGGTTTTAGGAATAATAAATATAAATTTGGAAATATTAATATAATAATTTGTGAATCTGCATGCTCTCATGTTCCGTGTCATGTCACGTTGCTGCTAGATTTCCCCACTGAGGTTACAATAAAGGTTATTTCTAATTTATTCTATTCTATTCTATTGTTGGTGTACCTCATAACTATGTTTGGATAAAAATTAAACCTGGCTTCATAAAAAGAAAAACATATAACTATATAATGTTACTTTTATTTTTGCAGACATCAACTCTATAACATATAGCAATAGCTTTGCTATGTCTTTTTAGAAATGTATACTATTCATTACTTTAATATTAACTCGTTTTTATTATAGTAGATGTGGTTACCACTTGAAACATATAAGGTTAACGAGGCACAGAAATAAGGTGATCTTGTGGTTTATGGGTACACTGAACATGTATTCTATACACAGCCAAATGAAAATAGGACGAGATAATGGAGGTCTTTGTTCACATCTGACCTTTAGCAGTGAATAGTGTAATCTTTGTTCTGTGTAACTAGATGACCAATGACATGCCCAACCTACCGCACTTCTCCACCCATTTCGCTGCGCAGCAAAATTGCTGAGGCAATGAGTGATGCAAGCAAGGTGCAAAACATCCATGCAACTCAGGAAAAAGCTACAAAGATAGACTCCACAATGTCTTGGCACGCTGAAAATAAATGTGATTGTTTGTAATGTGTTCACATACAGTCTGAGTCTGTCAGCAGATAGAAGTACACCAGTGATTTACACAGAAGTATCAACCTGAGAGGAAGGATAAAATATAACCACTGAACCTGTCTGCATTAATAGATGGAACCAGAGGAAGAGTCACTAGGGTTTAGAGGGAAAAAAAGAGTGAAGGGATTAAATTGAAATGCAAGTGGAACCTATTTACTTCAGTTCCTGCAAACTAGTGCGACAGAGCCTGACAGAAACTGTCCTGGCACCAGTGAATTCAGCGTAGGTGATGTAGGAAAAGGGCAGTTGGCTGAGTTACACATTGCAAATGATTAATCCAGCAGTCTCACAGAATTCCAGCCTCCATATCAAGCCACCTTCAGATGAACAACCCCAAGGGGGTTAGAGTTGACTTTTTTTATCGACCACGTCACACTCAGTAAGACAAAGGCAGGTATGAAGAAGGGCGAGCGTGATGGTTTGGTTGCTCACAGGTGTTTCTTTAGCAGCCTGTGATGTATAAGTGAGAGTGTCAAGTGATTTGTCTCTCAATGGTTTTTGGTTTTGGGTTTTTGATGCAGCAGAGTTGCATCTCCTTTTTGTATGTCTGAAGGTGCTGACAGCTTCCATTTTCCTGAGCTGAGCCCTTGAAGTTAAGGGTGCACACTGGGTAGAGGACATTTTACACACTTCCTTTTCTGTAGTACTTTTCTGCTGCTGTATACCCATGGTATCTCTCTAGTGCTTCTGACATTTCTTTTCCTCGCACTGATGGATTGACTTATCTGAGTCTATGAAAAATCAATGGGACATTGCTTTGAGTGCTATTCATATTGATTTTTCATGGAGACTAGATTTTTACTAACAAGAAGTAGGACTTTCCATCTTTGAGAAAGAGCCATTGTTGACAACCCAATGGACTGATCCATTGAAGTACGTAGGTGGTAATAAAAGTGCACACACATCTATGTGATGACACATATGACCTCTTACAGAGGCTTTTAGATAGTGAAAAGTCAACTGGCCCATACCAAGTCTTAAAAATTGTGGACAAAGAACATCATATTTAGCAAAAACTAAACTCAAATTTCAAAAAAATTTTGGCCCGTTTATATTTATACTGTTTCTGTAGTATAGTTTTGAAAATGCTTATTAATAACAAGGTGAGGTCGGTACTTTGACTTGGCCATTGCAACACCTTGACCCTGCTCTTTATTTGGCATTATATTTGGATTTTCTGCTTCCCTGGAGATCATTGTCGTGAGTTTGACCAAGTTTTAATAAGCTTTATGTCTTGCACAAATAACCTCACATCGGACTCTATAGTATGCATGGGCTGGTTATAGCAAAATTTTAAAAAGTTATGGTTTCACAATAGCTAAAGTCTTCTGCCATATTGATTCTACTGTCTATTTAATGAGATCCCAGAGAAAGTGCCATAATTAACATGTTTTTTTTTCCATCTATATAAAGTCTAGAGTAATGCAACACTGCTCCCACCCCACTTGTTGCTGCACTCTTATAGTCAGCTGGGTGAAAATAGCCTATTTCTGATTGCAAAAAACACAAGCATGGTGTGGAATCTGAAAGAGCGCCACCCATCACTCTTATTAAGGGAACCCTGTTTTAAAACTACAGTTGGCATGTTTTCAGCTGCATGCCTGTCAAGCAGATAGCCCCACTGATACTTATTTATTAAACCCCCATTGATTCTCTTTAGAGAGTAGAATAGCAAAAAAGTAACAATATTCTGCACTATAATTACATTTACCTGAAAGCGTCTATTATATTTAGTTGATGCTAACAAATATTTTGAAGTAAAATAATAAATAAAACGTTATCCCTAACCTTATTTTAACTGTAATAATAAATATATTAAATTACTTTTGCAGCAGTAAAACATCTTTGTTCACAAAAACAAAGTTTGATAAAAAAAAAAAAACATTTGTTTCAAATTTTGGTGTAAATAACATAAAAAACCCAGTAAAACCCTGGTACTTTTACCGTTTACCATGAGAATCTCATATCAGCCCCTTCTGATTCCCACCTGGTTTACCTAAGTGACTGAAAGGTGCCCACATCCTGTGCCTGCAAAGCAGAACTAAGCTGTCACCCTTCCACAACTTTGCTTGATAGTCTGTGTAAGATGTGTGTGTTGATTTGGCCATTGGTTGGTGGCGAAAACTTTTAGTTTTAAAGTACTTTACAGCTCTGTAAAAAAAAAATTCATTACTCTAATGTAAAAAATACACTTTAGATCAAAGTAAATTAGTCTGATATCTTTTTAAGAAAGCAATAATCATGCTGCCAAAAATCAGCTGGTTCTGTCACAGTTACTCTTCAGGCACACTGCCATTTTCTAAATGTCAGCACATCACACTCTCACATAACAGATGACATAACATCACTCCAGTGGGAGGATGAATAGACTTTACCCCTGGATATAAATTTATGATAAAGTTGAACAAGAAATTTTTCAGAGCAGAGAAATTGTATATTTATGAGTTTCCATGGTGGGTTCTCAAGTGGTTAAGGAGCAAATTCCTTTAATTTTGTCTTTATCCATAAATTCTTGAAATATTAAGAAGACTTTACACTTTAACATATGTTTTATTTGTGTGCGTGTGTGTGTGTGTTGTACCTGCTGCTGAGTGAGAACCATTTTTCGTATTTTTAACACAAAGTGAGGACATTTTGACAAAGTGAGAACATTTTCCTGGTCCTCACTTTTCCAAATAGCGTTATTGGGACAGGGGTTATGGGACTAGGGTATGAATTGAGTTATGTTTAGGATTAGGTATGAACTGGTTAGGTTTAGGGTCAGGGTTAGGTAAGGTAAGGTAAGGTAAAGTAAGGTAAGTTTATTTATATAGCGCTTTTCAGTAAAGAGACACTCAAAGCGCTGTACATACAATTACAATACAGTCACAAAGAAAATAAACACAGATACAGACACAGAAAAACAAATCAAATGATACTACAATCCTAAGAAATCTATGAATCCTTCTGAGAAATCTAAAAATCTCTGGCCAACATTACAATGATACATAACATTAATAATCCTTTGGGTTTTACTGGTAAGAGCCAATCTTTCTAAAGAGGTAATTATATCATTAAGTCCTCTATGTAGGGGAAAGCATCTTGTACTATTCAGTTCAATTCAATTCAATTCAGTTTATTTATATAGCGCCAATTCACAACACATGTCGTCTCAAGGCACTTCACAAAACTCAGGTACATACATTCCAATTAATCTTAATCATTGAACAGTGCAGCCAGATTCTGTTATTTATTCAAGTTTTTCTATCTAATGAAACCCAGCAGATTGCATCCAGTCAGTGACTTGCAGCATTCCCTCCTCCTGGATGAGCATGTAGAGACAGTGGACAGTCACTGGCGTTGACTTTGCAGCAATCCCTCATACTGAGCATGCATGTAGCAACAGTGGAGAGGAAAAACTCCCTTTTAACAGGAAGAAACCTCCAGCAGAACCAGGCTCAGTGTGAGCGGCCATCTGCCACGACCGACTGGGTTCTCTAGAGAGAACAGAGCAGAGATGCAAAGAGAACAAAGAAGCACTGATCCAGGAGTACTTTCTATGGGAAGGAAAAGGTAAATGTTAATGGATGTAGCTCCTTTAGTCGTTTCACTTAGAAAGAAGGAACAGATAAACTCTGAGCCAGTTTTCACGGTTAGAGTCTGAAAGAGAGCACATAGAGTTAGTTACAGTAAAAGCTCAGTTAGCAGCTATGTCTAGGAGAGAGAAAGGGCTAAACACTGAAAGACGGGGCCATGTGGATCATCGGTAGAGGGTGAGCATTAAGTTGTTGCCAGCAAAAGCTTGCAGGATTCCCCTCTCCAGAAAGGTGTTACAGGTAGACACAGAGTCAGGCCAGGTGTAGCTTCTAGGAAGAGAAAAGAGAGAGAACAAAGTTAAAAGCTGAAATAACTGCAAATAATACAAAATTGAAGAGTAGTGTGAGAAAGTAGTGAAAAGGGTGAAAGTGGTCATTATGTCCTCCAGCAGCCTAAGCCTATAGCAGCATAACTACAGAGATAGTTCAGCATAAACTAAGCCACTCTAACAATAAGCTTTATCAAAAAGGAAAGTTTTAAACCTAGCCTTAAAAGTAGACAGTTTGTCCATCTAGAGCCCACTGATGGCCACTGTTATACTAAAAACCTTACTGCCTCAGATAATGGTCTGTGTCTGTACTGGTTCTGTTAGATCTCAGTGCTGCATTTGATACAGTCGATCATAATATTCTCTTAGAAAGGCTGGAATATGCTGTAGGGATCAGGGGAACAGTGCTAGGCTGGTTTAAATCTTATTTGTCTGACAGATTCCAGTTTGTTCATGTAAATGATAAATCATCTTTAAACTCCAGGGTTAATTGCGGAGTACCACAGGGTTCAGTACTTGGGCCAATTCTCTTTACTATATATATGCTTCCAATAGGTAAAATTATCAGGCAGCATAGGATAAATTTTCACTGTTACGCTGATGAAATTGAATTGAATATCATTAGTGACTTTCAGCAGAGCTGTTTCAGTGCTATGATGAGCTCTGAAACCTGACTGAAACTCTTCAAACAGGTCATTGCTGTGTAAATGCTCACACATTTGATTAGCAACTATTTTCTCAAGAAGAGATACACATTTAATTGTTTTATTTTTATTTTTAGTCTGTGTTGTGTTTATTTTTATTAGATTTTCCTGATTTCCTCTTTTTAGATAATTTTTTAATCTATTCAATTTTGGCCGTGGGCGAGACACTGTCTTAATAGGGTAATGGGTGGGTAGCAGTACAGAAGCTGCAGAGAGGAGTGTTAAACTATGACCCTGCTTCCTGGTCTGAACCCTGGGTTGTCAGAGTTTTGGAGAGTAAGAGAGAATGATCCTTGGGTTCGCTGGTATAATGCAGTTGTTGTCCAATAATAACAGTCATTTGCATCCATTGAAATTTAACTAAGCAATCACTGAGATCTAACTAAGGAAGCTGAGTCACTGGTGTAAAACAGCTTTTGTTCAAATTTTTAAGAAACTAGTATTATTTTCCTTTCACTGGTAAATCTAAAAATCTATGAAAAGGAGAAGAAATGAAGAAATGAAATCCACATTTAGGTAAAAATAAGGAGCATGGGAAAGCAACACACATAAGCAAAGATTTTGCAGGGGCATAGTGGACTTGAGAGGGTGCCAATATTTAAGTATTAAGTAATAATTAGACTGTCAACAATGATAAAGGTGCCATTGTCCTTGAAGAAGAGATGGAAGTTTTATGAAACGTCCATACAGTTCAGTTCACAGATGAGGGGGGTTGCTGGGGCAGAGCGTCGTATTTACAGAACATCCAGGAGAAATGTTTTGATAAGAAGCCTGTGAAGGCCATATCGGGGCGCCTGAATTAGACAAACAATAAATGTTTTGGTTCAGGCCGGCTATGATTTTCCGCCTGCTTTCAAAGTCTTACTGGCATTCTCAATTTCAAATCCAAATAGCCAAATTTCTGGTACTTTCAGTAGATCCTGAGCAAACAACTTTCTCCAAGATTAAATCATATCACCTTTGAGTCCGGGAAACGCAGCCAGCCTGCGATTCTGTTCAAGGATCGCGTCCAGCTTGCGATTCTGCTCTCTTTACATATCAGTCTGAGTGCTGAGAGCTCTAAAGATCCCTTCAAACATCCAGGTAGCTTTGGAGTGCTTTGAACAGCTGCCGAGGTTTTACAAATCTTTCGATAAGCCAGGTAACCGCCAACTCCAAAAAGCAGAAATCGTGTTATCAGAAATTCAATTATGTAAAAATCTTCCACGTCCTCGAGTGACATTGTTGTCAGGCACACAATCTTCCACTGCTGCCTGGAATCCATTGCGTTTTCGGAGAAGAACGTCCCGTCTGGACAAGAGGGTTCCCCTTTACCCTGTCTTCCCGTCGAGAAAATTTGATCGATTGCGTTGAGAGACCAGCTGACCAAATCCATAATGAACAAATTAGGAGGATATGCGAACAGAGGCTCTAAGAGAAAGACAAAAAGCTGAAGCAGGGCAAAAAATGGGGGAGGATCAAGGAGAGAATGGAAAACCGTCTGACCCCACCTATAGCAGAAGAGAAAAAAGGCCCTAGAAATCAAGGAAAATGAATGGAAGGCAATGGAAGTACCTGAAAAATTCCCATGAAGATAAAGTAAAACGCAGGTGTGTGTGTGTGTGTCTTTGGGGCGACTGCGGTTCAGGTATTTGGAGTTCGTCCTGTAACTGGTGTGTTGCCGGTTTGATCCCCCGCTCTGTCTGTTTTGGTTGTTGTGTCCTTGGGCAAGACACTTCACCCGCCTTGCCTGATGATGGTGATGGCAGCCTCACTTCTGTCAGTCTGCTCCACGGCAGTTGTGGCTACATTGTAGCTCACCACTGTCAGTGTGTGAATGTGTGTATAAATGGGTGGATGACTGTAGTTTAAAGCGATCTGGGGTTTCTGGGGACTTTATAAAGCGCTATGCAAGTGCAGGCCGATAACCATTTACTACTTTGACTGTCAAATGGGACTTGTGTGGACCACTCACATTTGTAAAAAAATGCATTTAAATTTTTATCACATGGCAATCAAGGTGACTTTTCATTTTCAGGCATGAACTAAAGGGTAACTGCACTCATGTTGTACTTGTGCTGCTTTTGAATACTAACCACTACTACATAATCAGCATTCCAGAACATTGTTGGGACCCACAGCCATGGATACAACATGAAAGATGCGGTACAAACTTTTCTGGAACTTTCAAAATAAATTGCAATTAACCTACTTCCAACATTTGGAAAAGGGGGGGTAACAGCGGACTTCCCATGATGCCACTGGCCATATAAAACCCCCACCTCTCCAATTGTACGATCTCTTCTACGCGGGTTACCCAGGGGCCTGGACAGAGAGGCACAGTGCGCTAATGTCTCTTTGCTAGCAAACAGACATAACTCTTCAACTGGATCCGAGAGTGTAATACGATAATCGATCATATGCACTAAGTTAAGTTGAGTACGAATAAAATACTGTCTGTGTATTCGGTAGATTCATTCATGAACGGGAATTAAGGTACAAGCCTGGCTTGACTATCTATCTGAGGCCTGCAGAATCAAACTGTGTTCCAGAGAACTCCCTGTAGAGACCCTGTCTCTACGAAGCCAAGTGGAGTGGTTTTCCCGGTCTGAAACAAGGACAATGAGCCACTCCCCACAGCTAAGGAGGTTAGCTGTAGCTAACCGTTTGTTGACTGTGGACATTTCTTCAAACTTCGCCGCCCTAGACAACTTTTCCTCAGCATGGTTCAGAGGTTAGGTTTGGGCAGAGAAAGATTTAGAATGAAAAAATCTAAACGCTTTTCATTTTATGAAGTTTGGTTTTGTTTGTGTGAAACTCAGCTATCTTAATGCTAGCAGGCTATCTGCAGCACACGTGCTCATTTTGTGTTCTGTGTTTGTGTGTTTTTAAAGTTAAGACAAACTTTATTTAAAGGGTGATTTTAAACACAGAAGATTGATCATAATGCACCGTCTGCGCTTATGCATTTTAACCCTTTTATTGACGGTATTTTAAAGGTGTGTGTTTGATTCTGGTGCTAAGCTATCAGCTTCTTTTGTTAGCTTTAACTGCTAACAGCTAAGAACACGTGCTTGCATACTTAGGCCCATTTCTCCGGAAAGATTTGGTTCTTTTCCAAAATACCTTTCCTTAAATATTTTACCATTTCCTAAATAATATTTCTTTAAATATTATTTTAATAAACAGAGGCAGCTAATGAGACACTGTTGAGAATTAGTCATCCAGAAGGTTGGTTTTATTCAGCAGATCATTCTTAAAAACATTATTTTATTAAAATAATATTTTATCTGATCTTGCATTGTGAATGGTTGTCTAAAGGTATGCTGATTATTGCCTAAGTTGGTTCCAAGACTAACTTAACTTCACTTCCAGATTCTTCAAGATAATCCTTGGTTCTCAAACATGAACATTGTATGGTAATGTTGCATCACTTTTTCGGTCATGATTTTCAATCATCTTTAATCTAATTGTTTATACTGTACATAGCCCATTAGTCTTCCTTATTCTTTAATTTTGCTTGGTAGTTGGATTGTTTTAGCATAGAAAAGAGTTTGTTGATTGAAATATGTTTGACTTTGAGTTTACTTATTTTTGTTAATAAATTCTTGTATTTTAAGAAATTGTGTGAATTCATTCCATGTGTGTGCAGAGTTTTGGTGTTCAATAATGTCAGAGCTTGGCTCACCCTTTTGATTTTGTCCTATTACCACTGCCTTACTGGGCTGGTATTCATAGGACAACCCATAACAGACCGAAATATTTTTTGATAAAATATTAAAATATTAATATTAAATATTAAATAATATTTTGAGATTCATAGTCACAACATTTAACCTTTTCCCGCCTTTTTCTCTAATTCCAGTGCTTTTTTTGAGTGTTGTGCCTTATTGGCCCAGGTCTTTATCGGACACACTTGCCTTGCTGGGACTTTTTTATCATACTGCTTCTTCGGATACATGGAGCACTGATCCTGCTCATTTGCTCTGACTGTCTGTTTGCTCTCCCTCGCCTCCAAACAGCAAAATTAACCTAGTTTGATCTCAGTTCTTTGCTTTCCACAGTCGCTGTTTTTATGTATCGTAACATTTTTCTGCTCTTCCCTGGGGTAAGAGGAAGAGGCCCCTTGTGGCTCCAGATTTAGAAAAGCTCCTGTTTTCAACTGAATTTCAATGTGTGCTAGTCTTTCTTTCATCACCTCTTTCTTTTACTGTGTGCTTTGTTTGCCACTGTATTTTGCTTTCTATCTCTGTTTATTGCCTAATAAAAGGTTACAGGAACATTTTATGGAGTGACGCCTAGCTTCCTCTCCCCTTCAGTTTGTCAGTGTTGTTTTCTTAGATCACGGCAGATTAGGTGTAGGATTACTGATTTTACTCAAACAAAAGGAAACTATTAGCTAGATGGGTATTGGCTATAAATAATGAGCATTTAGTTTTATGAAATTGCTTTACGCATTGCTCCAGCCAAAAGATGGATTTTTTAAATCAAGCATGTGAAATTAAATATTTGATGTCTCTCCCTGTCATGCATTGACATTCACATACCTCAGTCTAACAATATTTATCAGTTTTACTTTCTTCTCTGTACTTTACTTGTTATTCTAGGTGCTTCTTCCTTTTGAACACCAGCGTGTTCTAGCTGGATATCTCTGAGTCTATATTAGCAAGGTTTGGCTGAGTGATGTTTGTTGCACAGTTTTTTCTCACGCTGTTTCTATCCGTGTGCACGCGGGTGTGCATGTTTCGGGTTTAGGTTTTTTATAAGTCACCTCTCCCGGCTCTGTCTCTTATCAGTTCCCTGAAAAGTCACACCACAAAGATAAGCTATGACAGGATTTTATTTTTTTTACTTTAGTCTGCACTTTCTTTTGGCTGGAAAAGATGCCTAACGTGAATGCTTAGTTTAGTCATTTTGAAGTAGGGTTCTGTGAGGTTCTTATCAGTATTACTTCTCTTACTTGTGGTAGAGAGATGTCATGTTACAGCAATGGAAGGCTAGCAGCTAGTCAGACGGACCCCTCGTTTTAAGCAAATTTTAGCAAAATAACTCGCACTGAAAGCGGTTGGGTCCATGTCGTACAATGCAGTATTAGCTATATTAACCATCTACACTTTCACTTTCTTACAACATCCCTATCAGTATGTTGAAGTTACATTGGCTAAGGTTGTGGGCTTTATCAATCCCCTAAATCTATCCAGAGTGGAAGAAGGTTTTGGATTTTGTGACTGTTTCTGTGCTTTTCCAGTTCTAATCATTGGTCTGTAATGAGTTCAGTCCTACATTTTAAAGCTGCACTATATATTGAATTGTATGAATCATTGCAATATCCAGGTTGCTAAAGACTGCTTGGATGTAGTATTTAGTAGGATCTTACAGTATGTGCCAATTTTACCAATATGGTCCGGTTAGATGGACTTTCACTGACCTAATTCCCCACAGTTGGTGTGTATTTTTAGTGACTGAGATACTAAAGTTCACAAAAGAGGGTGGGGACTTTGTGATGATTAAAAAGACAGAAAATTTAAGAATGTGTTGTGTTAACCGTAATCCATATCCTCATCACAATATTTAGCAATAGTATTGTAATTTCATGTTTTCGTGATCTTAAAGTCTTCCTAATATTATGCTTGAAAAAGTTCAGGGGTGAGCAGAGATTCCTCTGGTGGCATGAATTGAATAGAATATTAACCAGCTAATATCGACTTAAATAATTCTTTCTTAGTACTTAAATTCTTAGTAGGGGTGCACCGATTTCAGTTTTCTGGCCGATCCCCGATTCCGATTTTGGCCGATACCATTTTTCTTTTTTTTATATCTGAGACTGTCAAGTGTTAAAAGGTCATAATACACCTTCAAAGTTCCAATCTTATTTTATTCAAAAACATTGAACAATACCCGTGAAATCAGTATCCGTCGATCACTGATCTCCTAAAAATAAGGAAATCGGACCAGCCGATCGATCGGTGCACCCCTAATTCGACAAAAAAAAAAATTGCAAACAGGGATACAATTCTTAAAGTAACAATCCTTCCTTTAAAACTTTTACAAAATTCAGCTGGTGTTTATTCTGTAATTTGTCTAAGTCTTTCAACACTGTGTACACTGGTTGAAAAACATTTTAAAACAACCTATGGTTATTGCTGAACTGACTTTAAATTTGTCTTACTACTTGTGTCTGAACTAGAAGTAGAAATTAATTCTTGTTATGTTGTTATATCTTTAGCAGGAAAAAGAAAAAATGCGTACAATACTACTCTTGATATTAACTTTACAGAACCTCAATGAACAAATAATATGCTTTTATTCAGTTTATCTCTGAACTTACTGAACCCAGTCAAACTCAGTTTTGCTCCATCACAAGTTTGTTAGAACATCAGGCATTTACAGGTCTGCAATTTCTTATATATTTACTTAATGGTGATGTGGGCTAAAGGTCAGGTAGCCGTGGGGGTTCTGTATTTCTGCTCTTCCAGTGACAATTGCCTTTCGTAGTCATTAGTTTTCCACATTCACCATTCATCTAATCTCCCGTGGTACATTTCTGCTACAGTTTCATATCCCTCTTTTCTGTTATATTCCACTTGTGCCCTCCTCTGTTGTAATTGAAATAGGTTGCACAGGCAAATCAAAATTTTGCAGCTTTTTACCTCAAAGTATTTTGGGCAGTTGCTCACATAAAGCCTCTTTGCTGTGATGGAGGAACATGTACTCGAAAGCCCGAATTAGTTTTTAGTGGCACCTCTGTTTCATTTACTTAATGGCTGCAGCAGGAACGGTTTTCATTGGTATTTTGTTAAATATTTGTTTTTCAGGCACATAATTTAACGAAACTGTTTTTCGTGGCTGAGCCTTTGCCAAGACAGTGAGTCTCTTGAGCTGGTAAATAGAATTAGAGCTAAGATAAAAGCAAATAATTACCCTTCATTTGAAAACACTCTATTAGTTTCTCTTTCACTGGAAAATAATGAGATATTCCCAATAAGCACAACCCTAAAGTTGGAACTTTAATTAGTCCAAAAGATGGCAGCCTGATGGCTCAGTGGACGCCAAAAACATGGCTGATTTATCAGCCAAATAGGAAACTATCCCCCCCATACTAATGCACAAGAACACATTTCAGTCTAGAAAGACTAAGCAACAAAGAAAGCCTGCCCCATTTTCTATCGGATGATTGAATTTATGTGTTTTGTGTGAATGAGCTGCACAAACAAAAGAACAGAACATTCATAAAAGGACAAGTATAAGAAATGCGAAGGCTGGTGGGC
Organism: Crenichthys baileyi; assembly: GCA_036173005.1. Taxonomy (NCBI): domain Eukaryota; kingdom Metazoa; phylum Chordata; class Actinopteri; order Cyprinodontiformes; family Goodeidae; genus Crenichthys; species Crenichthys baileyi. Next base: position 569,385 of record JAHHUM010001769.1, on the reverse strand, counting down.
TGTATGGCAATCAATGAGCTCTGCGGTGCCTCTGACATTTCTATCTTAGATGTACAACAGACGCTGCCTCTGAGAGTGCAGCAACAGCATTGGAAAGCAGGGGTGTTGTATGTTTTACTCATTTATGTGCCCTTTGACTCGTATCCATCAAGATTGGAGGAAAGCCACATACTATAAAGGTCTGACAATTAAAGTGTCCTGTCCATCATTTCTGCTTCTGTATCTAACAAGTCATCAGAGGGTTTTTTTTTTTCATACCTACTTCACACCTTTGCAAGTCTTCCTTACATTTCAGTATGCTGCCTTACATAAACAACAATCCAGCATTATCTTCTAATTCACCTGATACTATAGTGGGGTTTTCGTCACGATATTTAAAACTTTAAAATTTAAAACTCAATACCAATACTAAGAAAAAACTATACCCTGTGTTGAGGTAAAATAATTCTATCACTGATATCCTTGCGGCCTCAACCTCACCCCAGTCTGGATGTCGTGAGAAAGAACAGATGAAGAGCAGTAAATTAAGATTAACACAAGTTTAATATGTTAAATAATAAGTCCAATGATTTCCAATGCAAAAATTGAATACAAAAAGAATAATACAAAGAAAGAAAGATTTACCAAAGGCCTTTGGGAGAGACTCAGAGATCAGCAAAGCTAGGCTGTAATCACCAAGTGGTCAGTCTTACCATAAGTGTTAAAGCATTTTATACCCTTACTTCAAAGCTGACGGTTTGTTTACGAAGCCACAGGTCACTATTGGAGTTTTCTACGTTCCCGTGTCCCCACTATAAATTAGTTAGTCCTATGGGAGTACTTTATTGCCTATAATCATGACTAACAGCTGGCATTTACTGCCCACAGCTGCTGGGAACATCCTGGCCTGGGATTAACCCTTTCTCCAACCTGAAGCCTGCTGTGACCCTCTGTGACTTCTCCCTCTCAGGCTCACAATACATGTTATATCTCAGTTTTATGTATACACATGCAAACTGAACACATAAATGATTTTAATTCTCAACACCGGCCAACATTTTTTGAAGGCACAGGATTCATTCTAGTTAAGAGCAAAAAACTCTTGATTAATAAATGATTTATTACAACATGACAAAATCTGGTCCATGCAAATGTATGTGTCAGTCACCCTTTACAGTATCTGTCTTTGTAGTAATTTTGCATTATATTTTCTTTACTGATCAACTACAGCAACAGGGTAGTTTGCTGCAGTTTCTTACTTTACTTTAGCCAGTGCCTTTACAACTAAATGGGGGAGTAATGGAAGGGGGTGCACTGGTTTGTTGCCTCACTATTTAGTAGCCGACTAAGCTGTCACCTGATTAACATTTACCTGCGTTGATTCGTACCGCATTAGAACGAAGCTTTGCGTGGTGCAGAACTGCACACCAGGGACATGCATTTTGACGGGGAGCTCAGACCAACTGAGCACAGTCTGTTACAGGAGCCTAGTATCTTTGAATAATTCTTTTTTTTTTTTTTTTGTATCAATTATTTTAACAACCCTATGCTGTAGTACACAAAGTTTGATCTCCAGCTAAGCCAGGCTGCATCAGATTTTTTGGATATATAAAAAATTTGGTGGCATGAGGTTCTTAATGTACTGCAAAAATCCACCACTGGTACTTCACCGACACAAGAGCTACTTCATTTTTCATTGTTTAAAGCAACCTTAAAACCTGTCCTTTCTATTTGGCTTTCAGCTGATGTTTAGCAGTTAAGTTTATTTACTTTGATTTCAACCCTATTTGAAGTTAACGCTACCTTTTGTTTTATCTCACTTTTAGTTTTACATTGATCTTGAATAATTACATTTTTTTTTATTCACTCTGCATGCCGATCGCCTACAAATATTGTAAGATTTTTGCTGCATGTGTCAACTGGTGTACCTACATGCATACAGAATGTATGCATAGATAACTGTCCCCTTTAAATAGGTGCAGGCACTCAACAGGGTTAATATATATATATATATATATATATTATGTACCTTTCTGTTGACTTGAGACAACCTGTGACTGTCTGGTACAAAAATGACACTCAACATATGCAACAAATATACCAGAGTGGACTGAATACTCACATGCACATATTTTGTGTGATGTTAAATAGCAGTAGGTTATAGCCCACAGAACTTATTTCAGCCCCACTGATCTAAGGCTAATCTGCTCTGGCCAGTGTTGATAACTACTACATTGATGGTTGCTGGAGACCATGACAGTCACCAAAGCATGGAGCAGAAAAGGGCACAGCAGAATTCTGGGATGTAGCAAACATGCCGTGACATAACTTTGGGTCACTTTAAAGTCTTAAAAACCATGGAGCCGAATAATGTCAGCAGGTAGTTCAAATTCCCTTGTGGGGTTTTGAGAGACAGAGGGTGCGACCCGTGTAGAACACAGTAAACAGCAACTTCAGTTGCAGTAAACAGTGCCTTTTTGCTCTTACTGCCCAACGCTAAGGTAAGTGGAAGAAAAAACAAGGTATGTGAGGACTGACAGAGAAATAAGGATCCAAATGAAAATCACTGATGTGATGAGTGGGCTGTGCAACTGGTTGATGCCTCTGATGCCTCACACAGCTCAGACTGACAGAACGCTTTTGATAAGCAATCTTAATGTCAGTTGCACTCAAGTTCAGCCAACGTGTAAAACTCCCACGTCCGTCTGTATCACACAAGCGCTCGCTCTTGTAAGTTCAAAGTTGTTGAAATTACAAGCTTGAAATACTTGACATTCACATCAACCAATCCCAATCCTCACTTAATAAATATTGCCATTTTAAATTTGATTTGTCTTGCAGCAATGCAGAAGCTTCCAATCAAAAGCTGGCACACTTGCATATTTTTCCATGCTTAATGCTAATTAACATCAATATACTTGGCATTTACGGGTGTTCATGCAAATGTACACAAATACTGGAACCATCAGCTGTTTTTAATGTGGTTTGAACAGTCAGATCTTTGTGGATCCCTTGTTGATTATGAATTCAAATCATGTACCATTGTCATCTTTAAGTCCAATTTGAACCAAAAATATTTAACAATGATCTTCTTTAACATCAAGCCCAAAATTATTCACACCCTGGACAGATTTAAATTTAAAGTAATCTTTTAATTTTACCAACATGTTTCCAAAAACATTTAAGTAATAATGTAATAACAGGAGATGTTTGTGGCATTTCTAACCAGAAATAAACTTGTTAGTTGAATGAAAATGTGATAAACTTCAACCTACACAATGACTAACTTTTTTTCTTAACCGTAATTCACCATTCAAAAAAATGTTATGAGCTGCAATATAATAATTTGAAAAATGATAGGGTGTAATATATGAATTTTTAGGAATACTATACCTTAAATTATTTCTGATTTGATCAAACAAACTGTAATTTTATAAACCTTAAGTGTTTTAATGACAAACACAACACCTTTTATTCCCCGTGTTTATTCATGCATTATAGTAGTACACTATGGGCCTGATCTTCAAAGATCCCAAATAGCGGGTGCTAATTTGCGTGTACTATAAATAAATTGCATGTGCAATAAGTGGGAGTGTTGACTGCGATTTTCAAAGATTGCACATGCAATGGATAACAGGTGCAAAGCAGGTGCAGACCACCCTATTTAAATGAGGAAATTGCGTGTGCTACTGGCTGGAACAAGAGGAAAAGCAAACAGATCATCTGCTGTGTTGCCAGAAATATGCAGGGATTGTTACGCTGCATCATTATAAATGATCCAGTTGCTGAATTTTTCCTTCTGTTCCGTTCGGCCTTTGCTTTTCTGGACTGTTACAGTTAGTTAACTTTTGTTGTCCTACTCACAGCAGGTTTGTCATCTGCCCTGACAAGATTATTTCTCTTATCTTGCTAGACGTAACTCACAACAAATTGGCCAATCAATATTAACAATATAAAAGACAAATATGTCTGTTAATTACTTTGTCTCCCTTGATCTTTTAATTCTTTTCGGAGACTCACCAGGTTCTGTTGTTTTTTTGAGAGTATATGTTTGAAGAGTTCGGAGTTTATCATAAACAGCCACAATATTTAAGCCTGAACGTAATATTAGCAACATAAAAATAGATTGTTGGAGGAGTTGGCAATCTGTCTGTTATAGCTTTGCTGATTTTACATAGCGTCACCTAACTGTCCTGCAAAAAAGTTAAATCGAACTTTTAAAATAAATTATTTTCCAATGATTTTACTAAATTTGTTTTGTTTTTTTGCCAATATTTTAATGATATACAACATGTTTGATTGTTTAAATTGTTTTTGGTGACACAAAATATTTTTTTACTGCATAAACAAAACCCTCCCCTGGCATATGTTTACATTTAAACAACGTAATCAAACTGATCCAGCTCCAATGCCCTGCAATGACATAACATTGCTGTCAATAAAGCAATGTGTTTGGTTTAGTGACAAGGTTAAATCATACACTGTCTTTGTCACCACATGGAAAAGCTGCCTTAAAATGGTAATTTTTCACCTGCTAAGAAGTGGTTTTAGCATCCAGTTTGCAAATGAAGGATTTAATCTGCCTTATAATGTCTTTAGTTCTTTCCTATTAATTATATTATCAACATCAATGCAGTGGGCCTTTTGCATGATGTGCAATAACAGGCTGTGCACGCTTGATCAGTTACTGTATGTGCGCATTTTGCCATGATTAGGTTTGTGTGCGTTCAGCAGATGATCACTGACAGCAATGTTACACTGGAATGATGTTGCATGAAGTGTTACAAGGAGTTTTACAGTTGGAGAAATATCATGGCTTTGGTTTGTGATTGGCTCCTAATCAGAGCTTAGAAAATACTACATAGAATCCTCTATTCTCATCTTTTTTTTTTTTTTTTGACAACCCAAAACTGTTGGCACATGTACAGAAGATTCTCTCTCCCTGTCACATGTCATTCTATCTATGCCTCCTTCTGGCCAAAGTGACAGCAGACTTTATTGTGTCCCAGTTAGCACCTGCATTTCAAACGTGCTAAATCCACAAGCAAAAATTGCGCCCGCAAACCGTTTCAGGCCTTGAAAATCGCATTGCGGGTGGTAAGGGATGACATTTGCATATCCTCCTCCCATCAGAATTTTAGCTATTAAATGGCCTAGGACTAATCGAGGATTGTGAAAATTTAAATAATTAGGGGTTGACTCATTTGTACTAACATCCTCTTCTGTGAGACATACTAAATCAATCAGATTATCACAAATAAAGTCTCTGAAGAGAGAGATCTTATGTTCAATAACCCACATTTCATTGTTTTATTTTTCTATTCAGTCGGACTTGTGTGTATTTTAATGAGATTTCCATAGTTTGTTCCATTTAAATCACTTTTTAGTCTGTTCCATTTTAACCATGGGCAAGACACTGTCTCAATTGGGTAATGGGTGGATAACAGTACAGAAGCTGCAGAGACGTGTGTTAAACCGTGGCTGCTTACTGGTCTGAACCCTGGGTTGTCAGAGTTTTAGAGAACCAAAATATTACATAAGATTGGTTTAGAATTGGACCTCACTTATCTTTAAATAATTCAAATGTGTTAAGATTTTATTAAGATACTCTCTGACAAAATCTCTGTTTTTTAAAAAGAAATTTCTTCAGAGGCACACTTACTATCCCGTTTAAGTAATTTTACTTAAAGCCTCCAAAACCAGATTTAGCCATTATTAATATTCACATATTATTAATCACTGACAAGAAATTCCTGGTACCTGGTGTTTAGTCCATACAATTTACAAGAATTAACTAAGACCTGATAAAGGATGAATAAATAAATAAATAAATAATGCTCTTGTGTTAACTAAGGTTACTAAGGTAAGTGAGAAATATCCAAAACAAATATGCAATGGTTATTTTTTTCTCTAATTGTTCAGGTTGTGTAATAATAAGAAAAATAAATCCTTGTAAAATTAGCTGCAATATGAGATAAAACATTACAATTATGACTCTCTAATGGAGTGTAGCCATATTCCTTCAGAGATAGAGAACATCTTGTTCTGCTCCATTTACTCTATCTAAAGAAAAAGCTGCTTTCAGTGAAGTTTTTAATTATATTTTTTCTCCAGTCTATCTTTTCTTTATTAAGTGTTCTAAAATGTACCTATAGATGAGACAAGTGGAACAATATCCTATCAACTACAAAAACATCAGAAGCAGCTATTCACAAGTAAGTACTTTGTTTCTAAAACATAACCACACTCTTCTTTTTGACTAACAATATAATCACACACAGCTAAACAAACCCTTGTGCTGAGGTCAGCAGTTGTCTCACTTTTTACTCTTTGTACTTGTTCAGAAAGTTTTAAGGATGTGCCTCTGGCTAAATATTTCTGGAGGATACAGAACTTCTTCCTGTGTGAATTGGAGATTTGAATGGCACCGAAGGGTAACCTTCAGGCATATTTTAAAAATGAAAATAATTTGAAACTATTTCTCTCTCTTGTTTCTCGTGTTTTAAAAGCTATTATTGATAGTGGAATATCTTAAATGTATCATATGTTGGTTAGTGTTGATCAATATCTAAAATCTAAATTTTCATCAGATGTGAAGCTTTTTATTATGGCCTAACATATTCACATTAGTTTGTCAATATAAAGGATTTTTGAGGTTCAGTGTGAAATGAAGAAACTTTTTCCTGGGAAAACTTTGTAAATGACAGAAATGTGTTTTCAGAAATAATTTTTTGAGTCCAGATGATCGCTTGATAATTTGATTCAGGTGCATTGATGCAGATGCACATCTAAAACGTTGCAGGACACTGGCCATATGTTTTGTTGGATTGACAAATGTTACCATCGGTCAATTAAAAAACATATTTGGAGTTTAATATCAAACATATTTTTACAATAACTGAGTCCAGTCCAGTTACTCAAGTGCCCCCAATAGTATATAAGCTACATAATGCGTTGGTTTTATTGTTATTCAATTTGGATGTTTTTATTTTATTTGTTTATTTTCTTTATTTTAGTTGCAGTTTAGTTGCTTATTACTTATATGAGGAAAATGTCACAGTTATATAAGTTTACCATTCTTAACTAAGGGGGAAAATGAACGAAAGGGTCACATGTTTTCAACTTCACAGGCACACAAAAGCAGTTTTTGCATTTCTATCCAGTTGGTGAATTGCATGTTGTCTTTGTATAACTTCCATCTGCAAGAGCAGACCGTAATTATGTTCCATCTAAGCTACACTTACCCATACTTTGTGCAGTGGCAGCTTGTGACCATAATAACTGCCAGAAGATGTTCAGAGAAGCTAAAGAAACTCTGAAATGTCATTGTGAAGCAAAGGTCAGGATGCACTCTGTGAGCCACAGGGAGATGATATAAATGCCATCACTGATTGTTTGACAGACTAAATAAACTTTATTGGACCATCTGTACCAGAAAAGTGATGTGCTTCATCCATTAAGAAATCCTTAGATAATCAAGGATGTAAGTGTGTGGCTGAACAAGAAAAAGAAAGGCTTGAAGGACCTTGACTCATTGTTATTGTGGTTTTGCAGGCTTCAAGGTGAGAGACGTTTAGACTGTGTTTTTGACTCAGCTCTAAAAAAGGCTTAGCATTCTCCTTGACTGTGCCACACAAACCTCACATCCTCTTTGGACCCATATATTCTCCTGTCACAGTTTCATTGACATTAACACAGCCTCCTCAACATCTCCTCCTACTTTAGGACGCTGAAATCCTTCACCCCGTCCCCCTTTGCGTTAACCGTCTGTCCTCATCAATCTTGTAAGGATCAGACCTGGCTAGACTGAACTGGAACAAGGTTGAATGTCCAGATAGTGCCGGCCCCAGCATCCTAAAAGCCCTTATGTGTATGTGCACCAATGTACTGCAGGACCTTTACAAAATAAAACATATTGTAAGAGATCTGTTTAGCAGCTCCCCCTATTTAAAGTCTTTAAAGGATTAAAAGTCCCCCCCCCCCCAAAAAAAAAAAAACAATCCATCAAAAAAGACATGTATGGAAGTTTTTACTTTGAGTTGAATAACTATCATGTTTGGATTCCCTAGTACATTTAACATAATGTAGCCGCAAATCCATGTGAGAACTTTACAAAAAGGGGGGTTGTTCCCCCTACAACAGCCTGGGTTATTGACTACCTGTCAGCCAGAACAGTTAATAAGACTAAAAGGCTGTTCGACATGGTGGTCAGCAATACAGGACACTGAATGCTCAACATTTCTCTTCTTATTGTTTGCTTCAGATTTCCGTTACAGCTGAGTGTCCTGTCACCTGCAGAATTACTCACATTACTCTGCAGTTGTCATGTTGCTGTGTTGGGCAGGAACAGAAACATCTCATTTTAAATGCGATGTAGGGCATACAAAAATAAGGGAGGATTTTTTTTTTTGAAAACCAGGAGTAAGACACTTATTTCTCTGCTAGAAGCCACAGAGGTGGTGGTAGAAGACTAAATATTTGGGTATTTATCTGGACAAAAGATTGGTCTAAAAATGCATCTCTGAGGCTGTTTACATGAAGATATAGAGCAAAAAGTATTCAAAAATCTTTGCGTTTTTTTATGCTTACAGCAAGGCTTGCTTTGAGTCTGTGGTGAAATATATACATTTCTTTGAAGTCATCTGTTGGGGCAGCAGAATCAGTACACAGTGACTAAAAGAGACTGAACATCCTGAATAAAAAGGCTGGCTCTCTGCTGCGGACTTCTCTGAAGCCCTTGAAGCTGACATTCCAAGAATAAATGAATGTACATAAAAGATGAAAATGAGAATGAAGCGGCTAAAGCATGAGACAGCAACCTCTGGCAGTGTCCAGTGAGGGGTGTAAAGGGCAGTGTGCCTCTAATGCAGATTCAGAGCTTACTGGCAGGGTGACTAATGACCTACAGTGCTTTCAATTATTATCACATGCACACATACATTCGCCCAAACCCCATATGATTCACTCTAGTTAAAGCTTTGTAGAAGTATGACTCAGCTGCAGCTTTCTGTCTCCGTTTCAATTTCCCAAGACCCGTAGACTCAAGTTCTAAACGAGGACATCAGCACTCTGGGAAATAGGTTTGTCCCACAGAAAAGCCACCCCTGGGCAGAGCAAATTAGCTTTCTGGCCTGCCACAATCAATGTGAAAGTGGGTCCCGCTAATTCCTAGGGTCATATCTTTCGTCACGCTACAATCTTATATTTTAAAGGTGCTTTCACCTCTTATGCTTTGACTTTATTTTTGAGACAGGTTGTTTTTAAGGTTTTGTATCAGTTAAAAACCTACCATAGCAGTTTATCTTAACATACTTTTCTGTTTTTATAAGGTCATCATTGCTACGGCTGTCTTCTCGCTTGTTTAGGTGTGGCCTTGATCAGTGTTGTTGGAGAATGGTGCTAATGTAGCTTCCTAAAGAGCTTCCTAAAGAGAGAAACAGCACCAGTCGCCTTTAAAAGTTGCAGTGTTTGGGTGGGGCTATGTTCCCGTGGTGTGGTCTTTGCTGGTTGCTTGGTAGTAGTGCTATCTTTTATTCTGCTGATATTGGGGATGTTGCGTTTTATAGATGTGGTGGGGTTGTAGGGAGCGTTTTGAGGTCAGCCAAGGGGCATGCTGGGTCTTGGCCCTTGGCCATTGTCTGCCCCTTGCTGCCGTGATTTTCTCTGTGTCTGCAGACTCTTGGGCCTGCTCCCAGGCATGGTGGGAGTGTTCCCCCTTCTTGTCTCTTTTGAACCCCCTCCCAAATTTAATTTCAGACAGTGCTTGCCTCCATGTCTTCACACACATTTATACAAGTATATGCAGACATGCCTGCAATTCAGTGCACAACATATACGAATACAGTACATTTAAGCAGGTACAACCACAGAATTGCATGCAGCAGGTAGAGAAAGGCCAAAACTGGCAGCACTTTTTTGGATCTGAAGTTAGAATCAAAATTGTTCAAACCCCTGGCAGATTTAGATTTAAAATTATTTTCATTCCACCAAGAGGTATGTATCTAAATGGAAATGATAAAGATAATAGGACAATGTTCAAGGTTTCTTTTTTTTTTACTGAATTGGTATGTAGTAAATTACTCGTACTCGTCGTCTTCCGCTTATCCGGGACCGGGTGGCGGGGGCAGCAGACTGAGCAGAGACACCCAGACGTCCCTCTCCCCAGACACCTCCTCCAGCTCCTCCGGGGGGAGACCAAGGCATTCCCAGGCCAGCCGAGAGACATAGTCCCTCCAGCGTGTCCTGGGCCGTCCCCTGGGCCTCCTCCCGGTGGGGCGTGCCTGGAACACCTCCCGAGGAAGGCGTGCAGGATGCATCGGGTATAGATGTCCGAGCCACCTCAACTGGCTCCTCTCGATGTGGAGGAGCAGCGGCTCTACTCCGAGCCCCTCCCGGATGGCCGAGCTCCTCACCCTATCTCTAAGGGAGTGCCGGCCACCCTACGGAAGGAAGCTCATTTCAGCCGCTTGTATCCGGGATCTCGTTCTTTCGGTCATGACCCAAAGTTCATGGCCATAGGTGAGGGTAGGAACGTAGACCGACCTGTAAATCGAGAGCTTCGCTTTTCGGCTCAGCTCCCTCTTCACCGCAACAGGCCGGCACAGTGCCCCCATTACTGCGGCAGCCGCACCGATCCGTCTTGTCGATCTCCCGCTCCATTCTTCCCTCACTCGTGAACAAGACCCCGAGATACTTGAACTCCTCCACTTGAGGCAGGAACTCTCCTCCAACCTGAAGAGGACAAGCCACCCTTTTCCGGTCAAGTACCATGGCCTCGGACTTGGAGGAGCTGATCTTCATCCCAGCCGCTTTACACTCGGCTGCGAACCGCCCCAGCGCATGCTGTAGGTCTTGGCTAGAGGGGGCCAGCAGGACCACGTCATCTGCAAAAAGAAGAGACGAAATCCACTGGTCCCCAAACCAGACCCCCTCCGGCCCTTGGCTGCGTCTAGAAATCCTGTCCATAAAAGTTATGAACAGGACCGGTGACAAAGGGCAGCCCTGCCAGAGTCCAACATGCACCGGGAACAGGTCCGACTTAGTGCCGGCAATGCGGACCAAACTCCTGCTCTGCTCATACAGGGACCGGATGGCCCCTAATAAAGGGCCCCCGATTCCATACTCCTGGAGCACCCCCCACAGGGCATCATGAGGGAGACAGTCGAATGCTTTCTCCAGGTCCACAAAACACATGTGGACCGGTTGGGCAAACTCCCATGAACCCTCGAGTACCCTATAGAGGGTATAGAGCTGGTCCAGTGTTCCACGGCCCGGGACGAAAACCACACTGCTCCTCCTGAAGCCGAGGTTCGACTATCGGCCGGACTCTCCTCTCCAATACCCTGGCATAGGCCTTACCAGGGAGGCTAAGGAGTGTGATCCCCCAGTAGTTGGAACACACCCTCGGGTCACCCTTCTTATGAAGGGGGACCACCACCCCAGTCCGCCAGTCCAGAGGCACTGTCCCCGACCACCACGCAATGTTGAAGAGGCGTGTCAACCATGACAGCCCCACAACATCCAGAGATTTGAGGTACTCAGGGCGGATCTAATCCACCCCCGAAGCCTTGCCACCGCGGAGCTTTTTAACCACCTCGGTGACTTCAGCCTGGGTGATGAAAGAGTACAACCCCAAGTCCCCAACCTCTGTTTCCACCAGGAAATGCGTGATGGCAGGATTGAGGGGATCCTTGAAGTACTCCTTCCACCGCCCGATAATGTCCCCAGTCGAGGTCAGCAGCTCCCCACCCCCACTATAAACAGTGTTGGCGAAGCACTGCTTCCCCCTCCTGAGGCGTCGGACGGTTTGCCAGAATCACTTCGAGGCCAACCGGTAGTCCTTCTCCATGGACTCACCGAACTCTTCCCAGGCCCGAGTTTTCGCCTCTGCCACAGCCCGGTCCGCAGCACGCTTGGCCTCATGGTACCCGTCAGCCGCCTCAGGAGTCCCACAAGCCAGCCAGAGCCGATAGGACTTCTTCTTCAGCTTGACAGCATCCCTTACTGCCGGTGTCCACCACCGGGTTCTGGGATTGCCGCCGCGACAGGCGCCGCAGACCTTACGGCCGCAGCTACGGGCAGCAGCATCGACAATAGATGCGGAGAACATGGTCCACTCGGACTCTATGTCTCCAACATCCCCCGGAATCTGGTCAAAGCTCTACCGCACTACCGCTCGGCCCGTAGGCCGAAACGACAGTCAGAGACCTATCCCTAACCCGAAGGGGCAGGGATGCAACCCTCTCTTTCACTGGGGTAAACCCCAACAGGACACGCCTGAGACCCACACCAGCCTGCCGCCTCTCCCCGTGGGCCACTCCAGAGTAGAAGAGAGTCCAGCCCCTCTCGAGGAGATGGGTTCCAGAGCCCAGGCTGTGCTTGGAGGTGAGCCCGACTATTTCTAGTTGATATCTCTCGACCTCCCCCACAAGCTCAGGCTCCTTCCCCCCCAGCGAGGTGACATTCCACGTCCCTAGAGCCAGCCTAAGCATCCGGGGATTGGGCAGCTGAGGGCTCCACTTCGTCCGCCACTCAATCCTCTTTGCACCGGTTCCTCACGGTTCCCCCTGCAGGTGGTGGGCCCACTGGGGGATGGCCTCACGTCTCTCGTTCGGGCTTGGCCTGGCAGGGTCCCGCGAGGAGCAATCCGGCCACCAGGCGCTATCTGGCGAGTCCCGACCCCACGCCTGGCTCCAGGGTGGGACCCCGGCTCCGCCGTACCGGGCGACGTCACGTGCCTCGATATATTTTTCCTCATGAAGGATTCTTGAACCGCTCTTTGTCTGACCCGTCACCTAGAGTCTGTTTGCCATGGGAGACCGTACCAGGGGCATTTAAGCCCCAGACAACATAGCCTCTAGGATCATTTGAGCACTCAAACCCCTCCACCACGTTAAGGTGGCGGTTCAAGGAGGGGATGTAGTAAATTATTTATACAATAATCAATAGAAAAGCCTTTTTTGTATTAGAGCAATCAAATTCTTCTTATAATTGCTGACAAGCTTTTTGCTTGTCTCCACGGGTATTCGTGACCATTCAGCTTTTGCAATAAGCTTAAAGTCTTTGAGGTGAAAGACCTCCTTAGGGCCTTGACAGATCTCTCGGTGTGCATGTGAGCCAACTGGACACACAGACAACTACACTCCCCTTTTGACATTATTTTTAGTTCCGGTAAACAACTGCAGTCCACTCACAGTCACAATTTTCACTATAACCATTTTAGGGACTCTAATGTGTCTATTCAGGGCAGAGAAAAAGAAAAGAAAAAAAATATTTCTATCGAGAATATCGATGCAGTTTTTAAACCATTGTCCCTTAGATATCAATAAACTACACAGGAAAAACGGCAGATCTCTCCTCTGTATTTCTTAAAAGCAAGCGTTGTCATACTTTTTCTTCTTCTGTCTACTTGTCTGGACTCTGGAATGGCCACAAAAAATGTTTGTATGGTGAATTTATCCACTTCTAGTCAAAAGGACAATATTGGTCAAATTAAACAAATATTGTAAGCCTTACTGGACTTATTGTCAGTTTTTTTTCAATTACATGTGCTTGTTATTGTCTCTCGGTTTTTCCCCATCCTTTGCTTTGTTTTTCCTTTCGTCTCACCTGTAATTCTTTGTCTTTATTGTCTTTTTTTTGTCCCGCTGTACACTTTGTTGGCTAAACCAGATGCCATCTATCATACCTTGAATTCAATAAATGGGGGATATTTTATTGCCCTTTGTAAAGCAAATCTCTGCAGACACTGTAGTGCAACCAGACCTGCCATACTGTTAGTCTTACAGTAAATCTATTCCTTCAGCTAGGCTGTAATGCTTGTGTGGCATGTTTGCATGAACTTGCTTCTGGGATTTCACTAATTGTTAAAAAGTTCAACTCGTTTCCTCCAAAGCTCATGTAGGTTAAATAAGTAAAGGAAGTTTTTTATGTTTTCTTATGTTTTTTAGCTCCTGATTTTAGCAATACAAAGATGTTTTTAAAAGCTGTCTTAACATTAAGCAGCCTTATTCATCTTTTCTACTGGTAATTACATGCATTGAAAGAAGGATAATTATTGCATAAAACTCAGCAATTTTAAGGCTGACGCTCTTTTGGTTTATATGAGAGCTCATAGCAGGGCTTTAAAACCAGCTCTTAATCACAACATTAAAAAAATGTATTCAAACTGGCTTGCTAGAGGATAGCATCTCTATATCAGTGCTGCCAGGTTTGGCCTTTGAGCCGGAGCCTCCAGTCTGGATGGCTTGCAGACAGCGCTGCCTGCAGAATATGCCTGCAGCCCCAGGAGAGCCTTTTATCCTGCTGCGTCTGCTCTTCTTGCTTCTCACACACATCCATCCCGCCTGCTCGGCCTGTCAAACCCTGGGTTCCCTCTATTCCCCCCCCCCAGTCTCCCTTCCCTTCCCCCTGTTTCCCTCCATTGTCCCCTCTTCCTCCGGTTCCCCCTCTTCGCTTCACTGGGCTTGTGAAGGTGAGCCCATTCCCAAGTGGTACAACTGTACAGATTGCAAAGCTTCCTGCTGAAATGGTGGCTGTTCCCCTGTGAATACAACCTTTTAAAAAGGGTCTGTGTTGTTCATCATCTTTCACATTATTAATCTTTTGTTTGGCTATTTTTGTCTGCTACACCCGATTTACTTCTATATGTCCTTATTACACTGCTCAAAAAAATAAAGGGAACACTTAAACAACACAATGTAACTCAATATAAATCAAACTTCTGTGAAATCAAACTGTTCACTTAGCAACACTGATTGACAATCAATTTCACATGCTGTTGTGCAAATGGAATAGACAACAGGGGGAAATCTTTGGCGATTAGCAAGACACACTCAATACAGGAGTGGTTCTGCAGGTGGGGACCACAGACCACTTCTAAGTACCTTTGCTTTCTGGCTGATGTTTTGGTCACTTTTGAATGTTGGTGGTGCTTTCACACTCGTGGTAGCATGAGACGGACTCTGCAACCCACACAAGTGGCTAAGGTAGTGCAGCTCATCCAGGATGGCACATCAATACGAGCTGTGGCAAGAAGATTTGCTGTGTCTGTCAGCGTAGTGTCCAGAGCCTGAAGGCGCTACCAGGAGACAGGCCAGTACACCAGGAGATGTGGAGGAGGCCATAGGAGGACAACAACCCAGCAGCAGGACCGCAAATGTGCATGTGTCTGCACAAACGGTTAGAAACTGACTCCATGAGGATGGTATGATGGCCCAACGTCCACAAATGGGGGTTGTGCTCACAGCCCAACACCGTGCAGGACGCTTGGCATTTGCCAGAGAACACCAGGATTGGCAAATTCGCCACTGGCGCCCTGTGCTCTTCACAGATGAAAGCATTTTCACACTGAGCACATTTGACAGACGTGACGAGTCTGGAGACACCGTGGAGAGCAATCTGCTGCTTGCAACATCCTTCACCATGACTGGTTAGGCAGTGGGTCAGTAATGGTATGGGGTGGCATTTCTTTGGAGGGCCGCTCGGGGGTAGCCTGACTGCCATTAGGTACCGTGATGAGATCTTCAGACCCCTTGTGAGACCATATGCTGGTGCGGTTGGCCCTGGGTTCCTGCTAATCCAGGACAATGCTAGACCTCATGTGGCTGGAGTGTGTCAGCAGTTCCTGCAAGATGAAGACATTGAAGCTATGGACTGGCCCACCCGTTCCCCAGACCTGAATCCGATTGAGCACACCTGGGACATCATGTCTCGCTCCATCCACCAACGTCACGTTGCACCACAGACTGTCCAGGAGTTGGCGGATGCTTTAGTCAAGGTCTGGGAGGAGATCCCTCAGGAGACCATCTGCCGTCTTATCGGGAGCATGCCCAAGCGTTGTAGGGAGGTCATACAGACATGTGGAGGCCACACACAATACTGAGCCTCATTTTGACTTATTTTAAGGACATTACATCAAAGTTGGATCAGCCTGTAGTGTGTTTTTCCACTTTAATTTTGTGTGTGATTCCAAATCCAGGCCTCCATTGGTTTATAAATTTGATTTCCATTGATGATTTTTGTGTTATTTTGTTGTCAGCACATTCAGCTTTGTACAGAACAAAGTATTCAATGAGAATATTTCATTCATTCAGATCTAGGATGTCTTATTTGAGTGTTCCCTTTATTTTTTTGAGCAGTGTATTTAGTCTCTATGCCTCTCCTACGTCAACTCTCCTTGACATGAAAAGCAGAGGAGCCTGCTTGATGCGTCACCTAATAGCAATACTTATAGAAAGTAAACTTCCCCTTTGGTTTAAGGCCAGTTTGGTGACAGCTGTCATCCCATTACTTGTCCCTAAAAGCTCCTTTATGAGCAAGACATGAGCAGAGCAATGACAACAGTATCAGAGATGCTCCAGACAGCTTTTATGTAGCTTTATCTCTGAAGGTCATGTGTGAATTTTGTTGCCGTGCAGAATTGAGAGGGTATTTTTATCATTAATTGATCTTGTCATAAGGTTACTTAAACAGATTTTGTACCACTTTCTGTGATTTTAATACTTGGTGGAGGCAAATATTCAATGTATTAGATGTCAAATGTCACTTTTATGAGGAACATTAAACTACCATTGGATTAGCTCCAGCTTTTTTTTAAAGATCAGTTGATATACAGTTTAGGTCAGAAATTTACGTCAATTTATCATGGCTATGAATGTCATATATAAATTATTTATTTGTTTACAAATGCAGTTTCAATAGTTTTATTTTTCTTTAAAAAACATTGGGTGTACAAGTTAGAATTTATTCTGGATTTTCTTTATGACACAGGATCAAAATTATAAATACTGGTTCACAAATACTCTCAAAGCAATTGTTTTAAAAAGGTCTCTGAGCAATAAACTGCTTGTTAGTATGTATTAGCAAGGTCCTAGCCTAATTCTGAATGGATATTTGAACATTCATCTTGACAGAATTGGTAACATTCAGTTAAATTAATCAATTTTCTGGCACTGAGTTTAAAGCTTAGTCAATATATTTTCGTTATAGTTGAGGTTGGAGCTTTAAGAAGACAGTTATCAGTTTTGATATCCATTTGCGACCATCTTGTTGGAACACCCGATTGTTTAAAGTTCTATCCATGTCCCCGGAACTCTCACTTTGTATCAAACGATATTTGTCAGGATGTTTAAGAACAGACCGGGAACTATCAAGCCTCAAGCCTTTTATAAACCGAAGATGCTGGAACATCAGTATCATTGCAAGTTTAACATAAGCATGGATTAAGATGGTAGCCCTGCGCTAAAATCAACACCTTTAAGCATGACTGAAGATGGCAGCTACCCACATGTTCAAGCCTAGTGCTTTGTATGGAAAGGTTCTATGGTCAGAGGAGACAAAGACCCATTTACCCTCAATGACAAAAGTATTTTTGGAAAAGTTAAGGTGTGGCTTTCAAACGTGAGGACACCATTTTGCTGCCAGTGATACTGGTGCATTGTTCAAAATGGATGGAATATTGAAGACCAAGCCTGCCTCATAATACTTGAACTGCACCTGGAAACAACTGACTGTTTCAACAGGATAATAATCCATAACAAACACCAAAGCTGGTTTTGATGTGTGTCTGAATTGATAAAGCAGGGAATTTTTAAAACAACCTAACCCCTATTGAAAATGCATGTGCTTTGTTTGTTGGTCTGTACCAGGAGACCAACAAGTTAAAATGGCCTCTAGCAATTCTAAAAGGAAATTATTCAGCCAGAAATATGCCATTAGTTGGTTGGGCTCAATTAAAAATTGGTGGTTTCTTTACAACATGCTAAGGAACATTTATCAAAATACTTGTGATGTTGTTTGTATATATTTGGGAGTGGATGTATAATCGTGATGCTGTGTAGAAAAGAGAGAATCTACAGTAAATCAAACTTCCATCCAACCATCCATTTCCCATACCCGCTTCTTCCGTATAGAGTTGCGGGGGAGCTGGTACCTATCTCCAGCAGTCTAGGGGTACACAGGTCGCCAGTCCATCTCAGGGCAACACAGAGATACGCAGGACAAACAACCATGCACACACCTGCTTATACCTAAGGGTAATTGAGATAGACCAGTTAACCTAACAACCACAGTGGGAGGAAGCCAGAGTACCCAGAGAGAACCCACACATGGATGGGGAGAACGTGCAACAGTTCAACCAACTGCACTACTGTGCAACCCTAAATCAAACTTCTGCACACAATTCTTGTTATGTTCTTTTTTTTAATCAGTGTAGTTATATTCTGTATCCAAAGCCCTAAATTGACATGATATATCTCCAAACTGCAAGTGTATGTAAATGCCTGGCTGGAACGTTACCTGATAATTTGAATTAAAACCTACGCTTCTAGATAAATAAACAAACAGACACCAATTTATTTTTTAATATTAACAGAGAAAGCCAGCCTGTGACACCATACAATTTGACATCCGTTTGAGTCAAATTCTATTCACAATCGCCTGTGTTCTCATGCTCTAGTAAACAGTGTTATCTTCCCGTCCTGTTGCTGCAGGTAAATTCACTGCCCCTTTGTCTGTGTTTGTGCAGGTTTTTGGAGATTATTATCACTTCAGGCACCATGCCGTGGAGAAGAGGGCATTGTCAGGCCACAAGGGAATCCATATCAGACTGCAAAAAGAACCACAGGTAAGACTGGTGTCAGGTCTCTCACAGTTCGCTGTGACACTCCTTATTGGCAACAAAAAGCTGAAAGGCAGATTGGATTACACAGTGAATGTGTGTACATATCACTAGCGAAAAGGATGCAGGCATCAGTGACAGCTTGTCAATCGTTTTTTTTTTGTTGTCTACACTGTTCTTTCCATCTGTCTCTCTGACACACTTCAGGGCACCACATAGTTGTAATTATGCTAAATAGAAATGTTTTAATGATTTCTCAAACTTCCTTGGCTTTAAAACTAATGTGTGCAGATAACTACAGAGGATTTTCTAAATCATAAATTCACTCTGTGGTTTGGTAGTATTCTATATGTAACAAAAAATATGTTTAGTGTGAAAAATATGTAGTTCCAAAAAGCACAACAGGCAAAGAGAGGAAGTTATATTTTGTGTTTCTTTCTTACCAAGGGCCAGAAAATTAACCTATCAATGTTGTATATATGCTGCTGCAGCACAAGAGAAATGTCTGGTAGTCTCCCACAGTCACCAGCAGCATGTATTGATTTTATTTCTTCCTCCAAAGAATATTACATTTTTCAATTTCAAAACTATTTTATGTTGTTGCAGTTTTATACAACATTTTGAAAAAAAAAAACAACTGCAGCCTTTTGCTATTATAGTTCAATGTTAGAGACAAAAAATGCCAACAAGTTAGATTCTATTTTGGTTAAATTTTTTAAACAAAAATTGCCTTTTAAACTGCATTCTGGCCTGGTGCTTAAGCCTCAAGGACAAGGGTATTTGTCTTGAAGTTAAATCCAAAGAAACCTTTTTTGACAAATATTCATCTAAGACATTAAATTGGGGACAGTTGGGGAAAAAATGGGGGTGGAATCTTCAACCTATTGCATTTTTTTTGTTGACAAATTTTACATCCTAACTGAGTTTCTTTCATGTTCTAAATACAAAAAAGCCAGTTCACAAACAGCATATGTAACTAATGAAAATTATTTAATAGCACTTAACATCAATGTTGAGAACCAAGTAATTAAGATTCCTGTTAGGAAAAAATGCTGTTTAAATTGCCTCTGTGGCCTTGCCATTAGCATTCTTCAGCTTAAGAGTGCTAATTAGATTTTTTATGTGCTGCGCAAGTGTAGATGTCTTTACAGGTGGAGTGATAGTGCTTGTGTGTTGTGAAGATCATGTAGATTTGAATTAACTGAATATTCCCTGCCTCGGTTCCTTCTTTGAACCATGTTTGACACTGAACGCTTTCCTGCCCCAGACTTCCTGCCATGCTTCTTTTATTTTTTTGGGGGGAGTGAAGTCTGTAGATATAAGTATATCACAAAACTTATAACCAAAAATTTCAATGGGATTTTATGCGATAGATCCACACAAGGTAAAACATCATTTTGAAGGGCAAAAGACGCAGTTGTGTGTCACTCTGATCTGGTCAATGAAAAAAACCTGATAAAAACTGCTTAGAGCTTTGTTTTTGTAACATTTTAGAGTGTTAGAAAGTTCAAGTGGTATGAATACTTTTGCAAGGCAATTTTAGGAAGAGAAAATCAATACAAAAATGAAAACATTAAAATAAACATGCTGGCAAAAAGTGTAAGAGTAGCACTCAATTTGTTTTGTGTTACATAAAGTTTGCATTTTTTATATTACCTTTATCTAGTTTGGTCAAGTCCCACTGAGATCGAGATCGGTTTTACAAAGGGCGGAATGTGTTGCTGGTCAAGAGGTCAGCTATTATTACAAAGTAATTAATAAAAACAACGACAATCTTCAATAGATTCATATTGTCTAACATTTAAGATGGAGCAAAATATTTTAGTGAGATGAGTTCATATATCTTCAGCTCAGTTTGTAAAGTATTCGAAGAAGGGACGGAAAAACTAAATGCTAGTTTTCCGATATAGTCAAAACCCTCTGATAATCAAAGTATAATGTGACAAAAACATGGGGCATAATAACCCTTTCTTCATTGTAGCAAGATGTACCCAATGCTAGAAGAGCTTTATAAATCAGTATTATCCAGTGACTGAAACTTTAAAGAAAGCCACCCAGCTTTAGCATACAGATTATAATGACAAGTGTGGCGACTACAACTGGTAATGAAACTTAAGGTGCAGTCAATCACCATTATTAAAAAACGGAGGACATTTAGGTGAGGCACTCACCTACAGAACACCATCAAAGCTAGCCAATGGTATAAAGGTTGCCAAAACCAGTTTATGAGCCCTGTGGGAGAAGCAGTATTGGTTACAGTAACAAAACCCAAGCTTTACTCTGTATTTGCAGACCAAATTTGCAATGTGTGGTTTGGAAAAGGCTGCAGGAAATAACCACATTTAGTGTTTTTTTCATGTTAAATAGGGCATATATTTTCAAACAAGTGCACAATGTACAAATACAAAACATTCCATTAGCAAGAATTAATGGATCAAATATGAAGGAAAGTAGAAATTCAACAAATAATAAAAAAAGAGAATAGACTTGCTGCTGAGACGCTTCACCTCACTTTCCCTGTTGGCCCGCACTATGCCAGCAGGTCCCAGTGTGTGCTGCAAGAAAACAAAGGAGGAAAATTCAACAGGGCCCTGAGATGCAACAGACATCCCCCCCACACAAAACACCACCGACCCAGACAGACTCCGGACCATATGCTGTTCCTGCCCTGTTCCTTTGTAGATATAAATATGGCAATAATTCTTTCTTGTGAGAACCGAGCTAATGTGGAGCATAAAAGCAGGGCATGCTGAGTGACAGTTTCTATTTTCTTTTTCCTACTCAAAACAAGGCTTTTTTGCTTTCAAGTAACATACAGTACCCTCAACCTCATCTCCCTGGGTTGCTGCGCAAAAGACAAATTTGATGCTACTAAATTCAAATACCTCTCAACCCAGGGTGCTGCATTATTAGCTTGTGTGCACATATTTGCCGTATATACCCTCTTTTCAGTGTTGCTGCCATGGTACTGCCACCATCACCCTGCTGCCATTTTTACAATTGAAAAGAGAGAGGCAGCTACTGTATGTCAATCACTCCTATATAATGCGTGTGAAGCAGCACCTGACTAGTGCTAAAAACATTGGTAGTTACCAAATGAGATTTGAAGTTTCCCATTTGGATACTCAAATAGATCTCCCAAGTGGTGGTTCAAGGATTTTTCTTTTTTTTAAATCAAGCCTGGAAGGTTGAGGATAGAACTCATGTGGTTTGACAAGCACCAACCCTTCAATGCATATTAGTAATATATGGTGACATTTACTGTGGGCATTTGTCAAGAGTCGGGGTGAAATCTCACTGAGTTTTCGCATACGGAGAAGTCTTTTAGCGTGTTGAGAAGGTACCATAGCAATATGATTATAAGATTTGTTCTCAGATCTGATTTGTTCCCAGATTTCAAAAAAACCTAAAATGAGAAACCAATGAGGTTTAGCAAGGCCAGTGGCAGATTCAAGGATTTTGTTATTTTCACTAGAACAGGCTTAATAATGCGCAATACTCAGTTACAGATCGCTGTGCTGGAGCAAAGGACAAAATGCACAATTAACAAAGCAATAATTACAGGCTCAATTAACAAGTGATGATTTTCTGCTGCTACTGTTTACTATCTGTTTATTTAAATTTGAATCAGACAAATCAGAGCATCTCGGAGTTAAGAGTGGAGCCTTTCTCGAAGCTGTAGATTTAAAGAATCAAATGATACAAAATGTTTTTCACAATGGAGATTCCATATCATAGGTCAACAGTTCAAGTTAACTCAGTAGTTGAACTCTAATCTATCAAGGGCATTAGGTTTTTGGCTAAAAAGCAACAACTTGAACCAAATGTACCCAAACACCTACACAACCAAGAAGCAGAGAAAACCTCTGGCAAATAATGGCTGCTGCCAACAAAAAGAACTCCATGGCATAGGTGAGTGAGCTTGTGCTTCCTTGTGTTTATTTAAGCCCGTCTGTTTATTTATTTGGGTCTGTGAGACTATCTAATACGCAGGGTAAGTAAGAAAAAAGGTTATGCTTCATGTGGTTTAAGAAAACAGATTTAGAAGGCAATAAAAACAGAAATGTTGGATTTAGATTAGTCATCACTAAGCTGTGAGCTTGTTACAGTATTTCCTCCTCCTAATCCAGAAGCTGCATTTCACGCAACCACCATTGTCTCCTTTCCTCTGCTTCTGTGGCACTAGCATGCCGCTTATTACTGTCCCCTTTGAATAATCGCGCAGTGGCAAGATGACATTGACAGTTGCATAAGCTTTTACCATTATGTTTGTATCAACCCTATGAGGAAAAGAATTGATTTGTTTTGGGTTGGCTGCTGATCGTTTTGCATAAAATACAGTCTAGGACAGTTTACTGCATAGTGTTTTAGCGAATACTCTTTCTTCCTCTCCTCACTTCTCTTTAAGCTGTGCAACAGTTTGTATCTGACAGTGTTCAGTATTTTCATTGTCTGCAAAAGGCTGTAGTGAATATAGATGGTAATATTCTAAATTTGTTATTGGCAGCAAATCTAATAGAGAAAGCAAAACTAATATCCCATTGGTTTATCTCCCAGCCTTCTGATTCTGTAAACTCATTTGTGACATTCAGTGCTCCTGGTAAAAATCTGAAATATAAACTGTCATAGAAGAAAATACTTCACTTCTCAAAAGTATTTGTGCCTTGAGATGGTATGGAATATTGTATAAAAAACTTAATGAATAACAAGAATAACAGCTGTGGGTGACATGAAGACCAGGTATGTGCCTGTACAAAAAGAAGGGTCTCATTTTGATGATTTTGGATAGCTTCAAAAACTAATAAAAACACCAATAGTCTGGACTTAATGTTTCATTCTCAGCTGACCTTTTTAGGCAATAAACATGGATTTGAATCATCAAAAAGCGGCAGAGATTAAAGTGAGCCTACCTTATGGGTACATTATCAAAAATGCTATTTAAACAATTTGGCATCTACACGAAGTCCTTTTTCATTTTTTTTTGTCAAATATTGAGATTTTATAAGTTTATACAGACAGCTCAAACATTCTGTAAAACATATCAACAATGGGAGTATTAAACATTGTGATCAAGCCTGAAACAAAACACAAACAAAATAAACTGTATGCCTCTCTCAAGCTTAATCATAATGCAACACCCCACAAAGTCCATACATCATCTCCATTTCAAAATATCAAATTCAGCAGTTTTTGATCCTCAAGAAAATTGTCTTTGAGAACTGCAGTGGATATCCTCAATCGCTCGCTCTATCCTCTGTCATGTTCAGATCTTTAACATACATAATAAAGGGATTCCAGATGCACTCAAACAAATCCTGCTTGCCCTTTAAAACATATGTAATCTTTTCCAGAGGGAGCGTAAATGACATCTGTCGGATCCATTGGATGATATTCGGTCCATGAGTCTTCTTCTAAAACAACGATATACATCTTTTTGCATTGAGAAAACTTAAGTTTATAAATATTTGTTCATTTTTAGTGTAGTTATGTTTTTGTGGGTACAGCCCAAACACAAACAGCCTTGGATCTAATATTATTTGCTTGGAAATAATTTCCTCAATTACATCCTTTACCTTTTTCCAAAACAACAAACTTTTCCTACAGTACCACATGCAGTGAACCAAAGTACCCTTCTCTTCTGTACATTTTGGACATATATCAGGTATCTCCCTGTTATACCTATTGAGGTTCACTGGTGTTATGTAAACCCGCATTAACCATTTGAATTGGACCATTTTAAGACCTGTGATGATAGAGCTAGTATGGGCCAATGCACATGCTGCTTGTCAATCTTCCTCAGATAGTTCTAGTAAAAATCTTCCTTCCAAGCCTTAAGTCTATCATGAGATCCTTCGGGGGTATGTAACATCATTAAGTAATAGAACTCTGATTTAATACCTGTTCTCAAACTGTCTTTTGTTAACATTTTTTCCAAAGTTGACTTGGCAGGTTTTGTCAGCTTATTATTTTTGATTTGTTCTTATAAAATTCCCGAGCTGAAGGTATTTGAAAAAGTGTTTCCTTTCTTTTAAAGTGAAACTTATTTTGTAAATCTTGAAAGCTCATCAGTATGTCCGAGTCTGGTTGATAATAATTTTGAAATATTTGGAGTCCTTTGTCTTTCCATGCTTTAAACGTCCTGTCAGCTCGACCAGGTATAAACAATTGGTTAACCCACACCGCACTAAACTGAGACAAACAAGTTGGTTCATTTAAAAGTTTCTTTATGTCTCTCCATACTGTTATCATGTTTTTAAGAAACGGGTTCTCAGTCTGTTTCAGCAGCTTAATTATTGAATTTGAATATAGATATGATTGGAGAGTCAATTTTAAGCCCTGAGTCTCCATGTCAGTCCAGTGTGGAAAATGATTAGTGTAATAAAACATAATAGACCGTAACTGTACAGCCCAATAATACAGACGGAAATTGGGTCCTTTCAAGCCTCCACCGGTCATAAGGAAGGTAAAGTAGTGGTAAGCGGAGTCTTCCTGTTATTCCATAAGAATTGTATCATTTTCTTCGTTATTTGTGAAAAGAATTTAGGAGGGGGCGGAAGGGCAACATTTTGAAATATTTAGAGTGGCTTTGGCAATATATTCATTTTTACTGTATTTATTTTTCCAATCATACATATTGGTAGTGTCATCCATCTCTCAAACAGATTGTCAACTTCATTTAATATGAGTCTATAATTGGTCTCAACTACTTGTTCAAGATCTGAAGAAATATGTATTCCTAAGTATTTAAAGTCTTTCACTATCTTAAACTGTAATATATCTGAAGTTGGGCTAATTTTCTCGTTTGTATTTAGTAATAGAATAGAGGATTTGGTTTTATTTATTTTGTATCCAGATACCTCAATAAATAACTTAATTAGTTCCAGAACAATTTGTATCGACCTGCTTAGCTTTGATAACAATAAAATTACATCATCTGCGAACAGGGAAATCCTGTGTTCTGTAGATCTAGCAGTGATTCCACTAAGATGAGGGTGTAAGCGTATTGCAATAGCAAATGTTTCCATTGCTAGAGTAAACAACAACGGTGATAACGGACATCCCTGCATGCAGCCTCTGTTGATCTTTATTGGTTTGGATATATTTCTGTTAGTTATTATTTCTGCTGAAGGATTGCTGTGTAAAATGTTGACCCATTTTATTAAATTACATCCACATTCGAGTTTTTCCATAACATGAAATAGATATGACCAGTGTACCCTATCAAATGTTTTTTCCGCATCTAATGCTAGGAGAGCAGAATCCGAAGCACCGTTATTATAATAAATTATATTTAATACTCACCTCACATTATGAAAACCTTGCCTCCCCAAAACAAATCCATTTTGATCTCGGTCGATTGTGTTTGGTAAGATTCAATTCAATTCAATTCAATTCAGTTCAGTTTTATTTATATAGCGCCAATTCACAACACATGTTGTCTCAAGGCACTTCACAAAAGTCAGGTACATACATTCCAATTAGTCCTAACCATTGAGCAGTGCAGTCAGAGTTAGTTATTTATTCAAATTGGATAAAAAGTTTTTCGGTCTAAGGAAACCCAGCAGATTGCATCCAGTCAGTGACTTGCAGCATTCCCTCCTCCCGGATGACCATGTAGAGACAGTGGACAGTCACTGGCATTGACTTTGCAGCAATCCCTCATACTGAGCATGCATGTAGCGACAGTGAAGAGGAAAAACTCCCTTTTAACAGGAAGAAACCTCCAGCAGAACCAGGCTCAGTGTGAGCGGCTATCTGCCACGATCGACTGGGGGTTAGAGAGAACAGAGCAGAGACACAAAGAGAACAAAGAAGCACTGATTTAGGAGTACTTTCTACGGGAAGGAAAAGTAAATGTTAATGGATGTAGCTCCTTTAGTCGTTTCATCTAGAAAGAAAGAACATATAAACTCTGAGCCAGTTTTCAAGGTTAGAGTCTAAAAGAGAGCACATATGATTAGTTACAGTAAAAGCTCAGTCAATTGCCATGTCTAGGAGAGAGAAAGGGTTAAACACTGAAAGACAGGGCCATGTGGATCATCGGTAGAGGGTGAGCATTAAGTTGTTGCCAGCAGAAGCTCGGACGATGCCCCTCTCCAGAAAGGTGTCACAGGTAGACACAGAGTCAGGCCAGCTGTAGCTTCTAGGAAGAGAAAAGAGAGAGAACAAAGTTAAAAGCTGAAATAACAGCAAATAATGCAAAATTGAAGAGTAGTATGAGAATGTAGCGAAGAGGGTGAAAGTGGTCATTATGTCCTCCAGCAGACTAAGCCTATAGCAGCTTAACTACACAGAAAGTTTCAGTTCAGATTATTTCGTTAAACGGCGCTTATTTTCAACAATGTCGTTTCAAGGCACCCTACAAAGGGTCCCACTGATGGTCATTGTTATACTAAAAACCACAAGGATTGGGATACATGTCTCTGTCAGACTGATTATAACCATTGGAAAAGAGAAGGGTCATACAGGTAGCAGAAATGGAGGGTGTGTTTGCACCTCAACCATAACTGAGCCGGTTTAGGCTAAACCTGACTCCCCCTTACTCCATCCAACAGGGAGGGAGGAAGGCTCCCTCCCTGTTGGATGGAGTAAGGGGGAGTACTGCTGATAAACTAAGCCACTCTAACTATAAGCTTTATCAAAAAGGAAAGTTTTAAGCCTAGCCTTAAAAGTAGACAGGGTGTCCGCCTCACGGACCAAAACTGGGAGCTGGTTCCACAGGAGAGGAGCCTGATAACTAAAGGATCTGCCTCCCATTCTACTTCTAGAGACTCTAGGAACCACCAGTAAACCTGCAGTTTGAGAACGAAGTGCTCTGTTAGGAACATATGGAACAATCAGATCTCTGATGTATGATGGAGCTAAATCATTAAGGGCTTTATATGTGAGGAGGAGAATTTTAAATTCTATTCTGGATTTAACAGGGAGCCAATGAAGGGAAGCTAAAGTAGGAGAAATATGATCTCTCTTTTTAATTTTCATCAGAACTCTTGCTGCTCTTTGGAAATGCCGTGCAAGTACCTTGGAAATTATTTTCAGATCCGAATTTTGTAAACTAATCGGCCTTAAGTTCTCACACTTATTTAGAGATCCGCCTGGTTTCGGTAGAAGGATAATCATGGCAGCATTCATTGAGGGAGGAAAATAATTTGAATAGAAAATTTCGTGGAACACATCTAACAATGGGGTCAGAAGTTTATCTTTAAGTCTTATATAAATCTATTGGAAGACTGTGGAAGTCCGTTTTAAAGCAATTTGTTCCGTTGCCAATTTGGCAAAATTGTGTATTCGAAAAAGTCGAGTACAAAGCTGCAAAAGTATGAAATGGTGAAAGACTCAAATCAAAAGCGGTGAAGTCTAGTTCTCTGTTGTTGCACCCTGAAACGGTTGCCATGCCTCTGTAGAAAATGCAGTTTTCTTTGAAACTGTTTTTTACCTCTTCGATACTGGGGTTGTGGTTAGAGTATCCTCTTAGCTCTTAGTTTCACTGATCAGAAAAAGATTTTAACATTTTTAAGTTGCTGGTCACAGGTTAGGGCAGGTCCAGCTGAAAATAGACAGTTTCCAGTTATTAGACAGTTTACTGCTGCACTTGGTTTTGTGGTGTCATCAAGACAGGTAACAGTCACAAAGTGGTCCTTTCAGAATCCTTTCAGAAGATTGCCCTAATATGACAAGTTTTAAAAAAGTTATAAAATAATAAACAAAGAAAAAATAAATGGACAAAAAAGGTAACACCTAAAGCTCTGAATAGGATTATGTGGAGTTTAAGTTAGTTCTGAATTGGCTATAGATGTGAATAAGAGAATGGATGGTTATCCTTCTCTGTGTTTGATGGACAAACAAGTCTGTTCACAGAGTGTACTCCTCCTTTCACTGAGTGTCAGCTCACATTTACTGGCTAAAACTGCTGGTGGATGTCTTTTTTTTCCTCCCCAGATCTCTTGTTTCTCATCTCTTTCTATTACAAACAATAGCAGCATGTCCCCTCCTAAGTAATCAAGCAGTAAACATCCTCAAGACACTCTGCAAAAGATGAAACAAATATTCTAATGCTCATGCAGATTGCCCTCCTAACCCCTGCCGAGACCTCCCTCCTGTTTCATGATTGCTTCTTTGTGCGATGGTGTATTTCAAGTCTTTGTCCTTGCCCTAGACCTCAGCTTTTTTTCTCTGTGTTTTTATGTATTTTAAATCATTTGGTTTTGAAGAAAGAGTTACATTTGTTCTGTTTTCAGAGTGAATGGTCTCACAGAAAGGACTAAAAAGACACGGCTGTTTTCCTTTCAGGAGGTTAGATAACACTAATCATCGGCATGACGGTCATAATAATTTCAGGTTTTTAATTTTTTGTTTTTTTGTTTGTTTGACAATTTTTTTGACTCATATTAATACAAATACATGTATTTAAATTCAGTTCCATTTTAATTGTACATAATGCATGTTAAAAACAACAATTAGGTGAACAAGTTTTTATCACACATATATTAATGGCCACACTGGTATCTGGATAGTTGTGGAGAACACAGACCCCTTTTTTTGTAACCTTTAGCGAGGTGGTGGCATAAATTGTGGCTGTAAATTAGAACACTCTGCTTATCAGCAATATTAGAGTTCATTTAATTTAGTTGGTTAAAAGTACCTAACTTTTAAGCATAGTACATGAATTTTGAATAGTGTTAATGTCGGCGCCATTGCAGAACCATAATGTTTGCCTCCTTTATTTATTGCAAAACCAGTTTTAATATGTGTTTTGGATCATTGTCATTGATCATTATTTGTGTTCAAGAATTCAGAAGCAGCTCTCAGTTTCCATTATTTGTGCAATTCATTGCTTTTACTAGCGACAGACACACACTATAATGCTAACACCACAAAAGTTGACATTTGATGCAGTTTTTAAAGTTGGAAACCTTAGCTTTAACTCATTCTAACATTCTTCTTCCAGCTGTGGCCAGATGTCTTGATCTTGTGTTGTTGAGCTATACATTTGTTTTCCAGAAGGCAGATGGCTTGTCCATGTGGGCAGCTGCAAATTCAGTGGAGCTTGAAGGTGTCAGCTTTGGAGCAGATGATTCTTTCTTGGTTGACATCCTCTCAGTCTACATATGTTGTTGTTAAAAAATGTTTTCTTGTGTTTGTGAAACTGGTGTTCCAGCGTTCTTGCGTTCTTAATGAACTTTCTAAAAAAATCATTTTATCTGAGGGTGACAGAATAAATGAAAGAGAATTTTAAATTTCTATAGGACAATTAAACTCACATCAGAACTAATTTTGTAATAGACAAGGCAGACTAACACTAAGGTTTAGAAAAATACAAAAGATGTTTAATTAAGATGCTTGTTTATGGCTACAAGTGTGTGGACAAAGTTCAACTTGCTAGGGAAATTTCAACCAAATATTAGTGAGGACGTCTGTACCTATTTGGATATTTCTAACTTTGAATATGTATGCCTTAGAGAATATCCACAATAATGTTAAAGTTGTCTATGAAGTTGTTGTTTTTCAAGTTTTTTTTTCAAAAACATTGAAGTAGTTTGTTGTATGATGATCCAACGGTTAAAATAAATATTTTCAAAGACCATAATTAATGTAAGAAACATGGCCATGATAAGTGTATTAAACTAAATGACTTGTTACATTTCCCATGATTACGGACAAACATTAGTAATTATTCGTATTATATGTTTCATGGTTATACTTTAAAGAGCACTAAACAATACAGGAGCCACAGTCCTTCTGGATCTGAGAAATGAAGCAAATTACATTTCCTCTACGTCTCTGGTTTTCTCCAGTTATTACTTTTTTAACCCAGCTGGGGCCATGTTTTTTCTCGACTCTAGTCTTGTTTGACACCGCAATTACATCTAAAACAAAACATTAGTAACAACAAATATGATGTGAGGGCAGCAGTGTAACTGTGAATTTTCCTCTTTGCGTGGGTTTATTTATTTTTATGCTCTGTGCCTGTGTGTGTGTGTGTGTGTGTGTGTGTCTGTCTGGGCACTCCAGGTCCTGTGGGCGGAACAGCAAGTGGTGAAAAGAAGAAAGAAAAGGGACATCTTTGAAGACCCCACAGACCCAGATTTTTCCAAGCAGTGGTACCTGGTGGGTTCTAGTCCCTCTTCTCATTTGGCAGTACCTTGACAAGTATTTATGTTATTTGTAGTTACTGGATATACTTATTACATGACCGAAGTACAGTAATACCAACAAAGAAATTTAAGTAAGAAGCCAAATTGCTATAGATTATAGTCATATATATATATATATATATATATATATATATATATATATATATATATTATATATATATATATAAATATATATATATATTTTAAATTTTGGTCATAGTTCTTAAAATAGAGCTTTGCATGTTTATTTTATTCTTTCATTCATCTTCTATACCACTTATTCCAAACTGGGTCACGGGAGAGCTGGTTCCTATCTCCAGCAGTCTATGGGTGAGAGGCAAGGTACACTCCGGACAGGTTGCCAATCCATCGCAGGGTAACACAGAGACATACAGGACAAACAACCATGCACACACTCAGTCACACCTAAGGGCAGTTAACCTAACAGTAATGTTTTTAGACTGTGGGAGGAAGCCGAGTACCCGGTGAGAACCCACACATACATGGGGAGAACATGCAAACTCTATGCAAAAAGACCCCCGGTCGGGAGTCGAACCCAGGACCTTTTTGCTGCAAGGCAACAGTGCTACCAACTGCACCACCATGCCATGTGTCACTGTGCTTTAGGCTACGGCATACATTTGTCATCCTGACAACCAGCTTTGGGGGTTAAATGTGTAATTCAGTAAATCTGTATCTGTTTCACCTGTAATCTTTGTCCCACTTATAGATTCTGTTTTAGTTTTGTTCTGTTTTTTTTTGTCAGACTTAAATAATTTAGCTCATCAAACTAATTTTGGTATCAGACAAAGGTGACCCCGTAAATGCAAAAAGCAGTTTGCTGATGATGAGTTCGTTAATTAAGGGAAAAAAGCTCTTCAGACCAGTTTGGTCTGGATAAAACCCTGCTTGTATGTTACGTGAAAAAAATGACTGCCAGCTAAACATAAAAAACTGGTTGTTCCACCATTAGTGGAAACAACTTATGTCAAGGGTTTGCAATAACTGCCAATTAGTCACTGTTGAGGAATTTAGGCTACTTTAGAGAATTGTTTTATTTTCATCACATTGGAGGATTGTCAAGCATCAGTGACCTCTTTAAGGTCACGCCTTAAGCATCTAATTTGGATTAAAGTCCATGCTTTGACTAGGCCACTTCGACAACCTTAATTTAGCTTTTTTTAGCCTTTCAGATGTGGACTTGCTGGTGTTCTTCAGATCACCTGCTGCATAACCAAATATGCTCAAGCTTAAGGTCCCAAACTGCTGATCGGAAATTCTCTTCAGGATCTTTTCTCCTGGACGAGAACCTGCAAGGCAGTTCGACCATCACTCTACCACCACCATGTTTGACTGCTGGATTTCTGTACTGCTGTGTTAATTTTATACCAGATGTAACGGGACACACCTTCAAAAACCCTGGGGAACATCAAGATATTTCAGACAGGCCTTTTTGTTTTTTTTGATCAGCGGAGGTTTTGCCCTCGGAAATCTCCCATGCATGTTGTTTTTTTACCCAGTTTCCTTTTACTGTTGAAACACTGACCTTACCTGAGGCAAGTGAGTTCTGCTGTGCTTTAGATCTTGTTTTGGGTTGTTTTTTTACCTTTCTGGTTGAGTCATTAATGCGCTCTTGGAGCCTTTATCATCTTTTCTTTAATTTCTTTTGGTTGAGACATAATGAATTGGTTTATGAGATCTTGGAGCATGGAGTAGAACAGCACAGTTTGAGGAGGTTGTCCTATTCTCTGCATCTATATGAGTCTATCTTTAACCACCACTTCCACCCACATTGCTTACTTTATTCATACCTCTCACAATATGACTTTCAGCAGCAACACTGTTACCCCTATTTGTGTCCCTCTCCTTCCACTTAAAAGCTCACAGACTGTTATTTATGTCAAGCGCCACATACTTTCAAAAGGATTGGTGAACTGCAACAAGTTGTCTTTTCTTTGCGGTTTTGTACTTTTGAGTTAAATATTGCTGTTTTTTCTTGTGTTCTAAGTGAAAGGGTTTTTGCAGAGGATTTGAGCTTTTCTGTCACTAACAAACACGTAATGGCACTATTTGTTTGAGAAGTGTGGCTCGAAGCGAATTGACACCTAAATAAAAGGCTTTTGTCTCTTTCAGTCCAATCCAACACATCAAGACTTGAATACGAAAGCAGCCTGGGCTCTAGGGTACACTGGGAGAGGTGTAGTGGTGACCATTTTGGACGATGGAATTGAAAAGGACCATCCTGACCTCATCGCCAATTATGTAAGTTAAAAATGCTGAACGTACAGATGCACCTGGAGCTTGATTTGTCCCATATCATTTATTACAGTGCATTTAGATAAACTAATAAACTTCGCAAAGATCTTTTGCTTTTATTAACAG
Source organism: Crenichthys baileyi (assembly GCA_036173005.1). Classification (NCBI taxonomy): domain Eukaryota; kingdom Metazoa; phylum Chordata; class Actinopteri; order Cyprinodontiformes; family Goodeidae; genus Crenichthys; species Crenichthys baileyi. The sequence continues at coordinate 536,271 of JAHHUM010001769.1, read as the reverse complement.
CAATGAAAACAGAGGAGGCCACTGTTGGATTGTGCCCTATTAAATCCGAATTGCTGTGCACTGCTGACATTATGGTCGAAATATTAATTATGAATATGTTACATCTGTCTCAGCAGACATGTTTTATTTATTTTTAGTATGAGGCTATACAGCATGTTGTAATACTTTGCAAGATTAAAGGGTTAGTGAAATGAATTTTCACTGTCATGAAGCTGCCCTTTACCTTAGAGCAATCTAACCTGCTCTGCTGGAGGTCGTTGTTATATAAGCCCCGGATCCAGATTGTCAACAAAAAGGCAATATTTTACAAAAACTTTCATTTGCAAAATTTATGTGGGTAAAAAAGATTCTAATAATATCAAGCTGTGTTTTGAAGAATCCATGTTTAGCATAATCCTGTTCAGGAATGATCAGTTTAGGTATTTCAGTTTTTGAACAGGAGACCAAATCTCCAGATTACGTTGAAGATTCTAAAATTGCCCTTTAATTTAGCACAATCAGCTATCAACTTCAGTTTGGCCATATTTGCTTACACTATGTGCAACACAGGGGTACGCGTACCACATTGACTAGGTATGCAAATAAGCAGCAGAAAAGCTGAGAGAACTTTTCTTTCCAGTGCTTGTGGCTCTCCGCAGCCTGTGGCACCCTGGGCCATGTTGCTCATATCAAAAACATTGATTGCATTAGCAAGTTAGCTATATGTCATATTGATTAAAATAATATTTATAAATAGTTAGTTGCTTAAGAATGTTGTAGTTGAATTATATAAATACTCGGTAGTGCAAAATATTACATTGCTGGAAGCACTACACCCAATGTTGTTTTTTGTTGAAAAATCTTTTTCGCTTACTTTATAGCTGTCCTTATAAACAACCCCTTGACACATACTATTTAAAATGTCCAGATTAGATGCAGGGAAATTGGTCCATGCCTTTGTCTCTTCTAGTTTGTAAAAATTAAATACTGCTCTAACAGGGGGACCAATTAGTTCCCTGAACACCACACAGCTGGGTCAAAGCTGTACAGCCAGCGTATTGACTGGTTCTGCAAGGAGTGATCACATATCGCCTATGCTAGCCTACTTAATTTGTCTTGCTGTGAAATTCTGGATCACATTGAAAATCCTTCTTATCACATATAAAGCTCTTAGTGGCCAGTTTTCATCCTACATTAAAAATGTAATTATTTCCTATCACCGTACCAGTCAGTGCTCTTGAAGGAAAGGATTTCTTCCTCCTGGACTTTTTAAATCCAGACCGGGAGGCACATTGTTTAGCTCTCAGGATTCTCTCATATGAATCAAGCTTCAGAGTCTGGGAGAATGATACTGAAACACTCCTTGCTTTTTAGACCTGGCTTAAAAGTATTATGCCTTGTTGCCCTTATATTTACATATATTTATTTATTACCAATTGATTTTATGAGAGGTTCCTTGCAGAAGTATTAATACCAGTTTTAGAATTTTCTGTAATAGACCGACAAAAAGTGGCTCAAAATTGTAAAGTGGGACAGAAATTATTCATTACCCATCCCCTAATCAGTAGTTTGTAGAAACCAGTTATGCTGCTATTACTGCTGCAAGTCTCTTTGGGTAAGCCTTTACTAGCTTTGCACCTCTAGAGACTTTGTTTGTTTTTTTCAAAAATAGCGCAAAGTCAGTCAGATTAAATGAAGAGTGTCTGTGGACAGTCTTCAAATCTTGGCACTGTTTTTAATTAGATTTAGACCTGGGCCATTCAAACGCGTACAGGTACATTTTAAAAAATTTTAATATTGCGAAAAAATCCAAAATTCAGAGTATTATGAAAGTTGAGTGGAAGGAAAAAGTGAGCTAGAAAAAGGTGCAACAGCAACTGGGATAGCCACAGCTCTCTTTAGTTTTTGAACAGTTTTCTTCCACTTCATCATAATGCACTTTGTTTCTCTCACATGCATTAATTAAAAAAAAACATTGAGGTTTGTGGTCCTGACATTTTAAACAGAAAAATCGTATATATTTTTGCATGCTACATTTTGCAACATCAAATCCGTTTTCTTGTTTCATCTCTTTTAGTGAGTTATTTTAAACCTCGCCTCTATTCTAGATTTTGGGTTGCTTTGAGCTCAAAGAAGTTGATTGACTAATGAAAAAGAAAGTGGATAACACAATGTGCCTTTCCTGTAGCATACAGCTACCTTTATAAATCCGAACCATTTTCAGTCAAAAATCCAAAAAGAAAAGGGTAAGAGTAGGTTAATTAAACTCCTGAAGAGAAGTTTGAAATGACTTGATTGCTATCCTTTGTCATGTTTCCTTTAGGACCCTGACGCAAGCTACGATGTTAATGATGGAGATACTGACCCCCAACCGAGATACACACAGAGAAATGAGAACAGGTAACTCAGTAGCAACCACTGTAAGACAAACCACTGCAAATGACAAATTTTTCTTTTAGTATGGGCAGCATATTTATAATTAAAATGGTTTCTCAGGGCAGTCTTAATTTTTTACCAAATGGCACTACAACACTATACGTATTATAGTTTAAGCTCTGTCATATGTATTAACATTTAAAAACATGTTTTAACTCAGTGCATCTGTTCAGCTGAGTCTTAAAATGTTGTTCCTATTTGTCTTTTTTCTGTTTTTTTTCCATCGGTACATAAGCCCAGCTGCTGCAGCTGCCTTTCATGGTCGAGTCCTTACAGCCCTGCGGCCACATCCTCACAGATTTTTTTACAGTTTGTGTTTGTTTTCTGGCCCCCTGTGATTCACGCTTTTGCCTTTCCAGCCTTTGGTAATCACACTAAAACATGTTTGTCCCAATTAAATCATGCAAAGCCAATGCTCCACTAATGACCAATCCAAAAAATCCATCTACTCCTCTTTTCACCGTTTCACAAACACTGTGGTCTCCTGCCGATGAGAAGCCACTCCCACTTTCAAAATGCACAGCAGGATTTGCCCCGCTGCATCTTTTCTACGATGCCTGCCACTAAGTCTTTTTATATTTTTTTCTGTCCTTTTGTGGCTTTAAAGTATAGAGTTTATTTGCATTTGGTCAGAAGCTTTGTAATAGTTTAAGAGACATAAAAGGATATTGTGAGAAAAGAGACATTCAAACATACTGTCCAGGATTCGCTTAAAATCAGGCAGTTTCATTTTACGTATCGTTGGCCCACTATGAAACCAAATGTCACTGCATGTTTTTCAGTTTTATTTCGTATCTCAATGGGAATCTTTTTTTAACTGGATAAAATATACACTTTGAAACAATGCAACTTCGACATTCTCTGTCTGTCTCCTGGAGATCACAGAAGGCATTTGGATAAGGAAAGTCCGATCTTCCCAGTCGTAAAAACAGCAAGATTGCCCCTTGAGGTCAGAATTCCATCTGGGAAAGAACCTTGCTGATGTTGTAATTATGAATATATTATGTAATATTAATAATTTAATATTTATTAAATAATATTTCGGTCTGTTAAGGTTTGTCCTGTGAATACCAGCCTAAGAAGGCGGTGACAATAGGACAACACTGATGAAGGGATGAGCCAAGCTCTGACATTATTGAATAGCAAAACTTTGCACACACATGGAATGAATTCACACAATTTCTTAAAATACAAGAATTTATTAACAAAAATAAGTCAACTCAAAGTCAAACATATTTCAATCAACAAACTCTTTTCTATGCTAAAACAATCCAACTAAACTACCAAGCAGAATTAAAGAATAAGGAAGACTAATGGGCTATGTACAATATAAACAAGTTAATCAAAGATGGTTGAAAACAATGACCGAAAGAGTGATGCAACATTACCATGCAATGTTATTTATGTTTGAGAACCAAGGATTATCTTGAAGAATCTGGAAGTGAAGTGAAGTTAGTCTTGGAACTAACTTAGGCAATAATTGGCATACCTTTAGACAACCATTCAAAATGCAAGATCAGATAAAATATTATTTTAATAAAATTATATTTTAAAGAATGATCTGCTGAATAAAAGCAACCTTCTGGATGACCAATTCAACGGTGTTTAGTTAGCTGCCTTTATTTATTAAAATATTTAAAGAAATATTATTAAGGAAATAGTAAAATAATATTTAAGGAAATATTATTATGAAAAAGAACCAAATCTTTCTGGAGAAATGGGGCTTAATGGTGTTTACTTAGTTATCAAGTTTAGTAAAATAATATTTAGGGGAATATTATTTTACTGGATTGAAAACTAACAACCTTTTTGGGTAAATGATCTTTAGCAGGCTAACACGTGTTCTTAGCTGTTAGTGGTTAAAGCTAACAAAAGAAGCGTATAGCTTATCATCAGAATCAAACACATACCTTTAAAATACCATTAATAAAAGGGTTAAATAAGCATGGACAGCATGTTATGGCCGATCTTCTGTGTTTAAAATCACCCTTTAAATAAAGTTTGTCTTAACTTTAAAAAAAAACACAAACACAGAACACACAAACTGAGTACATGTGCTGAGCAGATAATCTGCTAGCATTAAGATAGCTGAGTTTCAACACAAACAAAACCAAACTCCATAAAACAAAAATAACGTTTAGATTATTTCATTCCAAATTACTTCTCTCTCTGCCCAAACCTAACCTCTTAGGTGAACCGTGCTGAGGAAAAGTTGTCTGGGTGACGAAGTTTGAAGAAAGCTTCCACAGTGAACAAAGGGTTAGCTGCAGCTAACCTCCGTAGCCGTGGGGAGGGGCGGCTTGCTCTGTCGGCCGGCTAAACTGCACGTTACAGCTGTAACCACGGTGATGCGGTCCCGTTGTCCTTCCTTCAGATCGGGAAAACTGCTCCACTCGGCATCGTAGAGACAGGGTCTCCGCTGGGAAATCTCTATAACACAGTTTGCTTCTGTAGACCTAAGAGAGAAAAGTCAAGCAACACTTGTACCTTAATTACCCCCATTGATGAATGAATACCGGATACACAAACAGCAATTCATTCGTACTTAACTTAGTGCATATGATCGCGTGATGTATGACACTCTTGGATCCAGTTTAAAGAGTTATGTCTGTTTGCCAGCAAAAAGACATTAGCGCGCTGTGTCCTTCTGTCCAGTTCCCCTGGGGGGGACCCGCGTAGAAGAGACAGGATCTCTGCTAAAACGGGGTTTTATTTGGACAGTGACGTCACGGGAAATCCGCTGTTACCCCTTTTCCTGGCTGTGCTGGAAGTAGGTTAATGCGATTTATTTTGAAAGTTCCAGAAAAGTTCGTACCGGACTGTCATGTTGTACCCATGGCTGTGGGGTCCCAACACTGAGTTTTATATAGAGCGCAGCTGGCGCACATGTAGCTGAATTGAAAAAACAGTTTATAGTAACTACTTCTGGTGGTTTGTATTTAATTAAACCAGTGGCACACATTGTGCTCATAAATACATTTAAAAACATGTTCCTTTTTTGTTTGAAGGCAAGAAAAGGGGAGAAGTATATTATTTTTTGATTGTATTGCTGTTTGTAGTAGCATCAAAACAAATGAAAAACCAAACTTTTATGTTGCAAACAGTGTGCTGAACTTAGGTGTTTTGTCTTCCCTGATCTTACTTATGAGACAAGTCGTTCACAGCATTCACTCACAGTACTTTCCATGTTTTTCCTATATTTTTATTCATATTTGTTCTTTGGTTGGATTTATTTGTATTCCCTACAGCAGCAATAGAATTCCCGAGTCATATGTAAGAACTGTGCATAGATTTATGGATAATTTGGCAACCAAAAATGCATGTAAGCTGCTGAGTGAAATGGCCAGATTTGATTTTCAAGTACCCACTGTATATCCCGCTGGGATATGCAAAACTGCTGCATCATCTGCCCACAAGTTTCAAGAGTGATGGCAAAGCATTTGGCACCCTTTTATTCAGAGAACGCAATGTATGTTACAGTGGATTTGTATGTCATTTTATGACTGCTGTTCTGGTGTGTCACAATCAGTGGCTCTTAAAAGTGGACAGAACCATGTTAAAATTCTATGTTTTCAAGACTTTAAAAATTGAGACAGTGAGTGCAAAATTTTATACCTTTACCCTTACAGTTTAATTAGAAAAACAAACAAACCTGCTGCGGTGAAAAATATCAAAATCAAAAAGGTGCATTCAGCTGCCTTTGGCAGGAGGCTATCAGCATTCCTCATTTTGATGTAATATTTGCCAACTCTACCTTGCAAAAGGTCTCCAGGCCTTTTAGATTGTAAGGATATGTCTTGTCCACAGCTCTCCTCATGTGAGCTCACTGATTTTCTGTGAGATTTAGCTCTGTACTCTGGCTAGGCCATTCCAAAACTTAGAATTTCTTCTGGTAAAATAATTTTTTGTTGATTTGGAATGCATGTTTGGAGTAATGGAGTGATGGTAAAAAATCTAATCCTTCTTCATCTTCCTGCTGAAGGACGATCATTGTCCTCATCACTGTTTGCTTCAGGCTCGCCATTCACATTATCATCCATCACGGTTTGTGGACTGTCAGAGATATATTCTGGCTGAGACATTTAAGGTCAACCCATTTTTAGCTGAAATACCTTGGTTTGATCTTCATCATATTAATCTTTGAGTTGTAATCCTTCCAGTAGACTTGATGAAAATGGTTCAGAATTAACACTGGAATCTGTTAAAAGTCACTTGTCCAGTATAGTGTTAACAAAAGCCAACAAATCAGCCTGAAACTTACTTCTTGGTCTTGATCCTGGTTTTTTACTTTTATTCTGGTCTTCTTGTGTCAGTCCTTATGATTCCCTTCTCACATGAGGGACTTGAACATTCATTATGCTTTTTAATGTGCTTTATAAAAATTGTTGTATTAATGTAAAATTCCTGCATTGTAAAATGATATATTATATGCTGTTGTCTTTTTATTATAATTGTACAGTTGTTGAAAATGAAATGCCCCTGTGGCTGTTTACTTTTTTAGCTCTCTCATGCATTAAGGCATAATTTACTGAAAAAGGGTTTTGCAGTTGGTCCTTGTGTGTCCATATATAGCATTTAATCCATTTATCTGCAGTGCATACTTCTCTTAAAAGAAGTTAGCATCTGTGGGTTTTAAACAAATGCTTTGTTTCTAGCCCTTGACGACAGTGTGAGTAGCCATCCAGAGTGACCTCGGCTCTCTCTGTCAGTGTGTAGTAGATCCTACTCTGTCCTGCTGATGGAACAGAGTACTATTGGGAGGGATAAGTCCCTGACTCTGGTTCACTTAAGCTCCCAAAGTGTGCCCTGCTATTACTGCAGAACACTCACATATCCACACATAAAGACACCCTTATCTTTCTGCCCCTGTCAGTGGAGTTGCCAGAGCAATTATTTTAGACTTTGTTGGTATGTAGGCATGAACATTATAGCCCAGGGTGGTCTCTGTGTCTAAAACACGTGGGGTTACAATTTGGATAGACCACATAAATGGTCCCTTTGAGTTATGTAAATGAGCAAAGAGTAAAACAGGTCATCAGTGAGTAATGCTCACAGTCTCCTCAAAATGAGATTATATGAATATATTCATGGGACAACAAAAAGCAGAGGAAAGTCAGAGGCGGGCGGTTTTCAGAGTCATGAGGGTACGTTCATTTATATTGGTGACACGCTAGACTGATTTTTGAATTCTCATCCCAGGCATTTTCTCTGGAGATGCTCTGTCTTGAGCTGACAGTTATTGTTGAAAGAGGAGCAGGCTTAGTTTGGGACAGGTTGAAGTATAGTGAGGCAGGTAATCAATTTGTGCTTCATCATGAGAATGTTTGTCCTTTTCTATTTTTTTACATCATTCTTTTCTCCTTTCTGATGTCAGTGGGATACAGATGTATTGGGCTGGGCTGAGGGTGGAAGAAATCAGGATTGATTTCACCTACTGCCCACTGCAACCACTAGAGCAAAACTATTTTCAGAAGCCTGTGCAGCACTGAGAGTATTAGCTTTGGATATTATTTTTTATTATGTACTTTTATTTTTTATAGAAAGGTTGACAAAACAATTTTTGTAATATATGTAAGTCAGTTCTAGCCAATTTATTTACAACCATATACACTTGTGTCAATAAATTAGATTACCCTAAAGAACTTAATTTATTCATTACACACAGAGTGGTATTGTTCAAGCAATTATTTCTGTTACATCTGATGATTACGGGTCATAGCTAATGCAAACCCAAAATTAATCAAAACGCTGAAATATTGCATTGTATAATTAAAAATACATAAATGTTATTCCGATGTTATGGCTTACACAGTCATTGGGATGATTCTGACTTAATGGTTGTCCAGCAGACAGTCAATGACAGACATCCTCAGAAGGAGGGAAGGCCACAAACGGTCATTGCTAAAGAAGCTGGCTGTTCAAATTGCTGTATCCAAGCGTTACGGCACTATTGGCACAGAAGAAAGGGTTAACATAAAATTAGTGTCAAGATGGTAAGTTTGGGTTAAAAAGGTCTATTTTACAGAAAGTAAAGAGATAATGTTACAAGCGTTGTTAGTCAAGACAGAGGAAAAAATATATACTTTTTAACACTGAGGGTGATCTAAACCTGCTATGAATAAAACCAAAAGAAAACCTCTATAAACCAAACCATCTGCCACAAGCAAGACAGCCAGGGAGGAGCACCATGTACTGCTAAAAAAATGAAGGGAACATTTAAACAACACAGTATAACTCCAAGTATATCAAACTTCTGTGAAATCAAACTGTCCACTTAGCAACAATGATTGACAATCAATTTCACATGATGTTGTGCAAATGGAATAGACAACAGGGGGAAATCTTTGGCGATTAGCAAGACACATTCAATAAAGGAGTGGTTCTGCAGGTGGGGACCACAGACCACTTCTAAGTACCTTTGGTTTCTGGCTGATGTTTTGGTCACTTTTGAATGTTGGTGGTGCTTTCACACTCGTGGTAGCATGAGACGGACTCTACAACCCACACAAGAGGCTCAGGTAGTGCAGCTCATCCAGGGTGGCACATCAATACGAGCTGTGGCAAGAAGGTTTGCTGTGTCTGTCAGCGTAGCGTCCAGAGCCTGGAGGCGCTACCGGGAGACAGACCAGTACACCAGGAGACGTGGAGGAGGCCGTAGGAGGGCAACAACCCAGCAGCAGGACCGTTACCTCCGCCTTTGTGCAAGGAGGAACAGGAGAAGCACTGCCAGAGCCCTGCAAAATGACCTTCAGCAGGCCACAAATGTGCATGTGTCTGCACAAACGATTAGAAACCAACTCCATGAGGATGGTATGAGGGCCCAACGTCCACAAATGGGGGTTGTGCTCAAAGCCCAACACCGTGCAGGACGCTTGGCATTTGCCAGAGAACACCAGGATTGACAAATTCGCCACTGGTGCCCTGTGCTCTTCACAGATGAAAGCAGGTTCACACTGAGCACATGTGACAGAATTGACAGAGTCTGGAGACACCGTGGAGAGCGATCTGCTGCCTGCAACATCCTTCAGCATGACCAGTTAGGCAGTGGGTGAGTAATGGTATGGGGTGGCATTTCTTTGGAGGGCCGCAGGGGCATCCATGTGCTCGCCAGAGGTAGCCTGACTGCCATTAGGTCCCGAGATGAGACCCTCAGACCCCTTGTGAGACCATATGCTGGTGCGGTTGGCCCTGGGTTTCTGCTAATGCAGGACAATGCTAGACCTCATGTGGCTGGAGTGTGTCAGCAGTTTCTGCAAGATGAAGACATTGAAGCTGTGGATTGGCCCGCCCGTTCCCCAGACCTGAATCCGATTGAGCAATTCTGGGACATCATGTCCTGCTCCATCCACCAACGTCACGTTGCACCACAGACTGTCCAGGAGTTGGCGGATGCTTTAGTCCAGGTCTGGGAGGAGATCCCTCAGGAGACCATCTGCCGTTGGATCAGCCTGTAGTGTGTTTTTCCACTTTAATTTTGTGTGTGACTCCAAATCCAGGCCTCCATTGGTTTATAAATTTGATTTCCATTGATGATTTTTGTGTGATTTTGTTGTCAGCACATTCAAATTTGTACAGAACAAAGTATTCAATGAGAATATTTCATTCATTCAGATCTAGGATCTAGGTGTTATTTGAGTGTTCCCTTTATTTTTTTGAGCAACATAGTTTAACTGAACACCAGGTTTAAAAGAAAAACAATGTCCCAAAAGAGCCATCCACAAGCTACAGACAGATACACAGTCAAATCTCAAAAAGTTCACAAAGCACAAGCAATCAAGAGGGATGAGGGGGAGAGCAGTGTACACAGTTCAAAGCTGCCCCCACTGAATAAGTCTCCCTCAAAGCTTCTTGAAGAATCAGGTGGTCGATCGGAAGATTGGTCCAGCGCCTCAAGGCCGCTCCAATGGGAGATCTGCTGGAGGGAAGCAGGCTCAGAGTACGAACAGCCCATCCCATCGGTGTGCTCCCACATTTCAATCTGCATGATGAAGACTGAACCACTGTCTTGCAGGTCAACGGCTTTAACACCAAGCATATTGAGAGAAAGTTGAGTGAAAGGAAAAAGTGTGGTAGAAAAAGTACACAATCAACAGGGATAACCTCAGCCTTGAACCGATTGTTAAGTAAATCCCATTCAGTAGTTTCGTTTAAATTTACAATTGACCATGAATAGAGGCCAGAGTCAGAGCTTCCAGAGCCTCCACTCAGACCTATCTAGGACATGAGCTACAGCTGTTGCATTCCTTGTGTAAAGCCCCTTCCGAGTGTCTAATGCATCCTAAATGGGCTAAGAAGAAAATGGACTGGAGTTTTGGTCAGTTGCCTAAGTTGGGAATTAAGATTCCAGGCTCTGGAAGAAAAGTGGAGAGGAACAGAATCGGAGTTACTCAAAGATACGTGTGAGGTTTCCACAGATTCTGATTTCATTTTCCAGCAAGATTTGGCAACTAAACATACTGCCAAATGTACTAATAGGTGGTATCACTGTGGTTGATTGGTCAGCAAACTAACGTGATCACTATAAAAATCTAGACTCCTTTAACACCTCAGTTGCACTACACCCTGATCACCATGTTACGCCACGCCTAGTTGATGCATCAGTTTTTACAAAAGGAGTCCCGACCAGGTATTGAGTGTATATTCTGTACAGAACATGGACATACTTTTTCAGTAGGTTAACATTTTTGAATTAAACCTGTTTTTATTGGTGTTTTGTAATATTCAGATTTTCTAAGGAAGAGAATTTTGAGTTTCATTAGGTGTACGCCATAATCAGCAAACTTACCATAAATAAACACTTGAAATATGTCACTTTGTGTGTAATGAATGTTTATTCTAGTTTCATTGAGATAAATAAATTCTTAAATTCTTCAACAATCTTAAATATGTCATTTATTATACCTGTAGTCCTGATTTCTAATTGCCCCACAACATTTCATTTAGTTAAAATCAGGGTTTTCAAAAGGCCCTTTGTTAACCCTCCAAGATTTGTATCAGTTCCTCTAAGTCTAAGGCCTAGTTCCCTCCCATGATAAAGCTTGAATTTTCCCTCTAGGTTGAGGTCATTTTTTGCCGCAAGCATAAAGCTTATGTATCTTAGTGTCCAAAAGCAGTAGCAGGATGGAGGAGAAATGGATAGAGGGACTGGGACCTCATCTGCACAGGCTTATCATTATGAAGAAAGAGCTCAGCGAAAACTAAAACTCCTAATTACAGAAGTATCTATGATCGATTCTGTTATGAGATATGGAACATGACCAAAAGAACTAAAACCTGGACACACAGCAGCTAAAATGAACATCAGCCATAGGGTGGCCGGATTCAGCCTTAGGGGTTAGGCGAGGAGCTTCATTCTGATCTGTGCTTGGAGTAGGGCTGCTTCCCTTCACTGTATGAGTAAGCTAGATTAGTATGGGCATCTGATTATTAGTCAATCCTGGACACCTATCTTTGTAGGGTTTTCGCGAATGTTTAAGGCAGACCCAGAACTCACTGGAGGCACTATATATCTCTTCCTGCCTTGGAACACATTGAGATCCCCAAAATGGATGGATGGATGGATGTGCTGTTAAAAGTTTAGAATGAAATATAATCTTTGCACAAATTACCCCTAAATGGTCTTCAAACAAACAAATCAGTGACTGAGCTGCGTAAACCCTGACAGAATTGCAAATCATCAGACATTAACCAGCACACCCTGACAGTAAGCATGAGGCTCCATTAACTCCTGAAAGTCATTAAGTAACTTGCGACTTCACGTTATCATTAAGCATGTTTTTGTGTATTTCTAGAACCACATCAATTATGTACAACCCAGGATTTTAGCTCATTAGGTCACTCCTCTCTTCTGCTCAAATGTATTCAGCAGCACACACTGCCTAGCTGTCCCACAAACTCGCCTATGGAGAGTTATTAGGTCCTGCAGGGAACTTTCCATGGGAATCCAATAATTGAGATCCACATGCTTCCATGCAGGTTTAGTACCAGCCTTTATCAAAGAGTGATTGGCATGCTACACTGCGTCCTTCATTTTAAGTGAACCAGTGATCAGTTGAATACTAATGCTGACCAAAGTCTTAAAGGTGCAGTGGCTAATATGTGAGATGGCATTAAGATACATGGAGAAAAGTGTTCATGCTTCTATTGCTTCAGCAAATTGCTTTGTCCTTCGTGGTGCAAGGCTGTTTGTTTCACTGGCCATGAAAGCGCTTTATCAGCAAAAAGACAGGGGGATAAGAAAAAAATTAAATGCTTCAGAAATGCTCCAGAAAACACACTTTAGAGGTTTCTGTGGCTGAAAACTCCTGATGACTTAAGTTAACATTTGTCTTTAAGTTATAAAAGCATTTTAAGCCTTTCAGGTATTCAAAGGAACAGTAATAGTTGGCATGTAAGAGACTATTTTTCATTTAGCCTAATTTAAACATATATGATACAGTCATGAGTAGTAAGCAGGATTAACTAATTAACAAATGTCTAGATGAGTTAATGAAGAAGAAATAAATGCCCCTCCTCCTCAGAAATAATTATAAAGTGTAAAACTCCTGGAAAAAAGACTGGAAACTGGAAAAAAAAGATATCACTGGTGAATAGACATGTTCACATCTATCATTGTGTTTCATTGACTTTCTTAAGGTAGTAGCAACATTTAATGGCACCTCTGGCAAAGATGTGTCAAAAGCCAAATGATCAATGTTTTATAACAGCAGCGTAATATGTAATTGAAAAAATATTAAACCTTTTATTTGAGGATATTTTTTCAGTGTTGTTAAATCCTATGTTAGGAAAGATCTGTGTCACCAGTGGCAAATGTTTTGGTACCCCTGATGTCATTCACATCAGTCCAAGAACTATTTCTAAAATGTAAAACTCTGTGTTAAGGCCTTTTACTGGAACAAGATATGATCATAACTTAAAATGAAGATCTTTTTCTTGTTTTTTGGATCCGGTGAACCATTTCTGTGTTGGTTTGGTTCATTATGCAAATCTCCCATCTTTGCTTCTCTGTTAGAGTTCACCAGAGTTTTATTTTAAATGTGGCACTTCAAAGAATTCATGATGCCATGCATTCTAACCAGGTTGCTAGGAACATTGGAAGAGAAACAGGCCCACAGCATCACCTATCCTACACCATGCTTAATAGTGGGCAAGAGGTACTAAACCACTAGGAGTTATTGTTACAGAAAAGCTCTAAAGTAGTCTCATCTGACCAATTCATATGGCTCCTGTTAAAGTCCCAGTAGAGTTTGTTCAACTTATCCTGCATATGTTTGTGATAGAAGGACATAATTGTAGCCAATTCCCAAATAACCAGTTGCTATGTAGATTGTGTGTAATGGTTGCTATGGAGACTTTTTGACTGTCACAGTGAGTTTTGGAGATTTTTGTAACCTCCTCCCTAACCACCCCTCACTCTGCATGATGGCAGGATTAATATGGGTCTTTGTCCAGCCTGTGAAGAAATAGAGCTCTGTGTCATCTCATATAAACACCCCAGAGAATTATAATGAAATGCATTACTGATTAGAGGTTCATGGACACTCTGCTGAAATAAAAAAAGTAAAATATAAAACAGTAATTGTTTCACTTACATTTATTGTAAAGGGACTGTTTGAGGTTACACAATTTTTTACCATTCAATAAATGTACTTAAATTAAAGGTTGGGTTTTTCTCAAATCTACAGTGTTAGATTATGCTACTGCAATAAAAGATAGTTATTTAAATTTTTTACACATGTTTACCAGGAGTGCTAATAAATGTGGCTGCAACTGTAGATAATGAAAATCACAAATCTAAATAAAACAGAAGTTGAACACTGTTTTTGGTCAGAACAAGTAACTGAGCTCTAGAATCAGCCTTATTTTTTGTGAATTTAAATAAAAATTACCTGTCCCCTGCTACAATATGACCCTGCTATAACAGTACATAAGTTGCATGCATATTTGAGTCTACATGTAGACAATAAATCTGTCACCAAGGGAGTGATACAAGATGAAACACAATGAAGGAGTTCACAAATCAAAGGAGGCGTGTTCCTCCCAGGTCTCTGCTCTACTGTTTGACGCAGAAGGTGCCAGGTCGCACCAACACTGTGCTGTTGGCTCCATTTCTGACGCATTTTAGAACGCAGCATTTTTCTGAAATTGAAATTCCTCGAGCACTCCCATTCATGTACTTACATCAAGCGTCACCTTGGCTCCACGTAAGAGATCAATTTTCCTCAGTGTTTTAAGGACCAGAGGATATTTTTAAATACATGTAAACTTTAGTTCAATGTTTGTTTGTGTTTGTGTGTCTGGTTAGGGAAGCTCTTTGTCATTTCCCATTTGTATGTAAAAGATAGACTTTGCTGAAATAAAGAAACAAACGTTGCTTAGATTAGACCTCTAATGAGAAGTCATTTGAAAATTTGACAAAGGTGTTGTCAGATTCTTACATTCATTATTTTACACCAGTGAGGGAAAGCATGTCACCTAAAGGAAACACGCAAAGCATTCATCCTTTGCTGTTTATTCTTGCAGTTGTGTGTTAAGTCAAAATGCCTTTCCCTATTTATGCTGAATGTATCAATTATTATTTATAAAGCTGCCATCCTCTGTCTTGCTTGCATGCTGTAATTTTGTAAGCCCCTGTCTTGTTTATTCTATCTGGGACAGCTTGTTTGTTTTCTAGACTGCCAGGCAGACATAGGGGATGTTGGCAGGGACTTCATTCTTACACAAAGATTCTTTGGCTTTCTGTCTTCTTCCTCGCTGTAGCCTTTGTCTACGAAAAGAACTGCGTGATTTAAAGCAGGTGTTTTTCGAACATTTTGGTAAAGAATAGCCAATGGTGATTGGAGGTGACAGTCCTGAGTCGAACCCCATTCTGCAAAGCATTACTGATCACCCAGAGTCATTCAATATTACTCTTGCCCTGTTGACTAGATACTGATGAATGGGATGGTAAAGCAATTTTGTCTGTTCAGTGTGAAGATGGCCCTGTTTACACATGCTTCTGTATCTTGAGTCATTTGTTTTTTTCATTGTATGTAACGTTTAAAGGCAAGAGGCTATTTGAAATTATTTAAGCATGATTTGCTGCTTAAATACCTTTATTTGTTTCTGTAGAAACACTTGTTTCTTAAAAGAGTTATAACACTCTCCAAACAGTAGGCCATATAAATTTCCATTATAAGTTTCTGGTCTTCTTTCTTTTAGATTACCATTTTAATTCCCCTACAGGTCTACATAAATGAAAGCTTGTAAATCAGATGGACTGGGAAGTCTAAGTTGCCTCTAGTTTCAATTATCATGACTACTTTTTGAGTAAATATCTGTCTTTGCCTGATAATGAACTGACCACACTTTTAATACGCTGCTGGACACTGTGCCTCGCAAAGGTTTTCATACCACTAATATGTGGTGGGCTTATGTATTCACCCCACTTTAATCTGATATACCTAAATAAAATCCAGTCCAACCTTTAGAAGTCACCTAATTAGTAAACAGAGTCAAATTTTGTGTAATTTAGACTATGTGTGGAAGTTAGCTAGTGGTTCTCATTTCTGAACATACTATCCCAATGATGACACATAGTGGCGGCACCATGATGCTGTGGGGAGGCTTCTCTTTAGCAGTGTCAGGTGATGCGGGTCTGAGTTGATGGGATGATGGATTGAAGTAAATACAGGGCAAGCACTGGAAGAAAACATATTGGAGGCTAGAAAAGACTTGAGACTGGGTCAGAGCTTCACCTTCCAGCAGACCAACAACCCTAACCATAAGGCACTTTGGACACAACAGCATTTTTTGGCGAAAACTGAAACGTGTTTTGCGTTTTCTCTGTTTGTGTACACCACAATAGCGTGTGTTTTCTCTCACAGCACAACAATTTAAAAAGGGTTACAGGGTGTACAATTTTAAAACCATTCCGTTTTCCATTGTCATGTACAAAGGAAAAATGGAATCTCCCTGCATGGGGGAAGTCTTGGCATATGTGCAGTATGACTGCAATCAGTATAAGTGAATGTGCACGTGCACAGCAAAACGGATGCCATCCAGTTTAAAACCCACAGAAGAAGAAATCAACAATATTAATAGCGGTTCTCTAACAAACTAAGCTAATTTTCTACCCTGTTTTTTAAGGCGGAAGTGTTGTTAGAGCTATTTTGCAAAGATAAATGGGCAATACTTTTAGTCTCTGTATGTGCAAAACTGGCAGAGAGATACCTCAACAGACTCAAAGGTGTAATTCCAGTGATAAATGGTTCAACAAAATGTTGAGTCCACACTTCACAGAAGCCATGTGTCTTTTTCCTTCCATTGTACAATTATTTTATACTTTGTGTTGGTGTATCATGTAAATTCACGTTAAAATAACATATCAATTTGTGGTTTCAATGTAAAAAAAAATCAAGAGTCAGAAATGCTATTCAATTTATTTATATAGGCCAAATTCACAAAAAATGTAGTTGCAAAGTACTTTGCAAAACAAAACATTCCAATTTATATGCAGAATATCTAGTCCTTACAATGCAATCATACCAATCACTTACATACGATCCAATCCCCACATTGCAATCCTACACATAAAACAATGCAATAAAGTTCAGTCTACTATTCAAATTGGTAAAAATGTTTCTACAGTATCTAAAGAAATCCAGCCGGTTGCATTGAGTCACTGACTTTGCAGCAATCTTTCCTTCTGACCAAGCACATTCAGGAATACTAAAACTATTCTGATTGGTCATTTTAATTGATACAGTCTTATCTCATCTTCTACATAATGGTTCTGGAGATAGATCCTGTTTGAACATGCAATGCAGAGATCTTCACTTGGCAGTTTAGTGTAACCATTTAAACAGACTCGCCTAAGGCCACAGCTGAGCTGAGTTAGAGCAGAAAATAGTCTAATCCCTTGGCAGCTTCAATGAACGGACCCTATTCAGGTCTTCTGAAACAGATAAACCAACAGAGCAATGCCAAGAGACACATCCTACTGTTTGGCCAAGCTTTGGTTAGACATTAGTCACACGTAGTGATGCATATCTTAAGAATCATGTCCTGTATAGCATAACGCAAACACTTAATGAGCATGCCATGTGTGCAGCTATGTTGGTCTATTATCCAAAGTATAAAAAACATATTTTGTTGAAAATATTTCTGTTTCAGAGAAAGGCTAAATGTGGCATTGTAAGTTGTCATTTAAGTTTGGACAGCTTGTATACATCTACTTGAGCTTCACATTGTGGTTCACCAAATCTGAAAAACGAATGACTAACATCATAAACATTAATAGATTCATACATTCATTTTTTTCTTAAAAAGAAGCTGCAAAGGGATGCAGTTGTTAACAATGTTGCCTTACAGCAAAAATGTACTGGGTTCCAAGGCTTTTTTGTGTGGAGTTTGTATGCTCTGCCTTTGCATGCATGGGTTCCATCCAAGAACTCCTGCATACCACCACAGTCAAAAAACATGCATGTTAGGTTAATTGGAGATTCCAAATTCCCTTGAGGTGTCAGTGTGCATGGAAATAGTTGTTTGTCTCCTTTCCTATATTGGGTTGTCCCCTGCCTCTCACCCATTGACTACTGGAGATAAACACCAGCTACCTGTGACTGAATATATGTGCGTACAGACAATGGATGAATATTTTTTATCCTAATTTGTTTGTTTGTTTTTGCTGTTTTGAGGACATTGCTGTAAGAAATTAGTGTACGTTTCTGTAACGGTACCTCTGGGTCTCTGCACTCTGAATGAGAAATGTAAACACACATACCTGCTCCTTTTTATACACACACACTATTGTGTGTATAAATGTCACAGCAGCGCCTTTCACACAGCACTAAGCACAGGCTTCGTTTTCACAGCAGGCAGGCATCAGAGGATCAGCTTTATGGCATTAGCGTCATTGGTACCAGCAGTGTGCTGCACGCACTGGTTACTCCCTTCTCACACAAACAAATCAGATTGACTTCATAACATACGTGTTACAATAATGTAGGAATATCATCGGTGGATTGTCTTTGACCTCCTCTGTGCATTCACAAATGATGCCCATAAATGAAAAAGGCACTTTGGACCTGGCTTAAAACTGTTTAATGAATTTTTTTAAGTTTTAAGTTTTAATTAATTAAAACTGTTTAAAGTACTAGAGCTGAAAGAACACAAACTCTGAAATATTGACCAATCATCATAACAGGTGTGGAGATTTAACTAAACAGGTTCAGCAAACATCTGTAGGTGTAAGTTTCATGATTTTCGGATGCTTAGTGTCCCATCTAAAATTGTCTTTTCGTGAAAATAACCTAAATTCAAAGCCAAAAGAATACAGCAAAATTTTTGATAGATTTGGGTTTTAATCCAAACTAGTATTAATGTTGCATTCAAGCTTTTCCTCGGCCATTGAGCCTATTTAAAGAGAAAAAGCGTACTGTTAGATTGTTTGACATTGTGTGAATCACACTGAACATGGACCAGAGAAGACAAAGGCCTATAGACCTCACGAAGATTATATATTTTCCTGTTAAAGATAAATGCTACAAGAGTATTTCTAAGCATTTTCGTGTTCCTGTGACTGCAGTTGTCAATATTATCAAAATGTATCAGGCTCACTTGATTGTAGACATTTTCCTTGGACGTAAATGCATTAGAAAATGCGACCCCAGGCTGATCATACAATGTATATGGCAAAAAAAGAGCCAAAGAAATCATCAAGAACTCTTCAAGCTTAACTCAACAATCAACCAGTGATGAGCAAATACCTTTTATTAAATTCACTTACAAAGAACAAGCAAAGAGATTTGCACTTTATATACTTAGCTGATTGTGAACCTCATATGGAGCCTTTGAATAATGCCATGGTGACAGCACAGTTCCTCCTTCTCTTTTCTGATAGGGGACACCTACAGAGTACCCTGGACTCTCTCTTCCTCTTAGCCCTTAGCAGACATTCTAATGCTAGCCATGAAACCTCTAATATATGTTTATATTCATCAATTTGTTGAATGAACTTTAGCTTTTCTTCTGTTCAGAATAGCCCATTTCCAGGCACTCACACTACTGGTTAAAACTTTTAGACACCCTTTCTCATTTAATGTTTTTCTTTATGTTTATGGCTACTTATATTGTATGCACATTCTCACTGAAGGCAACAATACTGTGAATGAACAAATATGGAATTATGTAGCAAATGAAAAAAAATGTAAAAGAACTCTAAATATGTTTTATTTTTTATATTCCTTAAAGCAGCCGCCCTTTTCTGTAATGACTGAAATATTAACCTTTGGCCATCTTTCTATGAACCTCTGGGAAGTTCTATCAAGATTCTTTGGGAAACTATTTCAGGTGACCACCTCATGAAGCTCGTGGACAGAATGGCAAGACAGGAATGCAGTAATCAAAGCAAGGGGTGGCTAATTTAAAGAATCTAAAATATAAAATGTTTAGTTATTACATACTTTTTGTTTACTATATAGTTCCATAAGTATTTATTCACTGTTTTATTGCCTTCAGTGAGAATCTATTAAGTAAATAGTAATGAAAAAAGAGACCCATTAAGTGAGAAGTCAAAGTTTTGAAAGATAGTGTATATTGCTTAACAAGGTGAACTTGCTACTCAGTTTGGTGGATGTGCTGACGAATTGTTTCTGCTGTGAAAAAGTCAGTTTGGCATCTACTCCTCTATGTCTATGATGAGCCCACCCAGCATAAGAACTGATGCAAGTAAACATTGCATCATATGTAGTCTAGGATGTGTTTCAGCTTTTTTAAATTATTACATCTTAATCTTAGACTATGACCACTGTATTTATCTGTAAAATGTCAAATTGTTCTAAATTTAGTGAAAAGAATAAAAAATTTTTAAACCCAGAAAACATCTTATTGCATTGTGTCTCTAAAATAAGGTGTGGGCTGTGTGACTTGACTTACTGTTGCATCAGGTCCAGGTGTCTTGACTTTGGGAAATGCTAGACTAATCTTTAATGTCCCTTCATGAGCACAAGTTCTAATCCTATTGAACATCTATGAAAATATCTGGAAACTGAAGTATGGAGAAGCCACCCTTCAAACCTGAGACAACGTGGACAGTCTGCTCAGGAAGAGTGGGCCAAACTACCAATTGGCAAGAGCAGATGTCTTATTATGAAGGCCAAAGATCACTTGCTGGCAGTGATGGCTGTAAATGTTAAGGGCCCCTTTTTTGTGTTAAACCATTTTTATTTATTTAATTATATAAATTTTTAAAAAAACGGCATTAAGATTACATATGGCATGTAGCATTGAAAATACCTCGTAATTGGATCACAAATGGAGAGATCAATGTTTTTTCTTTTACACCTAATATTAGAATGTAACTCCAAATCCATTTAATGAAATATTTGTTGACTGGATTTTGCACCCCCTCTCTGAATTGCAAAACAAGCAAATAAAAATGTAAACAATTCCAACATTCTCTTTGCAAATCCCAGAATCCTGCACATGTCCATTGTTCTTTCCAATTGGCATTCACCTGAATCCATATAATCTAATAACAGAGCCAGCTCTGCTATAAACATTTGGATCTGCTTCAGGCAGCTAATACCCCCCCAGTTAAACACATAGGCTCCACAGTTACTCACTTTAAAGAGGCTTTTTGGTCTGTGTACTGGCCAACAGCATTTTGCACGAAACGACCTAAATATCAAACCCTTGTTTTTCCCCATTGTTTACTGTTGTGATTTTAGCAACTAGACCTCAAAGCGTTGTGGGTTCTTTCACCTTTGTGCACAAAGGCTCTTAGACCTGGCTTCATCATGCACCCTTGTTGATGCAATCACAGGTAGACAGTTCTATGTAAGTCAGCCCATACCTGGCATAAAATGAATCACCACCTGTAACTTGTCACTGTATATGCAAAACAAAAAAAAAAAACACTTCATCACATTGTCAGCTGCCAGCTGAGAAAAAATTCCACAAGAGCAAGTCTACTGATGTTTAATTGACGCCATAGTGTATTCTGCATCTCAGGTATGTCATTTAAAGATGTATTTGTTTCAGATTAAACAGGATGTAATTATAGAACTGTTTACCGACAAATTGAATATCATGAAAAGTATATATATTTCTTGTCACTCATTTCAGAAAGTGAAACTAATATATTACACATAGAGTAAAATATTTCAAACCTTTATTTTTTGTAATTTTGATGATTATGGCTTACAGATAATGAAAACCCAAAATTCTATGTCTCAGAAAATGAGAATATTACATAAGGCTAGCCTTGAGCCCAGCCTGCTTTCGTATTCAAGTCCTGATGTGTTGGATTGGAGTGAAGGCTACAAAAGCCTTTTGTTTGGGTGTCAATTTGCTTCGAGCAACACTTCTCAAACAAAAACTGCCAGAAAGTATTTGTCAGTGATAGAAAAGCTCAAATAATCTGCAAAAAATATTTTACTTACAACATTAAAACAGAACAATGTTTTAACTCGAAAATACAAAACAGCATAAAGAAATACAACTTGTTGAAGTTTACCAATCCTTTTGAAAGTTTTTTGGCAAGTAAATAACAAAGTCTGTGAGCTTTTGACTGGAAGTAGTGGGACACATTGGGGGTTAAAGAGTGGTTGCTGAAAGTCATACTGTGAGAGCAATGAAGGAAGAAAAGTAAGCATTGTATGTGACGGAGATGGTTAAGGATAGACTCATATAGTCTCAAAGAATAGAAAGACAACCTCTTCAAACTGCATTGTGTTTGAGATGTACTGGTATGCACCACTAAAATCCCGGAGCAAGTCCCACATAATAATAGTACTAAATCTCATGCTATGTTGTGCTGACTCTTTGTTTGCACTAATGAAGATCCACTTACCTTATTATGTCGAATGATTGAAGCACCTCTAACTGGCAGGAGCCCGTCCTGCTTTGTAATTAATTTAGCTAACAATTATTTAACCACTTGGTGGCACTCATAGAATCTGTACAGAGCATTGCACTTTCATTTTCAGTAAGGCAGTTGATATGGAAAAAAATAAAATGGCACAGTGACATCAAGGCAAATACAGCATTTCTCATTCTGACACAGTTAATTTCTGAACTCTACACCCTTCATCCCAATATACACACTACATAATAATTGCACATCAGAAGTAAAACATACTTCAAAGACTAGACAAGACTTTATGTTTGACAAATTGTGGCTAATTTCCTCACATTTAGTAGTAATGTTTTTGCAACCTAAGTATGATTGTGTCTTTGGACAGAGAGGTAACAAACAGAAGCTGTTAAACCCAAGCTTCAATTCAGACTGTTTTGAAGTTTGGTCTGATAAAGTGTATCTCCATAGCCTTTTGATGCTCAGAAAGAAATTGGCTTTAGGCTCCGAGACTTCAGGTTTAGTTATGCTTTGTTGCTCTGACATACCAGCTTTGCAGAACAGAAATATTCTCAATCACTGAGCACTGGGGGTAAGGCCTGTTAAAGGGTAGCTCAGAGAACCACAAGGACTGATCACAGCTATTACGCCCCAATCACAGCTGCTTTGTTCACTGTAGCAGCATAAATTAACATAATAATGGATGGGTCATATCCAGTTAATCTTAGCCCTGTTTGTTACAGATTTTCTTTTTCTGGAAACTCTGCAGTTGGTGTGGCCTTGCTTTAGGTTGGTAGGTTGCACATCAGGGTGACCCAGTGAGTATTTGCACTCGCATTGTTCTGAGAACGTAGCTGATAGTGTTGCAGCCCTTCTGCTAATGTGGCATGATCGACCCTTTAGGGAGTAAATGCTTAATGCATCCTCAAGCCGTGTTTAGTGTGTTCACACCTGTATTTAAGGCAATCCACTCAGCACTAGATCTGAAAAAGGTATAAAGTGATCTACTAGAGATGCAGGTCCAGGTCTGGTGTTAAAGATAAAACACAACCTTTGCTATGAATTCCACGTTTTTGTTTAAGAGAATGTTATGAGAATATAAATGTTGTATCGATCCACCTTCAATAAAAGACTGCTCAGTGTCTTTTTATTTCCTGTCTCTGTGGTGTGTGGTTACATTATATCATGTCGTGAGTAACTATCTTGTCTAATGTGTCTCCATTCTTCAGTAATATGGCAGGTAAATGACTTCACTGAATATTGTGGCCTGTCCTGGTGAGGAGAGATAAAGGCATTGCCTTCCTCTGTCTCTGTAACTCCTACTCATAAAAGAAGAAAGGTCACACTAACTATGTGAATAGTTTAACAACATTTTATCTAAACTTTTGTGTCTGTTAGGTCTTTATTCCACTGCTTGATTATCTTTTTAGGTGTTGCATGCTGCAAGTTCACATACTAATCATTTGCTTACTGTAGTTGTCTTACTCAACTACTTATACATTGTCGTTTCAAACCTTTGCTTTCCCCTTGGTTTGGCACCTTTAAAGAAAATGGGTATATAGTGGATGCTTTACGAAAAGCGTCCTGGAAACCATTTAATTTCACGGACATTTGAAAGAAAAAAATTGTGGCTCTATAAGAAATGCTTTTGTCTGCTCTGGCATGTCTTTGCCTCCCAAGATATATTAAGCTGTCTGGCTGTTTCAGCTGAATTCAATTTAGGCCAATCACTCACTCACACGCATACGCACACATGTGTAAACATTAAGATAGTATTCAAAACAGCTAAATCTTGCCATGTGGGTCTTTTTCTGTAAATGTCTTCTCAGGCCTCTGGCTTCCTGTTGAAGCTGCTGGTCCTGACTGTATCCTCTGCTTGGCATCACATCTGTGGCTCCTTGGTCTGAAGAAATGTGCTGGCTGAAGCACAAAGCCTTTTTGTGATGTTGTGGATGAAACAATAACTGAATGTGCAGACATTTAATGGAAGTGCATTTTAAGCTGCTGTCACTCTGTCATGTACGTTGGCGTACCTAAAACCACATTTTACGTGGGGCCAAACATGAAGACGCACTTTTAGTGAAACATCAAGCCCTGTTATGAAAATGAAGTAAATGTGCTGCTTATGATGTGCTGTTGTTTTGTATAGTGTGTGTGTGTGTTGTGAGGAAATCAGTGATTGCATGGCTGTCATAGATGATTTTATCTAATGATTTTATCTAATGAACACATGACATTTTAGATTTAGAAGGTTACATTGGCGCAGTAAAAAATCAGTTTTTATTGCAGAAATGTGGGCTTAGTGAAAAGTATGTTTAATACCAGGTTGATATTTTCTAAAGGTATTTTTTATTTAACACACAATCCTCATCTGAACACATAATCTAATTTATTGAATATGACTCTACTATTGATATACTGAGCATTAATGCATGACACTTTAAGTACATTAACCCACCAAATTTTGCGTCCATGCAGTCTTTGTGATTGCAGTGTTGCACAGGCTGATATTGTGACGATCATTGCGATTCAATATATAAGCTCTGATGGACAGATGACTAAATATATGGTTACTTTATTTTTTATTGTCATTTACACAATTAAATTGGAGTTAATCCTCAAGTTTAAAAATCAAATAATCACAATATGCATGTAAAAAAAGTTTCATTATGCCCAGTTCATCACACTTGCAGAAAGTCTATATCTGCCAAAAGTAGCCTGTGTTGTTATGGGTTATTTACTGAGATGTTTTTGCCTTTGGATAAAAAATATTTCATAAGTGCTTTTTAAGTCTTTAAGTATGCTTTTTGCTTTAGAAAGACAGCCGTATACCTAAAGTTTCTCCAAGGTGGTAACAGAACAGCCAATAATTTTCTGGGAGGTGACACAGTATGTGAGCGCACTTTCAATAGAGCCATGATACAATGACCTCGGCAGCTTCTGAAAGAGGTTCGTTCTAAAGAGTCTCTGAAAATACACTCTCTGTTGGCCCTTTTTTTATCAGCTCCGTACTGTTTGCGCTCAGGTTAGGTCCTCTATCTTGACACTCAAAAACCAGAATGTTCAGATGATCCAATTTAGAGAAGTTGAATGTCTGTTTTATTTTTGTCATTCCTTGGTTTTAGTTGGACCTAATGTCTCGACACCATGTGGATATCAACTCAGTCCCTTCCCTATAGGCTGACTCGTCTCCCCCTGAGATGTGTCCAACGACAGTGGTGTTATTGGTAAACATTATGAAGGTCTTTCTGGGCTGAGATGTGTAGAGGTCTATAGTAGGGGGCTTAGAACACAGCCTAATAAGTGCCCCCAAGTGGCAGAAAGTAGATCAAGCTGTTGTCAGTTGGAGCCACTCCAATTATTCGGTAGCTGAGGTGAGTGAATCTTGATTGTTCAGACAGAGCATATGATGTTACCTTATTATTGGGACATTGTTGTGACATTTGAGTAATTTTTAACGTTTTGTTTAAATTCTTTAACAACGGCAAAAATATGTGTTATATTTAAGCCCAAAGCTATTCCTACTCCTGGCAGATTTAGGTTTAAAGTAAACCTTTATTTTTACAAACATTTTTTTCAGATTGAAGGTAAAATTAGCATTTTGGAAGGGCCTGATAGAGTCCAGAGTCACCAAAGATAAATTGTCAAAATACTAGTGGAAACATGCAAAATACTGTTCAACAATTATAGAAGGGTTTGATGGCTATAATGTCAATAAATATTCCTCCATTGATTTTCAACATGTCATTTTAATTGAAAATGAAGAGAACAGATACTTGTTGTTTGCCTCTCAAATTGAGTTGGAGAGAGGAGAAGTTTTGCTGGGAACAGTTTTGGGAGTCTACAGTGGTACTGCTGCAGTTCTGCTGTTTTATTATTGGAGTGTTTTATTATCTTTTGAGAGGTGCCTGTCTTGTTTCCAATCAGAAACAAACTGTCTGGTTAAATGAAAATAATTTAAATCTAAATCCCCCAAGGCTATAAATTAATGTTGTGCTTAGCTGTAAATGGGCTCTTAATTTTGATCCTTATGCCATGTCTAAGCACTCAATGGTAGCCTGTTTTGATTCCTTTTGATTCAGGTAAGGTTGAATTATTTGTCTGTCAAATGACAACGTTGTCCATAAAAAAGTTTGAAGGATTTAAAGATGATTTCTTAAAAAAACTAACTTGAATATTAAAGTCTAAAAATCGTGCTGTTTGCCGAGCTGTTAAATGGCAAATGCAAATTCACAGGCCATCAGGCCACACTACATGATTATGTATTATTTTGGCCATCACTAAAAGCTACAGGCACTCTGGCCTTTGCTAAATAATAGCAAAACGGCGTGAGTTTATTTGAAATCAGGGGCTGATTTTTATATTGATTCTGTATTTTCTGCAAGGAAATGAATTATGCTGCAGATGAAACATAGAAAATCATAGTTTTTACTTGTCCTTTTCAAAACACCACATGGATAAATGGAAACTGCACCCTCTGCATAAAGGCAAAGACCAATTTTCACCAGTGTCCCACTGCTTTTTTTTGTGCACACATTTAATGAGAAGAATAAAATCTAATCACCCCATCACAACATCTACACATCTGCCTTGGGTCCCAGTCATACACAAAGATATGAGGCTGTAAGTAAGTAAGCATCCAGCATAGGCTCTACATCTTCAAATACTGTAGCATTCCAAATTTTATTTACAGCTAAGAAACGTTTGAACATGGCAAAAAATTCTGTGATATGAGCATCACCACTCGAAGATGCAATACTTACTATAGTCGCTACTGCCATTAAAATGTACATAAATGATGCACAAATGTTGCAGCAATTACCAGCTAATAAAAGATTCTCTCACTTCATTATGTTTAATGCTTGAATTGACTCTAACTGATGTTATTTTCTATGTACTTCAGATTTATTTAGCTAATAATTATGTGGCCCCTAAGGGGGAGACTCATAGACCAGGTACAGAGCTTTTAGCGCTCAGCCCAAGATGGTCAAGTGATCATCAACTTTAGAAAATATTGCTGGGTTTCCTTATATAGAAAACCTTTTTAACCAATTGAAATAATAAACTGAATCCGACTGCACTGTTTGCTAATTAGGATCAATCGGAATGTATGTAGCTGACTTAAAATCTGTATGATTCAATCAAATTGACTGCAGCCCATGTGTTGTGAATTGGGGCTATATAAATAAACTGAATTGAATTGGATTAAATTAAATTAAATTCAACAAATTTAAAATTTAAGTAAACTAAATAAACTAATTAGATACACTAACATACAAAAAAAGACGTGACAGCAGATTAAAATTCCTGTTAGCAGAATACCACCTATTTCAAAATGTTTTCCTGTTCATGTTTTTTATGTGCAGAAAAGAACACTGTGATATCAGAAGTTTTGGTCTTACAGCTCAATATGTTTTGATTTAAAGTTGTATAAAGCTGCATCACTTACCACCCACTTTTCACATCTCTGCACATAATAACTTTATGTCTTATTTTTGAGCATGAGTCTGTAAGGACACTAGACATTAATCAGAACCACCAATCTGTGCCTAAATGCGGTGAGTGGACAGGTCTCTGGCTCTGATTAAACAGTGAAAAGTGGGTACCCTCTGATACCTCTGATTGCCACTTCCCATACACATACCCTGGAGTAAAAAAAACACATTTGGAGAATGTTTCACCAAGATCAACATTTTTCATATACTTATTTTCATTCATTGAAAAAATTTGCTTGGCTCTAGTTAACTGTCCTCTGCATCTAAAAGATTTCACCCATGGGAACACAGATTGTTCTCAGCGGAGATGTCAAATCTCTATCAAGTGGTGATATTAATGCAGTATGAAATGGCTTCTAGAGAAACGTTTAACCTCTTGTTCAGAATGATCAGATCTAATTGCATCCATGATGTATTACACTCTGCCATATGTGTGGAGGTCGTTGTGTGGGGGCATATATGTCGATGAAAAATAAGCCTTGTCAGGCAAGTTGATTGCTTGTTTTTAAAATCACTTTAATGCTTCTGCTTGTTGACAGCTCAGATTAAAATTTAAACTATTATATTGTGAAGACAGATTATTTTTCGTCCAAACATTTTTTTCTTGGGGTTTCAACAAAAACAGAGAGTTAGAATAAAGCAATAAATTCTCTGTTTAAAGGTTTTAGAGTTTAGATGTTCATTATACATCACCCAGCCGTACAGTCTTATCAGGATTCCAGCTGGAGGTCTCGCTGGGCGACAACCCTGAGAAAAGACTTTGTCCTCCACCTCATCATTAGGGAGGCTGGGAGAACAAAGGTTAGGTGATATTCGTTACCTCTTCTAACACGGAGGAAATTTTCTTGGCTCGTCGTAAACAGTACCGTTAATGAAATTAGCTTTGTTAAAAAAAACTTTCACAGAGCATACCTTTGGAAAAGGGACATGAAACCCTTTTGAAACTTTTTAATCAGATACCTGCAGCTGATAAGCGTTAAATGCCAAATACTTATACATCTGCAGTTTCAAAACATCCCTTCAAGTCCAGACGTCATTGAAATACTTGATCCTTTTCTGTGCTGACGTTTTGTTGTGTTTTGGAGAATTATTTGAAGCTATCACAGGTTTCAGCACACACTCAAAAGGCAGTGGTTTTTTTTTGTTTGTTTGTGAAGTGTTGGTGGATTTGACAGCTAGATGATTCCCTCCAGGAAACCTGCATGATCTCTGAAACGTATGGTTGGAACATTTAATGAAGGGCTGTGAATAATTCAAGTACACCAATAATGAATATTTCATTTAGGATGGCCTGGGGCCAGTTTCTGTCAATGCATGGGGTAGTTTTTGATGGCTCTTTGTGTGTGTGCCCAGCGTTATTTCTGATAGGAAGAGGATTCCCCTCTAAACCCTCATGACGGGGGAAATGATTTCCAATGTTTTCCTTTAGAATTTGAATCAGATTGGAAAGAAGGGCTCCCCAGACTGCTTGTTCCACTGATAATTTATAAATATTTTAGCACTGGGATTTCTAACAAGTACTTAAATCTCAATTTTTTAATGCTCTCATAAAAGAACCAGTCACCAATGAAATTGCTTCCCACAGGGTTTAAACTAATTGACGCAGCTGAAACTTTGTTGAACTTTGTTTAAAACTGTCTAATTCAAAATCCATTATTCAGTTATTTCATTTGTTTGATGACTCCCTAGATGTTATTAACTTGTTTTATCTGCTCAGCTGTTACCACATGCTGAAACAAAGGTTAGTACACACAGATCAACTGTTTCAGCAACTACAGTGTATGAAAACAAGTTATAGCAAGATTCTTTTAAAACTTAACGACTTGTGTTGTGAGTTGGAAACTTCTCATTGTCTAAAGAAAATATGCCGTTTTATTTGTATTTCGTATATGATGATGATGAGTTTCATTTTTTGGAATATACATGTAGTTTTTGTAACTCCAGCGCAAGCTCTAAGTTTAATACAATGCAGCAGAGCAAGGAAGTTCTTTCTGGTTGACTTTCTTTGTTTTGTGTAAAGAAAGAAAAAGAAAAAAATGTGTTGCGGCCTTGATGCTTCAAATTACTTGTGACATTCTTCATAAACGTGGAAGCTCTTTGTGCTGCAACTGTTAAAATAACAAAAGATCTGCAGCTGCAAAAGGACTAATGGGTCAGTGTTTGTCTTTTATGTCTTGTATTATTTTTAATTTTTGCACTTATCTTGAAGGCTCTTTGCAGTAATTTGGGTGATGCTAGAGTTGTATTTTTTATTGTTTTTTATAGTCCTTTAATTTTTGTCTTATCAAGGAAATCCCTTTTTCCCTTTACAGACATGGGACTCGGTGCGCAGGGGAAGTTGCAGCTGTCGCCAACAACGGAATATGTGGTGCAGGTGTGGCCTATAACGCAAAAATTGGAGGTGAGTGATACCATTTCCTTTTAATACAGTGCTGTCCACACTTATTGGCATGCTTTAATAAAGATATAGAGAAAAGCCTGAAAACAAGTTAACCTTTTATTGCATGTAATTCCAGGTTAGGAGATATCCTATGGCACAATAATTGGCACCCTTGCTTTTAATGCTTTCTACAGTCCTTACTGACCTTCTTGGTACAGTCTCTCTAGATCCTTTAGGGTCCTGAGTTATTATGCTGTCTTCTCTTTAGCTTACCATTCAGGTTCTCTATAATATTTTGGTCTAGGGACTGAAATGACAATTGGAAAAGGTTCATTTATGAAGCATTTCTGTTTAAAATTGTGTTTAAAACCTCCTGGTATCTCAGACTCTATGATGTCATGCATCCTAATAAGATTCCCACATTCTTTATATGTCAAACTGGCCCATGGCGTCACCCATCCTTCACCATGCTTAATTATGTTCATGAGGTGTTTTTCAACATGTGTTATCCTTTGATTCACCCCAGAACCACCTACAATGTTAGTTGCTGGAAAAAAATAAATTATTTAAAAGAAAAACATAGAAGGAATAGAAACTAATAAACCTTTTTCTGTCCCTCAGTGGAGAAGTTTCAGGCTATCAGCAGCAAAGCGAGTGGCAAATGGAAGCACACAGATACATGCACTAAAAATAAACAGTAATTACAAAAATAATAAAATATATAATAATAAAATTCTCTTTAAATCAGACCTGAAGATTTTTACATGTTGCACACATTTAGCTCTTTGTTTTACAACGCTTTCCATCTTGAGATTCAGAAGCACGGACACCTTTTCCATTTTTGTAAATTAATATTTTGATCTGAAGTTGGATCAGAAGTCCTTATCCTTAAAACAGCAGGATGCAAGAATTAAACATTTCCAACTCAGAATTTCACCAAAACACAAAGTTTTTACAAAGTGCACTAAACAGAAGTCTTTCTGCTTGCTTGCCAACTGCTTTATAATCATTCTTGGCAGCCTAGACAGATGTAGCTGTTGTTCTGAAGGTCACCACAGGATCTATAGTTGGTATGTCGAACAGAAATCTGTCTATCCCAGTCCGTCCTGGTCACCTTTATGACACGTTCTGTTTGTTTCTAGTTGCCACATTATCCATTAACCCATCGGTGTTACTAACATATAGTTCAGGGTTTTTTTCTGCGGCACTTCTAAATTTTAGTAAGAAAAACGCAAATAGTTTACCTTACAACTAGCCCTACTTAGCAATACTTAATTATGTAGACTAACCCTTACTATGATGTCTCTGAGTCACGTGCACAGGACTGATTAGTTGTGGGGATAGATTTTATCCAGTTAAACCATGATTTACAACAAAAAAATATGACTGGTATTTTTGTTTTATGGAGGGTGAACTTTATGTTGCATGAGTTTGATTGATTTTCCGTCTTTGTCTGGCCAACTTGGTTAAAAATCCCTTGTGCGGATCTTCCTCCAGCAGACGCTGATTGGACCTGGGCATTATAGACACAAAATTATAAAATTATTTTTTCTGTATTAAACAGTTTAGGTAATTATCACCATATGAATTCAAATTAAAAGTCTAGATTCTGATAAAGTATCTGTTTCAAACTTAAAAAGCAAGTTAAAATAAGTGATAAAACATTAATAAAAACTGATAAAACTGTCATAAACTATACATTGAATCACCTTAAAAATTGCAGGACATGGATAATAATGAATATTTCTGACTTAGCAATATTGATATACAAATCCCATTTGGAGAACTGTTTAAAAGTGCAAATATGCTTGAGTGCAACCAGAAAATAATGCAAATCACGTTCACACTACTGTTTGCAATCTTAACTCCATATTGTCAAAACGCATAGATGATGGTGCTCCAGCAGTAGTTCCAATTAAAGTCTTAGTAGCGTTTAGAAACTCTCATATTTTTACATTATTATTTAACCTGGAAAGACCCACTGATATTTTAAATCTCATTTACAAGGGTGACCTGGACATTCGGATGAGAGAAAACGCTTTTTCCTGGCATGCCTCCCAAACTATCACTTTGAATGGTAAAAGTGTCTAATGGTTGTTATGGAGACTTGCTGACCCCAAGATGCCACTCTTTGGTGCAGTTCTCCAGCAGTGAGCTTTAGGGAGATTTTCACCTCCCTTGCCATCCCTTTCACTGTGGGTGGTGGCAGCATAAACTTGGGTCCTCATCCATCTTTATTTATGTATTGCTGTAAATGGCAACACATTTTCTGAGTTATGAAGATAATCACTTAAATGACTTGCTATTTTGTCTTGCCCACCTTTAACTGTGGCTAAGAGAAGTGTGTCATGTTATATTTAAATCCAGGGAAACTACAAGTCATAAATTACTTATTAAAATGTCCTTGATACTGATCAACTTAAAAACATAAAGTATTAATCAAAAATCCTTCAGGTAGATTTATCATATACTATTTTTAGGAATTGTTATGGGTGTCCATACATTTGCCTTCGGTATTTTTTTTCTTACTGCATAAATGCAATCATATTCTATTTTTCAAATCTTTTCAGCGTGAGATAATACTAATGCAGTAAAAGTGGAATATATTTTAAGGCTTTACACACCTTCATCATGGTTACCAATAAGCATGGTGGGCACTGCATTTACTAAGCATAAGTAACAAGTATATTACATTAAATCATGTTTGTATTATTTAATTATAAGTGATATGCACATTAAAGCTTTCATTAATTAACCGAGACACTGATTTCTTGGTTGGGATCTAACACTTCACAAGCACAGTTTTACAGCAGCTCTCTCTTCACGTTTTATTAATGACACAGTAGTAGCTTTTATGGCTGCTTTCTTTAATGTGGCTTTATGCGCCATAGGCAGCTGGATACTGACTGGGTGATTGTATTTTTCAGCAGTTGAAGTGTGACTGCACCACAGAGCAAGGCAGTTGGATGCAATGAATATTGCTCGAACCATTACCACTGAGAGGCCCATCAAATCATAAGCTGCTGCAGTTATTTGTTGACCAAATAGATCAGGACTTCACTGATGCTGCTAATAAAAATCTCAGTCTAATGACTTTTTGCTGTAGTTTCTGCCTGATGGTATTTTTTGATCACCAAACCTATGTTGGATTCTTCATAGATTCTGTTTCATCACATGTATGTAAACACACTGTTATTTTTTGACATGAATCTGAACTTAATCTGTCATACCTCAGACTGAAAATGTCAAAGTTTGGACCCTAAATCTGATTAAGATGCTGTGGCGTGACCTTAAACAAGCTCAAAGCCCACCAATGTGGCGGAGTTTAAAAAGATTCTGCAAAAAGGACTGGGCCAAAATGTCCCCCCGTAGCAATGTTAAACACAGTTATTACAAATGCTTGATGGTAGTTATTGGTCCCAAAGCTGGCACAACTATTTATTAGCTTTGGGAGCAATTACTTTTTCAGATGGGACCAGGTTGGTTTGGATCCCTTTTCCTCTTTTTGAAATAAAATCATAATTTGAAAACTGTATTTTGTATTCAATCCCATTATCTTGATTGGAAATTAAAATTAGTTTGGTGATCCTAAACCACTTTGATGCACCAAAAAAGCAAAAACAACACTGTTTTTAAAGTCTTTGAACGTCTGCCTTTCTTTTATTAATTAGATAAAAGCTAATTACATTTTCAAAGAGTTTAACTGAGTTCCTCACAGATCAGAATGTGTCTTAAATTCTGGCTGATGCTAAGAAAAATGACTTACAATGCAGTGGACATCTGGCTGTAAATCACCTGCCTAAGAAGCTGCTCAAAATCTCAGCACAGCCGTTTATCCAAAACGCAATAAACCTGCCAGCATGGAACGATCTGTATGAAGAAAGATGATATGTCAATCACAAATTAAACATTTATCTTTGTTTGCTTTGTTTCCTGAACATTTTTAGACTTGATGGAGTATTCCAAGGAGGCTTTTAGTAACTTTTGTCATGAAGCAATCTGTCACTGCCGAAATGGCAGCCAACAAGACTCAGTGGAGCCTGTGCAGCTCTGAGCAGTCCCACTCACAGATGTTACTCATAACTCCCAGTCTTTGTCTTCATTACCATTCATCTCCCGACAGAACCACCCGTTGGCCCTGATCTCATAAATTACTCCTCAGTGAATCTGTTCATATCATGGGGTCAGTGGATTGTTTATAAACAGCTGCAATTTCCTCCCAGATGCTTATGCTTTGTGTTTGGGGTCTGTACATGTCAGAGGAAAAGCACTTGGATTTGCCCAAGTATTAAAATGGGTGTGTCCTTAGGGGTAATGATTATTAGTTTGACCCTATTTGACCTCCTTTGCACCTCCATCCTACCTTGTTTACCTTGCATCTGCGCACACACACTCACACAGATTCACACACACACACACTTATATTCTGCATCCCTACCTGCTATCTGTAACTCAGCGTAGCTGCAGAGATCTGGCACAGCAGTGTCTGGACATGGCCTTGTAAAGCTGTAGGACGTTGATGGGAATTGTTACGACAGTAATTATCATTACTGCTGCAGTAACACTCTTGTATGACGATCACAAAGTAAACAATGCACTTTATATAATCTATTTATGTTTCTAACATGCTCTGTGGTAGACCAACTCGTGTTATGATTCCCTAGCACAGTAATTACTGCATTGTCTGCCTTACAACCAGCTAACTTTGTCTAAAAAGTCTTAATGTGAACATTGTCATTCATAATGTTCCCTCAGATGTCCACGGGCCCCCAACCAGTAATGGACCTTATTTGAGGGTGGTGCATTTTATGGCTTTCTACAGCTATGCCTGTGAACTTCAAAGGCACAGACTGTGTTGCGTGTTCAGGTGTGATGAAAAGTGACATTTAGTGCAGCCCTGTGGACATGTTGGTCTGCTGGAGGTTTGGCTCATTTCTCTGTATAAGGTTCTTTTGTCAGCAATCTGCCAAATTTGTCTACTTATCCTTCCTATATCACTGTCACTTCGGTAGTGGGGAAGAAACAGCTTTCCTTGGTTTAACAAACAGATGGACTGTTGTTTATGATGGTAAAAATCTGTTTGTATTCCTCAGAGCAGCATCTTTGAGTAAAGCTTTGTGCGTTGAATCATTAGAACCTCAACTGTTTGATTTCTTTTGAATGTTGTTTTTGGTAAAGAAGCCCTGAATTTCGGGTCCAATTTTAGATTTTGTAAAGCTGACACAAGCTGATTTTAGACAGTTCAGATTTCTCTAAGTGTTATAATATAAAAACATATTAGAACAGCACTGAAATATTAATTCTAGCCTTACCTTGTGTTAAAAAGCAGTTACTGTAAAGCAAGGTTTTAGTAATGTTTTTAAAATAAATACAAATATCGTTGAGCTGACATTTTAAACCATTTCCAGCATATTGTATTAAGATTAGCTCAGTTAGGATAGCTATCAATACTGACACAACACTTTCTGTATGTATCCCCCAGAGAATGTAGATCTCTGCCTTACCTCTGAGATTTCCAAAAGGCTGTTAACTTTCCAGCGTGTTTTATGACAGACGTTGAAAACTCAGAGGGATGAAACAGAGCAATTCTTTATACTCAGCTATAGCCTTCCTGATATCTGCTGAAAGGTTTGCTCTCTCTCACTCTCTCATAGCCGGAATGAACTGCAAAGGTGTCTAGAAATGCTATAGAAAATATAGTATTTTTTTCATTAAGCTGGAGAATTTTTTTTTTGCCATTCAGCTTTTTAAAGTGTAAGCACTTATGTAAGACTTGCAGCTTAGTGACCTAATAAACCTTAAAATAGATGTATATCTAAATATCTACACAGCAGTAATAAGAAATGTTTTTAGAAGGGCTCAGCAGGTGCCAAGAGGGAGAATGTACACCAGAAATAACAAGGGCACTGAAACGCAACCCTGAGGTACACCATTACAGAGTGCACTTGAAGAAGACCTGTAATTTGAAGCAGCTACAGACAATGAACAATCTGATATAGATGAAGAAAACCATTTTAATGCTAATTATATCTGGGTGTTATGGAAAAAAAATTTAATACTTTTTCTGTATTGATAAGGTTCTGTAAATAACATAAAATAGATTTAAATTGAAAGTCTAGTTTCTAACATAGTATCTGTTTTAATACAAATTTAAAAAAACACATTAAAATAAGCAATACAAAATGAATAAAAACTGAATAGATTTTTTTCTCAAACACTTATAAACTAAACTAGGGCTGAAACAATTAATCGGATTAATCACTTATTACAATAATTGTCAACTAAATTAGTAATCAAATAATCATTAACTGGAGTGTAAAGACTCTAAAACATGGCATTTTCTGAACGAACAACCCATTCAGGGCTTTAAAATTAACCATAAACTGTACAAAAAAAATAAATACATTTTGCCTTTAAGATGAAAAACTTTCTTTGTTTAAATATGCTAGATCCAGAACTTATCAAGTAGCAAAGCTTTAGCTCAACCTCGTTCAAATTCTGTAAATAATCTCCTATTAAGTACCCTTTGCTATCCAATTATTAATCTCTTAATCGAAAAAATAGTCGACAGATTAATCGATTAGCAAAATAATCGTTAGTTGCAGCCCTAAACTAAACGCTGAATCCCCTGAAGAACTATAGGACTTTATGATTTAATAATGACACTTCATCAACTAGCAATATATTGATGTACATGTCCCATTTGCAGTCCTGTTTAAAAGTGCAAATACATGCACATCTGTCTATTTGAGTAATGAAAATAATGTAAGTTCACACTACTGTTTGCAATCTCTTCTCCGTCTTTTAAAAATGCTTAAATAAGGGTGGCGTACTGCCTGTTCGGCCACATGTATTGTCTGTCTCGTTGAATATTAAAGCTTGCCTTAATCATTTGTACTGACATTTTCCATTTCTCAATACATTTTTAAATTGTTTCATTACCCAGAACTAATGCAGATACACTGGCTCAATATCACAACCTATAATTTTAACATTAAGTCTTTTCTCAGTAACAATTTCCACAAAAGTATTTTTTTTTAGTGTGACCTGGTTAAGTGTGACACATTCACTGATCGAAAAAAAATCTGACCAACACAGGCCTGGACCAACGAAGCTGAAAATTGTCCAATTTCGTTCACCAGGCAATTTTTCAGTGCATCTGTAGTTTTTAGGTTTGGTGTTTTTCCAGTTGTGGTCTTTCAGCCCCACATTATACATTTGTTCTTTATTCCTCAATTTATGTTGTTCATAACACTCTTTCTTGTGTTCTTCAGATTTTTAAGTTTCTTCACTTGTGTGCAAATGTTTACTGTTATTCTTTATTTACAGCTTCTCTACCTTAACAATCTTACCTGCAACACATTTTCTGGTTATTTCACAGGAGTTCGTATGTTGGATGGGGAGGTGACAGACCTGGTGGAGGCTCACTCTCTAAGCCTTAACCCTCAGCACATCCACATTTACAGTGCCAGCTGGGGCCCGGAGGATGATGGCAAGTCGCTGGATGGCCCTGCCAAACTGGCCAAGGAGGCTTTCCTTCAAGGAATAACCAAGGTTGGCTTGAACACAAGTGTAAAAGTGTACAACTTTGTTTCTAAAGAAAAATTGAACTTTTTACATTTAATCCCAGCTACACACTTTACAAAAAGCTGAAACAGTGGAACCTAAATGAGTGATACAGCGTTTCAAAGAGACGCCTGTTAAAACATCTCAAAATAAAATTTAATCAATGTGACAGATAGGTAAGTGACACAATTGGAAATATAAGCGACTAACAGAACATTAAATTTTAAGCAATAAATGTTTGGAGAGTTTGATTTATTTTAATGAAGAAAAATATCTAAAACATAAAATAGCTAGGAGTGTAATAAATTCTTGTCCAATAAAAGATTCAGAGAATTGATTGTTTCCAGTCATCAGGCTCTTGCGCAGCATTGCATCAGATTCTGACACTATTCTGTAGATGAAATCACTGCCTGATCTAACAAACACTTCTGAAAAACTGTCAGTGAACACAGATTGTTGCTGCATCCACAAATGCAAGTAAAAGCTTTACCATAAAAATAAATAAGAATCCTATAAGGTTGCTAACTACCTTGTTTTACAAGAGTTTTACAAGACTTTAGATGCAAAGCTGGCCTACCTGCAATCAAAAGCTGCTGCACACAGAAGCCCTCTAGTTCATAATGGAACAGATATATGAGAGAGAGTGTTCCAGACTGCCAAGCAGCTGAAATGCTTAAAACTTCATATTACTACCTCGTTTTGAAAAAGATGAGAGGACATACCTTGAAAAGCCTAATATAAAACCAGTGCCTATGTATTCATATGGGCTTCCTACACAGTCATGTAGAAAATGAAAAAGTATGGCATTTCATTTTATTTGTTTACTAGGTCTGAATAAGTATGTAAAAAGAATACTGAATCATAGAAAATGTTTGAGACCCCACAGTGTGCAAAAGAAATATCTGCATTTCTAAAAATAGATTGCTCCAATCAGAGTGCTTTTATGCATAAATGATGCACATAGTTACCATAATGCCAGCTTTTTCTTCATTTACCAGGTCTTCAATTTCTTTAAGCAAAGCTGCCTGTGTGCTGCCATGCAACTGATGTATGCTTGTCAAACATGTTTTTCTGGATATAAATTACTGAAGTGATAGAAAACCAGGTGGTGACAAATTTGAATTTATAAAGAAAACAGGTAATTCCTTGGAAGTCATGTCTATCTGTCTTATCTGTCTGTCAATAATATCCTGTTTTACTGTCCTCCCTCCATCCACATATTCATTCTCCCATCTGTCATTCACATTCTATAGTTTTTATAGTGTCCATATTTAAAGCCTGACTCCTACAGAGTTCATAGTACAGTTTTGTATTTATATTTTATCAGCAGAACTAAAACTTCTGGAAAATTGTGCTTAGAAATATACAAAACTTCACAATGGAAAAAATCAGTTCGAAACCTGTTTATTGTACAGTGGATGGCATATGTAAATGGCTACATCACAACAAAAACTAAGGTACAATGGAAGAGTACTACCTGAATCATCAAATAACTACAGCTAAAAAGAGTATTTTTCCAAATCAACATACAGAAGCAGTTGGCATCCTTAAACGTCAGGCCTTTATATGAAAGAACAAAGTAATGTACAAGTGGTAACAAGTGTTCACCATGTTATAATATAATTGTGGCCCTTGCTTCCAAGAACAATAATGTCTGCCACTTCTTTAGACTACATAAACAAATTACAAGCATGAGGCAATTAAGTCTTACACGAGGAATACTTGTAGCACGAGGCCACACAGAACAAAGAAAAGTCAAGTTATGAACACAAGTAACAGCTAAATTGGCAAGCTGCTCACATTAATCACCACCCCCACTGATTGACAGATTGGCAGTGCATTAACAGCAGGTGAGACGATCAGCTGGCATTCTGGATTGAACTTTATGGCGAGCACTACAGTCTAGTCAACCTCAACCGAAGATGAGCTGAAGGGAGGGAGCCATCCTACAGGGCAAGACATCCAAGAACAAATCCTTAACACCCATTTAAACAGCCTAATTTGCATAGTGAAAGACACAATTACTCACAGTTGGGAGGCAAGGACAGCTGCAGCAGAGCGCGGTGACATGCAACCGCTGGTTTTCTTAGTTCTAAAACACATCCTAAGGTGCTGTTAAAACAGGAGGTGATGTAACACAGTAGTAAACATGCTCTGGGAGGCTCGGGATGAATTCACACATAAAATTTTGATGATTATAAATAAACTTCTCCAGTTAAAACCACCAGAGATGTTTCATCATATTGCAGGAATCAGATTGGTTTACAGATCATTGCATTCTGTTCTTGTTCATTTTTAACATGGCTTCCCACCTTCGTGACATCTCATGTCCTCTTTTTTTATAATTAACATGTGAGTATAAGTCAAACGTTATCAGCCATGTTTGGTCACTTTTTTCCTCAGGGAAAATAAAATGTATTTGCCGACAGCACAAACTGTCTAAATATGTTTAAAGCTCAATTATTAATATGTAGTTCAAGCTGTTTCCCTCCACATTTCCTGTCTGCAGATAGAAATTATTGAGATGAATGCATGGAGGTTGTTGAGCACTGAATTGCATAAGTAGCTGTGATAAATAAAAAGACTGGGATTGTTTAGTTAGAAGAAAAAGAAATGTATGTGGAAAATATATGAACATGCTTTGATTTAAACCATTCCATTGTAGCTCTGGCTGTATTTTTAATTTTAATTTTGTGGTCCTGCTGGAATGGGAACCTCCACCCCATCCTCAAGTCTTTTGCAGCCTCTCAAAGGTTTTCTCCCACTATTGCCCTATATTCCCATCAGTTCCCTCAATCTTCTAATCAACTCTGACCAGCTTCCCTGACCCTGAAGATAAGCATCTCCACAGCATCATGCTGCCACCACCTTGTTTTAGGAACAGGGTGGTGGCAGGAATTATACATTCAGGGTGCAGGCCACACTTTAGACTTGCAAAAATGTTTAAAACCCCACCCCCTACAAAATGCATTTAAGCCTCCCCCTACATAATGTGGAAACGATTGGAGGGTATGAATATGATTGAAAGCCGCTTAATATTTCAAATTTCAAATTATCATTTGTACACAGAAATTTCTCTCCTCAGCTAAAGAGTTATTACGTTTTTTTTTTTTCAAGAATATTATAATATCTTTCTTATAAAATGATTGTCGGAGAACACAGTTTTACCTTTAATAACAGTATCCATGTATTTAATGGAGAATATTTCTCTGAGACATTCAGTGGAAAAGGACAAACTCAAGGTGAATTTGTTAATTGCCCATTGACTTTATAAGCTCCAGCAAAATTAGATATGAAAGAGTTTTGGCCTATTACCTAAGTCTAATGTCGTCATTCCTCGTGTGTCGAGCTTACAACATCAAAGAGCATTAGCAGATCAGTTAAGCGAAAAAGATGAGATGTGAGAAAACAGAAACAAAGCTGAGTGCAGGAGTTAGATTCAGAGGCAGTGATAATTGGCATGCAAATGAATGAAACTGCAAATTTTCCGTGGCAATGTATGACTCATAGTTCGCATCCCAAAACGTGTACAGCTCCACATATCAGGGCATGTTAGTGGAGATAAATTACCTGACAGGAAAACAACAGGAGCCCTCTGGTTCAGCGTGTGTTC
Organism: Crenichthys baileyi; assembly: GCA_036173005.1. Lineage (NCBI taxonomy): Eukaryota > Metazoa > Chordata > Actinopteri > Cyprinodontiformes > Goodeidae > Crenichthys > Crenichthys baileyi. Next base: position 494,965 of record JAHHUM010001769.1, on the reverse strand, counting down.
TCCTGGCAGCAAGATAACGACTGACGCTAAAGTGTTCTCATCCAGGTATCTGTAAACTGCAGTGAAAGGCGGAGCAGGGTCATAAATTGAGCTGGACAGTTTAGGAGCGTTATGTACGGCTTCTGGTGTGAGCATCCTGTTCGATTGAGACTGCATCCAACACTCGGCAAAGCTCATTTATCCCATCTTCTAAAGAAAGATCATTTATGAGATGGGGGTGTAGGAATCAATTAAGAAAATTAAATGGTTAATCCTTATTAAAAAAAAGTCTACACCAGCTCATTTAAAATCTGTCTTCGGGTCCAATTAAGGTCCCTTTGTAGACTTATGATCTCAACATTTCACTGATTAACTCTGCCAGAGAAAACAGCGTCACAGAAGTAAATCTTCGGTAACTAGACAGGCAAACCAACTGACAGCAGCATTTTTTGTTCTGTTTCGTGCATTGGTATGAATCCTATTTTTCTTTTATTGTGGTGTTGACGTTGATTGTTTCTGCACATAGTCTTAGACTGCCTTGCGTAAGTATTCATACTCCTTGAACTTTTTTGAACATATTTTTTTACCTTAGAACCACAAACTTCAGTGTATGTTATTGGAATTTTATGTGATAAACCCATATAAAGCAGCAAGCAGAACATAATTGTTAAAATGGAGGTTTTCTCAATTTTGTACAATAAGAATCTAAAATGCATGCCTTGATTTGCATTCAGAGGTCCTGTCCTACTACTTTCAAGAACCACCTTTGACTACCATTACAGCTGCAAGTCTTTAGAAGTTTGTTTCCTTCAGCTTTTCACATATGGTGACTGAAATGTTTCCCCACTCTTTGCAAACTTGCTCAAGCTCAGTCATATTGAATTGAAAGTGCCTATAAGATAAACTGTCAAGTCTTGTCACAGACTCCACATTGAATTTAGGTCTGGACTTTGCCATTCCCATTCTAACAGATTGGTTTGATCCCTGGCTTTATGTTCAGGGTTGTTGTCCTGCTGAAAGGTGAACCTCCACCCCAGTTTAGCATCTGTTGCAGCCTCTAACTGGTTTTCTTCAAGTTGCTTTATAGTTAGCTTCATCCATTTTTCCAATAATTCTGCCAGTTTCAACTGCCTCTGCCTTGGAAAAACATGTCCACAGGATGATGCTGCCACCACCATGTTCAAAAAGTCACAGTTTTGTCTGAAGTGACTAGAACACCTTCCACTTATTTGCTGGGTCTCCTAAATGTAATGAGACAAACTGCAAGCAGAACATTTCATGGCTTTCTTTCAAGGCAGTAACTTGTAAGTCTTCCACGAAGGCCAGATTACTAGAGTTTGTGACTGATGGTTGTCCTTGCAACAGCTTCTCCCACCTGAGCTGTGGACCTGTGCAGCTTTTCCAGAGTTACCACTGGATTCTTGGCTACGTCCCTGAATTATTGCACAGCTTGACTAGGCTGTATATTTTTGTGGTTGGCAATATGTTGTGCTGAATTTTTTTTAGGTGTACCAGAATACAGGTATCTGAAAACAAGTGGACACTGACTTTTCACATTTTAATTTGGGAAAAATGTAAAAACCGTATTTTATTCTCCACTTCACAAATATGTTCTACTTTGTGATGGTCTATCACATAAAATCCCACTAACTTCATTTGACTTTATGACTGTAATGTAACAAAATGGGAAAAAGTTCAAGGGATATCAATACTTTTTCCTGGTAATACACGTTATTATTGCTTTTTATCTAAACTGTTAGAGGAAGATAATTTTCTTTTTACTGTTTTTTCTTGTGAAAGTTTGTTTACCTGCATTGCGGTTTTCACACAGTAAAAGATTCAGTATAGTTGCATAATTGATTTTTATTTTTATTTTTAATGAGTGGACAAAACAAATAAAGGAAAATTAATGTATCGTGCAATTTTTGTAACATCACAAGTATATACTTTTACTATGAGTCTGAATATAACCATAATTAAATCTGACAGCAGATAATGTTGAACTAATCAAAGTCTATTAGAAGATAAGCATTAAATTCAGCAAAAGGACACTGAGGTCAGTCCCCAGCCCTGAGGCTGTTTCAGAGCTGTGCAGCCCTGACGTCAGATGTCCTGATGCTCAATATATTCATCTCCATCCAGGCCTCCGGGACACTCAGCAACAACTGGTCCCGAACAACAATCAGCAATATTTTGAGATACAGAAGGTCAGCGGTGAAGGAGGTAAGCAGGCAGACTTCTGCCTTCAAGATGAGCAAGAAAACGAAAGACGAAATAGATAAAATGTGCACAGAACTGTCTGCGGTTGGATCTTATCTGTGTTTTATAACAAGGAAAAGCAAGCCTGTTAACTTCAGAGCTTGATTTAATCTGGTGAAGATGAGTACCTGTAGCAAGGTTTTGTATTTCTTGAAACAAATAAACCCATTTAATCAGTGTTGCTGCAAAGATTTTAAAAAAAGGATTTTGTTGGAAAAGTGGTTTATGAAATGTCTATCTCATACATAATTACCTTCTCAGAGCATGCAGATGAAAACTAAATGTATATCACAAATAAAATACACACACATACAGTTAAGCACAGAGTTATGCCTACTTTTTGCAGATTTAGGTGTAAAGTAATCTGTTAATTTCACCAACATGTTTGTTCTGACTGGAAGTAATATTAACATTTTGCAGCGGCCCAGCCATAGCCCTGGCTTGAATCTGATAGAGAATCTGTGGAGGAAGCTAAAGATTAGGGTGATGGTAAGGAGCCCTTCCAACCGCAAAGACTTTGAGCGTTTCACAAAAGGTAAATTGTTAAAATAGCTATGGAAGGATGCAAAAAGCTTCTCAGCAGTTATAAGAAGGGTTTGATTGCTATAATGCTCACAAAGAGTTTTCCATTGATCATTGAGAAGGGTATAAAATATTTTCGACCGTTTTTTTTCTATAAAAATGTAATTAAAAACTTTGTTGTTGTTTTTTTTATTTATTTGTTATTTTTTGATAGATACCTGTCTCATTTCTTTTCAGAAACAAACTTCTTGGATGAATGAAAATAATCTAAATCTGACAGGGGTATTCAGAATTGAGGGATTAACTGGATGTGCATTTAAGATGCACAATGTTATCATTAAACATCACGCTGTCATTTATTCACCCTCAAACTCAGCTTTAGCGATGTATAGTTATTACATTTGCTGTGTTTGTTATCTGATGTTCTCCTTGACACAGATCTGCGCCTCAAGTGGTTCAGAGTTTCTGAAGAAAGTAAAAAAATAGCATGCTGTTTAGGCCATAAGACAAACATGTTTGTCAGAGGCACCTTTCAACGCTTCAGTGAGCCCTTGTTAGTTTCTCTCTGTTTGCTGGGTTTCAACTACATGGAGGTTTTCTTTTATGTTTTTTGTACTGCAGGGACGCGGTGGACTGGGCTCCATCTTCGTCTGGGCTTCAGGCAACGGTGGCCGCGAACAGGACAGCTGCAACTGTGACGGCTACACCAACAGCATTTATACGCTGTCCATCAGCAGCACCACAGAGTCGGGCAACGTGCCGTGGTACAGTGAGCCCTGCTCCTCAACGCTGGCTACCACCTTCAGCTCTGGGAATCCAGGGGAGAAACAGATAGTGAGTTCAAACACCGACCTGCTCTTTAAAATCACCTTAAAATATTTATACTTTAGGTGTTGTTTAGAAAATCTAAAACAACTACAAGTAAGCCCTCCAAACACTGACATCGGCGCATTGTTGAGGTTTTTTAAAGTGTATTTTCACATTAAGCCTTTGTCTGTTATGTAGTATGTCATGTAGTAAATAAACATCAAACTATCAGAAATCAGTGTCTGATGTGCTACATCCAACGAGAAGAGCGGACAAACACTAAAAATGTCGCATGCTTCTTTCAAGCTGCTTGTCAGCTGATGAAAGGCTTGCCTCCAGGGCACAGAATATCACGAAACAACTATGAATCTGTCTTTGTTATCCAAAATACACCAGAGGACTGCTGCAGGCAAACAAATGCACTTCATCAAAACAGATAAAATTAAACTTGTTTTCAAGAACTAAAACAACGCTGACTTGATTTTGCAGCTGTAGGAGTGTGAGCCTGGTGTTTGTTCTAAAAATTATTTCATGCCACGTCTCTCTGTTTAACACCGGTATTTATGATTACAGTGACATGTTGGTGTGATGAGTGGGGGGTTTCACAGCAGGTTAGGAATTAGTGACCCGTTACTTTATAAGAAAACAGTTTTTTTTTTAAGTGAAAAGTAATAAAAAGGAAAGGGAAAAGTCTGAATTATGCTTTCTTCTAATTAATCTGAAAATCAATGGCTTTAAACCTCGATGGTATCCACGCACACAGAGCCACACAGGACAGAACCATGCACACTCTCTCACAATAAGCAATTAAGGTTCATCAATTAGCCTAACATGCAGGTTTTTGGATTGGGGTTGGGGGCTGTAGACCATAGAAGAAACTCAAACTTTTGCTTGGGCAAAAATTGAACATAGACTTTTTTGCTGTAAGGCAATAAAGTTAATTCACATCCATGCAGCCCCAAATTACCACATAGACGCTAAAAATGAAAAAAAAATCATTTTTAAAGACATTGTGCTTAAAATGTCAGTTTTTAATTTTAAAAACTAAATGGATACTGGGTTTCAGGTTAATTATAATAATCTTAATATTGTTATTTTAAGTAAGCCCTCTGACTTTTGTTTGCAAAATAGAATTATTTAGAATCACGCAGCTTTTATGGTTAAGTGTGCTTGCAGAGGCTAAAAATAATAGGGCTGTTACAATTTCAAATCTGAATTACCGTGTTGGCAATTTGAAGAAACTGAATTTGAGACAGTTGCAGCTGTACAGCCACTGCAAAGATAAAACATGTGACAAAAACGCTAAGAAAGCTCTCATTCTGCAGGACTTTAAGCCAGGCTCGTTTATTGCATCAAAAGCTGTTAAAGATGCCAGTATGGCGAAAAATACACATTATATAGAAGACGTTGTCATTTCTTGTACACATCAACAAGACAATACGAGCAGTGTATATTTAAGAGTACCTGTATACATCCTTTAACAATGTTCTAGTCTTCCGGTATATTATGGTGCGTTGGAAAAGTTTTCACACCCACTTTTCCACATGTTTGTTGCTGTACACCACAAACTTCAATGTATTTTATTGGGTTTTCCAGTTATATGATGTGAAGTGGAAGGAAATTATACATGGTTTCTAAAAATCTGAGAAGTCTGCATTTGTATTTAGCCTTTACTTTACTCAGATACCAGTAAATACAATCCAAACGCCCTCAGAAGCTAACTAATTTCAAAATATAGTTCATCTATGTGTCATTTAATCTCAACATCAGTGCAGCTGTTGCAAGAAGGCCTTAGAGTTTTGGTTGAGATCATCAGTGAACAAACAGCATAATAAAATTAAGAACACACCAGACAGTTTACTGATAAAGTTTTGGATATGTTTAAACCTGGGTTAGATTTTAAAACAATTTCCCAAACTCTGAACAGACCGACCTTTAAATTCCACAAGCCTTCCATTCCTGCAAGAGAGAGAGAGAAACCCATAAAAGTCCCATTTATAGTTTGTCACAAACTGTGTGGGGAACATAGCAAACATGGTAAAAGATGCTCTGGTCAGAAGAGACCACAACTGAATTGTTTGGCCAACAGGCAAAACACTTCCTTTGGCAGAAAACTAAAATTGTCACCCTGAACACAGGGTAGTGACAGCATCATGCTGTGGAATTCCTTTTATTCCTAGCAGGAACACTGAAGCTGGACAGAGGGCAATCATGCAAGAAAAACATTTAGGACTGCAGATATTTTTGTAATGTCCGGCACCTGAGCTTTTCTGATCATGATTTGTAATAGTTTTTCTTTCCCCATTTTTTAAGTGAAATTATATTCTTTATCATGTCAGCATTTATAGCTACTTTCTAACTGAATAAACATAAGTTGTGTTTATTCCTTATATTCCTAAATAAAACTAGTCCTGACATCATAAATCAAAAATAACAAAAAAAACACGGTCAAGCCTCACATAAAATGTTTTCACTTTGTTATAAATTAATACAACTAATTAGAAATATTTTGTTTAGTTATCAGATATCTATGAAATGTCTCTTTGGTCCAGCTCCAAGTAAACCAGCTGGTGTCCTGTTCAGAAACCTGAACGTTTTTGTTTACACCTCTGACACAGAGACGTCTTCAGCTGATAATGTTCATTAGAAGCACAATCTGTCAGGCCAAAAGTTGTAACTAGATACTGCATCTCTAACCTTCACAGTCAGTCTTTGCTTCTGGCCTCCTTGTTATTACCAGTTTGTCCTTATTGTGACCCAGACAGGCATCATTAGCTCCCTGGTAGTGACAGACAGGAAGATCTTAGTGCACTAAGACCCTCTGTCTCACTAGCACCAGACCTGCCTGGGACCGATTTGGCTGACATTCACTGTCCCGACTGTGACCCCTTGGCAGGCTTCCATAAACCTGAGACTGAACCTACCAACTCATTCTCTCCTCCTCCTCCTCCTTCTCATTCTTCTTCCATCTTAGATAGCTGCTGGGAAAACTCTTATTATCTCTGGCCCTCTCCTGTCTAACACTCAGCTTCTCTCACTGTGAGTTCATGGTGAAGTGTCATATTAGCTCCGTCTCCCCTTTAGTATTTATGTGTGCTTCTCTCTGTTCTTATTCTCTCTAAGGTGACCACAGACCTGAGGCAGAAATGCTCAGACTCTCACACAGGAACGTCTGCCTCTGCCCCACTAGCTGCTGGGATCATCGCTCTGGCTCTGGAAGCAAAGTGAGTTGGAACGACACTCTTACAAGAGTGCCACTGGCCTGCTTTTCCATCCAATTAGGCTTTTTTTTTTTAACATACAGTGTCAGTCAGAAGTGTACATACACTCATCATGGACATAATCGACATTTTAGTTTTTGGGTTTTCATGATGTATTTGAACTGGTCTGTGTTAAATTATGTACAGCATTAAAGTTCTATGCATTTGAAAATAGGAACGTTGAATTCCATATGTCAAAAGGGTTGAAGTCGGGTTTATTCCACAAGCTTAATGTGTTTGGGATAATTATCCTGTTGGAACACTCACTTTTGTCCTTGTTTCAACCATCTGGCGTTTGATCTGAGGTTACGAGTCAGAAACAGGCAGACCCAAGATTCAGCCAGACACAGTACTGAAAATTTAAAAAGTTTATTCAGCCACAGGAAAACGTCACTCAGGTTAAACTCCACACAGCTTCCGGGAATCACTGGGGCAGAAAGATGGATTAGTGACTTGTAATTCCTTCAGATACTGCAAGGATCTGAAAAGTCACTAACCTGCTCTTGTCTTGGGTAGAACTTAAAACCTAGAGGGGAAACCTCGGTGGGTGGCAGGCAGTGATCTCCACAGTGCAGGTGAAAACTAGCAGCAAGCTGCAGTCGGATCTCTGACTGATCCAGCTCCTCAGCTGACGAAGCTGAACTCCGAGTCGGGGCACCACGAAGGGCTTGACCTGAGAGACGTGGAACGTGGGGTGAATCCTCATTGAACTGGGTAACCTCAGCCGCACAGAGGGTTGACGATCTTGGAAATCGGGAATGGTCCAACAAATCGGGGTGCCAACTTCAGGGACTCTACCCTTAATGGTAGGTCTTTGGTGGAGAGCCAAACTTTCTGCCCCACCTGGTACTTAGGGGCAGGAATCCGTCTCCGGCAGGCCGTTCTTGACTGAACCAGCGACATTCTGATCATCGACCTCCTGGCCTTTCTCCATACTCTTTGGCACCTTAGGGCAGCTGCTTGGGCGGACGGGACATTAGCCTCTCTCTCTTGAACCGAAAACATGGGTGGCTGGAAACAAACACAACATGGAAAGGGGACAAACCAGTGGCACTTAATTGCATAGAGTTCATGGCGTATTCAACCCAGGGCAAATCTTGTGACCACTTGGTCGGGTCTGACTCACATAAGATGCGAAGTTTTTTTCCACTTCTTGGTTAGCCCTCTCAGTTTGGCCATCAGACTGAGGATGAAAACCTGAAGAGAGAACTGACAGAAATTCCCAACAAAGAACAGAACTCTTTCCAAAAACGTGACACAAACTGGGGTCCTCTATCAGAAACAATGTCAGTTGGAATTCCATGGAGTCTGAAAACCTTTTTGGCCAATATCTCACCCATCTCCCTTTGCAGAGGGGAGCTTCTCCAGGGGCACCAGATGAACCATCTTTGAAAATCTGTCAATTATGGTTAATAGTACAGAGTGACCCTTTGACACCGGTAAACCTCTCACAAAGTCCATAGCAATGTGCGACCATGGGTGAGGGGGATGGGCAATGGGTGCAACAACCCTGCAGGGGGCGACGAGAAGGCTTGGCTTGGCTTGACAACATTGAGTGCATGCAGAAACATAGTCTTTGACATCCTTCACAAGCGATGGCCACCAAAACTGAGCTTGTACCGTCTGAATTGTTCTGCTGACTCCAGGATGACAAACGAGGCGAGAACAATGACAGGACTCCAGTACCATTGGCACAAGGCGCTCAGGAACAAAACAGCGGTCCGGTGGGCATGATGGTGGGATAGGCAGATCTCTAATGGCCTCCTGGACCTCTCTTTCCACCTCAACTCGGGAAACAGACAACCTGACGGCCTCAGGAAGGATAAACTCCTCTTCACCCGCAGACTGAGATTCTGCGGGCTCTTGAATCCGGGATAGGGCGTCAGGTTTGGCATTTTTACTCCCTGGCCTGTAAGACAGGGAGAATTTAAAAACGACCAAAGAACAGAGCCCACCTTGCCTGCCTGGGGTTCAGCTGTTTTGCTGATTTCAGGTACTCCAAGTTCTTATGGTCAGTCCCCACCAAAAACGGCTCCTTAGTCCCCTCCAGCCAATGTCTCCACTCCGTCAATGCCAATTTGACGGCCAGCAACTCTCTGCCTCCCACGTCGTAATTCCGCTCAGCCTGTGACAGAGTCCTTGAAAAGAAAGCACATGGGTGAACACGATCATCCTCACCTCTCTGGCTTAACATGGCTCCGACCCCAGTGCTTGAGGCATCCACCTCCACGATAAACTGTCTCTCTGGGTCAGGAGACCGTACCACTGGAGCTGACGTGAAGAGTTTCTTCAACCTGTTGAAGGAATTCTCTGCATCCATATTCCACACAAACCTCATCTTGGAAGAGGTAAGAACGTTCAGGGGAGTAGCAACCAGGCTGCAATTTCTAATAAATCTCCTACAGAAGTTTGCGAAGCCCAGAAATCTCTGAAGCTGCTTACGATCAGTGGGGACAGGCCATTCCAATACGGCCTTTAAGTTGGAGGGGTCGACAATCACTTGATCTGAGGAGATGATGAAGCCCAAAAAGGGTGTAGTAGTTATGTGAAGCTCACATTTCTCTGCATTGACTAATAACTGGTTTTGAAGGAGACGCAGGAGAACAGCTCGGACATGTTTCCTGTGGGTATCCAGATCTTGAGAATAAATCAATATGTCATCAAGATAAACAAACACGAATTGCCCCACCATGTCTCTTCGAACGTCATTAACTAATGACTGAAAAACTGCAGGAGCGTTGGTAAGTCCAAACGGCATAACCTTGTACTCATAATGGCCCGTAGGCGTGTCAAAAGGCGTCTTCCACTCATCCCCTTCTCTGATTCGGACCAGATGATACGCATTCCTCAAATCCAGCTTAGAAAATATCTTGGCTCCCTGAATCTGATCAAAAGCTGTGTTCATGAGTGGTAAGGGGTATCTATTCTTAACCGTTATCTCATTAAGGCCTCTATAATCAATGCATGGTCTCAACGAACCATCCTTCTTCCCTACAAAAAAGAATCCAGCACCCGCTGGAGAGGAAGAAGGTTGAATCTGCCCTGCCTTTAATGCCTCATCTATATATTTCTTCATGGCCCAGTGCTCTGGACCAGACAACGAGTAAAGCTTGCCTTTAGGGGGTGAGGTGCCAGGAAGCAAATCAATAGCATAATCAGTGAGTCTGTGGGGTGGCAGAGCTGTGGCTTTAATCTTATTAAACACTTCCTTTAAATCATGGTATTCTTGAGGTACCTTGGATAAGTCCGGATATGTCTCCTCGACCTCATTCTCCAGACTGACCTCAATAGCAGCAGACAAAAGGCAGGCAGCGGAGCATGACTCAGACCAACCTAGAACTTCCTTTCTTTTCCAATCAATGTGAGGGTTGTGTTTCTGCAGCCAGGAGGCCCCTAGGACTACAGGAAGTTCAGGTGAATTAATGACCATGAAGGTTACTTTCTCTTGATGATTACCTCCAACCGTTAAAGTAATCTCCTCCATCCTGAGGTGTGATTGTTCATGCTGTGACCATCCAATGCTAGCACTTTACGTGTGTCAGCTGACGGAATGAGTCTTATACCGTTCTTATTGGCGAATGCTTCATCCATGAATTCAGTGTCTGCTCCTGAATCAATAAACACGGCCCCCTGGAGAGACATGGAAGAGGTTTGAAAACAAGCAGGAAACAAGAAGGAGGAGGCAGTTAGCTGACTTCGGCTCATTAGAGACCTCCCTTCTGTCACGGGGTGGTTTTGGATCGGACCAAAATCCAGACAAGAGCTCGGAGAATTCATCTTTGTAAATCAAAACGTTTATTTACAAAGCCCAAGCAAATGCAAAAATCCTGCAGGCATGAACCAGAGTCCAAATACAACTCACAAAATCCTGCAGGTTTTCCCAGGCAAAGAATTCCAGGCGAGGCAAAAAAACAAAGTATAATCGAGGTCATGGACGAGGGGTGACAAGCACAAGGAACAGCAACGAAATGACAACCAACTAATATACTGGGGAAGACAAAGGCAGGTAATCAAGGGGAACTGGACAGGTGCGAAGAGGAGGCAGGGAAGGTGGGGACACAGGTGAAACAATTACAGGCTGACGAGGAAGTGAAAAGACTAAATAAAATAAACAGAAACAAACCAAGCAAGTAATAAATCAGAGGAGGGAGGAACAAAAATAACTATGAACTAAAGTAACAGAGAAACTAGAAGAAAAACATAGAAAACAATAACCATTACCTAAGACTAAACAAAGAGCCCACAAGAAGAACGTAAACCATAACTAAAGCTGTAATAAGAACAAATACTTAAACCATAAATAAAGACACAGAGATATTAAAAAAGAATCCAGGAGAACAGAGAACCATAATACAGAGACTAATCATAAATAATAGAACATACAAAGTAAAAAGGAAAAAACCATAAGGAAACTTAGTGAAGGGAGAAAACAACAAAACAACCAGGAGGCAGTAGAGGGAGCAAAACAAACTAATAAACATAATAGAAACACCTAGACAAAATAAACCATCACAAGAAACCCTAAAACAAAGTCCAAAATGTCACACCGTGACATAACCCCCCCTCAAGGTCGGATTCTAGACGACCTCTTAGCAACCAGAACGCCAAAGTCCCAAAAAGAAAAAAACAAAACAACCTGACCAGGGCGGGCGGAGGGGGCCCTGGAAGGAGGGCAAGAGTCCAAAACACAAAACGACCCACCCAGGGCGGGCGGAGGGAGGCTTTGGAAGGAGGGCAAGAGTCCAAAAAACACAATGAAAGAGCGATGAAAGAGCCGATGATCCGGAGGCCTGCGGCGGAGGAGCCAATGAAGAGGCAGGCGCCTCGAAGGCCTGCGGCGAGGTAGCAGGCGCCAAGGAGACCGACGGTGAAGAAGCAGGTGTCTAGGAGGCCTTCGGCCAGGCGATCGGCTGAGCAGAACAGGAGGTCGACCACGAAGCCAGAGGAACCCATAAAGTGAGATCTTTGGAGGTCTGTGGCGAGGATGCAGGCGCCTCGGAGGTCTGCGGTGAGGATGCAGGCGCCTCGGAGGTCTGGTGAACCCACGAAGAAAAAATCCTCAGCGACTTGTTCCTGGCGTCCGGCTTGGACCCAGGCAGAAACCCTGAAGACTTGGCCCTGGCGTTCGGCGTGGAACCAGGCAGAAGCCCTGAAGACTTGGTCCTGGCGTCCGGCGTGGACCCAGGCATAGTGTCGTCAGGCGCATAGTCAGTCGTAAAGTCCGGCGCCAAAGGAAAGAAGTCAGGCTGTGGTGCGTCAGGCGCCACAAAGTCAGGCTGTGGTGCGTCAGGCGCCACAAAGTCAGGCTGTGGTGCGTCAGGCGCCACAAAGTCAGGCTGTGGTGCGTCAGGCGCCACAAAGTCAGGCTGTGGTGTGTCTGACGTGGAAACTGGCTGGAGTGTGTCTGACGTGGAAACTGGCTGGAGTGTGTCTGACGTGGAAACTGGCTGGAGTGTGTCTGACGTGGAAACTGGCTGGAGTGTGTCTGACGTGGAAACTGGCTGGAGTGTGTCTGACGTGGAAACTGGCTGGAGTGTGTCTGACGTGGAAACTGGCTGGAGTGTGTCTGACGTGGAAACTGGCTGGAGTGTGTCCCGACGTGGAAACTGGCTGGAGTGTGTCTGACGTGGAAACTGGCTGGAGTGTTGTCTGACGTGGAAACTGGCTGGAGTGTGTCCTGACGTGGGAAAACTGGCTGGAGTGTGTCTGACGTGGAAACTGGCTGGAGTGTGTCTGACGTGGAAACTGGCTGGAGTGTGTCTGACCCTGGAAACTGGCTGGAGTGTGTCTGACGTGGAAAACTGGCTGGAGTGTGTCTGACGTGGAAACTGGCTGGAGTGTGTCTGACGTGGAAACTGGCTGGAGTGTGTCTGGCGTGGAAACTGGCTGGAGTGTGTCTGGCGTGGAAACTGGCTGGAGTGTGTCTGGCGTGGAAACTGGCTGGAGTGTTGGGGCTGGCGTGGAAAAAAATGGCTGGAGTGTGTCTGGCGTGGAAACTGGCTGGAGTGTGTCTGGCGTGGAAACTGGCTGGAGTGTGTCTGACGTGGAAACTGGCTGAAGTGTCAAGCAGTAGTGTGTCATAAGGTCAGTCGTGCCCGAAACATAGTCCATCTGGCCCCAGTTAGTCTGGCTAGGAGCACAGTCCGTCTGGCCAGGAGCACAGTCTGTCTGGCCAGTAGCTAGGATCAGAGGCGGTTCGTCCTCGAACCCCTCTCGAAACTCTGGAACTTGGGTCAGAGGCGGTTCGTCCCCGAACCCCTCTCGAAAGTCCGGAACTTGGATCTGAGGCTCTGTAGACCCGGCAGCGGCCGGCTGAGGCTCTGTAAGCTTGGCTGCGTGTTGGGGCTCAGGATACTTAGGTGAGTCCAGAGGCTCGGCTGCGTGTTGGGAGTCCAGAGGCTTGGCTGTGAGTCCAGAGGCTCGGCTGCATGCTGTGAGTCCAGAGGCTCGGCTGCATGCTGTGAGTCCAGAGGCTCGGCTGCATGCTGTGAGTCCAGAGGCCCGGCTGCATGCTGTGAGTCCAGAGGCTCGGCGGTGGTTGGGACTAGAACAGAATCCGAACTACTATTTTCCAGAATTATTCTTTGACGCTCTGTTTCTAGAACCTCCACCGTAAACGGGCTCTGAAAAAAGTTTCCCCACTCCATTACCCAGCACTTCATCTGGTCTAGGACCTTCAGCTTCTGTTTCCACAAGCTGGGCGAATCCATGAGGCGACTGAGCAGGTCATTAAGGACTGTGCATCTCTTCTGTTCCTCCTTTGCTTGTTCCAGGAAGAATAGGGGTGCAGTCCCTGAGGCCAGATAAGTAGCCAGCGCTACAGTAAACGTAGGGAATTCAGCTCGGGCTGCCTCCAGCACCGATAGTTTGGTGATGGCTGCTGGTTTAGATGGCTCTGCAGGAGCCGCTGCTGACGTGGATGGCTCCGGCGAAGCTGCTGCTGACGTGGATGGCTCCGGCGAAGCTGCTGCTGACGTGGATGGCTCCGGCGAAGCTGCTGCTGACGTGGATGGCTCCGGCGAAGCTGCTGCTGACGTGGATGGCTCCGGCGAAGCTGCTGCTGACGTGGATGGCTCCGGCGAAGCTGCTGCTGACGTGGATGGCTCCGGCGAAGCTGCTGCTGGCAGGTTGAGCCTGGCCGGAGTTGCTGCAGCTGGGGTGGAGTGTTTGCGGCGAGGGCGACGTCGATGTGAGGAGGTGGAGGTGGCCGAGACTGCCGGAGGCAAACCGGAACGCTTCCGACCCGGTATGAGGACAGGAGACACCGGCGTCGGCAGGATTAATCCGGCTTCCTCCATTTCTTGGAGCAACAGAGGCGAGGGTAAAATCTCCACCTCTTCTCCATGCATTTTCCTTAATTCCTCCTCCTCTCGGCGTAACCGTTTCAGCAGCTCTTGAGCTCTGTCTGCTTGGTCCTTTTGGCTGGTTCCTTCTGTCACGGGGTGGTTTTGGATCGGACCAAAATGCAGACAAGAGTTCGGAGAATTCATCTTTGTAAATCAAAGGCTTATTTACAAAGCCCAAACAAATGCAAAAATCCTGCAGGCATGAACCATAGTCCAAATACAACAACTCACAAAATCCTGCAGGTTTTCCCAGGCAAAGAATTCCAGGCGAGGCAAAAACAAACAAAGTATAATCGAGGTCATGGACGAGGGGTGACAAGCAACAAGGAACCAGCAACGAACAATGACAAACCAACTAATATACTGGGGAAGACAAAGGCAGGTAATCAAGGGGAACTGGGAACAGGTGCGAAGAGGAGGCAGGGAAGCTAGGGGACACAGGTGAAACAATTACAAGGCTGACGAGGAGTGAAAAGACTAAATAAACAATAAACACAAAACACAAACCAAGCAAGATAATAAATCAGAGGAGGGAAGGAAAAAAGAATAACTATGAACTAAAAATAAACAGAGAAACTAGAAGAAAAACATAGAAAAAAATAACCATTACCTAAGACTAAACAAAGAGCCCACAAGAAGAACGTAAACCATAACTAAAGCTGTGATAAGAACAAATACTTAAACCATAAATAAAGACACAGAGATATTAAAAGAATCCAGGAGAACAGAGAACCATAATACAGAGACTAATCATAATAATAGAACCATACAAAGTAAAAAGGAAACAACCATAAGGAAACTTAGTGAGGGAGGAAAACAACAAAACACCAGGAGGCAGTAGAGGGAACAAAACAAACTAATAAACATAATAGAAACATCTAGACAAAATAAACCATCACAAGAAACCCTAAAACAAAGTCCAAAATGTCACACCGTGACACCTTCCTCTGCTGAGCCTGTCCTTTTGATGGACACCTGAGTGCTACATGTCCTTAATCTCCACAATAAAAACAGAGCTTGAATCTCCTCCAACGATCCTTCTCCTCGGGGTAATCTTGGTTCTGCCCAACTGCATGGGCTCACAATCATCATTCTCCTCAGTGAGAGGTGACCGGCTCCTTCTCTCATGCCGGTGTGCAGGACCCTAAGTTAATGAGGAGCGACCCACCTCATGTCGCTTCTCCCTCCTTCTCTCTGCCAGCCGAATATCAATGCGAGCAGCCAGGTCCTCAAGTTGCTTCAGGGAAGAGGGGTAGTCACGGGTCGCTAACTCATCCTTGATGTCTTTGTCAATCCTTGCATAAATGCATCCATCTGTGCTGGCTCATTCCAACGGCTATCTGCGGCCAACAAATGAAAGTCAATTATATAGGACGAGACAGACTGATCACCCTGTTTGAAGGACAGTAAGCCTCTTGCGGCTTCACGACTTGGAAGAACAGCATTAAAATCTCGAATGAGTTCCTTGGAAAAGGCTTCATAGGAGGCACAAGATGCAGACCTGTTTTGCCATTCAGCAGTCCCCCACTGCTTCGCCCTTCCTGCCAGCAAAGATATGACAAAAGCCACCTTGGAGCGTTCAGTGGGAAATGATGACGGCAGAAGCTCAAAATGAATTTCACACTGAGTTAGGAAGGCTCGACACTGATCTGGGTCTCCCCTGAACATCTCAGGCGGAGATAGGCGTGGCTCCCTTACCTCTGCTGTTGTCTGTGTCACTTGGGCATGGTTACTCTGTGACGGTGGCGGCCCGGAAACAAGATTGCCAGAACCTAATGTGGAAATTATGTCCTACAAGCCGGAACCCAACCAGGAAAAGGTCTCATCAACGTGGGTGCGCCACTGCTGTGCTGGCGATGGGTCCATTTTTGGCCAGATTTTTCTATTACGAGTCAGAAACAGGCAGACCCAAGATTCAGCCAGACAGGGTAGAGAAGGACATGCAGACGTGCCAGAATCATAACAAGGAGAGTGTGGAGGAACTCCTCCATCTTCATTAATCTACCTATTTTGGGCAATGGAAAGCAGACCTTAAGCAGGATGCTTCCACCACCAGTTTTCTTAAGTTCGAAAGCATCACCATGATTTTCCTTTTATTGTGGCCACACAGTTAATTCTTTGTCTTCGTCTAACCATAAACCTTTCTCCGGAGAGAGCTAGGCTTGTCCATGTGTACAACTGCAAATAGATTTTTGAGCAGCGCTACTTTTATGCACCCTCCTATTCCATGTTGTAACACTCTTTTCACTGTGGACAATGACACTAGTCTTCCAGCATCTTGATGTTTATGACAATGAATTGAGTGGGTGTTGTTGTTACTAAAATTTATAACCAATTTTCTTTCATCTGAGGGGATAGTTTGGGTCAGATAGTTGAAACTTGCAGATAGTTTTGTGTACCAGCAGGAAAGTTGTTGCAAAAACACCTTAAAACGTGTTTTTAAAAGCCTCCCCAAAGAAATGACTTTGATACTACTAAAAAATAGTTTGTCCCAACAAATCAATTAATTTAATGCTCTCTACAATTTCTGATAAGAAGAGTGATCAAATATCCATCCAGAATTATTCAGGGACCGCGCTAATAGCTACAAAAAGTATTTTGTTTCTCTGTAACTTTCTAAAGGACATTTTTCCAAATATTAGTGACCTGAACCTGTATATACAGTTGAAACCAGATATTCACATAAACTGTATTAAAAGACACAACTTTTTTTTTCTCAGTGTCTAACATTAAAACAGACCGAACTTTTTATGTTTTAGGTCAGTTAGTATAAACTAAATTATGCCAGAACAATGACAGATTTTTTTAACGACTGATTTTTTCTGATTCAGAAGGTTCCCTACATTACCTTTGCGTTGTTGCTTGTATGACTGTATGACTTAGGTCAAATGCTTTCACAACAGCTTGCTGGACTTTTGGTCCATTCTTCCTGACAGAACTGGTGGAACTGAGTCAGGTTTGTAGGCAAGCCTGCGCCTGCACACCTTTTCATCTCTGATGATGAATTTTCCATGGGGATAGGATCAAGGCTTCGCGATGGCCTCTCCAGATCATTGTCTTTGACACTTTCTTCCCAGCTACAGCCAACATCTTCATAAGGTCTTTTGCTTTTGTTCTGGGGTTGATACACACATACATATTTTACCCCAAAACACATCCATCTCTGGGACACAGAACATGTCTTCTTCCTGAACAATGTAATAAAGTATAGGAACATTTTTGGTTTTATCTTTATTATCATGCCCCTGTCTTCATGGGAGGTGGGTGTACGCTCACAGCTGGAACTTCACAGACACCTCTGGGAATCAACGCTGGACTGAATCCCAGCAGCAATTCTTTCCACAGCAAATTAAGCTTTTGATAATCACTTAATTAGTGAGATAAATCAGCAGCTGCAGCCCACACAGACATTCGAATACCTGTAGGGCTGCTCATGAAGATTTGTATCCCTGAGAATCTCTCATTATTGCTCTTGCAGGACTCCAGGTGTCCTAAGCTTCCCTGAGCCGTCTAATGTGTTCCCCATCATCTGCATTATCTGCACTTGTATCTTGCATGTGTTGAGTCCATCTTACCACTCAGCTGCTCTCCACTTTGCATAATTCCCCTCATGTCTGCGTTAGTGATGACAGGTGTCGAATCCAATCCGGCACAGGTTTACAGCACAGGTAAGCCTTCTCAGCCTCCTTAGCTTATCTCAGCGCTGTCAGCTGTGATATATCATGAGAGATGGGCAGTAACTGACAGAGCTCGGGTTTTCACCGCACTGACTATCCGTTATCAGGCGGTATTGGTTCATCCCAGCAGGCACCTCTTCCTGACAAGCTGCAGTAATAACAGCAGAGCTACTTTATCAGACTGAGCCCACACTAAAACTCCGGCTGATGGCATCGTTTAATAGGCAGAAAGGTTTTGGCTTTCTGTTGTTTTATTATTTTATTAACATTCCTCTCTCTTGCTCATTGAGTGGATCTGGGGGGATCTTGTCCATTAATAACACATGAGAGGATGTGAAGCAAGGATGCTGATGTGGATGGAGGGTGGAGGAGATGTGCCTCGGTGAAGTTCTGTTTCTATTTCAGTCAACTGTGGTGCTGAGCTTAGTAAGCAATGTGATTCATCATTTTGCTATTCAAACCCACTGAAGAGTTTTTTTTTTCATTGGTGCTACGGAGGCTTCTCTAACAGATGTCTCTTCATAACATCTAAATGAGAGAAAAACTTGCTTTTATGAAGCCAGCACTTTGTAGAAGGTGACCTTGGCCCTGAGTCCCAGACCTCATTTGAAACTTGCTTTTCAAAAAAGAATGGACGCCATTCTCCTTGGTTTTATTTCTACTGTTTCATAGTGTATTTTGACCTCTGAGCATGATAGGTTACACAGTATCATATTAACTCTTGTATTCTGCCATAATATCAGTTAAAGTGCCTTCATACCTTCTAACCCTTTCCTTAAAGCTTTTCACATTTTTCACGTTCCAACGTCAAAGGGTAATGCATTTAATAGAATTTTATGTGATAGACCAACACAAAGTAGTCCATAAATATGAAGTAAAAGTAAAACAATACATGGTATAAAAAATATAGAAAAAGCGTGTGTATATGTTTTTATCCACCATTTACTCTGATATCTCCAATTTGTAAATAGTATGCAGCATTGTGTGATTTATTTTTAGTATAAATACAGCTGTTCTGTGAAGACTAAAGAACTTTAGTGAAGCAATAAGACCAAGGAACACAGCAGATAGTTCATAAATAAAGTGGTGGAGACGTTTAAAGAAGGGGTAGGCTATAAAACAATATCTACTCAGAATGGGGTAATGCACAACTGCCAGGAGAGCATTATTCAAAGAACCAAACAAGTGACCATTGGTGACTTTGGAGGAGCTGCAGAAGTCTACAGCCAAATTGGGAGAACCTGTTAACTATTAGTTATCCACTCCACAAATCTGGCCTTCAGAGAAGAGTGGAAAGCAAATTAATATTGTTCTAAGAAAGACATAAAAAGTAATTTTTAAAGTTTGCCAGAAGGCAAGGGTTGCATCAGTTTTTTAAGAAGATGCTCTGGTCAGAAAGAAAGCAAAACTGAAATTTTTGTCCGACATGCACTGTATGAAAGAAAACTAACACTAACCCTGAACATGCCATCACCATCATGGTGAAACAAGGTGGTGGCAGCATAATACTGTGGGATGCATTTTTTTTCAGCACGGACAGGTAGGCCGGTCAGAGGACAACAACCCTAGACAGGGTAAGACCTACAATGAAATGGTTTACATTAATGCAAATAATGTGTAGGACATGTGGTAATGCTTGAAATTTCATGTTTCTTAAACACTTTCCTTTCAACCTGACTAGCCTTAAGCTACTTTGTTAAAGAAAAATTAGCTAAATAGTTTTCTGTGCATGTGCAAAGCTTGTAGAAATCATACAGCTAAAGACTTGGCAGCTGTACTTGCAGTGAAAGGTGGTTCTATAAAGTATTAACTCACATGGGCCGAATACAAACGCATGCATCACTTTTTATTTTATTGTATTAAACATTTGTCCTTTCTTTCTACTTCACAGTTATGCTCTACTACATGCTGGTCACATGAAATACATTTTAGTATGTGGTTGTAATGTGGTAAAATGTGAAGAAGTTCAAGGGGGGTGTGATTAGTTTTGAAAAACAGTGTAGCTGCTTACTTGTGATGCTTTGGCATATACCTTCCAGTCTCCTTCTCATTGTGTTATTTCAAAGGTGCCTCTTTTTCCTCGCTGCATATGCTGACATTGATTGCATTTAAGGTGTGTCTGCAGTCTCCTGACCTTTTTCATGTCCCTCAGCTCCTCACATTTCCTCTGCTGCATTATTGTGCTGTTGAGGTCACCGAAACCTGACTTCGCTCATAACGTGCATAATGTTGAAATTATTACCTTCCTCTGTTACATGACAGAAAGTCAATACAGTTGAATTGCTCTCCTGCTTTTTGTGTTTCAGTATGAACCTAACCTGGAGGGACATGCAGCACCTAGTGGTGAGGACGTCTCTGCCCGGGCACCTTATTGCCGGAGACTGGAAGTCCAATGGAGTGGGACGCATTGGTAGGTACTGATTATCTTCTTTAGTCCAAATAAAGCACAGATTATATCTTATAATTGGGGGGTATCTTTATCCCTCTCTGCTGCATGTGTATTTGTTATTTTTGTGCAAAGAAAAATCTATTCTGTGTCCCAAAAATGTTATTGCTTGTTTATCACTACCTTAAAAAAAAGCTGGTTGATTTGATTCTGCATTGTCTGTCTGCAGAGCTGAAGTATTACAGTCATTATTGCTCATCTGAGATTAAATGGCAGATTTTTTTCTGGCAGGAGGTAGAGCCATGGTTCTCGAAATCCCAAATTTGTTATTTTAATCCACAGTCCTTTCACATACTACAGAGCCCCATGGCAACACAAAGGCACCTAGCGCCTTGTTGGGAAACGCTGCAAATATCACTGAACTTTCTTAGGTCTGGTTATTAAAACATGGATTTATTACTTTATGTATATGCCTGTATACGTGTTGTATTTGACTTTGTTTGAAAATCAAAGACTTGCAGATATTGTTTAGAGCTATTTTTAGCATTTGAAAAAGAATTCTGCACAGGTACCTCGGTGTATACAGTCAAAGCAAAAAGAAAGCATGCTCTCTTTAAAGTCTAAAGTGCCTTTAAAATGTATTAATAACTCTTCATTTAAGTGTTGATTTTTCGAAATCACTACTACAGACTTGAATATTATTGATTGGATTTTATTGGCGAAGTCGAGCATAATTACAAAGCTAAAGAGAACAGCATCCGTTGTTGTTTATTTTTTTAGCAAAGTTTTGCCACAGATTCCTGATTGATCTTAGGTCTTGGTTTTGAATGGCTCATTGTAACACAGAAATATGTATCAATCTAAACTTTTTTTGTTTTGTTTTGTTTTTAGGGTCATTGTTGTTTTGGAAAGTGAACCTCCATTCTAGTTTCTAACAAGGTTTTCTCCAGAATTGCCCTGTAATTAACTCCATTCCTCTTCAAATTAACTCTGCCCAACTTTTCTTTCCAGCAAAAAGCTGAAAACAAAAGGAGAAAAATCTTTATTGTTCATGGACCTCAGACTTTGGGACTCTCTTATTTTACACTTAAGATTGGTAGACACAGTGGTTTTCTTTAAAAGCCAGTTAAAAACACATCTTCCTAAATGTCCTTATAACGAACTTGTCTTGCTTTTTTGGGAGTTTCAGGTTGTTCCCTATTGTAAAGCACTTTGTGATTTTTATATCTTAAAAGGTGCTATGCACATCAGGCTTTACTTACTTGACTTACTGTCACTTACTTAACATCAGGATGCTGCCATCACTACCACAGAGTGATGAATAGTGCTACTTTTGCATCACCTACAGCCTTACGTATAGGTTAAAATGTTTCCTTTTGGTCTTTTCTGACCACACCCCCTACTTCAACATGCTTGCTGAGGTCCCTGCATGGCTTGTGGCCAAATGCAAATGAGAACATCTTACGTCTTGCTTTAACCAATGGCTTTCTTCTTACCACTGTTCCATAAAGCTTCGATTTGTACAGTCGGCAATTACTACTTGCCCTGTTAACGGATTCTTCCACCTAAGCTGTGGATCTCCTCAGCTCCTCCAGGATCACCCTGTCCCTCCTCACTGCTTCTCTGATTAATGCTCTCCTTGCTCTGCCGTTCAGTCTGTTTAGATGTCATTGTCTTTTGAGGTTTGAAGCAGTGCTGTACCCTTCATTTTCAGATGGTAGATTGGATTGAGATGTTTGAAGTTTAGGATAGTGTTCTATAACCTAACCCTGCTTTAAACCTCTCCACAACTTTTCCCTGAGCATCATGACTTGTCATTTAGATAAGGTCCAAATGGAAAAGCCTTGTGTGAAATACTAAAAGTCCTGTTTTTTTTACTATCATGCAGAGCTCTCATAAAGTCCCGCCACAATAGGAATTAACTTCCTGTTTTTGACTGGCAGCACCTTTATTATTTTCTCTTTCAGACATGTTGTATTACGTTTGCTCCTTGTTTTTTGGATCATTGCCCTGTCGGGTAATCCAGTTTTTCACCAGCTTTGCTGTGGGACATTCTGCCTCAAACCTGGTTCTGGAATAGTTTTGTATAATGAGGAGTTAATGGCGGACTCAGTGACTGAAAGGCACCCAGGTCCGGTCGCTGGAAAACCAGCCCAAATCATCAGCCCTCCACTATAATGCTTGTGAAGAATTTGTGTTTCATCTAACATGGCACTGTAAATTATGACAAAGCTTTAATCTTAACTGTGAATCATTCAGATGCAATTTTGATAAGTTGAGCTTTCACTACAGAGAAGAAGCTTTCTCCTGGCCGTCCCTCCAAACAAGCCATTCTTGTTCAATCCCCTTTCCAGACTGATCAGCAGTAGCAGTTCGCTTTGACTATTGCTGAAGTCTTTACACCTTGGGATTGTGTTGGCCCTCACCTGTATGCACCAGAAGTCGCAAAGTTTCTGCTTTTATAGAGGAGGTCACATCTACTGATGATCAATAACGACTGGCTGCTAGTTTTTCCTCTTAATTCCTATGAAAGCAGCAAAGTTGTACCATATTAGACCAGATCATCTTTATATCTTAAGAACATGAAAGGTTGGAAGAGGGTGTACCTTCATTGTATCTTAACTGTGGTAGCTTTTCTCTTCAACTCTGCTCCTTGCACATTGCTCAGAGAAGCATGTTTACCAGTAGCAAAATCTTGTAGACTTTTGTGGAAACAGGCACCAAAAATGCTTTCACCTAAGAAAAGTGTGGTTCTTATGTCAGCCTCTATGTCGGCGTAATGCACGGCTCCAGCACATGAAACTGCATGTTCACTTAGGGTTCTTTCAAATGATGCCAACAGCAAGCTGTTTGTCCATACCTTGTGAGGAAGGGGTGTCTTTGTGTACTTTGCCTGTTATTCTCCTGCCAGTGGCTACCAGTCAGACACATGCACCCTTCAGACAACTAAGATAAGATGGAAATGTTCTGATGTCTCCCTAAAGATCTTTTGCATTAACACTTATATTATTGGTGGCTGTAGAAAGGGAAAGTAGCTGACTAGATCTGTTAATTTTTTAATAATTATTCTCTGAATAAAGGCTCTGATATTGCATTGCTGAAGAGAAGATTTTCTGCACTTCTGGCCCACATCAACATGCCATTATCCCCACGTAACTTAATCTATTTTCTTTCTCCTTAGTGAGTCACTCGTATGGATATGGTTTGCTAGATGCAGGTGCTATGGTGAGTTTGGCACAGAACTGGACAAAAGTGGGACCACAGCACCAGTGTGTTCTGACAATGCTCACAGAACCAAGGTTAGAACAATGACTTTAAACTAAACGTGTGTGTGTGTGTGTGTTTGTAAATATGTGTGTGTATATATATATACTCGTACTCATACTCGTCATCCTCCGCTTTATCCGGAATTTGCTTTTATTTATTTTGTATATATATATTCCTTTAATTTAGTTCTTTGTTTATTTCAGAAGTACTGAAAATGCAGTAACACATTAAAGCTCTACCAACCCTTTGGGATTATCTTTTTTATGATTACAACCATACATAGTTGTTCAGCTACTATCATACATAGCTGATTATATTCTGTTAAGCAACCATCATGATGACTGAGTTAATGCAAGGATATGATATGATATGATATGATATGATATGATATATGATATGATATGATATGATATGATATGATATGATATGATATGATATGATATGATATGATAGACAAGTACTTAAAAATGACATAAATGAAGAATAAAGGGGATGTTCTTTAAAATGGACAACCCTGATCCAGACTGTCAGTTTATTTAACAAGCTGAAGGATAAATGCCACCATCTCTGAGTAATTTATTGATATAGGAATGTGTATAGGTGCATCTCATAGTCATCTAGACTATTATCAAAAAATTAATTGATTCAGTAATCAGAAACTCATATTATGTAGACTCAGCGGCCCAACTCTTTTCAGCTGAAAGTACATTTTGCAAGTCATTTGGATATCAAGGTCCCACACTCCAGCATTAGAGTTCAGTGGAACATAGTTCAAGTTCCTCAAGGCCCAGTGTGAAGTTTTCACGTTCAGTGATGATTTGATCAATTCAATTCAATTCAGTTTATTTATATAGCGCCAATTCACAACACATGTCGTCTCAAGGCACTTCACAAAACTCAGGTACATACATTCCAATTAATCTTAATCATTGAACAGTGCAGCCAGACCCCCCCCCCCCCCCCCCCCCCCCCCCCCCCCCCCCCCCTCTGTATTCGCATTCACCCTCCTCCCGGATGAACATGTAGAGACAGTGGACAGTCACTGGCGTTGACTTTGCAGCAATCCCTCATACTGAGCATGCATGTAGCGACAGTGGGGGAGGAAAAAATCCCTTTTAAAAGGAAACCTCCAGCAAAACCAGGCTCAGTGTGAGCGGCCATCTGCCACGACCGACTGGGGTTAGAGAGAACAGAGCAGAAAACAAAAGAGAACAAAAAAAGCACTGATCTAGGAAGTACTTTCTATGGGAAAGGGGAAAGGTAAAAATTTTTTAATGGATGTAGCCCCTTTTAGTTTCAACCCTAGAAAGAAGGAACAGATAAACCGGGAACCCCATTTTTCAAGTTTTAGAGTCTGAAAAAGGCACATAGATTTTAGTTACAGTAAAAGGGTTTCAGTCAGCAAGCTATGTCTAGGAGAAGGAAAAAGGTTAAACACTGAAAGACAGGGCCAAGTGGATCATCGGTAGAAGGGTGAAAAGGGCTTAAAGTTTTTGCCAGCAGAAGCTTGGAAAAATTCCCCTCACCAGGAAAGGTGTTACAGGTAGACACAGAGTCAGGCTAGGTGTAGCTTCTAGGAAAAAAAAAGAGAGAGAACAAAGTTAAAAGCTGAAATAACAAAAAAATAATACAAAATTGAAGGGGTAGTGTGAGAAAGTAGCGAAGAGGGTAAAAGGGTCATTATGTCCCCTCCAGCAGCCTAAGCCTATAGCAGCATAACTACAGAGATAAAAAAAAGCTCAGGATAACCTGGGGCCACTCTAATTTATAACCTTTATGAAAAAGGGAAAAAGTTTTAAACCAAAACCCCCTTAAAAGTAGACAGTTTGTCCATCTAGAGCCCCCTGATGGCCATTGTTTATACAAAAAACCACAACGATTGGGGAAATA
The DNA here is from genome assembly GCA_036173005.1 of Crenichthys baileyi. Taxonomy (NCBI): domain Eukaryota; kingdom Metazoa; phylum Chordata; class Actinopteri; order Cyprinodontiformes; family Goodeidae; genus Crenichthys; species Crenichthys baileyi. The sequence goes on along the minus strand of JAHHUM010001769.1, from coordinate 469,572 downwards.
CCTCTCTCTGTCAGATTGACCATAACCATTTGGAAAAGATTTGGGGGGTCATACAGGTAGCAAAAAAATGGAGGCTGTGGTTTCACCTCAACCTAACTGACCCGGGTTTTTAGGCTAAACCTGACTCCCCCTTTACTCCCATCCAAAACAAGGGGAAAAAGAAGACGGAGCTAAAAAAAGGAATAGCTCAGGAAAACCCTAAGCCACTCTAACCTCTATGCTTTTATCAAAAAGGGGAAAGTTTTTAAGCCTACCTTTAAAAAGGGTAAAAAGGGTGTCTGCCTCAGGAGAGGAGCCTGATAACAAAAAGGGATCTGCCTCCCATTCTACTTCTAGAGACTCTAGGAACCACCATAAACCTGCAGTCTGAGAACGAAGTGCCGGGTTTTGGGAACGTATGGAACAATCAGAATTCTCTGATGTATGATGGGCAAAAATCATTAAGGGCTTTATATGTGAGGAGGATAATTTTTTAAAATTCTATTCGGATTTAAAACAGGGAGCCAATGAAGGGGGAAGCTAAATAGGGGAAATATAATCTCTCTTTTTAAATTTTCATCAGAACTTTTGCTGCAGCATTTTGAATCTGCTGAAGGTTTTTTTAAACTGCATTTTGTGGACATCCTGATAGTAAAAAATTACAATAGTCCACCCTTTGAAGTAAACAATGCATGGACTAGTTTTTTCAGCATCAATCCTGGACAGGATTTTTTTCAAATTTTTTGGCAATGTTCCGGAGATGAAAAAAGGGAAAATCCTAAAAACCCCTGTTTAATTTTGGGTTAAAATGACATGTCCCTGCTCAAAAATAACACCAAGGTTTTTAAAAACTTTATTAAAAGGGGTAAATTTTTAATTTGCTATCCAGGTTAAGTGTTTGGGGGGCCTAACAGTTTCCCTTTTTTAAAAACCTCCGGGCCCAAGAACACCCTTCTGTCTTGGGCTAAAATTTTGGAAAACAGAAAAATTTTTGTCATCCAAGTTTTTATTTTCTTCAAGACATGCTTGTAGTCTATCTTAAATGGTTTGGGGGTCATCAGGATTTATGGATAAGTAAAGCTGAGTATCATCCGCGTAACAGTGAAAAAAATTTTTTAAAGCTGCCCCGATAAAATTTTAAAACCTATTGGAAGCATATATATAGTAAAGAGGAATTGGGGCCCAAGTACTGGGAAACCCCTTTGGGGACTCCACCAAATTAAAACCCCGGGGTTTTAAAAAAATGATTTTTCATTTACATGAACAAAAAAACTGGAATCTGTGCAACAAAATAAGATTTAAAAAAAGTCCCAGCCCCTGTTCCCCCCGTCCCCACATCTTAATTCCCAAACCTTTCTAGAGAATTTTTTTGGTCGATTTTATCAAAAGCAGCACTGAGATCTAAAGAACCCGACAGACACAATCCTTTTTCTGGGGAATAAAAAAAATCATTAGTGACTTTTTAGCAGAGCTGTTTTTAGTGGGTATGATGAGCTCCGAAACCTGACTGAAACCTTCAAAAAGGTCATTGCTGTGTAAATGCTCACACATTTGATTAGCAACTATTTTTCCTCAAGAATTTTGGGATAAAAATGGAAGATTGGATATCGGTCCGTAATTTATTAAGTCATCTAAATCAAGCGAAGGTTTCTTAAAAAAAGGGTTTTTAATTACAGCTCCCTTTAAAAGCTTGTGGTACATACCCATTTCTAAAGAAAAATTAAATCATATCAAAAAGGGGGCGGGTAATCAGAGGGAAACTTCCTTAAAAAATTTTTGGTTGGGTTTTGGGTTTCTACCCATACAAGTTAAAGGGTTTTAGATAGCCAATTTTTTCTGATAACTCAGGAACTCCACAGGATCAAAACAGCCCAAAACCCCAAATCAGGTCAAAACAGTTATTTTCCAATGTTTTTTCCCTTTGCTGGGGATGAAGTAATCACCCTTCGGGAGTATGCCCAAAGATTTTTTTTTCCCTTAATAAATCAATTTTATTTTGGAAGAATCCCATCAAATCTGACTGCTGAGAGCTAAGGGGTCAACGAGCTATACTCTGTGTAAGTTTAGCAACTGTATTAAGAGAAACCTAGGATTATTTTTGTTTTTCTTCTTTAAGGAAAAAGAAATAAACTGTTTTAGCTTTTGGGGAAAATGTCTTTTTATCAAAGTAGGTTATTTTTCCCCGATTAAATAGGAAAAACCTCCCGGTGGGGTAAACGCCATTTTCCCCTCCAAATTTTCTAAGTTGTGCTTTAAAGTAAAGCGCTCTGAAATTTAAAACCCGGGAGGGGCCCGCCTCCTATGAATAAATTTTCCCCTTTTTTTCCAAAGGGGGCCCGCTTGTCCCAATGCAACCCCGCAATTGAAGTAACACCCCTGAAAAAAAGAATCCCATTTGTGAAAAGGGGAAGAAACAAAATTATTTTTCCCCCCACTCTGTTTTTTTTTGATAAGAAAAAAATTTAAAAGTGGAAAAAGATTCTTTTTAAAGGTTTTACACATTGTCTGATAATGAAAAAAAAAAAAAAAGTCTACAAAAGAAATTTTTCCCTTTCAGGTGTGGAGTACTCTGTTAAAATTTAAAATCAAAGGTTTTTTAAAAAAAGTCAAAAAAGCACAGGGTTGTGAGAAAATATTTTAGTCTTTACAAATCAATGCCCTATGTCCGCACAAGGTTTAAATGAAGACAAACGTGGTAGGGTTTTTAAAGTTTTTGAGTAAACCAAATTTAGTTAAGATACTTTTTTATAGGGTATATTTAAGCTTTCACTTTTTAGTTTTCAACATGAATTTAAAAACCCTCACTATAATAATTTATCTGTATTTAACACTAAAAACGATTTAAAAAATCTGAAAACTTATCCAAAAATTGGAGTAAGGGCCGGGTGGACGGTACAAAACAAAAAACAGAAGGGGTTTTGTGTTTTGAAATTTGGATGAGGAAAACTAAGGATTAAATATTAAAAAGAGTTGTACTATTGATTTGGCCCGGGGACTAATCAATAAACGACTAAAGATGGTTGCTACTCCTCCCCCTTTGCCCAGTTTTTGGGAATGTGAAATTTAAAAAATTAGTGGGAGTTGACTCATTTATAGTAACATAAACCCTTTTTGGGGCCAGGTTTTTGTGAGGCAAAATAATCAAAACTGATTGTCACAAATCGGTCACAACTAGCAATTTTTTTGAAGAGAGAATCTTATGTTCAGTAAAACCCTTTAATTGTTTTTTTTTATTTTTAGTCCCCGGTTGGGTTTATTTTTATTAGATTTTTTTATTTCCTCTTTTTTTGATAATTTTTTTAAAACTATTCAATTTTTTGGCCAGGGCGAGACACTATCTTAATAGGTAATGGGTGGGTACAGTACAGAAGCTGCAGAGAGGAGTGTTAAACTACGACCCGCTTCCTGGGCTGAACCCTGGGGTTTTCAGAGTTTGGGGAAATAATAAATTTGGCCCGATCCTTTTAAAAAAGGCTGCTCCATCCAAAAGGGAATGCCTCTCTCCGGATCAGACCAGGTTTTCCCCAAAATGTTCGCCATTTTATCAATGAAACCCCACATTGTTTTCTGGACACCACCTAGACAGCCAGCGGTTGAATGACAGCATGTGGGTAAAAAATGTCATCACTGGGGCAGATCGGGGAGGGGGGCCAAAAAAAATTACGGAGTGACCTTGTTTTTTGGGAAACTTACCCCCACCCAAGCCAAATAACTTTAGTCCCTTTCCCCCTTGGGGGTAAACCGGGGGTCATTACCCCCACGTGAAAAACAATCTTTTCTGTATTTACGGGTTAAAAAAAACCTTGCCAGCAGTTTCAGGTATTTATTTTTATGTCCCCCCCGTTCTGGCCCCCCGGCAGAATTTGACTATGCTCGCTGGTTCTCTATTTCCACTTTTGACATGGAGCCCGCCAAATTTCCCGAGTTGGCTTTTTCAAACGGTTTTGTCCCCTGAGGGGGGGAAAATCTATTTGAAACCCCAAAACGGGTTTTGGGGGGCCTGTGGGCTGCGATCTGGACTATGTTCCTAGTACCTTTACCCCAGCCCCGGGCCGAAAATTTCCCCGGGTGCACGGGGTCTGCTGGGGGGACTGCTAAAGGGGGGCTACCCTCGGTGGCTCCCCCTAGCTAAAGGGGGGGGCCCCGGCTATCTGCTGGTTTTTCAACGCGGAGGGCCTGCCCCCCAAAAAACCGACCCCCCCGGGCCCCCAAAGCTTTTCAAAAAAACTACATTTATTTAAAACGTACCCATCATCACTAAAAAAGGGGGCGAAGGGGGTAACTGAACATCTTGGGACCCGAGAGCAAGGGGGAGGAGGGCTCCCAAAAGAGAAAAGCAGAACGGGTAGCCCTGGTGGAGCTAAAGCTAAATCTAAGCCTAGCGACCCCTTACCACTAAAAGAAAAAAACGTGTAAAAAACGGAGAGGCCCCCCAAAAAGTTAAAAACAGCAAAAGAAAGTAAAGGGGGTTTTTTAAAAAAGTGCTTTTGTATTAAAAACAAGGGAAGAAAATATAACGTAGAGAAAAAATCGATCAAAAAGAGAGGCCCCTTTACACACCAAAAAATCCACCCCCTGCAAAAAAGGAAGTTTACGATAAACCCCTTAAACCCCCACCTTACCATTTTCTCACTGGGCCCCACTGATAAAAAAGGACTGCACGCTTTAAAACCCCTCCCCAGGGGGAGTGAATCCAAAACCCCTTTATTTTTCTGGTGTTACTCAGCAAGCTCTGTGGACTAACACCACAGAGCTTTTAGGAAATACTAGAGAACATTATGCTTCCCCATGCTGACAACCTGTTTGGAGATGCTGATTTCAATTTCCAGCAGGACTTGGCAGCTGCCCACACTGCCTAAAGTACTAATACCTGCTTTAATGACCATGGTACCACTCTGCTTGATTGGCCATTAAACTGACCTGACCTAAACCCCACAGGGAATCGATCGAGTATCATCAAGAGGAAGGTTGAAAACTCTAGACCCAACGATGAGGACTTTTGGGTGAAACCACAATCCCAAAACCTCTTCCCGGGTTCTTTAAAAAACCTTTACCAGCTAAAAAGCTGTCCCTCTATGCCACACGGAAATGATTAGTAAATTTAGTCAAAAGGGGGGGGGCCTTTTTTTTTTTTTGGCAAGTAAATTTGGGCCACATACTTAAAATTGGGATTCTAATTTTTTAGTGAAACTGAATTTTGGTTTTTCATTAGCTGTGAACCATGATCACCTAAATAACAGAACTAGACCCTTTGAATATATCACTCTGTGTGTAATAAACCTGATATAATACGGGTTAGAATTTTTTTGTTTAGTTAGTAAATTCAATTCTGTGGGTTATGTGTGTGTCTGTATAACCTTGTGTGGATCAATCCCTGACAGCACATACCCACATTGTGTGGACATTTTGCCCAGTCCACACAAGGAAAAATGGTGAACTGCAGAGGGTTTTAGTTTTATTAAATCCACTCGCTGGCTCCTCATCCCTCTCAGCATCTTTCCTCAGGCCGTTGAGGACATTTAGATTCTTAGAACAGTGTGATTGCCTGTGTCAATTTTCTGCAACCACACAACATTAACCACTCTCCCTTCCTCTCGTCAACGCTGCAGAGACATCGGGAACAAGCTGGTATTCAGCAAGAGCGTGGATGCCTGCTGGGGACGACCGGAGTATGTCCGATCTCTGGAGCACGCTCAGGCTCGCCTCACTCTTTCCCACAACCAGCGAGGAAAATTGGCCATTCATCTCATCAGCCCGCTGGGCACACGTTCCACCCTGCTGTTCCCGAGGTACACAGTTAAACGCGGTGCTCCAGATGTCGATCCATGATGTAAATCTTCCTTTTTTTACTTGCCTTTGTGTCACAGGCAAACAGACTCAATGTGTGATTGTAAATTTAAATTCTGGTTGCACTGAGGGCCTCCCACAGGTGTTCTCGTACAGAAAAACACAGAAAGGGAAAAAAGATCAAATATCATATAACAAATATGCCTTTTCTTGTTATCTGTTAAGGCCCAATGACTATTCTTCAGAGGGGTTCAACGACTGGGCCTTTATGACCACCCACTCATGGGATGAGGACCCCCAAGGAGAGTGGACCCTAGAAATAGAAAACGTTGCAGCTAATGGACGTGACTATGGTAAATCGCTCATCATCATTACTTGTTCACTTGTCCACCCGACCAGCTCCAGTCTTGCGGAATGTTTTCACGCTTAATTAAATAGTCCCTTTTGAATTTCTCTTTCAGTCGTCTTCTAGTGACACAGTTTGTAATTTTTTCTGCCTCACAGAAGCACATCCAGATTAAAAGTCGACAGCCGCTACAAGACAATATCTATATAACAGCTTTTTGATCAAAACATCTGAACAAGGTTTTTAATTCCAACATTTTGGACTGTTTTTTTAGCTCAGAATCCAGTTTATGGTTGTGAAGAGTAAACATCTCAGAGTTTATCCTGTGGCTCTGTTTACTCAGAGCTGCAGAGAAAAATGAAATAGGAGCACTTTCTCTTTTTCTGCTGGTGTCGATCCTCCTCCTGAGTTGTGTTTGGCCCCGCTCGCATCACTCGTTTCCTCTCCTTCCACCCCCACACCCTCTTCTCAGCCAGTTCACTCTGTTCTCCCACTGAGAGCTGCTAACTTGATATTTACTTCCATGTCCTGTTGCACTCCTCACTTCTTTGTTTCCCTCTCAGGTGTGTTGAGTCAGTTCACCCTCACGCTGTGGGGCACCGGACCCAGTGTTGTTAACCCCTCATCGCCCGACTTCCCACGACCTTCGAACAACAGCTGCAAGACGTTCGATGCCCAGCAGATCTGCATCGGTAAGAACATGCCACCTCCAGTGACACTCACAATTTAAACTGGATCAAGCAACGTGTTGCGAAATATTTAAACCTTTTTGTTAAGTTACAAGCAAGGTCTTTTATTGGGTTTTGAGATGGACCAAACACAAAGTAGACCAAAATTGTGAAGTGGAAGGAAAATAATATACAGTTGTAGATTAATTTAAGCTTTGGCCACCTAATGTTAAATGTTAAAAAAAAGATTGTTGTGAAACTGAAAGCCTGCTGATATGTGGCCTTAACCTAAACTGACCGAGCAAGTAGAGAAATAATCAGAGAAGCAGCGAAGAGACTCATCTTGACTATAGAGGAGCTGCAAAGATCCAAGAATCAGGTGGAAGAATCTGTTTTTAGTTTGCCTACATTTAAAACCCTGTATGTGGCTTAAACATGAATTTTGCACATAGTCCTGAAAACATCCTCACAGTAGAGCTTGTGGCAGCATCATGCTGTGGGGATAATTTTCTTCTGCAGGTACAGAGAAGAGGGTCAGAACTGATGGCAAGAAGGATGGGAATAAATAGAAAGTCAATCCTGAAAGAAAACCTGTTAGAGGCTGCAAAGACTGAGGTTTGGGGTGAATTTGAGGCACATTTTCCAGTAGGACACCTAACATAGAGCCAGAGGAATGGAATGTTTTCGTTGCTTTCACCATCAGCGGCTTTTGAATATCTAAATACTAGATGTTTTTGCTGTTCCTTATTGCAAAACAGCAAATGTCCGTAGAGACCAATACAACCTCTCCAGCGTTTCTTCACATTGTAATTAGTGGTTTTAACCTGACAAAACATGAAAAGGTTAAAGGGGTGTGTATACTTTTGCTATGTACTGTCTTGGTATTGTTTCTGGCATGTAGTTGTTAAGAAACAGGCCTCAGGTCGGCATGTGTCGAGTATTGTGAAGTCTGGAAGGTAAATGTTGTGAATACAGATTAAGCGTCCACATGCCCCCTTGTGCATCTGTTTATTTGTGCACCATAAATTAGCAAGTTACCATATGTGATACGACCGTGTTGGGCAGAGTGGGAGCAGCAGGTGAAAATAAAATTGCAATAGTGCAAGAGCTGCTTGCTGTCAACAATCTCTACAGAGACACACAAGGTCAGAATCGTTTTTCTCTTTCAATCGGTCAAACTCTCTCTCCTTAATCATTCAGATTAAATCTGCACTCACCGCTAATCCTTTCATTTACACACCCCCAGTTTCCTAATGACTTCCCAGAAATGAAATCCAGAACTGTCAGAAACTAATCTAAATATACAAAAAGAAGAGACAGACAAGAGAAATTATCTGTCAGTGCAAGAGGATAATTACACTTGGGAAGATTTTTGGAAATTCAAAAAAATATCTTGGCGCTGGTGAAGGGGTAAATCTTTTAAGACGATTAATAAACAGTCATTCTGTGTTAATACAAATAAAGTTTTTTCAGATTTCTGTTTGCGTTGAAATGAGCTTAAATCCAGAGCTACAATATAAGATGTTTCTTATAAATAGTCTGCACTTAGGGATGGAGGAGAGGCTACTGTAATGGTTTGAATAAGTACAACTACTGCCTAAAGACAGTTTTTGAGGGTCTCGCAGTCATGCCTGTGGGACTGATATATTTACTGCCGCATCCATCCACTGTTTTCACCTTAGCTGAATTAAGGTCGCGGGGCACAACAGGTCCAGGGGGAACACCCAGACATTCTTCTCCACAGGTACACTTCAGCTCATTCTGAGATCCCAGGGCATTCCCAGGCCAGAAGGGATATATAGAAGGTTCAGGGTCTGCCCCAGGGTCTCTGCTCAGTGGGACATCCCCTTAAAAGCACCAAAGGGAGGCACAGTGGATCAGATGCCAAACCCCCTTAAGTAACCGCTTCTGAGGAAGAGGAGTAGCTACTCTACTCTGAGCCGATTGTAAATCCAAAGCTTTGCTTTTTGGGCTCAGTCCTTTCTTCCAGGTTTCTTCATAGTCTTGAAAAAATATCCAATTGGATTTTACCATTTTCCAAGCCTGGATATGTACCAAGCAAAACTGGAAATGGAAAAATGGTCGCATTTCCAGACTTTATTTCTTACTCCAAAATCTAAAAGATGAAGATAAATTTTTGGACATTGGTTTATATTAAGAGGACATGCTTGGTTTTTTATTTTCCATATGAAAACTTGCATTTTAATCAAACTCTTTGTTTTTATACCACACCGGTGGTTCTTATGATGGGTCTGGTTTTCATAGCAAACAAAGCACCGACAATTCTGTTTTGGATTTTTTTTTTCAAACAAACTAACATAAAAGTAGTATAGATAACGAACCGTGATGAAAAAATCTGTTTAAATGAAATAGCCAAGCAATATAAGTTTGTGAAAATGTCATGAAGTTCTGAAACAACCTTTTACCGCACTGTCAAATCAGAAGCAACTTCAGCATTGTGTTGCCTCATGATTGGTGGAAAATCCAGATAATAAAATCCACTTAGGCAAATGTTTGGTACTGAGATGTCCAGAATGTTTTAGAAACTGCAGTAACAGCATAGAAATTTGAGTCTAGAAAATCCAAGACAGACCAGCACCCCCATTACTGCAGGAGAGTAAAATATGTTTTTTCTCTTAGGTTTTATATCTTTCATGCAGTGATTTTGTTATCTTACTAACAGATGAGCTCAGAAGTTGAATTTACTTAAGCAATGATCATCAAACACATGAGTTCACAGTATGATTGATTGTAGGAGTAAGAAACACATCAGATGAATGTTCCCGATTAACATCACCGCAGATGAGAAAAACCTGGTCAGACATCTGAAGATCGTCTTTATGAGCCAGATGTTTTGAACAGATGATGTGTCTGTTCTTCATCTCGTTCAAAGATTACAGCGGATAAAGGCCTGAGAGTATTAAATCATTCATCATCTTGTCAAGTCAGTTTAAACAAGGCTCAGCATCTTCAGACAGAATATAACTTTAATAAAAAATTTCAGAAATTAAGTTTACAAGAGAAAGTTTGGAAGCAAATTGATCTGATTTCGTTGATATCAAGTTAAAATCTTTCTTGGCTGGTTATACTTGTCAGTCAATTGTATAATTAGCTTGATGTTCATTTAAAGGATATAATTTAAATATGAACCAACAAAAAAAATACAAACTAAAAGAAAATGTAAATAAATGTACCTACTCTATTTCATGGCGTTTTGTTTATACTGAAACAGCTGCTGTGTTTGGTGGGGGTTGGGGAGGGGAGGGGAGAGTGGTGATATATTGGTGTTTTTAAGGTAAAACCAGAGAAAAGTTTAAACCAGTATATTAAAAGAAGGTGGTGCTGCTGCTCTTCTATTTACCTGTTTCCCCCTTCTTGCTCAGTTCCTGGATATTTAAGGTTTTCGGTGGGGTTTGATCATTAGTCACCCTGCAATAATAACAGTAACCTTGAACTCATGATGTTTGCAAACCCAAGAAAACAAATTAGTTGTTACCTTTGCTGTTTAATTTATTTTCCCACTGAGAAATGTGTAAAGGCTCTTTACAAAATACTATTAAATATAATTTAGCAGTACATTTGCACAACAGAATGTTATTATTACACTGTTTGTCCAGCATTTTATTCATCAATTAGTTTTTTTCTATGGGTATTTTTTGTTATTCTGCATGAGAAATGAGAACAATTCAAATAGGAATTTGGTCTGCTGGGAACAAACTACACGGTCATGTTCAGGGATTGGAATTAAATGGAAAAAAAATATTCATCCAATATTGTGGTTTTCTAATTTTAATGGTTTAAAGAAAAAAATGTTTTATATTTTGTTAGTTCTCCATTTAGGACATTTAGGCGAAGCCAGATACTGGCAAGGCTGCACTCGAACCCTGCATTGAGTACAGAACTTGTACACGGACCCATTTGAACAACTGTGTTTACTTTTTTCCCTTGTCTATTTAATTTGTCTAAAGAAATAATTAGTCAAGAAAATAACTGAAGCAAAGTTGCTAATTTTCCTTGTTGTCAGCTAACAAAGGAAGAGCTTCAATATACTCAATTCATCAAAAATATTGGAACAGACTACATAACTCTAATGCAGGTAAAACTGCATCAAATTAGATTAACGTTCATACATCAATCAGTCTCATAAATTCTCAGTATCAACCTGAAACAGTTAAACATTTCCTTTCATGTCAGCTCCGGACACTAAAATAAATCATTACAAGGTTTCTGTTTATTTCTCAGGATTCAGTTTATTTAAAATCAACATGGATTTTCACCTCTAAATTAAAAATGTAAAAATTAACAGGAGCTCATTACCAGTGAAATCAAGAATCACGTTTATTTATAATCAACCAGTATCTACTCGTTGATGATTAACTAATAGATAAACTACATAAAAAATTACTTCTAATCCACACACTACAGATTAAAGAAATAATGATGAAGAAACAGACACTAAAAACAACTATTAAAACGGATTGCAGTTATCAAGTTATCAACCGGTTTCTCAGAAGCTAATTCTGAACTCTGAATGCCTAACATCGATCTGAGAGGGTGATATAATTAAAATCCCAACCCAGTCGGTGGGCTTGCACTTCTGAAACCAGTCTCTCTGTTTGGCTGAAGGATGTGTCTCGGTACAAACTGCAGTCCCACAGTGAGAGCAGAAAGTGAGAACAAAACCCCAATAGTGCAAGAGGTGCACTATTACCTGGGGTTGCTCAAAGGATAGCTGGTGGTGTTTTTCCCTCTAGCACAGGGTGACAGATGCGTGGATGTTCCCAACTTTGTATCATGATGGAACTGGTTGCTGATTTAATAGAGAACGCAGCTTAAAATAAGTTACTGTATTAAGCAGAGCATGCATCCACAGTGTGCTGGAAAAATGTAATTTTTCACATGAAACTCCATACAAAATAAACAAAAGGTGTATGGACAAACAAAACATTTAACAATGGGCAACCAATTCCTTTCTGGGTCCAGGAGAAAGCTTTCTGATTAATTGTGGCCTTGGAGTTCAATTCTGAGGATGAGCTGTTAGGTGGGAGTTGATCAACAAATCAGATGGGCACCCATGTGGAATAGCCCCCAGAAAAGCAACATCATGTTTTCAGATACTGGGCCAACGACTGCTTGGATCAAGGTTTGCTTTGACAGAATCATGGTCCTTCGAGACCACTTCCTAGGTTAATGTTCACATTTCCTGTTAAAATAAAAACGTTACATGTGACGTCCTCATACATTTTTCATTGTTTATTAGATTTTTTTAAGACAGCTTTCCTGTTTTCTCTTTTTCTCCCCTTCTAGAGTGCAGCCTGGGCTTCTCCCTTCTCCTCCAGGGTTGTGTGAAGTTTTGCCCCCCAGGCTTTACATCAGGCCCGCAGCTCCTCAACCTCTCTCTTGAGAACTGGGTGGACTTGTCCTCCGTGCAGGCTTGCCTGCCTTGCCACCCCTCCTGCCTCACCTGCTCAGGCCCAGGACCTACAGACTGCTTTTCTTGTCCACCTCACAGCCACCTGGTCCTCACCTCCTGTCTGCACCAGAACCAGGTCCAGAGGAAATCCCCTCTTACAGGAGGACTGCAGGGTAAAGTAACTGAGCCAGAGGTGAAGAGACCAGCAGGAGCAGACAACAACAGCGGAGAAGCTGAGGAACCGCCGGGACTCAGTGCAGCCCCACCCTCTCAACTTCCCGTCATCGTGGCAGTTCTCAGCTGTGCCTTCATCCTGGCTGCCTTCGTCGGGGTCTTCTTCTTACTCCAGGTGCGCTCAGGAGACGCTTCTTTGGCCTGGAGGACCAACCTGCCCTCTGTGTTTTCAGACACTAGGAGGACACGGCTGGGCCTCGGTTTGGCCTTCCAGCAGGGGCGGGAGAGGAAGGCTCGGATATCCTACAAGGGAATCCCCACTGTGTGGGCGGACGAGGATATGATCGCATATAAGTCTGAATCAGACAGCGAGGAAGTGGACGGTCACAGCGAGAGGACAGCTTTTATCAAGACGCAGAGCTTGATGTAGCTGGATCTGTTTCAGCTGCTGAGGTTTCTCACACCTCGCTGCGGAGGGTGTTGGATCTGACTGTGCAGAGGTGATTCAAGAAAAACTGAAACACAGGCCTTACTGTTCCATCGGCACCCATCCTAATACATTTTGTATTTATTTACCTTTTAATAATTTATCTGATTTCATTGACCACTTTATGTTTGTTATATTCTGCACTTAACTGTCACCAATACAGGGCGTTGCGAAAGTTTAACTCTTTTTTTTCATTCTATCAAATAAAAATGCCAACTTCTTTGGGATTTTATGTGATAGCTGGCACATAATTGTGAGGTGAAAGAAAGGGATACAAAATTTTTCTTCTACAAATAAAAAACTATAAAGTAGAAGGTACACCTGTACTCAGCCCCGCAAAATACTTTGTAGAACCATCTTCTGCTGCAATCACAGCTCAGTTTTGTAGAGTAAGTCTCTACCAGCTTTGCCTATCTAACAAATTTCGAGGATCGTCTTGTATTTGGCTCCATTTATCCTCACATCAACTCTGACAAGTTTACCTGTCCCTCATGATGTATCACAGGGAGTGTCTTTGGTCACAAAAAGCATTTTTGTGGGCGCAGCGCTGGTGGTGTAGGGGGTTAGGCGTGCGAACCATACACAGAGGCCTTAGTCCTCGACGTGGCAACATTTGCTGCATGTCTTCCCCTCTCTCTTCATTCCCATTTCCTGTCTATCTACTGTCAAAAAATATTGGAAAAATAAAGGCCACTAGCGCTGCAAAAAAATCTTAGAAAAAAGCATTTTTGTTGTAGGTCTCATTTGACCTGAGCACCTTCTTTCACATGTTTACGGTGTCCCCTCCGTGGCATCTGGCAAACTTTAAATCGGACTTCTAATGACTTTCTCTCTACAACACCTTCCTCATTGCCGCTATTCTGTTAGGGCCAGATTTGTAGAGTGCATGACTAATAGCTGTCCTGTCAACAGAATTGCTAATAACGTGACTTTTAAAACCAATGGTTTGTACTAGATTTGATTTTATGGTATCAGAGTAGAAGGCGACTGGATACACTTCTTACATCTTTATTTGTAAGAAAACAATTAGGCCGTGTACTGTTTTTCTCCTATTTCACAATTAGCCACTACTTTCAGTTGGTCTATCATGTAAAATCCCATTAAAGTTTGAGGTTGTAATGTGACAAAAGGATGAAAAGCGTAAGGGGTATGAATACTTTTGCAATGCACTGCAAGATGTGTTATGTGCAAATATTGTACTCATCTGTAACCATTCCTAGTTTAAACACATTTGGTGCAGATGGTTAAGATAAGTGGGCTCCAGTAAAACATAAGAACAGTTAAAATGAAAGCGGGTAAAAGGTAAAGTGTCCATGTAACGCCACATACTTTATTTCATATATTTCCCACAATGCAAAGCTATAACCAGTGTTATATGAGCTCTCTCTCTCCATGCTAAATGTCCACCAACATAAAAGCACATACGTTTGCGTTGTAATGTCCATCCTTACATGAGCCACACGAAAATTTCAACCTCATCCTGATCAGTAGGCTGGGGTCTGTAAAGAGTGATCATAACTTGCTGTAAGAAAAAAATAACACATGAAACCTTTTTAACCATGCAGCTCAGTACTTTATCAAACACGCATCTGATAGATCACAAAATCCAAACCAGGCTTTGATAATTTTCTGTTTTATGTATATTTATTTCCTGGCAGATTGCAGAGTGGGGAGCTAGGATGTTTGCTTGCTGTGCATTAATAGTTGGAACACTTTAATTTGAAGATTTCTGCGTCACAGTGGGACCCCAAAGTAAAACATCCCGCAGGCTCTTTGAGCGGGAAACTATGGAGGATGTTCAGCTTCGGTTGAGCCACAGTAGGAAGACATATCTGATATATCACTCAGAGAAACTTACTGGCTCATAGAAATGCACGTTTTTTTTCTTTCCTTTTTAATAACTTTAAAATATGTTAGCCCAAAGCTGCCTGGTGACCTTTGGCTGCTTTGTCCCAATCAGTAGCTGCTGGTAAGAAATATGATCATTTCCTTCTCATTTTCCCCTCAGAGTGTGCAGTATATTGATTTCAGGAGCTGCTCTGCCAGAACATTTCCATCAAGGTGAAGTTCCCTCCCTTTCTATTGTCAGCTACATACATTAAAAAGACAGCCACATGCTTTATTTCCCATCTGTGTAGACTTGGCTCTACACAGGCTCAATCAAAGCCTTTGGATCTAATGGCTGGAATAATTGCAGTTACTGAAAAAATGAGATATCTTAAATTGCATTTTCTATGTTTGTTTTATAGCTCTTTTTTAATTTAACTGATAATGGCTGTTTAAAGTTGTGGAGAAGAGTTTCATGCTGGATTAAAAAGACGTTGACAGTGGCATCAATGTGGCTGTTTTTTGTTTTTACTGCCAGCTTTTAAAACTTTGAGGGTTTCAGGCGGCTGAATTTCCTCCCTGGATGCACCAAAAGCCACAACAGAGAGCAGATGGTTCATCACTTCTTTATTGCCGAACATCACTGTTGCAAATGTGTTTCCTTCACTCGGAGCGTCAGGCTTTATCAGGGTGCCAGCATTCTGTCTGTTGCATGTATCAAGCTGCAGTAAGCTGCGCTGCCAAAACGCCTTCGAGAAACAGTTCTTTCCAGCTCCAAATAAGAAGAAATTTCCTGGTTTAAATGAATTTAAGTCAGTCTACAGTTCCATTCAAAATAATAGCAGTTCAAAATCCCTAACCAAACCGATCACTGTGTCTAGTAGGAACTGTATTTCTACATGGCAAATAATTTAACAGAGACGTATTAGAGTAATCGAAAACCGACAGACCCAACAACTGAAACATGCGTCTTGCTGATAATTACTTTGAAGTGGTAACTTCAAAGTAATGGCAGTTATGCAGAAGAACTACATATTTAGATTTTTTTAAAAGTTGATTGTATATGGTAACTAAAAACTGCAAACTAAATCCTGAAAGATGTTGCAGAAAATGAAACACTAATATTCAAATGGATCAAAGAATTAGGCAAATAATCATCAACGACTAGCCTCAGGGTGATCACAGAAGCTCTACAGTTACCTGTGAGGACTGTAACTATTAGAAGACGCCTATGTGAAGCCAATCTATCGGCAAGAGGCCTCTCCTAAATCACGTTGTTAAAAAAAAAACATGGGCTGAATAGGTTAGTTTGCCAAAAAAAAAAAACACATCTCTGGTGCAAGCAGAAATTGTGCAATATTCTGTGGACTGATCAAAGCAAGTTAATTTTGGGTTCACGGTCTCAGACGACCCCGAACTCTGAGTTCCAGTCACAGTGAAGCATGGTGTTTCAGACATTGTGGTATGAGGGTGTGTCTCTAACCCAACCCATGTTTTTCACAAACCAAGGATCACTCATCTGTTTGAATACATCAAAATATTTAAAGAGGTCACACCACAAAGAAAATGATCCTGAAACAAGTGTTTCAACAAGACAGAGAGCCTAAAAACACTATAAATGTTACAGTTAAAAACCTTTTTGGTTTTTATTAGTTTTTAAAGTACATCCTCAAAGTGGTGAAAGCTAACAAGCAGAAATACGCTTTATTATTCTGCCTCATCAGCTGATTGCGAGTCAGTTTAGATACAGGGGTGTCCAAGGTGTGGTCCGGGGGCCACATGCAGGCCCTGGACTGATTTTGTAGTTCAAGAATGGTTACATACAAGGCCCGCCAGCCCAGAACGGAAATCTTCTTAAAATGGAAAATGTTGGGTACCACAAAAAGTCAGTCATTTTCTACCATTTCTTCCATAGTGGCTTGCGGGAAAGCTGGTGCCCATCTCCAGCAGTCTATGGGCAGGAGGCGGGGTACACCCTGGAGAGGTTGCCAGTCCATCGCAGGGCAACAACAAAAAGGATTAATCTTTTAATAATCATGCTATCCGATTCCATAGTAACTAGGACCTTAAATACCCAGAGACTTACTCAAAAGCAGACCTGGGTGGACCATTATTTATCACACTCTAAAGAAAGAGTGGCCCAAATCTATTCCTGTTGATGAGATTAGACAAGAAATTTAAAAAGTCAACCTCCAAAATACTGAGAAAACTGAATGCAAACCTACAAAACCCAATGCTGCTGCTCAAAAATAACAAAATCCAAAAGTTTACTCCATTCGCAGCGGAGCTAGAGCGGACTGGCAAGGACCGACTGATCTGGCGGATTGATACAACTTGCTCAAACGATGCAACTTCAAATGGAACGTGGACGTAGTTCGGCTGGACAAAAAAAAAGACATCTTTCTACCTCAGGTAAGGGAAGAATTACTGATCACATCATAGAAGAACACATCGAAAGATCGGAACCAACTCCCCTAATCTTAATCCTGTATAAAATTTGCGGGCTGACAACAAACCAAGTTATGCAGAGGAACTTTTTCCTGGATGATTGTAGTTTAATCATCCTGGACTGGAACACCTGATCACAGGTGCCAGAGGTTGGTCGTGTCCATACAGGACAGATGTGAAGCAGTTCCTAGAAACATTGGTTACACAACAAAATAGTTCAGTGATCTTCAAGCATTTCTCAGTTTATACAGTAGATGTAGGAGTTTACAAGGAAAAATCCAGAGTGCTCTTTTTTCAACAGCGTAATGTTATTTTCCCCTTCATTTTCTGTGGAATGATGACAGGTTTATTTCTTCAGGTATTGATTTGGATCAGAATGGTCCGAGTTCCCATTGCATGAGCTTTACTCACCCTTTTTAAACATACTGCTGTTAATTTAAATTTAGTTGTGTGTCTGCAAGAAGAAAAAAAAGTATATTTATCAGCTGCAGTTTCCTCATCTGCAAGGCCGCCGCTTTCTGAACGCACAGGTAAAGGTGGATTCATCCTATGCTCCATAATTAGATCTGCTGGGAAAACGTCCCGCACATTTCGGCTTTGCGTTATAAATTCTGTGGAAGCACTTCACCTCCTCGTCGACACGATCATTAACCTGATTCCGCGGCCATGTAGTGGTTCAGACTGTAATAATCAACTTTAATGCACTGTATATTTCTTGTTTGGCAAAAAGAAATATTACGTTAATTAGTACAGCGAGAACAAATCAGAAGCCCGTTAGCCGATTTCATATTTAGATCAATCGCACACCGTTTCAGGCTCATTAAAGAGGGTCTTTCATTGTCTGTTTATGCTGAACCTGATGCAGTTGAGGAAACAGGACTGTCGCCGTCTGCAAGATGCTTCTTCAAGCACCACCACCTCCACCAAGTCTCTGCTGACACATCGTGTCTCCTGCCCGTCCTCATCTGCTCTACGAAGTATGAAGAGACATTTGTATCTATGTCTACCGTTTGCTAATTTCTGGCACCGACTCTTTCAGTTTCATCCTAGGAGCGTTAAACAAAGAACATGTGAACTTTAATGCTCGGTTTCATGCAGCCAGACTCCTCAGCAGACAGTCCAAGTACTGAAAGCTGGAGCAGCTGGATAGTGAAGTTCTGACAGCATCTGGAAGAAATGGACTAAACTGCTCAAACTGACTCAACGTTGCCCCCTAGTGATCAGGAGTTGAATGCAGGTGCATTTTAATAGTTCATAATTGTAAGGAAATCAGATCAAAAACTGAGACTCGAAGATTCATTAAACACAATTCAGTGTAATTTAACCTCCTTAGCTCTTATTTATAATTATAGCTTAAAGGTAACCCAAAATGTTGTTTGTGAGAATTAGATTAAGACCAATAAAATATTTACATGGAAATATCACCCCCTGAAAAATATGTCCAAACACTGTGCACTTAATACGTAGTTTGCATGCATCACTGCATGAATAGGCTTTGCTTGACAAAAATCCTAAGCGTGAACTGTCATTTTGTTATCTGCCAAGATTAAAGCAAACCAACATTTCACCACCCACTGTGTCTTCAGAGTCAAACGGCCTGTAGTTGTCATGGTTGCTTGTTGACGTTTTTCTACCACTCAACTTTCCATTAATACGCTTGCATACAGCAGTCTAAACAGTCAGTTTTTTTGTGGCTTACTCATATTTGTGTTTTAAAATCCATTTTCTGGGGGGTGTAATATCCAAATTTTCTGAGAAACCGTTAAGGGCTGCACATTAAAGCCGTTGTCCTTCTGCTACCATGGCTTCAACACACTGCCCAAAAACATGACTGATTACCTGGTCTCTCTAAAGTATCCCTAGGTACGAGTGTGTGCATGCACGGCTGTTTTTCCTGTGATGGACTGATGACCTATCCAGGGTGTACCCTGCCTCACAACCAATGACCGCTGGAGCTAGGAACCAGTCCCCCTGCAACCCTGCAAAGAAAAGCAAGTATAGACACTGGAGAGATGTGTATACAGATTTAATCCATAATAATCAAGATTACTTCTGTGTATTTGTTATATATAATATTCATGTTTCACCTTTTGAATTAACATTTTGGTAGTAGCCATTTTTTTTAGAGTTGCATTTGTATTAAGCAGAGTGGGAACTGAATTGTTAAAAGTGCATTTAAAAAAAATCTTTGGGGAGAAATTTGGAAAAGCTCATTTAAATCTGTTTTTCTTTGTTTCCATTCAGTCTCTTTACTCACTTTATCTGCTGAATACAAATATGACTGCCTTCATATATTATCTCAAAACAAAAGGCCCTAAAACAGAAATCACATTTAAAAAGAAGTCAGAGACACTTAAAAACAGGCAGAAAAAAGATTTTAAGACACCAGAAAAAAGTGCAATTGAAGGCGTGGTGACATCTGGTTTGACAGATGTTGGTAACAGCAGGGGGAGGGAGGTTTTCCAGACACATCTTTGACCTCTCACAGGCCAGACAGCTGAAGGTTAGAGGAAAAGCTGCAGATCCACTGTGGGAAACGACGAAGCGAGCCGGGGTGAGATGGCAGGACAGTTTAGAGTGCGAGAATATGGCCTCAACCTTAGACGGAGATGACAGGATCCTTCCGAGCAGCCGTAACTGGCAGACAGACGCAGCGCCTGCAGTCAGCCTCAGGGGAAAAAAAACACGGTGGAGCCGAGACTGCGGTTTGCTTAAAGAAAATAATACTCCGCTGGGAGTCGAGGATCCTTGAACAACTTCATATTAAAAAAGGTCAGTAAACCAAAATTACATTTCTGGGTTTCAGTTTACTAAACGCAGGACTTTTTAGGAACAATACGAATTAGATTTTAGACCTATGTAAACTGCAAAACGTAATTTGATTAATAAGCTTGTTTACCTAATAGTTTACCTTGCCCAACTTAAGTAAGCTAAATAAACCTTAACTGCTTTTACATCTATAGGTAACCTAACTTCAACACCTTCAGTCACAGTAAGTTTTAGACAACTACTGAAATCATTGTTTTTTAAGCCAAACCTTCCTAAAATATAGAGGTTTTTTGGTTTATAATAAAGGAGTTTAAGTGGGAACCATTTTGATTTCAGTTACCTAAAGAAAATTAGCCAATTTTCAAGAGAGATTTTTTCAGGGCTTCACAGGTTTAAACCTCCAGCTTAAAATTGCTTTCAACAAGTCTGTCTACTGGCCTGATCGTTGGCTTTCCAGTTTGGTCAAATCATAATGCAGTTTTCTGCACAATAAAGAGTGTGGCCAAAATACTTCTTAAACAATAAAGCTATTTTTTTTTTTATATTTGGACAGAATCAGCACTAAACGAACAAATTTTTGACCTAATTAAAAGGTCATTTGAGACCTACTATGGAAAATCTGGGCATATGTAAGAATTTAAAGGCAAAAAACTAGATAAACTTTATCCCTTTAAGACCCTGGCTTAAGAAGTAAAAGACAAAACATTGTTTTGAAAAAGTGGTATTAAACATAAGGAGAACAACATTTTCATACAGACTTTTACTGTGTTCAATATCCTTACGACATACTAACACATTGTGATCTTCTGAGTCAAGAAATCCAGTTTGTTAATAGAAAGAACAAAGCAATGAAATAATGAAATGTACATTTTACATTAAGAAGTGCAGAAACTGTTTTCTGGTCACATCTGGGGCATATGAGCTGTGACTTATCTGGCAGAAAATTACACATTTGGGGTAAGATTAGATTTTGATCTATTCCAATGTGTTAAACCACAAAAATAAAACTATCCAGCTCAAATATAGATGGTTTTTGCTTTGAAAATTGTGATTTGACTTCAAATACATCTTTTTAAGAGAGCTAATAATATTTATTCAAACAAAGCAGTACCTGATTGTAGACATAATCAAATTCCCTACTGCGTGCAGGGTTGTTCCAGTTGTACTATATAATCCTGTACCACCAGATGCAGGTACTTCTTCTGTTTTCATCATTTTCAAAGACAAGCTCCTTCCTTTCTGGAATGAAGGGATGCAAACTTCATTCTTGCAATATGGCCCTCTGATGCATATTTATTCATAATAATTAATGACACCCAAAAGTACTGACTGGTCCCTGATAGAGTATACTCCCAACCCAAAAATGATCAACCATCACCAACCTTTAGACATACATAATGTATCTGCTGTTTAGTATGCATGAGGTATAGTCTTTTGCTTAATCTACTGCATATGGTTTGCTACAAGCTCAAGAATGATCGACACAAAGTGGGACCCTGCACATTTTTCTCAACTGTGAAGGAGCAGAGGGACATCTACGGACCATCTACAAGCACAAAGTGAGGACGGCAGAGTCGTCGTCGTCCTTTGTGATTAATGAGAACGGTGGGCACTCATGGGACTCGCAGCTTAAGGATTCGCAGCTCAGGCCTTGGAACAAGACCACACATTCTGATTGCTGCAAAAAACTACAACATTAGACTGATTGGTACAAAAATGATATGCTGATGATCAATTTTCTCCCAGATTTGAAAAAAAATAATAATAATAAGCCCAGACACCAAATAAAGCTCTGAAAATTGCACTCTGATGTGGCACCAGTCCCAGGCCACCTCCACAGTCATTTAGGATATTTACATTCAGTAGTTCAGTCCAGGAGGAGAAAAGATAGAAAAAAAAGACCTTACATAGCAGAACAGAAAGCAATTTCATATCTGATTGCTGATACACATCTTTAACTGGTGAGAAATGCTCGCAGTCTTTCTCCAGATATGGAACGGTTTCAAATTCACCTCAAGTTTTGCTGCGTACCCTTAGATTCTGCAGCAGCAGCTGTTGTCTGCCCCCTGCAGTTAAGTCAGGCCCGTTACAGTGGACCCTGTTTCTCCGAGTTCAGCTCAACAACACAGGGAAACCCAGACCCTGGTTCTTGGTCTCGCTAGTCTGATGTGTGTTTACGGTTTTTGATCCGGGCGGCTCCTAACGCAGTTTGAGCTTGAAGGCAGATATCTCCATAGGGTCCAGGCTGATGGTGGAGTCGTTGGCCAAAGGCGTGCTGGAATGCATCAGGGTCAGGGACATGGGCTGGAGCAGCTGCAGGTCAAGATTCTTGAAAAGATTTGATACAATAATCTGCAGAGAGAAGAACAAACTGCCAGATCAGGAGTTTTAGACAGAAATATTAGAGTCTAGTCAAACTGTCGTCTTCCTGTTGATCTAATTGCCTGCAGAAATATCTCGATCCAAACTTTCCCTCTCTCTGCTCACGTGCTTGAAGCAGAAACTCCGCATTTAAAGTGATGTCAGAGTAGCAACAGCTTTACAAATACTTCAGTAAAAGCTTTCACACATTTAGGCATTAAAAAAAGAAATATGTGGGTTAAAAAAATAGCAGCCATTAAAACGCTGAGAGGTCCACTAGAGTGTTAACTGGTTTTTTTTTTTGGGAAACACTGAATTAAATGCTAGAAACAGCCGTTCTAAAGGTTAAACAAAGAGTGAAACGTGTAATAATGTGGTTAATTTTAAATCAAACCACTGGACTGTAATCTGAAAGCCAGTTATGTTGAGAGAGGAGAAGTAATGATAAATTGACCCTTTCTACACATACCAGTACTGTTCAGAACCGATGTCATGTGGATCATCTACGCATCCACCTCTCCATGGAGAAGAATTTTGATATGGGTTTAAGTTCAGAACAGGTTATTTTATTTATATTTACGGCCTCTACGGTTTGTTTTTAAAAGATCTCTATTCTGAAGTGGGCAGGGCTTTTTTGTTTTATTATTTTTTTTTTAATTAATAATAAAAACTATATTTTGACTCTGGTCAGAAGTTTTATTTATGGCCTTTTATGATGCATCTGAACTCTTTCTTTTTTATTTTTTAAAGGGTGGAATGATGACATTTGGATCGCTCTTCCTATTTATTTGCTAGAGCTCTTTTAATGATGTCTGTTTATGATAATTTTCCTCTTGGATCACCCAGCTGTGTCCACGTTTCAACCATCTTGCTGTTTGCTTGAGGTGAGCTTAAGGAATTTGAAGGTACTTCTCCTTTTTCATCGTTCCCTCTACAATGTTCAGATATCCTTAGCATGACGCTACCACTACCTGGTTAGGTTTGAAAGAATCACTATGATTCTCCAAATATACTGTTGTCACATTGGCCTCAGTTTATGATCGGCTTGGTTTCCTGAGTGGTTGTTGATAATGTTAACCAATCGTCTTCACCCTGAGACTGACGATTAGGATGTAAAGGTTTAAACTTGGACATGAATCGAATTCCAGCAGGAAAACACATTAAAACTGGTTTTGACTTTCCAAAAGCCCCAACTTCAAATAAAAAATTATAGGCCATGCTTAAAAGGCAAGTCTGTGATAGAAGAGCAACCGAGTTAAATGATGTCCACCAGTTCTGTCAAGACTGGACAAACATTCAGCCATTACTGTGCCAGAATTATGTTGATGTCTCTGAAAAGCACGTTTTTTCACAATCTTGCTAAAGTCATTTATCCAAGTATCAGTGGGGGTGTATGAATATATTTGAGTCTTTATGTATAATTGTGACATTGAGGATTAAAGAAGAGAGATAATAAATACAAATTTTGTGCAAGTCTATGTTGTTAAGCATCGTTGCAGCGTGCTCTATATTCAGTTCAGGATGGTTAAAAATAAAGCATAAAGACATTAATGCCAAAGATGGTTGTATCTTTTTGTGTTAGCTTTTTATTTCAGGTTTAAGGAGTTTATTTCAGCCTGCGTTAAAAACGCTCACCTGTCCCCGCGTTGTGGTGCAGTTGAAGCCGAGGTTTTGACCCTCAAAGCCACAGTCCATCGCCAGACGGTGTAAGATCAAGGCAGTGTAAGGAGACGGAAACTGGGGGTCTTTCTGCTCACATAAAGACAGAAACATTTTTATACCTGCACAGAACATCTAAAGCCAAAATATTTGACCAAATCTCCACCTTACCTGAGTCTGGATGCTGCGCAGGTTGAGCAGGTGGATGTCACAGGGAAGGACAGACTTGAGCGGGGCGAACGTTTGAAGAGGAGGGACGCCGCGTCTTTTGGGCAGAACAGGCAGCGCCAGGACCTCGTGGTTGAGCAGGGCGCTGGTCGCGTGACTGACAATGGACGGGAAGCTAGTTGTCCCGCTGTCAATCATCTAGAGGAGGGATGCAAGGAGATTTAACTGACTGGCAAATGACAGTGTGATCATTACCACATCAATGACTCACCTCTAGAGATGCTTCTGTGCTACTACATGACGAACAAGCTATAATCACTCTGTCAGAGGAGGAGGAACGGTTCTAATTCTAGTCCTGGCACACGCAGCACTAATCACACTTTTGTGATGTCAAATTTCAAATTAAAGAGTATTAAGGTGTTTCAGGATGTGATGTACCGCAACAGGCGAGGGTTACTCATCTGTAGAACCAGCAGCAGCAGGATGATAGAACTACAACCAAAGCCTTCCATCCTCTGCTAATGTGAATTCATTTACATGACAAATCATCTCATTACTTTCTCTCACCCGTTCGGTCCTAATGAGGTTTAACTACAGCTAAGAGGTGGAAGGAGGAACAGAAATTCAGCTGGAGCTAAAGACCACGCGTACGGCTACGATCCAGGTTAAAAAGCATCCTCGCTGTTGCCTTGGCAACATTACCTCGTGAACTCCACCACTCGGGTTTTGAGAGAATAAAGAGCACAAAAAGGACCAGAGTTTGGCAAAGAAGCCATCACGCTGAGGGTAATGCGGTGGGAAAAAAGCAGAGAGGGAAAACAAAATTAGCAAGTGAAGAGGATTGGAAAAAGCCAGATGGAGAGGTAATGAGAAGTACGGAGAGGTGGGTAAAAGAATACAGAAAGGTTTAATCGGTAACAGAATAAAGATGTAATATGTGGTAAGTTAAACAACCTTGCAAAATGTCATTCAACACTGATCCAGATGCGATTAACTGGAATTTTAACAGTTATTGTGCAGATAAAAAAATAAAAAAGGTGTAATACTGACCATGTTACCCATGGATCTCCTCTCCAGCAGCAGGCGGAAACGATTCGCTGTCTTCTTGTTGTCTTTGAGACCCTGACCCAGCCCCCGATTATCATCCTGCATCAGCCGCCGGTCCATAATCACTTCAAGATGACCTGAGGGGAGGGCAAATAGAGACAACAGCTTTAAAGAAAAGCCCTTATAATGAACTAAGAGGCATCAGTCAATAAGCACAAACAATTTGAACCATCCGTCATTTACAAACCGTTCCATTACGATCTTAAAGATGATGCAAAGAGTTAGCTCAGTTTACAACATCACAGTATGAGCTGTTTTTCTCTTTAAGTCCCTCTTGGGAGGGAGATATGAAGGCAAGCTAAAAGATGTTAACAGAAAAACACTACATGCTTTTGGGACCTCCATTGAAAAATGAAATATAAAACAAAGGCTATAAATGAGTCACACACCACTCTCCAGACTGGAGACGCCCAGAGACTGAGCCGTGTGCAGCGTGAGGCGGTGGTGGCTGTCCTGGATGTACGCCTGGCTGGACATCGGATAAAAGTTGCCTTGCAAGGGAAGCTTTCGGTAGAATCGACGGGGCTGCATCTGCAAAACCAAATCACAAAGCTTGTTTTATTCTTGAAACTTTGTCCAGTAAAAACAGGTCATCTTTTCCATTTTAAATCACAGAATGCGACCGACCTGAAAGCTGTTGAGGTCTGTGTAGAAGACGTCTCCATTCTGGATGTTGGTGACCAGTCGCATGGCCAGCTCCTTATTGGTCTGATCTCGGATATCCACCATTGTAGTGATGTCTACAGATAAACCATCCACCCCTGCAAATACAGCATGATAATGAATAACTAAACTAGTACCATAAGTAAATAATTAAAAATGGGATCTGTAAATCCTCTTTCTACTGACACATCTCAATAAATTATAATATCATCAAGCGCATTTATTTAAGTAATTTAATTTCAAAAAGTGAAACTGATCATAAAGATTGGTTACAAACACAGATTTATCTCAAGCATTACCTTATGTTAATCGTGATGATTATGACTTACAGCTAATAAAAACCTAATATTCTGGAAGATTTGTTACTTAAGACCAATAAAAAAAAAATGACTGCACAAATGTTTGGTTATGGCCAACTTCTGGCATGGAGACGGCTCTGACCCGACTGCAGACCGTCACTTACAGCTGCTACAAGGAGGGTAAGCCACAAAAGTTATTGCTAAAGAAGCTGACAGTTCAGGGTGTTGTGTTCAAGCATATCATTAGAAAGTTAACTGGAAGAAAGAAAGTGTAGTGTACAAGGTGCATAAGCAAAAGAGATAACTACAGCCCTACAGATAAAACCATATTTGGGGTTTTCATCAGCTGCCAGGCATTATCAAAATGAGTTTATACACAAGCTTCACTTTTGAATTGAATAAAAAAACAAAAAAAAGATAAACTAGTTCTGGCGAAACTCGACTTTACCGAGACACACCTGTAAAAATAAACATTTTTAAATACAAGAATGGTGATATTGCCAAAAGCTATCTGACAGAAAACAATAAAACTGGTATTTTATTCAACATTCTGGCTCATGTTGCACCAGCTGGTGTAAAATGAGCCAAAAAAAAAAACCCAAAAAGAATAATCTATCATGCCAATTTCTGTGTTTATTACCTGGCACGTTGTGGATTCGGACAGTCTGCTCAAAGTGCTGGTATTGTGCCACCACTTCAGAGAAAAGAGGCCCTTCAACAACACGCACTGCAGGTAGTTCTTTCTGGTTATATGGCTGGAAACAGAGAGCAGTTAGACAAGATGTGCTAAAATGAGACACAACAGGGAAACAAATGCAGTGCAGCTGGAGCCTTCATAGTTTGTTTCTTAAATCCCATCTGCCTGCATGCCTGCCCTGTGCTTCCCAGCAGGCTAGAATGAGATGATACCCATGGGAGACTCCATCAAAGACTTTGGAGAGGCAGGTTAACATGTGAGATACGAGCAGGAGAATACCTTTGGTTTTCCATCCGGCAGGAAGAGGTAAGCTCCACTTTTGTCTTTTGAAGGTCGTGTGCCGTAGATCATGAACTGCATTTGAACCTTAACCTCCTGAGGATCATCCTTACGCCTAATACTCTGTGGATGGAAACGTGACACAAACGGAGAGAAAGCAAAAAAGAAGAAAGTGGATGAAAGACTGATTCGAGAGCGACGGGACAAGTCCCTTGAGGTCAGGCTGCTATGGTTTTATTTCCAAATTGAACTCACAGCTTTTTCCTTCAGACAAAACAGATAAGTAAATCCTTAATACAGATTTAAAGTCAACAAAGGCAGGGAAAACACAAACCTCCAGCAGGCCAGTGGTTCCTGAGAAACCCAAAGTCAGTGTCTGACTGCTAATGTAAAAGGTCTGAGAATCAGCTGGCTGCGAGCGTACAGGAAGAGGGTCCAAAGCCCGAGCAGCCACGCCACGCCCTGACAGCCTGAGCAGAGTGTCGGAGCGAATCGTCATGTGTGAGTCAGCAGAGTCGTAAAGGTGGAAAACAGCCAGACCGAGGGGTGGTAGACGGACCATGAATGTTGCCTGGGCCGGATGAAGAAAGGTTGAGAAGCTTGAATTAGTATTAATGCTCAACAAAAGAAAAAAAACCATTTCTGGCTTCATTTTTCTTCATCAATTGAAATACCGAGTGTCAACTATAAGGATGTTTTCACTCCTGAGGTGTTTAGTCCAACAGCTGTACTGAGACCATTTGGAGGAAGTGGTGTTTGTACCGTTCCAACCAAATCTAAATCTAAATTAAATCTGATAAAGTTTTTTTCCTTAAAAAAAAAAAAAATAAGCAATCTAACAGTTTTTAGACCAGAAGCTCAATTATTCATCTTACCTCAAATACCTCGGCACTCATTTGAGTAGCAGAGCTCCACTGAGCGCTCAGCTGCACAGGCAGAGTCTGTCCATCCTCAGTAAGCACCCGCACCCTGACCGTGTTCACCAACACGGTGACGGCGCAGAGACGCTCCTGCTCGATGGGGTTGAACAGAACCAGGTATCTGGTAGAGAGAAATAAAAATGATCAGGCGTGCAGGATGGCATAAGAGTCGTTGAGGGAAGGAAAAACAAAAACAGATGTGGGGGAATGAACATTATACCTTGGTCCTGCTGGGTCCAGCTCGATTAAAGTGCGCTGAGGCAGAGAATCCTGAGTCGCACGTCTGTCATCCTACAGAAGTCAAATATAATGCATTCGGAACGTTAATTGTACGCAGGGTTCTGTCTTTATTCTGCTAATGATATGGTAATTTTACATGTCAGTCCACATTTCCTCTCACCGTCTCCAGGAAGGGCTCTGTCTGGTAAAAACGATAAAACTCTTTGTTCTTCATCACCAGGAAATGAGCAGCATTGATAATGACTCTCTTCAGGCCGATTAGTGCACGCAGTAATCTAGGGAGGTGGAAGAAGGAAAGGGAGCATAATTCAATAAAATGACATGTTTTCCATACTGCACACACACACAAAAAAATCTTCCTCCACCCCTGTGATCTTACTTGGTACCGTAGTCGATGACAACATTCTCCTTCGCTGTGCCGGTGATAGCATCATGATGCTGGAAGAGGCCGACCGACCGTCTTGCATCTACCAGCAGGGCATAATCAGTCACTGGGTAGCGTCCCTCCATACCAGCATGCCGAGCGTTTGCAACGGCCAGGCTGTAAAGAATCTCTGCTCCTCTGAAAGACGACAACAAAACAGTTACACCTCAAAAAGGCTTTTATACAATACTTCATATTCTTTATTGAGCTTCAGTTATGTCGACATAATTGGGTCATGCAGATGAAATGGATGGATGATGGACAGATGGATGGATGGTGCAGGAGGAGGATGGATGGACAAACGAGACAGAGGAACGGATAATAAATCGATGGAAGGATGGATGATAAACAAAAGATTGGATGGAAACAAAGAGAACGATAGATAGACAGATATGGAAGGATAAAAAGATGTATGGATGGAAAAGTGGAAGGATGGGTGGCTGGATGAATGGACAGATACAACCTTTAGACAATGGGATAGGGAATAAAGTCTGGAAATGTGAATATTTTTCCATACATCTGGAAAATACTCAAAATGACACTTTGTCAACCCTCATAGGAACCTTGTAATTATTGTTCAGTAACAGCTCAACAAACCAACAACAGTTATAAAATCTCTGTCACCTGAGATGCGACTCAATCACACGGTCCAAGCTTTTGTAAAAGGGTCTGGAGGTGTAATAACCCGTCCAGTAGTGGTCCTCACGGTCTGCATAGGCAAAGAAATCCCCACTAAGGACAGGAAAGTCACCAGGTCTGGATCCCTGGGGTACTCCATAGGCTTTGTACAGAGCACTGAAGTAGTCTGTTAGAGTCCCAAACTGAGCCTGGAGGAGGCAGACAACATGACAGGAAGGACAAAATTCTTAACTAACAAAAGCTACACAACAGAAAAGGCTTTCATTATAATGTGTGGGATTTTTATCTGAAGCAGATGTCAAGTGATGACAGATTCAAGTTAAAGTACAGCTGTATAATTTAATCTTTCACTGAAATACACTTCATACTGAGAGGTAGGTATAAAAAAAAAAGAAAAAACATATTTGGTGAGGTAATTTGTGACGTCAGGTAAACCGCTCCTCACCTGAACGTGCAGCTCAGGTTGAGAATTCATGTAATCAAACAGCTTCTGGTAATTGGTATACTGCTGATCCCACTCCAGGGCCTTATCATAGCGAAAGTCATCTCCTAGTGGAACCAGAAGAACCTTGCTGCGGTAGAGTTTAGACTTTTTACGGTACTGATCCAGAAGCAACTGTGCTCTGTGAAAGAGAGAAGGGTGAGGAGAAAGAGGAAATTAAACAACAGCTTTTCATGTCCTGAAGAAGCGCATCCTCTGAAAGCTGCATAATGTAGCTACAAAGCTATAGGCACTTCGCGTCCGCCTCCCATAGTTTATTTCTTCTCCCTAGCTGTTGACACTGGCACGAGTTCAAGCTGAGTTCATTAAGGGACCATTACAGAAAACACTGCACTGACAAATCTGCTGTGGGTGCTGCTAGAGGTGAATACTAATATCATGCAAAATGTAAAAAATGTGTTAAAATAGAGAAATGATACCCTGACCAACCCTGGATGTTTTACATTTGCAAATAACCATCCAACATGTTTGTCTATAGATATCTTTAAAAAATAAAGCAAATCCTCACCTTTCTGCTACATTGGCCTCCACCACGGATTTGGGCGGCACTTTCCAGGGACAGTTGATCCGACCTCCTGGTAATCTCTTGAAGTCAAACTGGCAACAGATCTTCGGATCAGGCCCGCAGGTGTGAGGCACATCGTAGCTATAGAAGGGCATCATGTGGCAAAACATGTCTGTGCTGGATCCCGTGTCTGACAGGCCAACAAAGTAACAGAAAGCAAACCACAAATTTAAAATGAGATTTTATGTGACTGAATAACAAAGTAGTGTAAACCTGAGGTGGAAGAAAAACACAGGGTTTCAAAAATGTTTTACAAATGAAAATCTGAAAAGTGTGGCGTGCATTTGTATTCAGCCCTCTTTGCTATGACAACCCTAAATAAAATAAAAAAGGGCAACTAATTGCCTCAATAAGTTATTTGATTTGCAAGTAAAGTCCATATGTGTGAATTAGTGTCGGTGTACATACAGCATTCTGTGAATGATTCAGAGCTTTGTTAGCAGAAATTAGTGAACAAACAGCATCACAAAGACCAAGGAACACAGCAGGCAGGTCAGAACTTCAGATCTTCTGTTGATACTTCACTTTCGTCTGTTGATGCTGCTCTCACACTCAGTGCCTCTGTGAAAACCTTTAAAACAGGCTTAGGTTATAAAACCACAACCCAAGATTCGAACAACTCACGGAGCAATGTTAACCCATCATCCAAAATGGAAACAGTATGCCAACATCTGCAAACCCATAAAGACCTCCCCATCTACCCAAGCTGAGAGGCTGGGTAGGAACAGCACTGATCAGATAAACAGCCAGGAGTGCTATGGTAACTAGAGAAGCTACAGAGATTCACCGATCAGGTAGGAGAAACTATTTACCGAACGATCACTAGTTCAGGCCTTAACGTATGAGTGGAAAGAAGAAAGCCATAAAAAGTCCAGTTTAAAGTATGCCACAAATCGTGAAGGGGACATACCAAACATGTGGAGGAATGTGCTCTGGTCAGACAAGTCAGATGATTAAATTTTTAGGCTACATTCAGAACAACTTGTAAAACTAACAGCACATCAGTAAAACATACCTAAATATACAGCCACAGCTACAATGGAATAGTTTAAATTTTGCCAGAATGGCCTATTTAAAGTCCAGATCTAAATCCAACTGAGAATTTGTGGCAACTGGCAAGAATAAAAGAAAAGAAGATTTTCAGACACTCCGCATCTAACCAGACCAAGCTTGAGCAGTAGTCTACAGAATAGGCAAAATTTCCAGTCTGTGCTGGTCCAGACAAGCCCTAAGATAGATGCAGGTATAATTACAACAGAAGTGCTTGTACAGAAATAACTTGGATATCCTAATACAAATAAACACCAATCTCTCTATAAAATCCCTCTATAATACACTCAAGTTTGAGGCTGTAATATAACCAAATGTGAAAAAGTTCAAGGGGTATGAACGCTTTGACAAAGCGCATTATTTCCACTGCTTTAAAAAAAACCACGCGGTTGACAGAAAGCACGTTTTCCCTCTAGAATTACTCAATGCAAATTTATGAGCTTGGTGTTTCTAAGTGTTGTCTGTGGATGAATATTAAACGACTTAATCGATCCTGAAAGCAACGCGTTTACAACATCTTCCAGTAGGAACAAATAAGCACTAGATCATTGGCAGCCATTCAATGCTTTCAATAATGATAATAAAACCAGTGTGCATTTTCAAAAATCCTCTTTTTTAGAAACACCACAGCAACTGGTTTGGCTCATTCTTGAGCTTGAAGATGAGCACTAAAATCAGAAGACATTGCTGGCACTGGTCCACTCACCCCATGCTTGCCTCCACATAAACTCCAGACTTCTGGTAGATGCAAAGTGTTTCTTAATGGAGTAGTGCACTCTTTGGATCAGCATGCTGGTCACGTTGGCCTTCTTCAGCAGATAGGCCATGGTGGCGCTGTGACCGAAGGGGTCCACTGCCCACCCGCTTTGAGGAGTTATACCTATAACAGCAAGCAAGAAGCAAATATTTTAGTTCCAGGCTTGGATAAAGTCAAGTCAAGTCAAGGTTATTTATGTAGCGCTTTTCAGCAACAAGGCACTCAAGGCCCTGAACATAAGGAAAAACATTACAATGATGCAGAAAATCAAACAACAGAGGTAATAAAAAAAATAAATAAATAAAAAAAAATAAAAAAAAAAAGAGAATAGAATGATGGAAAGGAAAACTGGACTGAAAACTTCACTAATAAAGTTTAGATGGAACAGTCAAATGCAACTCTAAACAAATAAGTTTTTAATCTTGATTTAAAGCAACTTAGGGTTTCGGTGCTTTTACAGTTTTCTGGGAGTTTATTCCAGATTAGTGGAGCATAAGAACTAAAAGCTGCTTCTCCATGTCTGGTTCTGGTTCTGGGTATGCAGAGTAGATTTGAGCCAGAAGACCTGAGAGGTCTGGGTGGTTGATACACTGACAAGTCTGTAATGTATTTTGGTGCTAAGCCATTCAGTGATTTATTGACTAACAGAAGTATTTTAAAGTCTATTCTCTGAGATACAGGGAGCCAGTGTAGGGACTTTAGAACCGGGGTGATGTGCTCCACTTTCTTAGTTCTAGTGAGGACGCGGGCAGCAGCGTTCTGGATCAACTGCAGCTGTCTGATCGACTTTTTAGGCAGACCTGTGAAGACACCGTTGCAGTAATCAATTCTACTAAAGATGAACCAAAGAATTTTGTTTTTCAAGGTCCCGCTGAGACATTAGTCCTTTAATCCTGGAGAAGTTCTTTAGGTGATAGAAGGCCGACCTTTTTTACTGTCTTTATGGGGCCTCTTAAGGTTCAGGTCTGAGTCCATCACTACACCCAGGTTTCAAGCCTGACTGGTGGTTTTCTAGCTGTATTAACTGAAGCTGTGTGCTAACTTGTAAACGCTCTTCCTTTGGTCCAAAGATTATTACTTCAGTTTTGCTTTGATTCAGCTGAAGAAAATGTTGGCCCATCCATGCATTGATTTCTTCTAAGCATTTACCCAGCGCTTGAATGAGTTCATAGTCACCTGGTGACACCGTAACGTATAGCTGTGTGTCGTCTGCATAGTTATGATAACTTACGTTGTTGTTTATTAAATCTGAGTTAGGGGGAGCGTGTAGATATTGAATAGAAGGGGCCCTAAGATGGACCCTTGGGGAACACCACATGTGATTTTTGTGGTCTCTGATGTAAAGTTACCTACTGACACAAAAAAGTCCCTGTCCTTCAAGTAGGATTTAAACCAATCGAGTGCTGTTTCTGAAAGGCTGACCCAGTTTTCCAGGCGCTCTAATAAAATGGAGTGATCAACAGGGTCGAATGCTGCACTAAGGTCCAATAATATCAGCACTGTGGTTCTTCCACAGTCTGCATTTATACGGATGTCATTGAACACCTTGACAAGAGCAGTCTCTGTACTGTGGTGAGCAGGAAGCCTGACTGGAAGACATCAAAGTGATTGGTCATTGTTAGGAAGTTGCTTAACAGTTGAAACACAGCTTGTTCAATAATCTTACTGATGAAGGGGAGGTTTGATATTAGCCCGTAGTTCTGTAGTAGCAGCTTGTCCAAGTTGCTCTTTTTCAATAGAGGTTTGATAATTGCTGTTTTCAGGGCCTGGGGGAAAAACACCTGACAATAGGTGTTTATTATTTGTGTTAAATCAGATGTTATTACAGGCAACGCTTTCTTAAGGAAAGCTGTGGGTAAAACATCGAGACAGCAGGAAGAAGAGCTTAGTTGCTGTACGATTTCTTCTAAGTTTTTGTAGTTTATTTGGTGAAATTGGGAAATTTTGTCAAAATCAGTTCTAGTTGGAGACAACATTGGTACTGGAGTTGATGTGGATGTGCTGACTGCCCCTCTGATCTTTTGGGTTTTTTCAGTGAAGTTAGCAAATTCATTGCAAATGAATCAATGATGTCCAAGATTTTAGAATGAAAGTTATCTAGGAGCTCATCTACAGTGTTACAGGGCAAAGGGGAGGTTGAAGAGTAAATCTGGTTAAAGGTTTCAGCAGCACCGTCCTTAAAGATGCGTTTTCTTATAATGTCTGTTTGGCAAACTGAGTCATTGAAGATGATGCTTTCAAAAATAATATAAAAGTGGTCAGATAGGGCAACATCAGTCACAGACACCTTGAAAATGTTTAGACCCTTAGTGATGATCAAGTCCAAAATATGTCCCTGTTTGTGCGTTTGCTGTTTAACATGTTGAGTCAAAACAAAATTTCTAAGAGTGTCACATAGATCTATTGCACTTCTCTCTTCAGGATTGTCCATATGAATGTTGAAGTCTCCCACAATAATTAAACAGTCGTAATCAACACATATCACAGATAAAAGCTCATTAAAATCACTGAAAAAGTTTGTTTTGGACTTAGGAGGCCTGTAAATATTCAAGAACATGGTTCGGACCGGGCTCTTTACCTGGAGAGCCAAATTTACCCAGAAAAACTTTTTTACACTCTAATAAATCTTTAAACAAAGTGCCCCCCGCCTCCACCTTTTCTTTGCCGTCTGCTCTCACAAAGAAAATTGTAGTTCGGAGGCGTCGACTCTATCAGAATGAGAGCTTCATTAAATTCATGTAACCATGTTTCTGTTAAAAACATATCAAGATCGTGGTCAGTAATAAAGTCATTGATTAAAAATGATTTTCCTGACAGAGATCTAATGTTCAATAACGCCAGTTTATATGACTTAGTTGCTGATATTAACTCTGTGTCTGGTTGTACCTGACAGTTTATGGCTTTTTTGATTGTTTATTACTGTCTCTTGTCCTTTTGGATTTGTTCTTCTGACACGTGTAAGCACAGAGATTTTACAACTATCTCCTATTAGGGGCCCAAGTTTTTCCTGGACATGCTCATTTCTGATAGAGTTACCACTGGGGCCCAGACTGTATCACAGAGAAGTGATTTGAAAGTCCTGACTAGGAGGAGATAGATTAGGAGGTGATGGGGCTCTGCGGCATTTGGAAGATGTTGGTTTATTAGCAGGGCCTCAGCCACGGGGGGTGTTGAATGGAGAAGATGTCAGAGCCATTTGGGTCCCGATCTTAAGAGCTCCTTTCATGATATCAGAATCCAGTAAAGCAAAAATAATAATAATCCTTGGGAGTCGGTGGTAAGAAGTAGTTTTAGTCCATTATTTCCATAATTTTGGCTAAGAGATAAAAAGTTAGGAGTAAAAGAATGCAAGCAAGCAAGGAGCTTAGGAGAAGAGCGTCTGAGCAGGCAGAGAGGCGGAAGCAGAAGCTAAAGATGAGAATGATTTTTTAAGAAATCACACACCACAGCTAGACTCTCTGGAAGTAGCAGAAATCATTTTATCACCCGCTGAGCAAGACGCTACATCAGCTGAAATGTGGGATGTCGAGCTGAAATTTCACTATCAAGCACAGCGAGGAGTGATATATTTTATGGTCATGCGAAGGCAGAAGTCCTAGAACCTCTCCGAGGAGCATCTTAAACATTTCAGCATCAATCTTTGAAATATCAATGTAAGTGCCCAAAAGAGAAATCATCCTGTGATTGAATGTGTTACCCAGATTTCTCTCCAGCCACTGATGCCCCTCAATGAGCTGATCTATCATAGCAAAGTAGTGAGCGTTGGCTTCATCCGTCATCACCCAGCCTCCTGTGACAATCTCTAGCTGTCCTCCGAGAATCAGTCTGTTAAAAAGAAAGGGAGCAAGGGTGAGAATAATCCAACCCTAATGTGAGAGAGTCCCACTAACCAGATAAAAAGCTATAAATAGAGCTGCCCTAATCTGCCAGCAGATCCCACCCTCTGTGTTGAGCGCTGTGCGGAGGGCTTGAAGTGTCTGCATCAACTAATTCTGAAGATAACTGGCAAAACTCACAAAGCTGTGACTCACTTGCGCATGGCCTCCTGTTTGTAAACGTCTGCAGTCTCCCACCACTTGGAGAAGAATGAAATCTCCGACCAGATGAACTTCCTGCGAGGATCCTCTGCCAGCTTCACAACCATGTTGTTTAAAATATGTTGCGTTTGGTCTGTGAAGTACTTGTCAAAAGTCTTGACCCAACCTAACACACAGATGGACCATCAGACTGAACTCTCTGAAACAACAGTTCTGCCATGATTATCAAGCCAATTGAAACAAAAGCCAAAAAAAAAAAAAAAACACAGGTGGAAAAGCAACTCTGATGTAAGATGTGCAGCAAAGACCTAAAAATAAAACTCATATTTTATTCAAAGGCAGTTGGTCTACCCAGAAAGCTTTCTCACTTTATAAGAAAACCAATTCTTTGCGCTTTAAATGCACAATACAAGCCTTATATAATAAATGTAAAATATTCAGGAAACATTATATTTCTACCCAAAATAAGGGTATAACTTCTGCACATATAAGGCTGAATATAAAAGAGTCAAGAAAATTTTGCAGCCCAAAATAAAAACTGTTCCTACTGTTAATAGACAATTTTAGGTCTCTACAGCCTGTCAACATATCAATAACTGTCTCGCTTGCAAGCAAACATCATGGATGAGTAAACAAGTTTAATGGAAATGTCAGTTCTAAATACAATCCTACCCAATCATGGCTCCAACGAGCTACAGCCTTCCAATACCAATATCATCCTAACTTCATTGTTTGGGGCCAAACCGTCAGTCATGTCAGCATTATGGTGACAATAATGAATCAAATTTCTTTATGAATCCTTAACGCTCCTGGCCCACCCAGGTAAGATCAAAAGCAATTGAATTGACTTTCTCGCTACAAACAAGATCGGAGACTTAACCTCTTGAAACTAGGACTCAACTGGTTACAGACATCAATTTATAGCAAAGGTATGAAAAACCTAGGTTTCAAAACTCCTAAGATTTTCTGTCATACCTTTCATAGAGTGCTTTTAGTGAGATACAACAGAAGGTTCCAGAGTAGCCAGAGTTTTAACACAGGGCTTTCCCTCCCCCACCTGCTGCTGCACACTGCTGGTCAGCAAAGACTACTATACTTTTCTCTCACTTACAAGAAACACTAATTTGTCTGACTGAAAATATTTCTAGTCACAAATGAATTAGTAATGAATCATATGTGAAAACTCAAAGGAGCACCACACATAAAGTTTATTAGAGTCTTAAAAAACAAGATAGGGCAAGCTATGAGTGACCTGTCTGAAAAGCACCTAGCTGCAGGCTGGAGCAAGAGCAGACATCCCAACCAATTAGCCAACTTCTGCTGACTTATAAAAAGGTCAGGAAAACAAAATAAAAGTGATTATATGATGACATTACATTACATTTTTGTGTAAACACCCAGATATTGTGGCATTTTTTTCCCTCAACCCTATACTGTGTGAATCTCATACCAGACCCTCGCTAGTTGACAAAAGTTCTGCTCCCAAAAGCAACCTAAAAAAAACTAGAAGACCAAGAAGGGTTTGACATTCAACGACACAACTCACCTGGATCATTGTGAGAATGAGGAACCACAAATACTTGCAGAGGTTCAGTCTCCCACTCATCGGGTTCATAAGTAATGTCAAAACCCTGCTTCCACACACCTCCGTCAGGGTTGTCAAACTTGAGAAGGGAGTACACATCCAGCATCTGAAGCAAAGAATTGTCCCATTATCGACCAGAGTCAAATTATATCGGCTTGACTGAACTTAATTCGTTTGATGAAAGTACAGACAAAGCTAAGAGTGAGGTGACATTTGTAGAGAAGCAATTATAGGTCAAGTTAATAAGTATTTTGGTGTAATGAGATGTTCTGCAGGTTCCTAGTTTTCAAAAAATAAAATTCATTCATATTTAAACAGAGCTTCTTGACAACAGCAGAGGCATCTCTGCAATACAGCCATGCATCTAGGAAAAACTGCCCCGGAATGGCAAAAAAGTGACAATTCTCCCTTACTGCAAATTTCCCTGGTGACAAGCTGACTGCATTTAATGACCTTTGTGGAAACATGGCCCTAGTATGTTGTCTTTGGTATCACAACATACCCGTTGTAATACCAAACACTTCCAGATGTTCAGCCATCCATGTCCCAACCGGTTCATGCTATAAAATGCAGGCCAAAAGCCTACTTAAAATCAACTGTGCGTGGCTGATGGTTATAAGCATTATAGAGCCGTACAACAGACCAAACTGCCATAGTCATCGTAACATCAATACTTGCTATCTCGCAATTGCAAAGGACTTCTGTCCTATGCATACACATCCTGGGTGTCAATGATATCTTTTCCCAAGTGGATGGACTCTCGTTGCTCTTGTCTGTCACACCCCATTTAAAGTACAAACAGTAAGGAAATTTGTGTCTGGTCAATTTCTTTCTTTGTTGTAGCAATGTATCTTATACATTGGTATGCTTATTTCCACCTAAATTGTGGTTCATTTGAAAGGAAAATACATTAATGGGTTGAGCAGCAGAGTTGAGTATGTGGATTGCAACCATGGAAAATGTACCAAATCCTCTCTGCAATGAGGGATAGAGAGACTCATAAGAACAGGTTGATAATGCAAAAGAGATCACTGGTTGCATATTTTCTACCATCAAGCAATCCTAATATGCTTTGGTGGCTTATTGTGTAGTGGGGAACATTTACCTGTACATCTGTCTGAGTACGGGTGCCGACAGCAAACTGGCAATCCTGAGGTTTTACAGCAAGGAAAGTTGGTCGACCGTCGAATGGTAGGACCCAGGAACCATTGGCACTTCTGAACGGCAGGTGGCCGCTGGGAGACACAGCTCCTGTGTCTGTGAGCTCCATCACAGAGTCCTTTATGTGGCTGATTATTTGGTGGTTCTCCTCCAGGAGCTGTTCCAGCTGCTCTATCCTATTCTGGAGGACTGAGATTTGGCTCTAAAGTGACAAAAATAATAACCATAGAGCTGTGCACCACTAATCCAACAGTAGCTTTAAACTGACAGCAGAAATTACAATATTAATTGAAGAGAGCTTATCATTTTAGTGAGTATGTTTAAAGATAATGAGCCTGTATAAAAATAATTTACAAACAATTTAGCCTTCTTTTTACAGACTGATTTAGATGAGTCTGACTAGACATCAATCCTAAAAGATGTTAAATCTAATTAAACCTGGCACATAAAATAGTTGCTGGGGAAAAAACAAAACAAAACCGAGTGTTCCTATTGGGTTTTCAAATAAAACATGCTGCAAGCTACAGCAAGAATTCTTACCCGTGGAAAGTTTCCTCCATTCTGCCGTCTTGCAGGGTCATGCTGGACTCGATCCAACATCAGATAGAGTGAAAACACAGCCACACAGAATATGGCCCCTCCACACACTGTCACTTGTTTCCTCAGCTTCATCCTCCTCTGAAGCAGTCCTTTTCTCTCAGGAGTTAAAACAAAATGACCTTGACTTGATATGGTGTTGTTTTCAGCAGCAAGGGCAAAAGGTCCAAGAAAACTGGAATTCAGTTGGAAAAGTAATAATGGAAACTAAGCAACTATGCAAGTATAGAAGCTGTGATGCCTGCAGCCTCCACTCACCATACCGGAGATCACAATGACAGGAGGCTACGGTAGTAGAGGCTGTGGAGAAGCTTCTAAAGCAGCAATGCTGGCAAAAGGTCTGTCAGCTCTGCCCAAAACCACAGCCACTGGTGGTCTCCTTCAAAGTGGCTCTTGTGCTCAACCATCCAAACCAATGAGGTTGAAGGAAAAAAAAGAACTACACAGTAGGGG
The DNA here is from genome assembly GCA_036173005.1 of Crenichthys baileyi. Taxonomy (NCBI): domain Eukaryota; kingdom Metazoa; phylum Chordata; class Actinopteri; order Cyprinodontiformes; family Goodeidae; genus Crenichthys; species Crenichthys baileyi. Next base: position 429,511 of record JAHHUM010001769.1, on the reverse strand, counting down.
CACAAATAGTGAGACTAGTGTCCCTGTAGCATGATTGTTGTTGCTATAGATCTGCTCTCTTGGTCCAGTCCCCACAGCAAACTTTAATCTTTTTGCACAGCCAGAGTCAGCACCCTTTTGCTCAGATGACTTTGTATGCCATAACTGTTTCCACACAGAACAGTCGTAGTGCAAAATAAAAAGAAGAAAACAAACTTGGCTAGGAGTCACAGCAGCTTTTTTTTTTTTTTCTTTTTTTTTATAGATAAAGCGTCAGCCCCAAAGCAGCTCCAAGAATTAAAATAAGCCAACTGCTATCCTCTCGGTGGCATTGTGATTAAATATTGACTTTAGCAGCACAAGCACTGTGTGTCCTTGGATAGCATGTGCAGAGACAACATCGCATTTGAGGGTCCTCTTCAGCTGCAGAGATAAAATGTACAAGAAACACACAAGTGGATATTAATAAATTAATCATTATTGAACATTTTATTTATCTCAATAATTCAATAAAAATGAAACCACATTCATTACATAAAATAATTACACACAAAAGTATTTATTTCTGATACAGGTATACAAGATACAGGTTCACAGCTTTTAAAATCCACAAAGTCAGTTTCTCAGAAATGAGAATTTTACATGACAAAAAAAAACTATGTGATGGTCTACACAACCATGAAGAAGACTGCTGATCTGGTGCTTATCCAGCAGAGAGTCATTGACATACTTCAAAAGAAGGGTAAACCACAAAAGGCAATTGCTATAGAAGTTGGCTGTTTACATAGTGCTCTATCCACTCATACTGATGGAAAGTTGAGTGGAAGAAAAAGTGAGACAGAAGAAAGTACACCAGCAACTGGGTTACTGAAAGCCTTGAGGAGTGTGAAACAAATTCCATTCAAGAGGTTGGGGAGTTACACGGTGTCCAATCCTTGTGAACCAGAGAAGCCAGAAGTTTAATGCTCAAGTTTTTTCAAGTTTCCACAGTCAATAATAATTTGGGAAGCCATGTCATCTGCTGGTGTTAGTCAGAACCGAAAGTCATTGCAGTCATCTACAAAGACATTTTTTGAGCAATACGTACCTCTTTTGCCATAACTTTATCTGAGATGAAGATTTAATTTTTTCCACCAAGACTTGGCACCTGTGTACACTCTCAAAAGAACCAGCACTTGCTTCAATGAGCGTGGTGTCACTGAGATTAGCAAGCAACCTTGCTAAACTAAACGTTATATAATGTCAATGGGATATTATCAAGAAAAAGATGAGACGCTAGATTCAGCAATACTGAAGGCCACTATTAAAGCAAACATAGCTTTCTTAACTCCTTAACAGTACCAAGGGTTGATTGCCTCCATGCCACATCACTCTGCCGCTGGAATTCATTCAAAAGGAGTCCCAAGTGTTGAGTACATGGGCATAATTTTCAGTGAGCCAACATTTCTATTTAAAAATGTTTAAATTAACATTCTGAGAATCTCCTATTCTGAGAAATTTCAGGTTCATTAGCTGCAAGTCATATCAAAATTAACAGAAACAAATGCATGAAAGATATCCTTCTGTGTATCATTAATCTATATAAAATATACCCATTTATGACAACTGTTCTGTGGAAATTATGCAAGCAGAGCTGCACAACATATCGGATCACATCTCCATTTCAACGCATGCAATATCACTATCACAGTACACTGTTCGGAGGCAATGTTTAATAGGCTTTTATATTTCCATTGCCATGCATTCGGAGTCAACTTTCCAAAATATGTTTGTTCACTTGGATGAGCTTTAACTGTCCATTATGTCCACCCTTGATCTAGATCTTAGAGGCCAAGGTTCTGAAGATCTGGGAGTATACTGGAGACGTATCGGTTAATCGCAATTCATGTTGTCAACACGATATTTAACAACGTTACAATGTCCCGTTTTCCTGATTTCATGACCAATTTAATGGAGATCTGGGCATGAAATGTAAAAATCCAGCAAAACAGAGAATGCTGTACTCCTTTTATCTGGTGTTCACATTTTCGCCTCCTTGTGTAAATCCATGTTCATAATCCTCCAACATCACAGGCTGGAAACATATTATCTCAGCTTCCTGTGGTAATGCTAACATAGCACTTCCATTAGTTAAAGCTGGCTGCAAAAACGGCCTTTACGTTCCACATAGAGAGGATATTCTCCTAGACCATCTGGACTCAAAAGGGTCGAAAAGGAACGATTTTGATGCAAATTGTTTGACGCAGGCAAACAAAGAGCTGCAGTCCTGTATTGAGCAAAATAAAAATGTCCACATTACCCCCAGAGGCTTACATTATACCGATAACAAATAATACAGTGCATATTGTTTAGATTGTATCCAATACTATCGCCTGAATGACATTCTTCTGGCTACTGGTCGAGAGGTGACACCTCTGTAAATGTTTAACTGGAATTAATCTCACTCAGCTATCGCTCAGCTAACCTTTGGTACAAGGTTAGTTGCTTTAAACTTGAACCAACCACTTTACTTGCGTTTATTTGGACAATACCCGTGCCAAAACAGTGCTTCAGAAGGCTGTGGTGACAGGATCACCCTCTGTCAAACTTAAAGTCACTTCTATAAACGTAAGATGTCACAGCTACACAAGCTAGCGCTAGCTTCCTGCAAATGCCAATACAGCGTTTTCAATAGCTTATAAATTCACTCCAAGAGTCCAACAAGGATAGCCTAAAGTTTTAAAAATGACATCCTAATTTTAGTAAACAATTGCTTCTCTTGTCTCCACCAGTGACGTGTCGAAAGAAACGGACGACATCAAGTATAAATTTGCTAACATTAAGACAATACGAAGATCATAATATTTTCTGGCTAACAACTCACTTTCCGTGTAAACCTCCTCGACTAACATTACAGTGTGACTGTGTTTCCTTACAGATAGAATAAATAAAAAACCCAGGCTTACCCGTTAACAGCACTCCGGGAGGATGCAGGAGCCCACCACTAACTGTGCTTCTGCTTTCCGCTGCAGGTTCACGGATTAGTGAAGTAACATTTTGAGCTTAACAGTTAGCACCGCTGAGGCTTCTGGGAAGGTATGAGATGCGTCGCTGATTGACCAATAGCCTCAGCTAAATTCCCACTGTGTATAACTTCATGATTTCAAAGCCTGCAGTATATTCCTAATAATCGACTGGAGTTCGTAAATTATTTTATTTTTATTGTAGGATCAGTCGATTAAAAGCTGGGAAATGAGCCCACCCGTATTCGCACATTCAGCACAGGAAATACAGATTACTATTCATACTACCTGCTCTAGTCTCTTAATCAAGATTAGTCTAAAATGCTTTAAAATGTTACCAAAAGTTACATGTCAAGTTTTTTCTTAATATTTTCTTAATTATATTGTTTGCAATGCAAAAAATAACCAATTTTTTAATTTTAAACGTTTAATTAAAAATTTAAATTGTTTCTTTATTAGAGCAAGTTTAAAGCAATAAACCTTTTGATATCTTTAGTTTTTTTTTATTAACACCTAAACTGCATTTCGCAACTTCAGTGTATGAATAACCACTGGTGAAAGCTATGAAGTAGCTGTTTTTACAATACCTTTCAAATGTATTAATTATCCCTGAACTTTGTTACATTATTTCATGTTAAATTATCACCTCGGTATATTTTCATTGGAATTTTGAAGTGGATATGATGTCGAAGGAAAAGGATGTATGATTTTAAAACTGTACAAATAAAAATCAAGGAAGTGTGCACACATTTGTATTCTGTCCCCCCTGAAACAACACATTTTCACAACACTTACAGCCACATGTCTTTTGGGATATGTTTGTATCTGCTTGCACATCTGGAAATTGGAAAATTTCCCCTTTCTTTTTGGCAAAATAGCTCAAACTCTGTGAGGCTGGATTAAGAGCATCTCAAAATGTCCCTTGTTGTTTCTTGCCATAGATTGTCAGTTGGATATTCATCTGGAGTTTGACTGGACACCCTAGCATATGCATGTGCTTTTGTCTAAACAACTCAATTGTAGTTCTTGGTGTGGGTTTAGGGTCCCTGTTTTGCCAGATGGTAATTTTCCCTGTTGGTCTTGAGTCTTTTACAGCCTGTAAAAGGTTTTCTTTCAGGATCATCCTCTATCCAGTTCCATCTATTCAATTCAGTTCAATTCAATTCAGTTTTATTTATATAGCGCCAATTCACAACACATGTCGTCTCAAGGCACTTCACAAAACTCAGGTACATACATTCCAATTAGTCCTAACCATTGAACAGTGCAGTCAGAGTTAGTTATTTATTCAAATTGGATAAAAAGTTTTTCTGTCTAAGGAAACCCAGCAGATTGCATCCAGTCAGTGACTTGCAGCATTCCCTCCTCCCGGATGAGCATGTAGAGACAGTAGACAGTCACTGGTGGTGACTTTGCAGCAATCCCTCATACTGAGCATGCATGTAGCGACAGTGGAGAGGAAAAACTCCCTTTTAACAGGAAAAAACCTCCAGCAGAACCAGGCTCAGTGTGAGTGGCCATCTGCCACGACCTACTGGGGGTTATAGAGAACAGAGCAGAGACAAAAAGAGAACAAAGAAGCACTGATCCAGGAGTACTTTCTATGGGAAGGAAAATTAAATGTTAATGGATGTAGCTCCTTTAGTCGTTCCACCTAGAAAGAAAGAACAGATAAACTCTGAGCCAGTTTTCAAGGTTAGAGTCTGAAAGAGAGCACATAGAGTTAGTTACAGTAAAAGCTCAGTCAATCGCCATGTCTAGGAAAGAGAAAGGGTTAAACACTGAAAGACAGGGCCACGTGGATCATCGGTAGAGGGTGAGCATTAAGTTGTTGCCAGCAGAAGCTTGGACGATGCCCCTCTCCAGAAAGGTGACACAGAGTCAGGCCAGGTGTAGCTTCTAGGAAGAGAAAAGAGAGAGAACAAAGTTAAAAGCTGAAATAATAGCAAATAATGCAAAATTGGAGAGTAGTGTGAGAATGTAGCGAAGACGGTGAAAGTGGTCATTAAGTCCTCCAGCAGCCTAAGCCTATAGCAGCATAACTACACAGAAAGTTTCAGTTCAGGTTATTTAGTTAAACGGCGCTTATTTTCAACAATGTCGTCTCAAGGCACCCCACAAAGGGTCCCATTGATGGTCATTGTTATACTAAAAACCACAAGGATTGGGATACCTCTCTCTGTCAGACTGATTATAACTATTGGAAAAGAGAAGGGGTCATACAGGTAGCAGAAATCTGCATTCCCATCAGCTCTCACTAGCTCCTGTCACCTTCCCATCGTGATTCTGCTACCACCATGTTTCCTCATTGGGATAGTATGTTCAGATTATCCCACCTGAGCTGTGGATCTCTGTAGCTCCTCCAAATTACAACATGCATCTTGGCTGCTTCTCTGAGTAATGCTCTCTTTGCCCGGCCTGTCATTTTAGTTGGATGGCATGTCTTGCAGTTTGTCAAATGAGATCTTCAAAAAGCTTGAAATATTGTTTTCTTGCCCAACCCTTCTTCAAAAATCTCCACTAAATTCTCCCTGATCTTTCTTGTGAATTACATGTTGAATACAAATCCACATCTGACTTTTCAGACTCTGATATATCAGATAAAGTGTTTCATTAAAGTATTTCATTGAAGTTTGTGGGTTTAACAAGGCAAATTCTGAAGTTCAAGGGGTAGTAATTATTTTGAAAGGCACCGTAGGTGTTATACATTAATGGTTTCAAAACCTTGCAGCACAAAGGTCCCAGACGGGGACCTTCAGTGTGGAGTTTGCATGTTCTTCACAAGATAATGTCCACTCTGTCTAAAAAATTGGGCTTGGGTTACTTGGCCAGTTGTGGGCATCCATGTTTGTCTGCCCTGTGTGGTTTTTGTATTGTCCTGTGATGGACTGGAGGTCTGTCCAGGGTCCCTGCTTTTCACCCACTGACTGCTGGAGACAGGCAACAGTCACCCTGCAAGGATTACCTAGGAATAGAAAATGGATGGGTTGCTTTCCAAACTTTTCAGTTTTTCTTCCTCTTATCTCATAAGGATAGGGTTGGGTCCTAATCTAGCCTACACTGGTTGATGTGTAAAAACATCACTAATAAAATAAGAAGCTAAATAACAGCCTATTTGAAAAAAAAGACCCCAAAGTGCCATAGAATTTTTTTTTCCATTTAATGCCACTAGATTAATTGTCCTGTTACAATAATTGCAACAAATAGGCTGTATTTCATTCTATTTGTCATCATTTCTAACAATCTTTACATGCTGTGGGGCCCTGAGCTAAACTTTGAGCATTACTGTCTGGGGTTATGCAGCTCTACATAATGTCTGTCACGTTCAACAGTGCACAAAAAATGACGCCTGCAACTGCATACTCTAAAGCTGGTCAAATTGTGTAATTTCATACTGTTCCCATTGATCTCATTGATAGATGTGCAGCAGAAAAATATATCAGTGTGCAAATACCAGCAAACCTTTTGTTCAAGTAAAGATACAGACTGTTTATAACTTTTGCTGTTTATCCTTTGCTAGACTGCCTGCCTAAAAGAGAATCTAATTGTTTCTCCAAACACCAGTGTACCACTTGAACAGCCAAACTATATTATCTATAATAAAATGTGCAGTGGTTGTTTTTGTTGCAGGTGTATTGGACCATGAACGACTAACTCCAATGGATAGTGAAAAAAACTATCAAACACACTGTAACATGCGATGGTGACAATAAGAGCCTTGAAGTCAATATCAGGCCCACTGTTGGGTTTTAACACGGGCACTCACTAGTATTAAAAAGTTTAAAAAGTGACAGAAGAAAGTGAGTGTTCTTGTAATTACTGTTGTAGATATCTGTAAGCTTCCTACTGGAAATCTTATTATAGGTCTGACCCCTGCTCTGAAGCACTGTGCAGGTAAACAACACCTGGAACCCCTGAATAAGAAACATAATAGTGCTTAGCAGGTGATTTCATTGTTGTGTTTCAATGGCTTGTTTGGGAACTGTTTGTGTATTTCTAGAAACAGGAGATGACCTTACACTTCAATAATTAATCAGCAGGTTGTGTGGGGTAGAACATGAGCAGATGGTGGTTTTTAAATTTTTTATTTTAAGTCCAGTCACAAGAGACTAATTATTTTTAATGTGATGTGCAAAAACATTCAAAGTGCAGTGATGAAGCTGTATGACAGAGTTATTAGGTTTGGCCCCAGAGAATACAGCAGTAATGACAACATAATCTCTTGCAAAACACTGTGCTGATAAGAAACAAATGTTTATCCAGCTGCTCTAGATTTAGTTTGGGTTTTTTAAGCTCTTCTTCTTTAATCCCTGGTGGCGTCGCTAGGTACCAGAGAGCTCCTGCAGCCTCTAGGAAACATAAACAGGCTGGGGATTCTGTTCGGTTAACAAAGGTGCCCAGTAATATTAGACCCTAAACAGGTGTATTGAGTTTAAGGCCTGCAGGGAACCACCTGGTCTCCAGGGCAACAAAGGACAAACAATACAGTGTCTGACTGAGGGCTCCTAAGGGGCCGATACAGGAAATACCAAGTAGGACACTTCCTTTAGTGGCTTTGAACTCTCTGGTGGCATTGCAACGGTCAAACTAGTACATGTGAAATAATACAGTGTGTGTGTGTGTGTGTGTGTGTGTGTGTGTGTGTGTGTGTGTGTGTGTGTGTGTGTGTGTGTGCGTGTGTACTATGAGGGAAAATAAGATCTGATGACCTGTATTTACTACATTCTGTGATGCATCTAGGTCCCTAGAAGAACAGAGAGATTTTTTTAAAATAACCACACTGTTTTTTTGGGGGGGATTGTAAAATTACTTTTGTAATTCAAAAGCCACTTGTCGATTTGCCCCTGGGCAAGGCACTTAACCTCAAGTTGCCTGCCAATCCGCATATTGATGTATGAATGCGTGCACGTTTGTGAGTGCAATTGGGTGAATGTGGCTCTAGTGTAAAGCACTTTCAGTGCTTGTATGAATTCAAAAGCGATATATAAGTTCAGTCCATTTACCATCCAAATACCATTCGGATATTCCTAGATTCGCTTAGGTATTTACCAGAAAGGCGTGCTTTGTTTTGCAAAAACATAACTATATACAGTCATATTCAATAAATTAGAAAATTATGAAAAGTTAATTTATTTTAGTAACTCATTTCACTAAGTGAAATGCATAATAGAGATTAATTACACACAGACTTATGCTTTCAAGGCTTTCTTTCTGTTATAAAAGGAGACATATTTTAGAATATTATATTTTAGAAAATATTGGATCTCTTATTGCGGCGCGGATGATATCCAGATATACGTTCCACTAAAGATAAAAAACTCCAACTCTCTAAGCTTTTTTTATGTCTGGATGACATAAAAGCCTGGATGGATGGAAGTTCAATGAGAAAAAGACTCAGAGGATGGTCTTTGGAAGCTTTCTTTAACATGTAAAGTACTCTTGGATCAGTGCTTGTATGCTCTGTTCTCTCAAACCCCCAGTCGGTCATGGCAGATGGCTGCTCACACTGATCCTGGCTCTGCTAGAGGCTTCTTCCTGGTAAAGGGAAATGGAGTTTAAACAAAAATTCAACATGGAAGACTAACCATCACCTCCAGCTTTGTCTAATTACTCCTCCATGCAGCTCTGCTCCACCAATCAGCATCAAGTCCACATTTGGCCACCATCTGGCTTCCAAACTCCTTCCAAATCTCCTCAGGCCTCCACTCCACCACCAGGATCGGATCCCAGGGGGGAAGACATCTTTAAATCTAACCCTAAGATGTTAATTCAACCGCATGTCATTCTCAGCATTCACTTCTTCCATTGGGGTCCGAGCGCCAAAGAAATAAACTTTTCTAATTGCATCCCTGTCTTCTCTTTGTGAGTCTATCCAGGTTGAATTTTCCTTTCCACTGTCCCTACATGCATGGTCGGTATGAGGGATTGCTGCAAAGTCAGTGACACAATGCAAGCGACTGCGATTAGATAGAAAGCTATTTAACCATTTTGAATAATAAACTGAATTTGACTGCATTGTTTTATCACTAGGATCAACTGGAATGTAGTACTTTACTAGGAATCTGTATGATCCATTTGAATTGACTTTGAAAGTGCCTTAAAACAACGTGTTGTGAATAGGTGCTATTTAAATAAACTGAATTGAATTGAATCTATCTATCTATCTATCTATCTATCTATCTATCTATCTATCTATCTATCTATTCATCCATCCATCCATCCTTCCATCAGTAAATCATTTACCGAGCCAAGGTTTTGCTTTTAATAACCCCTAACCTGTTAGAAATTCTACATATAACTTAATATGCATTGCAGCTTCTAACAATTTCAAGCACAAAAGTAGCCTGATGCAACCGATTTTGTCTCTGTGCACTGAAGAAAACCACACAATGGAAACGTAACCAAATAAAGTAGATATGGAGACAGGAATGATTCGGTTGTCCTCTTCCTTTTACGGTAAAGCGCCGTAGGAGGGGAGGGGCGGGGTTTGTGCGTGAACGTCATCAACGTGCTGCGTCCACCAGGAAGGACTGGAAGATGTTAGGAGTTTGCACCGTTTCTGATAAAATGAGTGATATTTGAATACAAAGTCAAAAGAAAAGTCAAGTCACATCGTGTTGTGTAACCTATCGAAGATGAGTGGAGGTGAAAAGCAGAAGGTAAGGAAGCAGCAGTGAGCCGTTCGGCTAATTTTTATTCCGTTCATCATTTTTTGAAAGCATTCTGGAAGTCCACTCCTCACCTTTCCTGTTAAATCCAGGAGCCCGGAGCCCTGAAGGAGGAGGGGAACACCCTCTTCAAGGCAGGAGACATGCAGGGCGCTGCCTGCTGCTACACTAAAGCGCTGAAGCTGACCGACAGCCGGGCAGATAGCGCTGTTTTATACCGCAACAGATCTGCCTGCTATCTTAAACTGGAGGAATACAGCAAAGCAGAGGCTGATGCCTCCAAAGGTCCGACTGTTTCTCTTCTATTCTATTAATGTGATCACTTGCTGCTATAAAACTTTCTATATGGCACATTGGTAACTCTTGCTGAAGTTTTAGGGACACCTTTCATCATGTTAACAGAGCATTCATTCAGTAAATTTCATTAATGCCAGGAGTTGTAGGTGACCAAAAATCAGATGCCACCTGTTCTTCATTAATTCAGAAGGTACTACAGAACACAAAGGGGAAGTACTGGAGATGTAATCAAAGCCTATCTCCAGAGGTCATTAGGCAAGAGGGAGATTACATCCTGGACAGTTTGCAACTTCTGCACAGAGCAACACATGCACAGACATACTCACTCCTAAGTGCAATGAAGAAAGACCAATTAACCTAACATGCATACTTTTGGACTGTGTGAGAAGGCTAAAGTACCCAGAAAGAAACTACGGAAAAAGATTTGAACCAAGACCTTTTTGCTCACAGCGTATATAACTTCCAACAAACAATAAATATGTAGAAATAAGAATAAAACATGGTGGTTTTGTCTAAAATAAAATGTCGAAATTGATAAAACTTAAAAAACTTAAATATAAATAAAATTTATGTTTAGATTTTTTTTATATATATAATATATATTTACGGTCCAGCTTGAGTCACTCGGCTTGCGGTCGGGTGAAAAGCATGCAAGAGATGTTTCCTTTTTGTTTTGTTTTGTTTTTCAATTTCTCTTCACCAGAGCTGAATAATAGATGAAATTTGGAGCGTCATTGCAAGATCAAATCTCTAAATTGTATGATACTACTATACTTCTGAATAGGACCTTTTCCAAATCGAAATGGCTCAGGATTGTCCTGACACAAATTTTCCTCCTGAAAGGAATGTGCAGGATAGCCTTACACCTGGCTTTGTTTTACTGTTTTCACTGTTCCTGCTGACAGCAAAGAGGCCACCAGTAGTGGAGAAGCAATAATGCCCTCATTGGAGGTACATGCCAATAATGCCAATAATGTATTGGGTGGGTTCTCACTGCTGTTGGTAGCCACATCTGTAATAGATATCGGGTACAGAGATGTTCAGAGTGAGGGATGGGGGAATAAAGGGAAGAGGAATGGAAATGTGAGTGAATTAAATTGGCAACTGATATCAACAATAACCTCGCAATATCTTTTCCTAATATCTTACAGCCCTTCTCATCTTACCTTTCCAAACAAATGTATTCGTAAATTTAATTAAAGCCAGACCTACAGATTACATTTTTCATTTTAAACTAACTTTGAAATAGGAGGAAATAAAAGCTAATTTAAGCTAAACATGAAGCAACAAAAAAAATACCACAGATAACAGACAAGCTGCAATTACTTTATAAAACACCTGTGTTAATTCAGTGTCCTATCTCAGTAATATGGAAAATCTTTACGTAGTATCTTTATTTTCCTCACCCATTGTACCAAAGGCAGCAAGTACAAGGTTAAGGTCTTAATAGGATGTTTTAACTTTGCATCTTTTACAGATTTATTAAGTTTAAAGTTTTTTTAATCAAAAGCTACTGAAAAGGATGGTTTAAAAAAACAACTACGGCATGAATTTATCATGCTTGATAAGAGAACAAGTCTCTCAAGCAGACCAATAACACATTTACTGATATTCCAAAAAAGGACTTCTCTGAATTAGAAGAAGCTCTTTGCAGTCAGTAGATCATATCCTTTATTATACTGGACATTGTTCTCTGAATTTCATGTGCACATCAAATGTCAACTATACTGTCATCTTCCCTTTTCAGCTCTTGATACAGACCCAGGTGATGTGAAAGCCAGGTTTCGGCGAGCTCAGGCATATCAGAAGCTCGGTCGGCTCGACCAGGCTTTCCTGGATGCTCAGAGATGTGCCCAGCTGGAGCCCAAAACCCGAGCTTTCCAGGATCTGCTCAGACAGTTGGGAACGCAGATCCAGCTGAAGGTGACGTGAGGCTGATGAGGTTGTGTGTCTGGAACCTGATGAAACCGAAGCTAATTCAAGTCTTTTCTCTTAAACCTTTAGTCAGCACAACTAAACTCCACAGATGCTCGTGTGCAGCAGATGTTCTCCGTCCTCTTAGATTCCTCTGCTAAAGACTCAGATCGACAAAAGGTACAGATGGCTCATGCAGTCAGCGTAGATCTCTCTCACCCACTTTTAATCTGTTGGAATGTTCTTGATTTATATGTTAAAATACAATTCACCAAAATAATAATTTTTAGGCAGCTCAGAATTTAGTGGTATTGTCCCGAGATGAGGCAGGAGCCGAGCAGATCTTCCGCAATGACGGAGCGAAGCTGATCCAGAAACTTCTTCTCTCAAGGCAGGAGGATGTTGTCCTTTCTGCTCTCAGGACATTAGTAGGCTTGTGCACAGGACATCAGTCAAGAGTAAGTGTGTTCTCTGTTGTTTCATTAAGAGATCAAAAATTTTGACGTTTCCTTTTGCGTTCATTGAATCTGCATGAAGGTATAGCAAAATACCCCCTATATATCCGTTCAAATGTGGTCACCTTGCTGGTAGCTTAATAAAAAGAGGTTTTAGATTTGAAACCTTTTATAGGGTACTTTTATATAGACAGGTGTAACAAGTGGTCCTTTACAGCAGAAAAGAAAGCTAACAAAACAGACAAAAATTTAAGAAATTATAGAGAATATGGAACTAAAGAACGACAACAAAAACAATGTCCCAACAAGAATAAGTAAGAACAATAAAAAGGAAACTGGGTGGATATGCATCTGTGGGAGAGTTTCTATGTTAAAAACTAGTACTGACCAAAAAGTACACAAAAGCCAATCTCATATTAACTAAACAAAAAACTCAATGATACCCAAGCCTTTGGGGAAAAAGTGTGAAGTAAAAGACTGATTGCCAGTTGCCTCAACGCTCGATGGCAGTTGTTGGCCCCAGGGGCGGCACAATTAGTTGTAGGGGCAAATGTATTTTCACACAGCACCAGGCTGGTTTGGAAAGATCTTTGTGGATTTAATAAATACAATCAGGATTCAAGCGGCAGTTTCTATTTACATCTACTTAATCGTCATCAAAAAATATTTTGATGATCAAAAACATTTAAGTGTGATTAACAAAGCAACAGAAAAGAAGAAATCTGTAAGAGGCCAAATACTTTTTCACATCTTTGTATGTTTTTTGTTGTTGTTTGTTTTAGAAAGACCTGAAAGGAGGACATTGCTGTAATAATCGCTACAAGATTAAAAAAAACCTGTACCAAAGTGTCTCCATTGGACTGAGAAGGAAACAGACAAACTATGGCGATGTTCTTCAGATGATAAAAAGCATTGTAACGTGCTGACATCTGCCATTTTATTTTCAGACTATGGCCATCGTGAATGAGTTGGGAATGGACCAGCTGTGTGCAGTAATGGGGTCAGGAGCCTCCACTGTGTCTCTGGCTGCCTGCCACCTGCTGCAGGTGATGTTTGAGGCTCTGACAGAGGGCATGAAAAGAGAGATTAGAGGCAAAGATGAAGCCATACTTCCCGGTGAGTATCTCGACTTGGCAACACTCTGAAAAGACTGGCCTGTTAAGTTATGCCTCTGAGGTAAATTACCTTATGAATTTGGCACAGAACCATCCAAGGAACTGCGTTCAATGCTACGCCACCTTTTGGAAATGATGCCAGCACCTAATGTGTCAGGGGCAGGCAGAGACAGTGCCATCAACCTCCTGGTCAAGCAAGTACCTCGCAAGTCCTTGAAGAACCCTGACAATTCCCTCGCGTTATGGGTGATAGACCAGGGTACGAAACACACCTGGATGCATGTCTTCTCTTTATTTGGCATGTCTAAATGTTTCAGATCATCGAAGGAATTATAATATCAGACAAAAATAACCTGAGTGAAGACAAAATGCAGGTTTCAAATAATTGTCTCTTGTATTAAAAGATAAAGCTATCCAAATAATTCTGGTCCTATGTAAAAATGTAATAGTCCCCTAAATCTAATAACTGGTTGTCCCACCTTTACCGTAACAACTACCATCAACAGTTTGTGGTAACTTGCAGGGAGGACAGCACCTTGGTTAGATTAAGGTGCAGATTCTGACTAGGCCACGCCAACACTTTCTTTTTTTAAGCCATTCAGTGGTGTACTTTCTGGTGTGCTGCATTCAGCTCAACAGCAGCAAATCATTTCCAAACTGTCAAACTACCACCACTATGTATGTTAGTTCTAAAATGCCTTATAAGCCCTGTTATATTTTCCACCAGATGTAACGGGATGCACAGCTTCAAATAAGTTCCACTTTTCCCTTGTTGCTGGATAGAATATTGTGAGATGGGTCTCTGTGTTCTGTTTGCTGAAGCTGTAATTTTTTTTCCTCTTTCTTTGAATGGTCAAGCACTGGTATATATATATCTCAGAACTTTTACAAGAGTAAATCCCCAGCAGGTCTCGAGGGTCATATGACCAAGGCTTGCTGGCTGTACCACATACGAGGCTGAAGACTAAATTTGACAGGGCCTTCTAGGCAGTAGCCCCAGGACTCTGGAATGCTCTCCCCTTTAGCTTGAGGTCGGTGGACTCCGTTGAGCTTTTTAGAAAAACAACTAAAAACTCATCGTTTTACAATTGCTTTTAATCAACTATTTCAAAGTACTGATGTTTAATGTTTTTAGTGTTCTTATGTACGGCACTTCGTGATCTGTGTCTTCCGAGGTGCTATATCAGTAAAGTTTTACTTACTTCTTTATTATTGAATCATGAACTCCGACCTTAACTAAGTCAAGTGCAGGCCTCTGCAGTGGTTTAGATGTCGTTCTTGGTTCTTCTGTGACCCGCTAGATGAGCCTACTTCGTGTTGTCAGACAGGTTCTATTTAGATGATTTCTTGACATGGGTGAGTCTAGTGAAATTGGACTCAGCTTTCCAAAAATATGTTCTAATCCCAGCTAATGCATGATTTTTTACGTAGGGCCAGGCTGCATTTTAACTCAATAAATGAAACCATAATTTGAAAACTCCTTTTCCAAGTCACTCAGGTTATCTTTCACTGATATTATCATTTGTTTGATGATATGAAACATTTAAGTTTGAAAAAAAAGTGGGCAAGTATTTTTTTACTGAAGAATTTTAACCTTTTGGCTTGAGACATTAAGAGCTCGCTCTCTTCTTTTGCAGGGCTGAAGAAAATCCTACAGGTGGCTGGGACTGTTGCTGAGCTCGCAGAGGGACCTTCTCTTACAGAAAACACTCACATGAGCTGTTCTGTGTTGCTTAGCAAACTCTACGACGACCTCAAGAGTGACAAAGAGAGGGAAAACTTTAATAAACTTTGTGAAGAATATGTTCAGTGAGTCGAATCTTTCGAAAACCGCTCATGAAATGAATCATTAGAGGCCCTAGAACAAACAAAATATATTTGCTGAATTTTTTTTTTTTTGTTCTTGATAGGGAACACTTCAGGCGACCCGGCCTAGATGCCAAACTGCGCGCCATTCAGACAGTTTCTGTGCTCCTCCAAGGACCAAGCGATGTGGGCAACGTCACTCTGGAAATGTCAGGAATGATGGACGCCGTCATCTCTCTCTGCGGTTCAGAAGATGTGACTCACCAACAGGTAGCCGTGGAGGCTCTTATCCATGCCGCAGGCAAGGCCAAAAGAGCCTCTTTCATCACAGCCAATGGCGTGGCACTCTTGAAGGACCTCTACAAGAAGAGCGAGAATGACAGGATACGGGTCAGAGCTCTTGTGGTGAGTGCTGCAAACTGACAGAGAAAAATAACGTCTAATCAAAAGGAAGACTTACCGTTTTGTGTGCGTTGGTATGCAGGGCTTGTGTAAGCTTGGATCAGCAGGAGGCACGGATTTCAGCATGAAGCAGTTTGCCGAGGGATCCACGCTCAAGCTTGCCAAGCAGTGCAGGAAGTATGTTCTCCTAAATACTTCTGATCCTAATGGTTTAAAGTAATTTTGTTTTGTAAATTAAAGGGAAATATAATTTCTGTTCCTCTTAGGTGGTTGTGTAATGAGTCTCTTCCCCCAACGTCGCGTCGTTGGTCTGTGGAAGGTCTTGCCTACCTCACTTTTGATGCTGACGTGAAGGAAGACCTAGTGGAAGACAAAAGTGCTCTCTTGGCCATGTTTGACCTGGCAAAGGTTTTACTCATACTTTTATTTTATGCATACAAGAGGAAATATGAACCTTTTTAAGTATTTCAGGAGTCGTGGAAGTCACTAAGCAAGACCATCTACTCACACCACACTAATACACATTTTTGTTGTTTCCTTCTTTTTTGGTTTCATACAGTCTGAAGATAAGACGGTACTCTTTGCTGTGGGCTCCACATTAGTAAATTGCACCAACAGCTACGATGTGGAGAAACCAGACCCTCAGATGGTGGAGCTGGCCAAGTATGCAAAGCAGCATGTGCCTGAGGAGCATCCAAAGGTGCTGCTCAGCTGCCTATTTTTTGGGACTCATTAGTTGTACTACCAAACTCCTTTATATTTTCCAACGTATCACTCAGTCTATGCATTATGTCAAGTTTAATATGGATTTCTTTTTCTGTTAGGATGCACCATCCTTTGTGGAAAAAAGGCTAGTTAAGCTTCTGGAAGCTGGTGTTGTGTCTGCGTTGGTGTGCATGGTCAAACAGGAGAGTCCTGCCCTCACGGAGGCCTGTAGGGAATTTATTGCCAGGTATTTACAAGAGATACAAATGGTCTTCTTTGACCAATCCCTTTGTAGGTTTCCTTACACCCTTCATCCTTGCAGGGTCTTCCTGGCTTTAGTTGAACGACAGCAAGACAGAGGTGCAGTGGTGGCACAAGGTGGAGGAAAGGTAAAACACGATGCTTCAAAAGTATTCATACCTCTTAAAACTTTGTCACATTTGGTCACTTTACAAACACAAACATCAAAGTATTTTATTGGGATTTGACATGATAGATCAACACAAAGTAGTGCTTAATTTTGAAAAAGGAAGGAGGATATGTTGTGCAAAGAATGTTTTCAAGGAAAAAGTGTTTCTTGCATTTGTATTCAGTCCCTGCTATTCTGAGCCCTAAATATATACCCCTGAATAAAATACAACACATTCAGAAGTCAGTGGCTTATTAAATAGAGTATACCTGTGTGTATTACACACATGGTCAGATGAGACCAAATTTTAACTTTTAATGTGTAGAGGATAACGTATGCTGCACATTAGTGTTAAGTTTATAATTAGATAAGTGGAGCTAAATGCTGAGCAATCCTTAAATGGGACATATCATGCTTTTAAATCCTTCCTTTTCCCACTTAAATAATTCTGTTGTGGTCTATATAAAGTGGAACTTACAGGGGTTAGACAATGAAACTGAAACACCTGTCATTTTAGTGTGGGAGGTTTCATGGCTAAATTGGACCAGCCTGGTAGCCAGTCTTCATTGATTGCACATTGCACCAGTAAGAGCAGAGTGTGAAGGTTCAATTAGCAGGGTAAGAGCACAGTTTTGCTCAAAATATTGTAATGCACACAACATTATGGGTGACATACCAGAGTTCGAAAGAGGACAAATTGTTGGTGCACGTCTTGCTGGCGCATCTGTGACCAAGACAGCCAGTCTTTGTGATGTATCAAGAGCCACGGTATCCAGGGTAATGTCAGCATACCACCAAGAAGGACGAACCACATCCAACAGGATTAACTGTGGACGCAAGAGGAAGCTGTCTGAAAGGGATGTTCGGGTGCTAACCCGGATTGTATCCAAAAAACATAAAACCACGGCTGCCCAAATCACTGCAGAATTAAATGTGCACCTCAACTCTCCTGTTTCCACCAGAACTGTCCGTCGGGAGCTCCACAGGGTCAATATACACGGCCGGGCTGCTATAGCCAAACCTTTGGTCACTCATGCCAATGCCAAACGTCGGTTTCAATGGTGCAAGGAGCGCAAATCTTGGGCTGTGGACAATGTGAAACATGTATTGTTCTCTGATGAGTCCACCTTTACTGTTTTCCCCACATCCAAGAGAGTTACGGTGTGGAGAAGCCCCAAAGAAGCTTACCACCCAGACTGTTGCATGCCCAGAGTGAAGCATGGGGGTGGATCAGTGATGGTTTGGGCTGCCATATCATGGCATTCCCTTGGCCCAATACTTGTGCTAGATGGGCGCGTCACTGCCAAGGACTACCGAACCATTCTTGAGGACCATGTGCATCCAGTGGTTCAAACATTGTATCCTGAAGGCGGTGCCCGTGTATCAGGATGACAATGCACCAATACACACAGCAAGACTGGTGAAAGATTGGTTTGATGAACATGAAAGTGAAGTTGAACATCTCCCATGGCCTGCACAGTCACCAGATCTAAATATTATTGAGCCACTTTGGGGTGTTTTGGAGGAGCGAGTCAGGAAACGTTTTCCTCCACCAGTATCACGTAGTGACCTGGCCACTATCCTGCAAGAAGAATGGCTTAAAATCCCTCTGACCACTGTGCAGGACTTGTATATGTCATTCCCAAGACAAATTGACGCTTTATTGGCCGCAAAAGGAGGCCCTACACCATACTAATAAATTATTGTGGTCTAAAACCAGGTGTTTCAGTTTCATTGTCCAACCCCTGTATATGCTTCGTTCTGAATTCCTTGTTATTGTAGCTCCACATGCTTCTCTTTTTACCCTTGTTCTGAGGTGCGTCTGAGAGCAACACATTTTGGTGCCGTCTCTTTAAATGCTATTGAGGCGCTTCACATCCCGCCCCTTACAGGACCCGTTCAGCCATTTTTGTAGTTTGATAACAATTATCTAGCGCTCCAGAAACAAGACAAAAACTGCAAAAACAATGCTAAACTGTTTATGTAATAATACTTTTCAAAACAAGAGGTGCGGTTATGTCCTGAAGGAGCTGAAACCGAGCACACAGTGCTAACATAAGCAGAAGGCACTATGCTACTGCTATCAGGACAACGGCCAGGACGTCATTTCAACACACAATAAATTTCATGTCTAAATTAAAGTTTGTTGTCATTTTAGCGTTATTTGCAGCTTACCTCTTTGCTGTGTTCGTTGTTTCCATTGACAGAAGGAACTAACCCCTAATCAGGTGAAGTCTTTCAGCAAATCCATCTTGATACTGGCGGAAGTTGCTGAAGGCACTCGTCCTTGAAGTGGGGGAAGTAGGAATTTCCCAACTGATGTGGGAGCATTTTTATGATACACGAAATTGATCAGACGGAAGTCCATCATCTTATTTATTTGTTCTGCAGCAAATACTGTGACGTAACGTATGATAGAGAAAACTGAACGACTGAACAATAAGACCCAAACAGAATATATTTAACAAAATGTATTTGAAGGCTAAAAAAGTGGATTTTGCATGATATGTCCCCTTAAAAGTTAAAGGCCACAAAAGACTTGAGAAGTGGGCGGGGGTCCAGCTTCCTGCAAGACAGCAGGCCTAAACTTTAGGTCAAGACATGTTAAAATTGCTGACATTTTAGCTAGATATGGCTCTAAAATGTACTGACTCTGGGGGCATAAAAAAAATGCACACCCCACTCTTAAAAGATTTTTATTTGCAAAAACTATGTAAGTTCCTTCAACTGCACATCCTCGTGCTACTTTCAATTGATCAATCACATTAAATCCCAATAAAATACCTGAAGGTTTTAAGTTGTAACATAGCAAAATGTGAAAACGTTAATGGGATATTGATACTTTTCCAGGATGTATACCTTGTTTAACCTTCACAATAATCCTAACACTGTGCTAGAAGGATTAATTATTGATTCTACCTCTCAACAGGCTTTGATCCCCCTCGCAACCGACAACACAGATGTAGGAAAGGTCAAAGCTGCACAAGCCCTGGCAAAAATAGCCATCACATCTAACCCAGAGATCGCCTTTCCAGGAGAGAGGGTAAAATATGCAGAAGTAGATTTGATTAAAACAATGCAAACACAGCATCTTGCTTGACATTTTCTTACGTTTGTGGCAGATCTATGAGGTGGTGAGACCAGTCGTGAACCTTTTGAAGCTGGAGTGCACCTTGCTGCAAAACTTTGAAGCTCTGATGGCTCTCACCAACCTGGCCGGCATCAGTGAAAGACTAAGGTTAGCCACAAGGGGGAAGTATTTGCCTATAAATAGAAATGCACGGGCAAATGCAGTGGGACAAACTGAAGTGCATAGAACCAGAGTTTATGTAGTTCCAAACCAAATTCTTTAATTTTTTAAAAAGCTAGGGTGACATTGTACAATTTTCAAAGGTCAAACATAATCCTGTTGTAGTCAGTGCCTTTTTTTTTTCAAGTTTAGGCTATAAAGCCTGTTTTTAATACCAAGCTCCTGTAAAAGTTGGGATTCTAGAAGCCAGACCCAGTTATGTTTTAATTTTTGTTTATTGTTTTACTGAATGACAGGCTGAGACTTAAGTTTCTTTACTTTTGATTTCCACACTCTCCTTTAAATTATCTTGCACTTTGACATCCTTGCTTTAATACATTTTTTTTAGACTCTATCCTCTTTTCACAGACAAAAGATCATCAAGGAAAAAGCTTTACCAAAGATCGAAGGCTACATGTTTGAGGAGAACGAGCTTGTCCGAGCTGCTGCCACTGAGTGCATGTGTAATTTAGTTTTAACTGCAGAGGTAACACCTATATCTTAAACACCAGCATGAAGAGTAACTCACAAAAGTATTCCTACCCCTTGAACTTTTTCACAGTTTGCCACCTAACAACCACAAACATAAATGTATTTAATAGTTTTTTTGTGATAGACAAACACAAAGTAGTGCTTTATTGTGAAGTGGAAAGAAAGTGAGCCATGATTTACAAATATTGACCAAATCTGAAAAGTGTGGCATGCATATGTATTCACCTGCCTTGTTTAACAGTTTGCCAACCATTGGTGCAAGTATAGCTGCAAGTCTTTTCGGGGTGTGTCTGTGCCACTTTTTTACACCAAGAGACAGAAATATTTGCTAATTATTCTTTATAAAATAGCTCTACTTAAGATCGGATGAAGAGCATCTGTGAACATTGTTTTTATTAACACTTTATGCAGATGCTCTGTTGTACTAAACTTTGACTACGCCATTCTAACACATTAATATGCTTTGATCTAAACCATTTACAGTTTCTCTGGATGTATATTTAGGGTTATTGTCATGCTGCTCCAGTCTCAAATGTTTTGCAGATTTTTCTCCATTATTACCCTGCATTCAGCTCCATCAATCTTCTCATCAACTCTGACCAGCTTCACTGTCCCTGCTGAAAAAAAGGATGAAGCTGCCACCACCATGTTTCACTGTGGGATGGGGTATTCAGGCTAACGTGCAGTGTTAGTTCTCCACGCAACTTGGTTATTTGCATGTAGGTCAAAAAGGCAATTTGATCTTGTCTGACCAGAACACCTTCTTCCTCATATGTGCTGTGTCACTTGCATAGCTTACAAGATGAAATTGTTACGACATTCTTAAAGCAATAGCTTTCTTCTTTTCACTCTTCAATAAGGCCAAATTTGTAGAGCGTAAACCAATAGGTTTCTTGTTGACTTATTCTCTCACATAGTTACAGAGCGCTTCTTGGCTGCTTCTCTGACTGATATTCTCCATACCCAGCATGTCAGTTAAGGTGAAACCCACATTTTGGTATGTTTGTAGCTGTCCCATACTCTTTGTATTTTTGGATGGTGGACTGAACATGTTCCATGATAAGGCTGCACTATCCATTGCAAATTTATCATTATTGCAGTATCGATGTAAACAATAGGCATATTGCAAAGAACAGCTTGGCTTGAAATAAACGTTAGCTAATTATGTAGGTAGCATGCTTTCAGGCTGTCCATGTCAGTAATATATTTGGTGACATTTATTGCAGCAAAACAGTTTTTACCTTTTACCTTTACCTTTTTAGAAGGTAAAGAGGTGGATGAAGTGGTCAAGTCTAACTAAACTAAAGAAACTAAAACCAGGTTGCTTCTATGCCAAAACAGCAGATGCTGACCAAAAACACATTTTTTTCTAGTAGGTAAAAATACTACTCATTATCTGGGATCTATGTTTGCAACCCAAAGCAGAAAGACATTAACAGTGTGTATTTATTGCAAGTAATATCGAAATGGCATAATTCACCAACATTATTGCATATTGCATGTTTTCCTAATATTGTGCAGCCATACAATGAGAGGTTCAGAGCTTTGGATATTGTCTTCTAACCAACCCCTGTCTTAAACCTCTCCCTAACTTTCTCCCTGACCTGTCTGTTGTGATCTTTGGTCTTCATGATGCTTTTTGTTCACTAATGCTCTTTAACATTAGGCCTTCACAGAACATATGGTATAATACCTAGATTAAATTACACACAGGTGGAGTCTACTTGCTGCTTTTGTGACTTGTGTTTGCAGTTCGTTGCAGTGGGTATTATTTAGGGCTCAAAGAATAGAGTGGACTGAATACAAAAGTAAGCCACATTTTCAGATTTTAAACATATGTTTTATTTTCCTCCCACTCCACAATTATGCACCTCTTTGTGTCGTTGCATTTATTGGAATTACATGCCAAAAAAATGTTTTGACGATTTTACGATTAATACACAACAAAATCTGAAAGCGTAAAAGTAAAACTTAGGAAAGGCTGAAAAAAAAACATTGTAATGTGTCCTCAGGTGCAGAAGCTTTTCTTGGCCTCAGGGAACGATCGGCTGAAGCTCCTCGTGCTTTACTGCGGAGAAGAGGATGAAAGGCTCCGGAAAGCTGCTGCAGGCACTCTGGCCATGCTGACTGGCGAACAGCCAGAGCTCTGCACTCGAATCCCTGGAACTGTAAGAAGACCTTTTCTTATATATTCTTAAATGCTGCAGTTATTCTCTGCTTGACTCCTTTGCTTCGTCTGTCCTAGACAACCCACTGGCTCGAGATTTTCCAGGCTCTGCTGCTCAGTGAAATATCCGACCTGCGTCACCGCGGCGTGGTCATAGTCCAGAATATCATGCAAGCAGAAAAAGGTCTGGCTGAGACTCTTATGGAGAGTGAAGCTTTGGAGATACTCACTGTCCTTGCAAAGGGAGGAGATGGCACAGCAGATCCTGTTGCCAAGGTTGCCCGGAACTGTTTGGATAAAGCAGTGGAGTATGGCATCATCCGAAGCAGGGAAGATGGATTAGAAAAGAGCAAAGGAACTGAGCCCTGAAAAACGCAGCTACAGTGTGTGAATGTGCCTTTTGGAAGTCTTAAGTAGTTAAAAAAAAAATCATGTGGTGAAAATTTTTTGCCATCATTGAGTTCTTAAAAGGATTTCTCTCATCTAAACAAAAATGGTTAAAAAGCAATAAGAAATTAATTGAAGTAGGTTCTACAATTTCAACACATAGAAGATAGGTGGTCACAAATAACCTTAGTAGACCCTGATACACTCTCTCGTGGTCTTACAAAGTTTCTTTGACATGTTGTCAACATCCAGCAGGATTACTGTACCAAAGCTCCCTTGCAGGTCACCTTTAGAGCATTTTTCATTGCAGACAATTTTAGGGAGAGTATTGAAAGACTTTCTCCAATTCCTCCGCTTCCTCTCAGGATGTGTTATAAAAATTAATGCAATTCTTGCCCATTTACAACAGAAAACTGAGCTCAGACTAGCACTCGGAATAAAACTCAGTTTCATTTTCTCTCACATTTCCTTTGTCCACGGTTTGAGCATGGGCCGCAGGTAATAATCCGTGTTTAAGCTAAATCTTGTCATGTACTGATGTGATCTTAGTAATTAAACATTGCACTGCAGAAACAAAGCTGATTAATATAATTGCTACTCAGTTGAATAGCAGTCCAGTCTCACGTTATTATTCATTACATATTGGCACCACAAATCACTTCAGTGAGGTCTATTTGTTTGCATTTCCCTACAGTTTTTAAAAGATCTCTTTTTATTGTCAAATTATTGGATACTGATGCTGTTTTCCACAAAAGGCAAATTTTTCCTGACTTGTTTGGCTGTTCCAAACATTCTTACAAAATTTCTATTCCTTGTTTATTGATCTATAGTGTTTGCTTTATCCACACAAAGTATATGGTTTGTTCTTCTAAATTTTACAAAGAAATTTATTATTTTGCACCAGCTGAAATTGTCATGTACTTCTGGTTTCAGTTTCGCCATTTCCGCTACATTCCTGGTGTGTTTTGTATTTTATCATTTATACTGAAGACATGAAAAATAACGAAAATAAACTTTCTGCCCAATAATTCATTGTCACATTCCGTGTATTTAATCACGACCGTAACCCAAAAGACGGCTGTCATGTGGTTGGAAACGCGCATGCGCAGTCATTCCAACTGCCTTGTTCCTGTTCAGTTTTGCAGAATCTGCTTTTCGTGGCTGGAGTAGTTATCGGAGTGAGAACGAGTTAAATGCGCTGGTTTGGTTTTGGCTTCAATGCCTTTGCTCAAATATGTGTCCAGGAGAAGTCCAATAAAGAAGATAGCAGTAGCGCAGCGGGGGAAGTTAAAGTAAACGTTCCCATAGAGCTGAAGAACCATGTGGGCAGAAGTAAAATCAGGGCAAGCTGGAGTCGGAGAGCATCTTTGTTTTTAGATGGTAAGTTTATTGCATTAACTTGTCTGCAATGCATGAACCGGAGGAACAGAAAGTGTCTGCATGACCACTAACTTGCTCTGTTGTTTTCTTATCCTGCAGAGGAAAAGTCTGTGCGCTTGGCTGGTTTCTATGCATCCATCTCCAATGAGTCTTTCAGTCCAGTTATGGTGGACACCCGTGGGTGTAGAGATGCAATAATCAGTGAAACGCACCTTACCCTTGCTTTTCCAGACAGAATTGAATGCTGGGATCTGCAGAGCAAAAAAAAGGTTCCATCATGGAGCATGGAGATATTAACTCAGTCGCAGAACTCTGGTGCAGGACTTCCTAACAGTTTGTACAGTTGAGCAAAATGTAGAAAGATTTGCATCAAATAGCAGCACAGTAATGTTTTTTGTTTTATCTTCTATGTAGATGTGAATTTGCCATTGGTACCAGGAGGATACATATCATCTAAAACACCAATTTTCCACTCCTTGTCTTCTCATCTCCAAGCCAAGAGCCTTGCACTGGGTGGAGAACATGCCATCCTTCTGACTGCTGCTGGAGCTGTTTATACCTGGGGTCAGGGCAGGTAGAGCTCATACAGGCATATAATGGGGAATCTGATCTAAGCACTTTTTTGCAAATGTTGGTTTGTGAGTAGATATGTTCCTTTGATAGCCACGGCGAGTTGGGGCATGGAGGACTCATCCCTGAAGAGGAGCCCAGGACTGTGGAAGCTCTGTGGGGGATGTCTATGAGATCTGTGGCTGCAGGAGGTTGGCACTCTGTCTGCGTTGGTGGTAAGTTTTAAATAAAAGAATTATATCAAAGATTTGAGGAAGAAAAAAAAACATCTGCAAGTACTTTTATTTCAGATGGGGGTGACCTGTATGTGTGGGGCTGGAATGAAAGCGGTCAACTTGGACTTCCATCACGAGGTCTGAGGAAGGCCTCACAACAGAAAAGTGAACCACAAGCAGGTTTGTCAAATGGTATAGAAAGTTTAATATGGTTGAGATATAACGGACAATGAGAAATTCTGAGATATAGTGATTTCTTCAATTTCTTTGAAATATGAATTCAGTTTAGTTTACATTTTGCTTTTCAATAGTATTCCATTCATTGCACATGAATTTTACATTTCCACCAGATTTTAAAAATGTTACTGCAAAGAAAAAGGGAATAAAATTAGCATTTTGACTTTACCCTTAAAGTTCACATTTGTGACTAGTGCAATTGGAAGTTTGTTATATGACACACAAATATGATAAAGTTGAACTTTATCATCTTTGCCATCTAAAATGAGTAATACTCAAAATTACTGCTTGTCAGAAAATATGAAAGAAAGCAGCTATTTTTAAACAGTGATCCTCTATACCTAGTTTAACACTGCATCGATTACTTAATTTATATCTCATAATTACATGGACCAAATGTCACTTTGTTGTGCTTCACAGAGACCATCCAATGTGGAGAAACACTGTCAAATGTAACTACTGTAAAGTCTTATTAACCTTGTTTATGGGTGGCATCAGTTTTGTTTCAACTTGAAAACATCTGGTCTAAATGACCACAAAATGGAAACATGCTTTATAGTCAAACAGGTGTTTAAAACTAGTTTTGCATGAAAATGCTGCATTTGCAGACAAAAAATCTAAATAGCAACAAGATCAGAAGGCAAGTACGATGCTAAAGGGTGAATCAGGGCCATTTAGAAAGTAATTTACACTTTTATGATTGCATATTTATTACAAAAAGCCCTTTTGGATTTTAGAGCAACAAATGCAGACTACAGGGCATGCTGTTTAGGGACACCTACACATTTTACAACAAAAAGATGCGAAATAATGCTCTAAGTACTTTACAAACACATGGCCGCAGAATAAAAAGCTATGGATGCTGGACTACCCAGTGTATATTTTTTACTAACCCAGAAAAAAATTAACCTGTGCTGTTGGGTCAAAAAAAATTCTATAGCAAGAATATGGAAAAAGTAACACTTCATTTAAGGCACTGTCAGAGGTAGAATATTAGGTGACCTAGCATATGGCAACGTAAACACGGTAATCTTATCGGCTCTTAGGATGCTTTCATGAAAAACGGTAATAAACATGTTATAAAATGAACTCCAACTGGGTGGAAAAAACTTCATTCGGTTAAACGCTAATGATGACCAAGTTTGAAATTCTCTATTGATGTTTGATGGGTGTTTTCAGATTGCTTTTTCTTTAATGTGTAAGAAAATTATCCTGCAGGACCAATAAATTTAAGTAGTTGATGCCATGCATTTGTGCTTTATTCGGTTAAATGATTGCCAAAGTAATCCAGAAATTACATCAAATCAATTATTCTCTCATGTTTTATTGATTTTTTTTTTTTCTCAA
Organism: Crenichthys baileyi; assembly: GCA_036173005.1. Taxonomy (NCBI): domain Eukaryota; kingdom Metazoa; phylum Chordata; class Actinopteri; order Cyprinodontiformes; family Goodeidae; genus Crenichthys; species Crenichthys baileyi. Next base: position 402,675 of record JAHHUM010001769.1, on the reverse strand, counting down.
GCTTTTCTGGGTTTGGATTAAAACTGTAAACACTTAAATCTAGTAGATTCCCAGTTACAGTAAAATGCCATTTTTTTATTCATTGCTTGTGAGGATGCTTTCTGAGACCGCTGTAATAGTAACATCTTCTCTAAAGCACCACTGTCCTTCAATGCATTAATTAGGAGAACTATGCGGCAGTGTCAGCACATGTCTTGGTGAAGAGCGACATGAAGAAGTGTACATTTCAATCCAGGCATTCCCAGCTCTGGTAGATGTCAGTCCATCATGTGAGATCAGGACAGTCAGCTGTGGCTCCCGGCACACAGCTGCAGTAACAAGTAGGAAATCAAAACCTTTTAAAATGAATTACACTGATATTTTTAGAAAACGAGTGACACTATTTATACACCATATTCTCTCATTTCAGCAACAGGCTGTCTTTACACTTGGGGATGGGGTAAGTTTGGTACAACAGACATTTTTAGTCTAACCAGTTAAATTAAGAAGCATATAATGAGCTTTCCTAACTGTCTTTTCTTGTATTTTTAGGAGAATATGGCCAACTTGGACACCAAACAACTACCAGTTTAGATGAACCTAAATGTGTGGAGTTTTTCAGGAATGAGAGCCTGCATGTTGTTGATGTGGTTTGTGGGCCATGGAACACATTTACTGCAGCTGTCAAGAAGGAAGTACTTGCAACGTAAAATGTCCCAGAATTACCCCTGTGAGCACTGGGAGTGAACTTCAGACTACATACAAGGAAATATCAGCAAATACTTAAACTTTTATGATTAAATATGTTTTGTAATATTATTTGTTCATATGTTAAAAGAAGCCATTGGGACCAAATACTTTGAAACTTTTTATTTTGGAAATGTTAAAAAAAGGATAGATTTTCCTTTTCATAAAACAGTTGAAGTGATAAAATTCAAAAGGTAAATATAATTTAAGGCAAGTATGTAAAATCTTTTTGGTTAAAATGAAACAATTTAAAGGGAAATTAAAGGCTGACACTTTCACATCACTCTAGCAAGTCTTCACAGCACAATCTTGAAAGAGCTGTTGAGAAATGTAATATTAAGTTAGAATATTAGAATAGGTGAAATCATGCATTTTTCAAGGTAAATATGATAAGAGTCACCTGACAAAGTCTGGAGATCTTGAAATGACATGCTGGAACTCTGATAGGTTCACCGTCCCATCCTTGTCGATGTCCGACTCCTCAAGAATCTAAATGAGATGTCAGAGAGACAACTTTTAAGCTCAGTGATGCTCTAGTGTACCAACATGGAGAAACATGGTGTTTTAATGTGCCCTACACCATTGAAGAGAAGTGAACCCACATTGCTAATGAGTTGTCTCATTTCTTCACTGGTAAGTCTTGTGTCATCGGTCTCACCAGTCAAGCAGTTAACCAACTTCTCCAGATCACCACAGTCGAGGGTTCCATCATCATCAAAGTCTAAAGAAATATATAAATTATTCAATGCAATCACTGGCATCATTCTACATGAAGTCAACCAGCCCAAGCTTTAGGCCTCTTTTATTTACCAAATATACGGAATGCATAGTGGGATTTGATTTCCAGAGTGGCAGAGTCACTGAAGGCACTCAGAAGATCCAGGAAATCTTCAAACGTGAGGCTTCCATCTTTAGCTTCAGATGTGGAGAATACATGACAGATTCTTTTCCTGAAGGGGTTGGACTGTGACAAGTTCAAAGGTCAGTGCAGTTTATCTGTGCTTGCACCTCCTAAAGGGTGCCGTTTTATCATATGATCTTACAGTGCGTAAGCAAAAACAAACAAAAAAAATAGACATTGTGTATTTTGATATTAACAATGTAGTGACCTTCAGCTCTGGTAGAGTAAGAATCTTTTCCATTGGAACCCTGGTGGCGTTTAGGTGGTTTCTCTCATCTCTGTTCTGTAGCTCTGTGAATCTCTTGTGGGCACTAATTAAAAAAACAGAAACAACTTATTTCTGTATTGTAAGCTCTTTTAGTTTAAATTGCCTTAACTTGCATATTAGTTTTCACTTACAGGAGAATTTCCTGTTTTGTCAGAAAGGTCAGCTCCTAAAATATGATGAAAAGAAACACAAAAGTCAATAATGTAGAAGGTCCTGGGTCCAAATATTGACTTTACCGCAGTAAGCTTACAACAGGTGGTGGAGAAAATAAAAAACAGTATGTTAGGTAATAAATAAATAAACAGACTATTCTTGTAAAGAATGCTACTTATCTGAGATAAGGTCTTATTTTGTTTTTTTACATTTTAAAACATCTGGTCTATAATAGCCGTTTCGTTTCTTCTCTTTTACGAGTTTAAAACCAACTTCTCTAGAAGTAAACATTTACCTGGTATTCTGACAGAGAGTCCTTTCCAAGCTGACTTGCCGTAGTTCCCATTTTGAACCGTCTGATCAAAATGTTTTCTTTTGGGTTTTTTTCTTCCTGTTTTTGTAAATACTGTTTGTACAATAACGAAGCTAAAATGTTTGCGATCGCTTGGCCTACTTCCGGTTTCATGCAAAGCGAACCCGTCCCGCCCCTGTCTGGCTACGTAACGGTTTCCGAGTGACGTACCTTTAATAATAAAACGCTGACGTTACCGTTCATTAAACTAAAAAAGTCGTTTTCGAATATAGTTATATATTATTTGTTTTCAGATACTAATGGAAGGATTTATTATAAATATTATTAGTAGTAGAAATAGTAGTAGTAGTATCATTATTTTTATTAAGAGTAGTAATAATAAGAATTTTACTTATTAGCAGTAAAATGGTAAAAATCGAATTTCCACAGCAAAATCTGCAAAAAGAAATCATGTACTATTTTTTTTTTACTGTAAAATAAATACAAATATATACAAAGAAACAATCTAAACCTGAAAAAAATTCCCTTTGATGAACACTTTTTTACTATTTGGTATATGTTTATTTTTATGTATTTTTAAGCAACCTTCTTGAGGTCAATTGTATGTAAATTACAGAATTTACAAATATTTGTATAATTTTTTTATGTTTTTCATAGTGTTACATTAATTAAATAAATTAAGTAAATGTATTACTTTTTCAACCTCTTCATAAAACAAAATACATTTTTTTATTGTTATAGTCATTTTCTTGTGCTTCCAAACAAACAAACAAAAAAAAGCACTGAGACATTTTAATCTACAGACCAATTCAATGAATGACAATATTATTGAAAAGTTAATTTATTTCAGTAAGTGAAACGCATTATGTAGAATAATCACACACATGATGTTTTCAAGCCTGTATTTCTGTTAATTATGATGATTTTCTGGTTACAGCTAACAAAAAAACTAAATTTAAGATAATATCAAATCAGTATAAAGTATGATTAATACCTGCTTAAAGGTTGTTAAAGGTACTTTTAATCTGACAAACGACCTTCATCGGAAACTCATATTCTAATTTATTAAATGTGACTGTATAATATAAACAAAAATGTATTTTTCCTAAAGTTCACTAGAACAAGCAATTCAAATATTAAAAACATTTTTAGAGGGAGTAGCTTTAGTCATTTCTGTAAATCACTGGCTGCAGCATTTTCTACAGTTAAATTCCCTATGCAAATATTTAGTAAACAAATGGATACAAAATCTAAAAATGATTAGAAGTCCAAAAAGTTCATGTTTCAACAGTAGGAGGAAAAGCTAGGCTCCTTGGTTTGTCTCCCAGTCTGTTGTTTCTGGAATAAAAAAAAAAATCACATTAAATTATATAACCGCATGTAACGTTATGCACAAGTGAGATTAAATGTAGAGATTAAATTTGTATTTGCTGGTGAGGTTTTACCTGTCATTTTTGTTCCTTCTTTTGTTTCAGCCGAAACCCCGATGCCATATTCATTTTCACCAGTGACTCTAAAGAAGTAGATCCCTCCCTCTTCCAGATCAGATACCTTCAAGGACAGTCGTCTGCATTTGTCCGTGATTCTTGTCCAACCTTTCCTACTAATTTCTCGTATGTCTACGAGGTAGTTCTTCACAGGGCCTCCACCTTCATTCTCAGGGATGTCCCAGGTCACAGTGGCAGAGTTCTTAGTCACATCTTTGACTGTTATGTTGGTAGGAGGACCCGGTGAATCCAAAACCCTTACATTCAGGGTTAAAGTTGCAGATCCAGCAACATTTTGAAGTTTGACTGTGTATTTGCCAGAGTCATCACGTGCTGCCTGCTCCACTGTAATGGAGGTAATGAAGCTGCTGGTGTGGATAAGTCCCCTGACCCTTAGATCGACATCTGCTTTTTCCCATGAAACACAAGGAGCAGGTTTACCTGTGAAAGGTACAGTCAAAGTAAAGGAGCAACCATCTTTAATAAGCAAAGTCTTTCTCATTTCAGGGCTAATGTTGAACCTGGGTTCCTCCTCTCTCTCCATGGCAAGTCCGGGGTCTGTTTCAGGACTGGGTTCACTCATACCAATCTTATTAATAGATCTAACAGTAAACACATATTCTGCCCCTGTTGTAAGTCCAGTCACTGTAAACTCTGTATTTTCTGTGTTCTGAACACCTACAGTCCAGTCCTCCTCAGCTGGTTTTCTAAATTCAACTTTGTACCCTAAAATTGGTGCTCCACCATCAAACAGTGGCTTGTTCCATGCCAGAGTAATGGAGGACTTGGATGAATCAGTTATGGTGGGCTTTGTTGGAGGGGACGGTAGAAACTTTGGATCTTCTGCTGAGGCAAGAGGGGATGGTGAACTAGGCTCACTTAGACCAGCAGCATTCTCAGCAAATACTCTAAATTCATACTCACATCCTTCATGCAGGCCAAAGGCTTTGACTCGTAGGTCGTAGACTGTTTTTTTGTTTACTCTGACCCAGCGAACACCATGCTTTTCCCTTTTTTCTATAATGTAACCACTGATACTGCTGCCGCCATCAGAGACAGGCCTCTTCCAGGTGATAGTCATAGATTCACTGGTAGCATTAGTGACTTCAATGTCTGATGGAGCAGATGGAATAGTGAAGGGATCCATAGCTTTTATTGGCTCACTTTCCAAAATCTCACCCTCCCCATATATATTTACTGCTCTCACCCTAAAAAGGTATTCATTTCCTTTGAGGAGCTTGGTTATTTTGCATGTGGTTGCCATCATGTCGCCATAGACAAGAGTCCAAGAAACACGGCTGGTTTCACACTTTTCAACAATGTAGTACAAGACCTCTGCGCCACCATTCTCGTGTGGAGGTCCCCAGGACAAGGTACACTTCTCTGCTGCTAGTCCAGACACTTCCAGAGGTCCAACAGGAGGGCCTGGTCTGTCTAGCACCTTGCAGGTAACAACCCTGGATGTGGTACCACCTGTGTTCTGCAAGGTTAGAGTATACTGCCCAGAGTCTTTCCTTACGCTCTCTCTGATAAGGAGAGAGGTATGGCACTTTGTTGCAGATATCTCAACCCTTCCCTTGGTGGTAATGTTTCTTCCATTTTTCAACCAAAACACTGTAGGGTTAGGGCGGCCGGAAATATCAGCTTCTATTTTAAGAAGGTCTCCTGCTTTGACCACCACCACCTGCCTTGAGTTGTCATCCAAGATAATAATAGGCGGCTCTACATCATGCTGGACTGTAATAGGTCCAGTGGTTTCAGAGGGTGCGCTACAACACTCAGCTGCATTCTTTGCAGTAACACGAAATTCATATTGTTCACCCTCTGTGAGCTCAGTTACTTCCAAAAAGGTGTCCAATAAGTTTGTAAAGTTGCACTTCAGCCAGCAGCTGTCTGGCAGTTCTTTGCGCTCAACAATGTACCCTGTTATTTTAGCCCCCCCATCATAGTTTGGTTTGTCCCAGGAGAGTGAAACTGAAGTGTTGGTTATATTGGTGACTGTAAGATTTGAAGGGGCATCACACTGGTCTCTTGCTGAGACAGGTTCAGATGGTTTACCGCAGGGTCCAAAGCCGGCCAAATTTTCAGCACAGACCCGAAACTCGTATGTCAGACCTTCTTCAACATTTACCACCTTGTATTGATTCTCTTTCACTGGGCTTCTATTTACCTTTGTCCATAGGATACTGCTTTGATCTTTGCATTCAACATGATAACCCATAATAGGGCTTCCACCATCACTGTCTGGTTTGCCCCAAGCAATGATCATTACAGACTTTGAGGCATGGACAACATGAATGTTAGTTGGTGGACCAGGTGGTTTGAAAGGATACTGGGCAATGACTGTTTCTGTTTCAATAAATTGGCTTTTTCCATAGCGATTCTCTGCAGCAACTCGAAATACATATTCAGTGCCTTGTGTCAGACGGGAAATTCTGATTGATGATCTTGCGACTGTAGCCGACACATTCTGCCAAACCGAACTTGCGATGTCTCTTTTCTCAACAATGTAATTAGTTAGTTGACACCCACCAGTGTATAGTGGGGGTTGCCATGACAGAGATACAAAGTCGGCACTAACTTCTTCCACAGTGAGATCACTTGGCGACCCAGGCCTTTCATAAACAATCACAAAGATTTCAGCAGATGTTGTTCCAACAGCATTGGTCAGGATTACCTCATACACACCGGCATCAAACCTGGTTGCATCCTTAATAAATATCTGAGATGCAGATTCAGACATTTGTACATTTACCCTGCTTGTCTCCTTCAACATGTTTCCTTCTTTATTCCAAACTACTGTTGGTGGCGGCACGCCTTTGAAAGGAACATCAATCTTCAAATCATTTCCTACCTTTACACTAAACGTGTTAGTTAGCAGATTGATAACAGGCTTAGCACTAGTATCCTTTATTATAACAGGTGTCAACGCGGATTTTGGTTCACTCATTCCTTTATCATTCACAGCACTCACTCTGAAGAAATACTCCGTTCCTGCTGTCAGCCCTTTAACGTTCACCTCTAGTGCTTTACTCTCTGAATATTTTATCCATGTATCGTCTCCCCTTGTTTGCATTTCTACAATGTAACATGTGATTTTGCTTCCTCCATCATGATCAGGCTTCTCCCACGAGAGTTTTGCACTATTGCAAGTGACATCGCTCAGTGTGATTTTGCCAGGAGGTGGAGGAGCCTCAGAGACTTTAACAGCCTCAGCGGTCTCTGCTGGCTGTCCAGTGCCAAACTCATTCACTGCGAGGACACGGAAATAATAACAGCTTCCTTCCTGTAGATTTTCAATCTTGTAGGAATTCCTTACACAGTTGCTACAAACACTGGTAAATGCCTTCCTGGCCTCCTCTCTCTTTTCAACTATGTAGTGTGAAATCTTTGTTCCTCCATCAATAAGGGGTGGCTCCCAGGAGATGGAGACAGAGTCCCTCTTCACATCCTTTACTTCTAAATTTGTTGGTGCGCTGGGAGAGTCCAGTACTCTCACATTGATGAATGCTGATTTGGAACCGCTGGAATTCTCAGCAGTTAACACATACTTTCCACTGTCATTTCTGTTGACATTTTCTATCATTAACACAGTGTTGGAGTGTGTCACCTCAATTTGAGCACGCTCACCTAGAGTGCCATCTTCTTTTGACCACCAAACCTCAGGCTCTGGGCGTCCTCTAAAGGTAACAAAAAGACGTAAGGTGGAGCAAGCTCGAATATTTACAGTCTTTCTCAAGGCATTGTCTAGTTCGATCTCTGGTGCCTCTACTTTCTCAGTCGGTACAACAGAACAAGGTAAATCCACATGTTCTCCAACTCCAGTTGAATTTATTGCACATATACGAAAATTGTACTCTGAATTTTCTTTTAGTCTTTTTACAGTGTAGTTTGTGTCCTCTATGCCTGTGCTTGGTGTGCATACAATCCATTCATCTTCTATTGCTTCCTTCATTTCCACAACATATCCACTGATAGCATCTCCACCATCATAAATTGGTTTTGACCAGGTGAGAGACACTGTACTGCTGGAATAATCCGTCACTTTTGGGTTGGAAGGTGGACCAGGTGGGTATGTAGCTTCACATACCTTAATATACTCACTAGACTCACTGGGTGCACCCACGCCAGCAGCATTTTCAGCAAGAACTCTAAACTGGTAGTAATGTCCCTCTGTAAGTCCGGTACATCTAAAACGCAAGTCATTTAGCCGTCTCTTGTTGCATTTGGTCCATCGGACACCATCTTTGTCACGTTTCTCCAGGATGTAGCCATCGATCTCGGAGCCTCCATCGCTCTCAGGCCTTTCCCATGTTAGAACGACTGAGTCTCCAGTCACAGCGCTCGCTGCAGGAGTGGAGGGTGCACTAGGTGGCTTAAAAGGATTTTGTGCAACGAAAGTCTCAGATTCCAGAAATTCACCAACCCCATATTTATTCACAGCTGCAATTCTGAATATATATTCTTTTCCAGCTACAAGTTTTGTCACTTTATAACTTACAGCTTCAATGTGAGGTTCAACCTCTGTCCATGTAACACGACTCGTTTCCCTTTTTTCAATGATGTAATGGGTGACACTGGCACCTCCGTCATTTAAAGGGGGGTTCCAGTTAAGGTTGCATTTCTCTGCACTTACAACCTTTACCTTCAAAGGTCGGTTGGGAGGACCAGGTCTATCTAAGACCTTCACATTAACTGAAATGGTTGTAGTCCCACCACTGTTATTGAGACTCAACACATAGCGTCCTCCATCCACACGTGTGCAGTCTCTGGCAGTGAGAGTTGTATGAGTGATGGTGTTTTTGAGTTCCATTCTTGGTGTACTCTTATCGATTTCCTTTCCATCTTTCAGCCATGTAACTTCCGGGAGAGGCTTCCCAAAGTAATCAGCCTCAATAACAAAACTTTCCCCAGCTTGAACAATGTTAGTACTCTTAAACTTCGGGTCAATAAATGCAGTGGGTGCTTCAATAACATCCTGAGCAAGAATGGTTGTGCCTTCTGAGGGTACACTCCAAACACCAGCACTGTTCTTAGCAGTTACCCTAAACTCATAGTTTTGCCCTCCTGTCAGTCCTACGACTGTGAAAAGATTGTCAGTAATGTTGGTAAAGTTCACCTTCATCCATCTGCCATCTGGGAGCTCCTTTCTTTCAACAACATACCCTGTAATAGTGCTTCCTCCATCATACTTGGGTTTTGCCCACTGAAGTGTGATGCTGTCTCTGGTCACCACAACAGCTTCAGGCTTTCCAGGTGCATCACAGGGATCTCTTGCCACATAACACTCTGATGTATTACTACTTAGGCTCAGTCCAGCAATATTTTCAGCAAACACTCTGAACTCATAGTCAATGCCTTCTTCCAGCCCACTTGCTTTGAAGCGGGTGTCAGTTATAACAAATTTATTCAGCTTGGTCCACAAAATGCTGTTCTTCTCTTTACGTTCAACATGATAGCCAATGATGGGGCTACCTCCATCTCTAAGTGGTGGCTCCCACTCAACCACCATGCTATATTTTGTCACATTGGATACAAAGGGAGTGCCAGGACAAGCAGGTACACTGAATGGATATTTTGCTGTAACAACTGGAGAGGTGATTGCAGCACTTTTTCCATACCTATTCTCAGCAGACACCCTGAATTGGTATTCATTTCCCGTCTTCAACTTGGTAACTTTGATTGTGGTTCTTACTGTTGTCGCGGACACAGTATGCCACTCCGTGCTTGTAGTTTCCCGTTTCTCCACTACATAGTTGTCCAACTGGCAGCCTCCTTTATATGAAGGTGGGTCCCAAGACATAATAACATAGTCAGAATTAACCTCATCAATCCTCACGGACCCTGTGGGTGGGTCTGGCTTTTCAAGAACAATCACATTGATGTCTGTTGTGTCTTTTCCAGCACTGTTGCTTGCTGTGACAGAGTACTGACCAGAATGCTCTCTGACGGCATGTCGGATATGAAGGACAGTTAATGAGGCTTTATTTAAAATCTCTAGTCTTGATGTCTCCTTAACTGCCTGACCTTCTTTTCTCCATTCTGTCTTTGGTGCAGGGTGCCCAACCACAGGGATCTCTACTTTTAGATCTTCACCATTCTTGACTGTGAATGTGCTAAAAGTTAACTGGAGTTTTGGGCTAATGGCGTTTTCCTTGTCTGTTGCAGCGGCAGGTGTGGCCTGAGGCCTGTTTTGTTGACACTCTGCAGAAGAATCTTGTTGACCTGGAGTGAGCAAAGATGAGCATTAACAAAAGTATAGCATTATATGAAAATGGTTCAGAAACAACATATACATTTGAATATACACTCAAAAACCTGCTAAGTAAATTCATAATAAATGTACAGATAAATTATTTGTCCACCAGAGGTAAAGGACAGTGAGAACTAGGGGGCAGGAAGACCGATAGCAGGAAAGACATATGGTGGCTCTTAAAACAGGGTCATTTTGACACACATGTTAAAATACTGTTTTTTTTTTTTGGAGAAATGTCTAGTTTTGTAGTATCACCATTGTCCCATATCTCTTCCAATTGGTATAAACCTAAGACTGTGAATTGTTGTAACCATTTTCTAATTAATACCTTTATTCACTGAGATCATTTTGATCCTTTGTAATTCAGGATATTGTAGCCGTTATGTTGTTAAAATTTTCCCCTCTGCCAGATTTGAAATATACCAAATTTATGCCGCATTAAAGTTGGAAAAGGTTTTGAAATAATTTTTCATGATCTCATTTATGTATATCACAAAACCTGGCAAGGGGTGTGTAAACTTTTGAGATCCATTGTATGGTAACTTCCAAGAATCTTTAAATCTTTAAAACGCATTTAGGAAACAGATGCTCTGATACATTGCATTGTACTCTTTAAGTGCCCTTCTACTCTGGCTGTAATTGCTAGACTCACACTATGAAGAAAATGTCATGTTTAGTAAAACGCAGGCATAACATTTAGCAAATGGGAAATTTTTGAAATAATATTTTGTAACTGTGATAACCTTTCTGTTGTAATGTTAATTTAAAACACAGCTTTCTAGACTAAAAATCCACAGGATGAATGTGCTTCATACCTTGGGCAGTGACCTGGGAGGATGATGAAACCTCTGGATTAGAATCCTCCGTCATATTTATATTTAGAGCCGTTTCTTCAGCTTCGTTTTTCATCTACAATAAGCAACACAAAGCTGTCAGATAAGTCTTGATTAAAGATGAGCAAATACTTTCATATGGCATTGTTTTTTTCAATCTTTAAACAGGTTATTTGAATGTAGAAAAAAGGCTTTACCCCCATATTGAATTGTCTTTTAGAAATGTCCTACTAAACATTTAATAAGCCCCATCTGCTTCCTCTAACAGATGACATGTCAATTTTTATGTAACTCTTTAAATCCCGCTTTAAACATCACATTTGTAAACGCTCAGAAATTAAAAATCTCTAAAACAAAAGTAATACTTAGGTTACTGAAATCCATGCTATGCTTTATAACAAATTACTTCATGATATATGAAAAAATGACAACACTTCCATATTTACCTTATTTTTACCTCTTTCCATCCTCTCACCTCCTTGAATTTGGATTGTATGTAAAAAATAAATGTGGATTCAGATCTTGCTTGTTCTGAATCCTAGTCAACTGACATGAAGTGTGATGAACCCCAAATCTCTTAAGCAGACACTCACAGCTCTGCCAGTCACTGCCTGCTTTATCTTTGGAAGCATGCAGAGACTAAAATAAGCATGGAGACTGACTGGGCAGCTGCTCATTCTTTCTGACTTAGTTAAGCCTACAGTAAATGGGTCTACTCTGAAAATCTAGAACATTACAGTTAAATACTGTTGTCCTCTTGTTTGATTGAAAAAACATTACAACCGTAGTAAAGTATAGAAAAACTAGCATATTTTATGTGATCGATGAATGAATTATGTATACATGCAGTTTAGTTTTATTAGTAGTAGTCGTGTAGTTTGTTTACTGGTTTATTCTGGGTTGAACAGTGCATAATAATATTATTGTAAATGTGCCAGAATTAGTCAAAATTTTAATCTGTAGTCACCAAACAGATTTTAAAGAATCCCTCTAAAAACAAAGTATAGAAACATCAGAGCAATGAAAATATGCTAACAGTATTTGAAAACGAAAAAAGTTAATAAATGATGTATATTAATGGACTCTCTGCATTAAACAGTGAAGAGAACAGCAGCTTTGTGTAACCCTGCAGTATTAAGGTATATAAATTATAGGATTAAAGGAATCAATGAATAGACAATTTTAGCATAGAAATGGAAAATCGCAGTATAAATCCTAAACAGTAATAACCTAAACACGGATCCTTGAGGAGCACCTATTGGTAGCTTCACATCGGCAACATACTGTACATACTAAATCAATTGGTCAAAATAAAATTTAAATGTATACAAAGAAAAATTTCTAATTAACTGCTTGACATGCTTTAAAGAAATAAGGCTGTAACAGCACAAACTGTAGCAGAAAATTAATTTTGTCTATAAATCATCAACTGGCTGTCCCAGCTAAGTATCTAGCTCAAAAAAGCTAACCTGAATAGGCCTTCAATAAAACAAAATAGTTAATAAGAAGGTTACGTTTGTTAAAATGTTCATTCATGTAAGCCTTGGTATTATTGATAAAATGGCCAAGAATGGATTGAAATCCATTGGAATTGTCATTGAATGTGTAGATATAACACTTGTAAAAAGTAAATAGATCAATATTGATTGAATCAAATTACATTTCCGTTACGTGAGCTTTTATTCTGGAGACAGGAAGTGGACATAGGAAGGTCACATGAATGGGGGTTTCATTTGTCTGTTGAGAAGACACAAGTTATCTGTTTCTCTAAAAAAAGGATTGCCCCTATAGTGGACCTTAGATTATATGGGCAAACACATAGGCAGGTGGATAACGCAAGATAGTTTGGTGTATGGTTTGATGTTGAACTTTCATTTACATATACAGAAGATTATTGATAAATGTAAAAATGTTATTAATATTTTTGAAATATTTCACAGGAAATGACTGGGGGACATCAAGCATCTCTTTGAAAAGAATATATAATGCTTCAGTGGATGCATTGTTCATAATTTAGCTGCTTAATCTTCTTTATTAGAATTGGATAGGATACAAGCTAAAGCACTCCAGATATGTTGTGGTGCCTTCAGAACCTCTCCAATCTCAGCACTTCAGGTGGAAGCAAGGGAAAGGCCACTTGACCTAAGGCGTCTGAATCTGTCAGTATCTTTTTGGCTAAGTATACAGGGTCATAAAAAGAATCACCTGATCAAACAGGCACTCAGTGAATGCTGGGTGGTATGGTCATTGCATTAGCATTTTTGGGTTTGAAGGTAATGAGCAGGCATATCAAGTAGGAATAATTAATATTCCATGCAGTAAAACCATAGGAAAATCAACATTTTCCCCATGGTTATTTAATTTCCATATTTTAAAATATAGACATTAAGGAGATAGTAAAGTCTAGGGTGGTTTTTATCAGAATGTACCACAGTGTTTAGGAATAATATATGGCGATATGACAAATGCATCAAAAGGCGAAACTGGCAAAACAGAAGCAGCAGTGTATATCCCCAAGCAAACAAATCATCATCCAAAGAAAGACATTGTATCATCTATCAGTTTTCTCTGCAAAGATGATAGATATCACATTGGCCCTGCAATGAGTGGAGGAGGTGAAACCCAGTGAAGTAATTATTTGTTCAGGTTTAATGTCTTGCCAAACAAGCATTCATAGCGGAAAAATTACCAAGTCGACAGCACCTTTTAGAAAAAGTTAATCACCTAATATGTAAACCAACAAAAAAAATTACATTCAGTTCACCTGGGTTAAAGGCAAGTGACATTGCAACACATAGGAGAAAGAAACACAACTAATCACAACAAAGGGCGGTGTAATGAAGAGGGATGTATGGATAACTTGATTAAGGATTGGGCATGAGAGTCTAAATAGGGGGTTAAATTTTACAAGGAAATGTCCATCAGAGGCCAGTGCACGTTGTGGAGAAATAGAGAGGGTTGAGCATGTTCTGGTAGAATGCAGAAAGTACACAAGTGAAAGAGAGGACATGAGAAGGGCAGTGATATTTCCAACAACAATGATCAACATATTAAGTAGACCTGATTCACATTATATATGAAAATCATTACTAAAGTTTGTAAAGGATACACGACTAGCTAACAGAACTTAGTAATATATATATACAGGGGTTGGACAATGAAACTGAAACACCTGTCATTTTAGTGTAGGAGGTTTCATGGCTAAATTGGACCAGCCTGGTAGCCAGTCTTCATTGATTGCACATTGCACCAGTAAGAGCAGAGTGTGAAGGTTCAATTAGCAGGGTAAGAGCACAGTTTAGCTCAAAATATTGAAATGCACACAACATTATGGGTGACATACCAGAGTTCAAAAGAGGACAAATTGTTGGTGCACGTCTTGCTGGCGCATCTGTGACCAAGACAGCAAGTCTTTGTGATGTATCAAGAGCCACGGTATCCAGGGTAATGTCAGCATACCACCAAGAAGGACGAACCACATCCAACAGGATTACCTGTGGACGCAAGAGGAAGCTGTCTGAAAGGGATGTTCGGGTGCTAACCCGGATTGTATCCAAAAAACATAAAACCACAGCTGCCCAAAATCACGGCAGAATTAAATGTGCACCTCAGCTCTCCTGTTTCCCCAGAATTGTCCGTCGGAGCTCCACAGGGTTCAATATACACGGCTGGGCTGCTATAGCCAAACCCTTTGGTCACATAATGCCAATGCCAAACGTCGGTTTCAATGGTGCAAGGAGCGCAAATCTTGGGCTGTGGACAAAGTGAAACATGTATTGTTCTCTGATGAGTCCACCTTTTTACTGTTTTTCCCCACATCCAAGAGAGTTACGGTGTGGAGAAGCCCCAAAGAAGCGTACCACCCAGACTGTTGCATGCCCAGAGTATGGGGGTGGATCAGTGATGGTTTTGGGGGGCCATATCATGGCATTCCCCTTTGGGCCCAATACTTGTGCTAGATGGGCGGGTCACTGCCAAGGACTACCGAACCATTCTTGAGGACCATGTGCATCCAATGGTTCACACATTGTATCCTGAAGGCGGTGCCGTGCATCAGGATGACAATGCACCAATACACACAGCAAAACTGGTGAAAGACTGGTTTGATGAACATGAAAGTGAAGTTGAACATCTCCCATGGCCTGCACAATTCAATTCAATTCAATTCAGTCTATTTATATAGCGCCAATTCACAACACGTCGTCTCAAGGCACTTCACAAAAGTCAGGTACATACATTTGAATTAATCTTAATCATTGAACAGTGCAGTCAGATTCTGTTATTTATTCAAATTGGATAAAAAGTTTTTCTATCTAAGGAAACCCAGCAGATTGCATCCAGTCAGTGACTTGCAGCATTCACTCCTCCCAGATGAGCATGTAGAGACAGTGGACAGTCACTGGCATTGACTTTGCAGCAATCCCTCATACTGAGCATGCATGTAGTGACAGTGGAGAGTAAAAGCTCCCTTTTAACAGGAAGAAACCTCCAGTAGAACCAGGCTCAGTGTGAGCGGCCATCTGCCACGACGGAGTGGGGGTTAGAGAAAACAGAGCAGAGACACAAAGAGAACAAAGAAGCACTGATCCAGGAGTACTTTCTATGGGAAGGAAAAGGTAAATGTTAATGGATGTAGCTCCTTTAGTCGTTTCACCTAGAAAGAAGGAACAGATAAACTCTGAGCCAGTTTTCGAGTTTAGAGTCTGAAGAGAGCACATAGAGTTAGTTACAGTAAAAGCTCAGTCAATCGCCATGTCTAGGAGAGAGAAAGGGTTAAACACTGAAAGAAAGGGCCATGTGGATCATAAGTAGAGGGTGAGCATTAAGTTGTTGCCAGCAGAAGCTTGGAGGATTCCCCTCTCCAGAAAGGTGTTACAGGTAGACACAGAGTCAGGCCAGGTGTAGCTTCTAGGAAGAGAAAAGAGAGAGAACAAAGTTAAAAGCTGAAATAACAGCAAATAATACAAAATTGAAGAGTAGTGTGAGAAAGTAGTGAAGAGGGTGAAAGTGGTCATTATGTCCTCCAGCAGCCTAAGCCTATAGCAGCATAACTACGGAGATAGTTCAGGATAAACTAAGCCACTCTAACTATAAGCTTTATCAAAAAGGAAAGTTTTAAACCTAGCCTTAAAAGTAGACAGTTTGTCCATATAGAGCCCACTGATGGCCATTGTTATACTAAAAACCACAACGATTGGGATACCTCTCTCTGTCAGATTGACCATAACCATTGGAAAAGAGAGGGGGTCATACAGGTAGCAGAAATGGAGGGTGTGTTTGCACCTCAACCATAACTGAGCCGGTTTAAGCTAAACCTGACTCCCCCTTACTCCATCCAACAGGGGGAGAAGAAGACGGAGGTAAAATAAGGAAGATAGCTCAGGATAACCTAATCCACTCTAACTATAAGCTTTATCAAAAAGGAAAGTTTTAAGCCTAGCCTTAAAAGTCGACAGGGTGTCCGCCTCACGGACTAAAACTGGGAGCTGGTTCCACAGGAGAGGAGCTCGATAACTAAAGGATCTGCTTCCCATTCTACTTCTAGAGACTCTAGGAACCACCAGTAAACCTGCAGTCTGAGAACGAAGTACTCTGTTAGGAACGTATGGAAAAATCAGATCTCTGATGTATGATAGAGCTAAATCATTAAGGGCTTTATATGTGAGGAGGAGAATTTTAAATTCTATTCTGGATTTAACAGGGAGCCAATGAAGGGAAGCTAAAATAGGAGAAATATGATCTCTCTTTTTAATTTTCATCAGAACTCTTGCTGCAGCATTTTGAATCAGCTGAAGGCTTTTAACTGCATTTTTTGGACATCCTGTTAGTAAAGAATTACAATAGTCCAGCCTTGAAGTAACAAATGCATGTACTAGTTTTTCAGCATCAATCCTGGACAGGATATTTCTAATTTTGGCAATGTTCCGGAGATGATAAAAGGAAATCCTAGAAACCTGTTTAATATGGGATTTAAATGACATGTCCTGGTCAAAAATAACACCAAGGTTTTTTACTTTATTATCGGAGGTCAATTTAATGCCATCCAGGTTAGGTGATTGACTAAGCAATATTTTTTTTAAAGACTCCGGTCCAAAGACGACAACTTCTGTCTTGTCTGAATTTAGAAGCAGAAGAAAAAAGTTCTACAGTTACTTCCAATGTTGTCTCACTTGTTCAGGATGAAGTAATCATCTTCGGGAGTATGTCAAAGATTTTCTTCTTAATAGAATCAATTTTATTTTGGAAGAATCCCATAAACTCATTACTGCTGAGAGCTATGGGAATGGATGGCTCAACAGAGCTATGACTCTGTGTAAGTTTAGCAACTGTACTAAAGAGAAACCTAGGATTATTCTTTTCTCTTCTATTAAGGATGAGAAATAAGCTGTTCTGGCTTGGTGAAGTGTCTTTTTATACAACAGTAGGCTATTTTTCCAGATTAAGTAGGAATCCTCTAGGTGTGTAGAGTGCCATTTTTGCTCCAAATTTCTAACATTGTGCTTTAAAGTACGCAGCTCTGAATTAAACCAGGGAGCCTGCCTCCTATGAATAATTACCTTCTTTTTCGAGGGGGCTGCATTGTCTAATGCACCACGCAATGATGAAGTAACACTCTGAACAAGAGAATCAATTTGTGAAGGGGAAGAAACAAAATTATTGCCCTCCACTGTGTTTTTCTGTGTTAATGAGAAAATTAAAAGTGGAACAGATTCTTTAAAGGTTGTTACAGCATTGTCTACTATAATGAAATTTTCTTTCAAGTGTGGAGTACTCTGTTAAATTAAACTCAAAGGTTATTAAAAAATGTTCAGACAGCACAGGGTTGTGAAAAAATATTGTTATGTCTTTACACTCAATGCCATATGTCAGCACAAGGTCCAGAGAATGAAGACAAACGTGGGTAGGTTTGTTAATGTTTTGAGTAAAGCCAAAGTCACCAGATCTAAATATTATTGAGCCACTTTGGGGTGTTTTGGAGGAGCAAGTCAGAAAACATTTTCCTCCACCAGTATCGCGTACTGACCTGGCCACTATCCTGTAAGAAGAATAGCTTAAAATCCCTCTGACCACTGTGCAGGACTTATAAATGTCATTCCCAAGATGAATTGACGCTGTATTGGCCGCAAAAGGAGGCCCTACACCATACTAATAAATTATTGTGGTCTAAAACCAGGTGTTTCAGTTTCATTGTCCAACCCCTGTATATATATATATATATATATATATATATATATATATATATATATATATTATATATATATATTATTTATTTTATTTTTTACCCCAGATGTTATTTAAACTGTTTATATTCGATGGATCACAACTCAGCCCGGCAGATGGCGATAACACACTGCGATGGTATACAGCAAATAAATTAACCGAAGAAGAAGAGGAACATAGGAAGAAACAAGTGCGAAAGTTAGCATGTCAGGTGCCGGGTGCCACAAATATCGCGTCAAATAGGCTTAAGTAAGTTGAATAAGAGATGGTTTTGATATTTTAAGTGCTTTAAATCTGCTGTTGGCTTTATGAACCTGATTGTTGGAGTCGGTAAACTAAGGTGAGGTGACAAAAAATATGTAAAACATCTTTCATTCAGTGAAACAAGCGTTAAAAAACAGCTTGTTTAGCTAAAATGGCCTACTAATGCTGTAAATGTAAAGTACAACCCTAATTTCTTATATCTACATGTATATATACACCAACCCAACAGTTATACACACACACACATGAATTTTCTGTTATAGGTTGATCCATGGGAAGATGGTAGAAACTGCTTAGATCTTGTGGGATTAATATATTTTCCTGCTCTCTTACAGATCCAGTCATGCTGTTCCGGTTTGTGTACAGCGCCCAGGACTTTGTCACAGATGTTTTGCAGAGAAGTGAAAACTGCCCACCACCTTCCAAGTTTGACGCGCTCATCAGAGATGGCTGGACAGACAGGATGGATAGGGGACTCTTCCGCTACCATCTTGGTGATTTAGAAACGCGTATCCTGCCAGGCCCAAATGGTTTCATCGCTCAGCTCAATGTTCAACGTGGAATTGAGAGGAGGAAGCCTCAGGAGATACTGAGCATTCAGCAAGAGTTTAATCCCAGCCAGTTTAACTTTAATAAAATTAATGCAGATGAAATTATATGTGAGATGATGAAGGGCACGGCTGGAGTGATAGATTTACCGAATGGCCATTTGCCTCAACCCTGCAAGATGGTTGTGTTGATCAATGTAAGCCCTTTGGAGTTTGGACATTGCCTTTTTGTCCCAGATCCGTCCCTCTGTTTACCACAGATTCTGACAAGAACAGCTGTCCAGGTTGGTATTGAGTCTGTGCTCCTGAGCTCCAACCCAGGTTTCCGCGTGGGGTTCAACAGCCTTGGAGCATTTGCATCCGTCAATCACTTACACCTTCACGGGTATTACCTGGACCATGAGCTTAAAATTGAATCCAACCTCGTTAAGCCTTTGATACCTGAGAAGAATTTCTTCCGCCTCCAAGGTTTTCCTATTGGGTTTTTGTTTTTTACAAAATCAGAAGAGGTGGACACAGTAGCAAGAACTATCTGTGACGTGACAGACTTTCTCGTGGGTGAAAACATTGCTCATAATCTGTTCTTGACCAGAGGATGCCCACCAAGCTGTCAAATGCAGAGCGCAAAGGAGCGGCGTTTAAGAAAAGGTGTCCGCATAGCCATTTGGCCCAGAATAGCCTGCTTCGGTGCTAAAGAGGAATCTGCCTTTAATGTTGCGCTCTGTGAGTTAGCAGGACATTTACCCTTTAAAAACAAAAAGGACTTTTACTGTACAACTGAGAGAGAGGTCATCAGTATAGTCCAGAGGTATCTTCTGCCTGATGACGAGTTTCAGAGACTTGAAGAACAGCTTGTTGAGCACTTATTGACTCTTTAATGCCTGAAATATATCTTGATAGTGTTGAGTTAAAAAAACTTAGGATATCCATATTTAATCTAAATTAATGACTTTGTGCATCCAAGATGGTGTCATTTGCATGAATCTTTGGTGCGATAGTGTTTCATGCAGAGTGAAAGATTGAGCAATTTCTGTTATTCATGCTTCACACTTAAACTATGGGATTTACGTTCATAATTTTCCATGTCTGGATAGGTACAAAGCATTAAAGTGGGGAAAAATGTTTGCTTGTTGACTTTATTCATCTTTCTATTGTGTAAAAGATAAAGATCTGAATTTCTTTCAAGAGTTGAATGGTTAAGATGTCATACAGGACATTGAAATGTGTGTTTTATGATCAAATTGAATAAAGATATCAAAGATTAAAATCGCATGAAAGAATTTGAAAGTGGTGTACTATAATCCAGTCTAAACTTGAGAACCTTTTCAGTGTCACAGACTTTGAAACTGAACGGATGTAGGTTACCGTAATCAAAATGCAAAAAAGAAAACAGCCAAACCAAAAAAAAACCTCTGGGAATGAAAATTGTTGGAAAAATCAAGACATTTAAATATGGAAATGTATGAAAAATTAAAATAAAATGTAGGAGCACTGTATCATACATAGAAATTCAATAGACACATATAAAGACATATAAAGTTGAGCATAACCATTTCTAAAGAATTTCTTTAAAAGTAATAAACCCAAAATCTAAAAAATATGTTATTGGGTTCTTGTTTTTCTCATTCACACCGGTATCCTGGATATGATTTCAATTGGTTTAGGTTGCAGGCTGCTTGCAATTCATAAAATGAAAGTTTTATGAAGCTTGTTGTCACAATAACATCATTATCCTGATTTAAAAAATTTAATAGTTCTACCAAGAACGTTTTAATAAAAATAAGGGTACTGCTACAAGTAGTTTCTGAAAACTCTCTGCATGCAAAGTCATAAAAGGCCAGAAGACATGAGATCCAGCTGAACAAACAGAAACCCGGATCTTTAATTGAGCTTGCACGCACAGTACATACAGGCATATGAATAACCAGTTTTGATTTTCTGTCATGTTGTGTCCTCTATAGACAAGGGAAATGTTTCCTATAGGCTTTTCCAAGAAGAGTAACGTTAAATCCTTGTAAGTTCTCCACAAGTTTCAGATATCATCTGAGTAGTAATGCAGAGTTGTGAAAAACGTTGCCCTGCCAGGACTCTTTTGTTTTTGCTTTTTATTGTCACACTGAAATGTTTCAGATCAACTTATCAATTTTGTCCCTCTGTTATTTGAGGAATTATTTTGATGTAGTCGAGCATAAACCGTTTCCTTAAAGGTCTTGCCACAATATTTCAAATAAATTTAGGTCCAGACTTTGACTGATTTTTGAGCCGTTCGGAGGGGAACTTTCTGGTGTGCTTGGGATCACTGTCTTGTTTAATGATGAACACTGACCTCAGATAATGCAAGTGAGGCCTGCAGTGTTTTACATGTTGTTCTGGGCCCTTTCTTAACTTCCTGGTTGAGCTGTCAATGAACTCTTGGAACAATGCTGGTAGGCCAACCGCTCCTGGAACAGTTCACCATTGTTCCATTTTTTGTCCAGTTGTGTATAATGGCTCTCACTGTTGTTCGCTGGAGAGCCCAAGCCATAAATATAGCTTTGCAATTCTTTCCAGACCTAAAGATGTCAGTGACTTTCTTTCTCATCTCTTCTTAAATTTCTGTACTTTCTTTTAGCCTACTTCCTGCTGTCAGACAGGCTCTATTTAAGTGATCTCTTGATTCAACAGGTCAAGCAATACTCACGTCTGGGTGTGGCTAGTGAAATTAAACTCAAATTAAAAGAGAAGTGGTGAATCACTGTTATTTCATGATTTAAAAGCAAGGGCCAGTTAATTGTTTTTCCATAGGGCCAGGCTGGTGTGGATAGCCTTTTTCCTTAGTAAAAAAAAATTTAAATTATAAAAACAGCATTTTGTTTTATTCAGGTTATCTTAGTCTGATATTAAAGTGTGTGTTATCAGGGAACAATTAGGTATGAATAAAAAGAAACAAATGAAGAAATGTATATAGAGGCAAATAGTTTTGTTGATTTTAGGGCAACAAGAATATTGGCAAAAATATAAATCATAAAAACAACACTATCACTGTTTGCTATGTAGTTTGGTCAGCCTTCCCTTTAAATCCACATTTATGAGTTGGTGGCGTCTAAACCTTAGTTGTAAATTCAATTCAATTCAATTCAGTTTATTTATATAGTGCCAATTCACAACACATGTCGTCTCAAGGCACTTCACAAAAGTCAGGTACATACATTCCAATTAATCCTAACCATTGAACAGTGCAGTCAGAGTTAGTTATTTATTCAAACTGGATAAAAAGTTTTTCTGTCTAAGGAAACCCAGCAGATTGCAACCAGTCAGTGACTTGCAGCATTCACTCCACCTGGATGAGCATGTAGACAGTGGACAGTCACTGGCGTTGACTTTGCAGCAATCCCTCATACTGAGCATGCATGTAAAGCAATCATTACTTAGGAATTGGACATTTGGGCTTTCTGTACAGCATCCATTAAAACCTGCAACTTCTTCCACATGTTTTTTATTTCTAAAAGGATTTTTAAAAACATAGAGTGTGAACTGTGGAGATTAAAATGTCACTTTGTCAAGCTTGATAGCAATGCGCAAATTGAGGAGAATCAATGCCATGTGCCATCCTAAGTAAGCACATTATCCGCTAGAATGATCTCACCTAGGTAGCAGCATCGAACTGACTTGTAGGATCACTGAGCATATTCCTGCTCACTTTTAATGAGGGTTTTCACCAGGGAGCTCACAACATTGTCTTTATCGAATCATGCAGCTGCGTACGCTCCCCACTATCTTAAGCTTTTCTCTTTGAATATAGAAAGAAAATATTTCTCAGCCCTGACCTACTTGGCATCTAGATGAATAAGAGAGGCCAGCTGTTTCTTGGCTCAGTCTTTGCTTGCCTTTTGGATTATAATTTTTTAAATAATACAACAGTGATTACCCAGCGGTTACTCTCAGTTGAAATCAAACAGACTCTTCCAAACTCTGATTGCTATGGTTAAAAAAATCTCTGCACACAATCATCCATTACAACTGCTGCAAATCTAATGCCCGAAACATATTTAAGATAAACCCAGTAAAATTTGCTTTGTTCCAGCAGAAGTAGCTGAACATTGTAACTTACATAGAATTCTTTTTAATTTAGCTTCTCAGATTTGCTTTGGTATAAATTAAAGAGTTTACAGTATCATATTTTGAATTCGTCCATAAAAGTCACTTTAGGGAATGACTATTTACTATAAACTAAGTGTTAAGCTCCAACCCTCAGTACTGGGGAAGGAATGTAACTTTTTTATCTACTTTCATTATTGTAGGTTCCCTTAGTTAAACATAAACGTGTGGTATCCACAGAAAAGATTATTTAAATTGAGTTTGTAATTTCTGAGAAAAACTCGGTTTGGGCATGATATTTCTGGGAAACCTCCGTAGGGCTTAAGACGTGAAACATTGTTTTATGTTTCCGTCTCATTAGCTCTCAGCAGCTCTGCAATTTGTCATGGCAGTTTCATTGGAAAGAGAACAAGCATGTGTCATTTTGTGACCTGCTTGTACTTTTCTATGTCCTGCGTGTTGGACCTTTCTGACATGTAGCATGTAGTTACACACCTCACAGGTGTGCATAAACATCCATGTCTCTTCGTTTTGTTACGTAATGCAAAACTGTCTGTACTATACATCCTCATTGACAGAGTACTGAAAAATCCAGACAACATGTATCACACAGTGTGTCTGTACGTGTACTGAATAATTCAAGGAACTCCAGCATAATTTGTCCTTGTAATATTTCTGTTTACCAGCTAATGAAAGAACAGCTTCAGAACACCTTGACATTCATTGCACGACTAACTGCAACCTGCTTACAGGACATAGAGATGTTTTTTGTTTTTTTTTTGTTGCAGAGACAAAAGTTTGGACACGCCTTATCAGTTTTATTCCTAAATCTGGGAACTCTTTTAAGACGTTTGGAAAACCATTTCAGGTGACCACCTCATGAAGATCACAGAGAGAATGCGAAGAGTTCAAAGCAGTAATCAAAGCAAAGGGGGGCTTTTTTTCCCAAAAATTTTAAATATAAAAGATGTTTTGAGTTATTTCACAATGTTTTGATGCTACATAATGCTATATACATTTGCTTCATAGTTTTGACGTCCTCACTTTTAATCTACAATGTAGAAAGTAATGAAAATAAGGAAAAGCAAATAAATGACAAAGGTGCGTCCAAACGTTTGTTCCCACTAATGGTTAAAAAAATGTCTCACTAAAGTTTACAGAAAATGCGCCACTAGCACCAGCATGTAGAAGTGATTGGCCTCATAAACAGTGAATCATTCACTGTAGCAATTAACCGAATTATGTTCAAGGTTGTTTTTTTTGTGTTTCATTTGATGACAGATCCGATGAAATAGGCCAGATACACACCAATTCATTGTACACAGTAAATTGGATTTTAATTGTATAGCAATTAAAACTGTAAAAAAAAAATATAGACACATTTATGAAAAGATTTTCCAGCTTTATTCTTTTCATGTTAAGCTAACCTTCATCCACAACATATTGTAGATATTTATCCACCCACTTTCACCTCTTAAGTGCAAATTATTTTAATATCTGAGGTAGTCCTTGTTTGATAACCACCAATACACAGGCACACAGTTATTTAGTTTATTTAAAACTTAACCAACTTGCTCAAAAGGAAAAGCTGTCCACAGTTTGATTGGTGCTTGGTGTCACAGAAGGTTTTCCTTCATTTACACATCCTCAGCCACTGTCCCAGTCTTTTTTTTTTCCTAAACTACAGAAAAATGTTAATGGTCAACCTAGACTTTGCTTGTTCCTTAAAAACTTGTTTTCAGCTTGAAACCATAACTGTTCATTCAACCCAAATGGATCTTAATTACTATTTATGCTTTACATGAATAGATGTTTGTGAAGGAGATGAGGTGATAAAAGGCTAAACAAAGAATTAAAGATACAGGAGGAGTGAAAGTCTGCATGTTTTAAATAGACATGTTTTAAAGATATGGCTGTTTACATTTCTCAATATGTGCAATATTGAAACTGTTTGTATTAAGGGAGGAGGTAGTTTGCAGTTGGCCATATCCCTTCATTTATTATGAAGAATGTATTTGATCTGTCTCATTTATTTAAAATATAAATCATCTTTCTTCTGACAAAACAACCTTAGAAATTGTTGAGGTTACAACACTGTTGATAATAAAAAAATACTAGCACAATAAATTTTACATGTAAAGAAAAATGTCCCTGAAGAGAGTCTGGGACGTTCCACATGCAGGGAGGGAGGAGTGGCTGTAGGAGTGTCCTCAGGATGGACTCCTCTTAAACTTGAGCTTGAACTTGAAGATGCTCTGGGCTTTTCAGGCAGCAGCTCAGCTGAGCAGTTTGAATCTTCGGAGACTTTGACACCTGAGAAATTTACAACAGAAAAATATCGACATGGGGGCTGTCCAGAGCTTTAGGGACATGTGCGACGGCACAAAGAATACTAATGTTCATTTCAGTCTGCCAGCGGTGTGTGTGGTGTGGCAGACAGCAATGATCATTCTGTTTGGGATTTTTATTCGTTATGATGAAGAATCGGACCCACACTGGGCTGAGCACAAAAAAAATCATAATATATCAAGTGACATAGAGAATGACTTCTACTTCAGATACCCAAGTAAGTACACCTATTTCACTCTTTACCGAAGTTATTAATTTTTGACGTTTGTATTTTATAATTTGTTAATTCAGGAGCCAAACAATATACATCCTCACATATTAGACATTTGGGTTAAATATTTTTACAATTATTACTTTATCATTTAGAATTTCAAATTAGTGCTAGATCTCATCTTGTGATGACATTTCATATTATTCAGAATTGCTGACAAAGATCTGACTCCTGCAGGTACATATTTCCCAAGGGGTTTCTTCTCTCTTTTTTTCTACTCGTCACATCTCAACGCTCACTGCTTTTTTTTTCTTCTTTTTTTTGTGTCTAGTTTTCATTATATAACTTATGGTTGGATTCTGTTGAACAGCGTGCATTTGAGACAGTCTTATATGGGTGTGGTTGTTTTGTTCTGCACAGAACCTCTGCGGTGTCAGTTTCAGGTCATCATGAAACTATCTTGGTGATGCATCTTTATTAACCTAACATTAACATCATCCCAGTGCAGTTTACTGTCTAAATGAACAGAACCTACATGTAAAGTCATGAAACTGTGTGAAACTTTTTGTCTGTGGAAACAGAAGCAGAATGAGATTTTTTTTGCTTTTAAATCATCAATTCCCCTGATGTATTTGTTGCGAACTTTACAATGCAGACGATAGTGTTTCAAAGCACAGCTGGAACATATTGTGCCCTGACGTGCACAGTTGTGGTGTAGTGTCATAGGTAAAACTGGCTGGCAGATGCCAGCATCCACATATTTGCTGTTAGCTGTTTGTCTTAAAAACAAGATCCAACTGTACCCCATGTCTATATTCTATTAAATATTTTAGGTTGATATTCCGCCACATTTTGCACCTCTCCTTGGCATTTTTCCTATTCTAATGTTCTAATTTTCTTTTCTTCAATTTCATGTTTGCTTTTTTTGCTTTGTGGGTGTCTAAATATATAAATTGATCTAAAACACCTTTTTAAATGAAATGGGCTCTATCACAGGTTGGTTAAGGTGATTGATAATAGTTTTTTTTTCTGAAGACATTTACAGCACAGAACAATAAACACTCATCGTGATGTCCTTGAGTCATCTTCACATGATAACTTTAAACCATTCCTCTCAACAAAGCCGATCCAGATCAATAATCTAATTTGCCTTTATTTTCAATCTTGTTGTTGGACTACAGTTCTTTGGGCCATTATCTTAATGTGAACCTCAAGCAGCCCTGACATTTTTCTGTTAAATAACTTGATACTGTGTTGAATTCATTGTCCTCCCAATGACTGGTGGCATGCAGTCCTCGACTTATCATAGCAGAACCAGGATGCCCTATTTACAAATTTTCTCAAGTGTGAAAGATTTTTGTGTTGGTTGTTCAGCAATATGCACATTTCCCAAATGAGTCAGTTTATGCAAGTGGATTCTTGTATCCTTCTAATGACATCATTCTTCGTCAGACTTTTTTTCTGGTATACTTCGTTGCTGCAAACCAAATACTCATTTTTTTTATCTTAGCTGATAACATTTTTGTAACTTTAAGGGATAGAAAAGACTCTATCATGATACAATTGCAATAAAATAAGACACTGTATGCATCAAAATGATACAATGGGATATTGATGTGTATTTACAAATAAATGTGAAATATAATGTGAGGCAATTCAAATAAATGTGCTGAGATACAATATGGCATGATACAATAAAAGATACAATATGATATAATGTAAAACAGTATAACATGATACAATATAATATGGTACAAATTAATGCAGTTGTCTCCTTGAGGAAATTTGTTTTGTACTCAGTGCTGTTCCTTGTTATGGTATAGTTCACATCCACAATGCTCTTCTAAGCAAACTAAGTCAGTACACAGATGATGCATGCCTTTATTTGCTGGGAAGGGCACCTCTATTTTGATATCCTTTGTTTGAACACCTGACAACAGTTAGATATAGGAAATGTTCCCTGACTTTTTCCTGTCAGGACTCACTGTAATAAGAATAAATGCCATGGCATTTGTTACACGTTATGCTCTTTTAGGTAAATCATTTTTAATTCCGATATGATTTTGACTTGGATAAGGAACAGACATCTTATAGTTAATTGAGTAATAAATTCTAAAACCCTGGAATCTGAATCTCCAAATATATGATTAATCTGTTATTGATTGGTGGGATGAATATGTTGCAAAAAATCCAATACATTTTAAATACGGGATAAAAAAAAAAAGGCCAGTGAAATAAATGCTGATGAGATTTTGTTAAAACTGACTTCAGGTCTTTCCATGTCTATTCTGTTGTTATTCGCCTTAGTTCTATTTTTTAAATATTTCTTTTGCTCATGTAGCCCATCTATTTACCTATAAAACAGTTTTATAGACTGCTCTGATGGGACAGTTGATTGTTAAAAAACCTGTTTTAGACCAAGTTAAGGCGCCCTTTCACTTTTTTGTCTCTATTCACCCGTTGCCATCTTGTTTCTTTTTCAGGTTTCCAAGACGTACATGTGATGATCTTCGTTGGGTTTGGTTTCCTGATGACGTTTCTGAAGCGTTACAGCTTCGGAGGAGTGGGTTTCAACTTCCTAATTGCCGCCTTCGGCCTGCAGTGGGCGCTGCTGATGCAGGGCTGGTTTCACTCCCTGGGCACTGACGGGAAGATCACAATTGGAATTGAAAAGTAAATGCTTTAGTTATAATTGTCAGATTATTTATAGTTTACAGTAGAGCTATTATGGTATTTCAAACGAAAAGACGAAAAAAATGATACAATAACATTATCCAGTCAATTGCTATTTTTGCTCTTTTATTAAAAAACATATGTGGGAAAAGGCCTTTGCTTTAACCTCCATAGTCTCCATAGCTGAAAAGAAAAATCAAGGTGGAGGAACCAGTCTGACTAGCAGCTTCCCAGAAAGATACTTCCTGTCACATTGGATTAGGTATTTGTGGTTACAAGGTAAACAAAAACGCGGACTGATGAGACAGTTGAGGAGCAGCTATCTCTCCGAGACAAAAAGGGAAATTTGAAACCTTGAAGCTTTACACATTTTTTTGTTTTATAGATTTCAATGTGAACCTTTGCTGAAAATAAACTGCAGTTTGTCAATAACACCAGCTTACCTGCTGCCTTGGTTGTTCTCTTTTCTTTCTCTCCTCAGCCTCATCAATGCAGATTTCTGTGTGGCTGGCTGCCTGATCGCATATGGAGCATTGCTCGGAAAGGTCAGCCCAGTCCAGTTGATGGTTTTGACTTTGTTCGGAATAACACTTTTTGCTGTGGAGGAATTTATCATCTTGACTGTCATCCATGTAAGTTACCTTTTTTTGTCCTTATCGTTTCGGCTGCTTGTCACCATCATTATGAAAACAAAATCAGGCAGCAGTCTTTGCAGACATGCTCTCAGAGTGCAGAGACACAATTAAAGCAGTTCTTTGGTATCATTTAAAGGAGAGAAAGTAAGGTCACATAAACTGCTAATGGTTCTAACTACAGCTATTCCTTGACTGTAAAGTAAAGCAATGATTATACTGACCCATTGTCTGGAACCTGAAATAGAAAATACAACTGATGTGTATTTAATTGGGATTTATTTGATAGGCAGTACATAAAAGTGAAGCAGAATATTTGTTTTACAAATAAAATCTTAAAAATTGTGACTTGAATTTGCATTTAGCTCCAAAAACCTTGTAGAAATGCTTTGAGATGTGCCTCTATCAGCTGTGCACATCTGGAGACTGAAAATGTTGCCCTTGTTCCTTTCCAAAATAGCTCAAACTCTATTAGAACAGATAGAGCACCACTGTAAAAAACAGTTGCCACAGATTGGATCAATAGGATTAGGTGTGCTTTGATCTAAACTATTTAGTTTACAAAAAGACCTGTCTGCCTCTGCTCAAAAAATGTATCCCTAAACCATAATGCTGCCATCACCACATTTCAGCATAGGGATGATGTGTTCAGGGGGATGAGGGATGTCAGCTTTTTATCACATGAAGTGTTTTGCATGAAGGATAAAAGGTCAAATTTTGTCCGACCAAAGCACATTCTTCCAGATGTTTGCTGT
The DNA here is from genome assembly GCA_036173005.1 of Crenichthys baileyi. Taxonomy (NCBI): domain Eukaryota; kingdom Metazoa; phylum Chordata; class Actinopteri; order Cyprinodontiformes; family Goodeidae; genus Crenichthys; species Crenichthys baileyi. The sequence goes on along the minus strand of JAHHUM010001769.1, from coordinate 373,008 downwards.
GTTACCTTTATGGCTTGTGGCAAGCTTCAGATAGGACTGCTTATGGCAGGGGTGTCCAAAGGGCAGCCCAGGGCCACAAGTGGCCCCTGGATTGATTTTGTGTGGTCCCTGACTTCAATTTAAGACTGATACGATGCAGATGGAGACTTTTATTTTTATAATGCTGAAATGATTATCAACACAAAGTATTTGTCTTTTTATAACCAAGCTTTGCTAGTAACTAGAACCAAACCTTTCCAGTGACTTTGGTGCATCTAAATCTGCTTTTAATTAATTTACTGGTCTTCGCTAAATACAGCAAGCATTTTGAACGAAAGTGACCTAAATTCTGTTCTTATAACTGAGAATAGAGTAAATTTGTTCAACCGAGCCCAAAAGAATTTTTAAACTAAATGATTTTCTTTTAATGCAGCAAATGTGCCAAATCCTTTTATGGTGTTGTTTCTTCAAAGATTTATACATCCCATCCTACAGAAACAACTGACTATTTGTTTTGCTTAATTAAAGTGTTGCATGCTTAGTTTCTTATTGAGCAGGTAAAAAAAGTTCTCCATATAATCTTTTGTGATTTTTATTTTTGATTTATTCTTTGACTTGATGGTTTTGGCCCACATGAGTAAAATTTTGGACACCCCGGCTTATGGCAGTCTATAAACAGAGTCTTTCTTCTTGCCACATAAAAGAGCACATGACTAATAGGTGTTCTGTCAACAAACTCTCCCATCTAAGTTGTGGATTTCTGCAGCTCCTCCTGAGTTACCTTAGGCATTTTGGCTGCTTCTCTGACTAATGCTATTATTTAAGGTGGTCAGCCATGGTTGTTGTGCAATTATGATATATGTTTTCCATTTCTCAATGACAGACTGAACAATGCTCCATGAGAAATTCAGAGATACTGTCAAATGTTTTGTGTTACAGTTTTAATGTCTTCTTTTTATGATAAAGAATAACATCTAAAGTATGCATTTTCTCGAACACCTTTTTTATTCTGAAGGCAAGGGATGCTGGGGGCTCAATGGTGATCCACACTTTTGGGGGTTACTATGGACTCGCCATATCATGGATGCTCTATCGGCCCAATCTAAACCAGAGCTCACGCTTGCAAGGCTCTGTCTACCATTCAGATGTCTTTGCTATGATCGGTGAGCTGGGTTTGGTACAAAATTACATAAAACATAGCCTTGGTTTGTTTGTGTTCAGTTTTTAATAAACATACTACTTAATCACTCCTGTTACTTTGCCTTTTCCTTACAGGAACCCTCTTCTTGTGGATGTTCTGGCCCAGCTTCAACTCAGCGATCACAGATCATGGTGATGGCCAGCACAGAGCGGTCATCAACACCTACCTGGCTTTGGCCTCAACTGTGCTCACGGCCGTGGCTGTTTCAAGCGTCTTCCAGAAACATGGAAAACTAGATATGGTACAGTACCACACTCTTCCAAATTCACCTCACAAAAACAAAAAGTTTAATATTTTCTCTTGGAAAAAATGTTGCACCCAAAAAGACGTAAAAACAAAATAGATTGGCATAATTTCAGTTTATTAGCTTGTGTTGACATTAACAATCATCAGGCAAAAAAAAGTACCTAAGAGAAACCCTAAAATGTAGCAAGACCGTAGTGTTTGTTCAATGGTGTATTAATAAATGTACCATGTCTTGCAAAAGAAAATTTGGCACCCTATTAACTTTTTAACAAGGTGCATAGATAGTCTTCTCTGTGGAACATGGTGGTGGCAGCATCATGCTATGGTGTGATTTTTCTTCACCGTAAGTAGGGAAACTGGTTCAGAGTTGATACTACATACTGGGCAATACTGGAAATTAGAGGTCCAGTCAGAGCTACAATGGAATAATTTAGATCCAAAAATTCATGTTTTATTTAGGGGTATTCGCATAAAGGAGGAAGAATACCAATCCACTGCACACCTTTAGAAAAGGTTCAAGGGAAATTAATACTTGTGGAAGGCACAATATATGTTGAAGATAATTTCATGTTTTTTTTTAATTCAAGAAATAAAGTTATTGTAGAATGATGTGAACACTTTCACATTTTAAGTGGTTGGCCACATGGGGCTGCAGATCAGATTTTATTTGAAACATTCAAAAATTTCAACTAAAAACTCATATTGTTGTTTTAAAGTAATGCATCTTGTTCCCAGGTTCACATACAGAACGCAACACTTGCCGGAGGCGTTGCAGTAGGAACAGCAGCTGAGTTCATGCTGATGCCCTATGGAGCTCTCATTGTTGGCTTCTGCTGTGGTGTTCTCTCCACGCTTGGGTACATCTACATCACTGTAAGATCTTTGTCTGGTTTGGCAACTATCATAGGTTATATTATTATACAACCTTCTTCTTTTATTTAAGAAACTCAACAAATACCTTTATATGCCTCTATCAGCCTTTCATGGAGAAGCACATGAAAATTCAAGACACATGTGGAATCCACAATCTCCACGCCATGCCAGGAGTTATAGGCGGGGTAGTTGGCGCCATCACTGCCGCAGCTGCATCAGAGTCAGTATATGGCCATGAGGGGTACGTTTTCTTTTCTAATAAGCAGAAAACAAGTAGACAGATTAACAAAAGCTGAATTAAAATAAATAAAAGGTAATATTCTTTTTGTATTGTTGTAAATGCTATTTTCTGCAAATGTAGAGCAAAATTACGAGTTTTGTATTAAATTAAAGGTTGGTCAAAACTTTTGACTTCGAGGAGGCTTTCAAGGACATGGTACCCTCAAAGCAGGGAGGTCACCAGGCGGGAGGCCTCTGTGTGGCGCTCTGCTTCGGTATAGGAGGAGGCATTTTAGTCGGTAGGGAATGCACCACTGTAAAAATAAGAAAACTTCCTGTGTAAAGACAGTGTGTTTTTTACATCTTGATGCTGTTTTTCTTCATCATTTTAGGCGCAATCTTGAGACTACCCATCTGGGGAGATCCTGCAGATGACAACTGCTTTGATGATGAAGTCTACTGGGAGGTAAGAGGAAGAGGCTTACATCTTTAAAGATGTTTCTGCCTTTTAAAATAATTCAAAACAGATGAAAATAAGTAAATAAAATAGATTTATGACTTTTGATGCGAATAAAATGTAAAGCGACAAACATTTTGACTTTTGAAACACTTTATTTATTTATTTAAAAAAGAAAACCATGTTTCCATTTCCTGCCACAATAACATTCTTCTTTGTGTTGGTCTATCCTTCACATACAATGCCAATAATAACAAACACTGAAGTTTGGTTTTGTAAAGTGACATAATGTGAAAAATGTTTTGTGGCATTGTTTTTTCCCTCGGCACATATTATTTACATACACAAAATCACCTGGCATACTTCCTTCTCCTATATCCACAAAAACATTTTCCAATTTCTAAAATTAAACAGAATGGACATAGAGTCCCAGATTGCGATGCCATGTGTTTGTGACGGTTGCTGTTTTGTCTCCAGGTACCAGAGGATGAGGAGAGCATCCCACAAATCCTGCAGTACAACAACCACATGCGGAACAAAGACATGTGAGTGTTTAATTCATCTATCCGTCAATCAAATCTGATCACAAAGATGATTATCCCATGAAGCACCTACAATGTGTAGTTAAATGCATGCCGCATTTATTGGCCTCTTGGTGGCAGCAAATTTCCCTTTATGGAGAGAAGGTGTGGGTCATTGCGGCTCCTGTACTTGATGGGGATTATAATGTTTTACTGTGAGGAATACAGTATGGGAACAAGGTGAGGCTGACCACAGAAACCTCTACCATGCAGTGTGGGCTTGATTACAAAACACTGACGTGATCACTCAGTACTTCCAAGTGAATCTTCTCTCTGTGCTATTTGTTATGGGGGTTTCTACAGAACATCTTCATCTGTGTGACTCCTCAAAGTGACCTTGGGTTTATGTAACAGCCTTCATGTTTACACTGACAATAAATCTATCATTAACTCATCTACTAATAGAACGATGAACTCTGGAGTTTCATCAAATCTGACTAAAATTCAAGGAAATCTAAGGCTCAGAGGTCTTTTATATAGTACATACATATTTGGAGTGATATGTTCTAGAAAACATGATTGTTTACTCAATACTTTTTTCTTTTCTTTCAGTGCGGATACAAATTTCACCATGGAGCCAGTGGGCAGGTCCCGATCATGAATGGTCTCTGACTTGATTGACTGTTTCTTTTTTTTCTTTTTTAATTCCTCTGCTGGCCAAAAAACCTCAAAATGCCTCATTTCAGAAGTGAAAGGTGAATTTAATGATGTGAAGTCTTTTTTTTAATAAATAAATTTCAGTTACAGCGAAACATAACTATTATTTCCAAAGACAAATATCAGCCTCTTTTTTTACACCCATGTAGGACTTTTATTACGTTTTTCCTGATCTGTACATTTTTCTGCGCTTTCATTTATTTACAGTCCCAACTTATCCCTCATTTGTCTTTTTTTTCTGTTTCTCCATGTAGATGTTTTTTACAAAAATAAAAAACAAATGTTTTTTATGCTCCTGATTGTGAAAGCCATAGGATGTTATAACTGTTACAAACTAATCGATGCGGTTACATTGAGGGTATCTGATAAAAACTTCCTTTAAATCTTTCTTATTTAACATTTATATTATATTATCACTTTATTGATGCTCTATAAGCTACAAAGACAGAATTTTATATCCTATTCATTTCCTGCATCTGCAAGCCCTACTTTTTGACAAATGGGCAAAATAATGTGCTTTAAATGCTTACAATGTTCCACAAGCATTTAACTGATGCGTTTTAATTTGAGCTAAGTAAAGGTTTCAACTTAAGTGTTTTCAATTTACAAATTAATGACTTTGTCAGATAAATGTAAAATGTTTGTGATACTATTTGAGAAGTTTCTTAAAGCTAATTTGATTAAGCAATAAATATGGAACAAATGATACACAGTTTTAAATGCAAAAGTGTAGCGCCGAATTGATCTAATTTATTTAATAAAAAATTTTTTATGAAGAAGTTCATATTTTGATTTAAAGAATTTGTTATGAACATAAATTTCTCTTATTAAAAGCCAGTAAGTGTCCCCCTCCTACGTAAGTTCAAACTGAGGGTAGCAGCCCTCATTCCTCGCCCTGTGACGCTGTGGTGACTATAAACAATCTACAGACAGCAAATCGAACGGTTAAAATGCTAAACACGCACCCTGATGGACAATTATTTTAAAAGCACTGATCAGGAGAATGAGTCAATGTTTTTTTGGTTTTTTTGCACATTAATACATTGGATGCATCATAAAAGTGGCCATTTGCCAGGAGAAATAGGATGGCGTTTAGTTTGTCTGCGTATGCCATATTTCCTTTCTACATCTCATTGCTGCTCTGGTGTCAATCATTCACTCATGGTGTCTAAATTTTTTGAGCAATCTGCCCTCTGCCCATTGCAACCCCCTTCCCCACCAACCCTCTTATTCTGGACCCTACCCAACCACAGCGTTTCATAGGTGGAAGGCAGCAGCAGCAGCTAGCTGTGGGAGAGTGTGGATGATTCCCACACATGAGAAGCAGCGAGGAATCCGTCTCCTCATACAGTCTCCTTTCCAACAAAAGGAGGCTTAGTGCTGTTTTCTTTTGTCATCAGGAACGTGTTTGAGTAAAGGAGGTAATGGTGCCACAAGTGCTCCAATTAAATGTGATGCAGCCCTGCTGGGAAGAAAGCCTGCTCCGTTGCCCTCTATACTTCCCTCATGTTACACGCACACAGAAACGGGGCCTCTTCGTCTTCGTCTATCACCCCCACCCATGCATTTCCCACCCTAACTCCTCTTCATGTTTATTCATCAACCACTTGAACAAAATTTGATCTTGCTAAAACTAAATCAAACTTATTTTGAAAATATAGTTGTTTTGAACCTCTTTATGTTGGCAACCTGGTCTTATGCCATGACAAATCCTACCTTTACCCGGACAGACCCTAATGTCTTCCACAAGAGACAAACCATGCAAGAACAGAAGCCATGGAGAAGGTGAGCTGGAAAAACGTGGAGACATAAAGGGGTATAAAAAGGGGGAAGGAGGCCTCTCTTTCTTTGCTGATGACTGACTGACTGCCAGACTCAATCATGATCTTTGACTGACAGCTCGAGTAAAGGAGGGAACTGGGAATGAAGGGTAAAGGATGGAAGCTTAGAATGGGAGCTGCACAAAACACGGTTCTATACAGCAGGATCTGCCAAGAAACTCATTAATGTAACAGAACATAAGAGGAAAGGCAAAATTTAGTTCTGCAGGTCTAAATACGACGTGGGAGGTCATGCTGGTGAAGCTGATGGTGTTTGTCTTGCTTATAGCCAGCAACATTTAGCAGTCAGAAACCAATCTCAAAGCAGCTTTGTTTTTACTTGCGTCTTTATCTGTTCGTTACATGTGTGGCAGTTACACAATATTATGACACAATTGAATACGCCCAGGTTTTACAAGAATATGTAGCAGCCAAACAGTATTCAGAGCCCTGTGTTCACTCCGCTATAAACCTAGCAATAAAAGCTTTGAAGGCAGTCAAGAGTCTGTAAACCTGTTCATAAACTATTCCGGCCTTCGCTTGTTTCTCTCTTTACTTTATCTCTTTACATCTAATGCATCTCAAGGGTCCCCCATAAGTTGTTTCTCGGTAGAAAATCTAAATTGTTCAAAAACTGTCTTTATAAAGTCCTCTCTGCAGAGTGATGCTCAATGAAATCTAAATGGTAAATGGACTGAACTTATAGAGCGCTTTTCCAGTCATACAGACCACTCAAAGCGCTTTACACTAGAGCCACATTCACCCAATCGCACTCACTAACGCTCACACATTCATGCACCGATACGCAGATCGGTAGGCAACTTGAGGTTAAGTGCCTTGCCCAGGGGCACATCGACATATGGCAGGAGGAAGCTGGAATTGAATCCACAACCTTCTGATTGCAAGACGACTACTTTTCCTACGGAGCCACAGTCGCCTAAGGAAACATACATAGGTATGTTATACCTACGTTATACCTATGTAAATATGCACACAGAGTGATTTCATAATTGTGATGTAGTTTTAGAGTAAACTAGTACTTATATACCGACACTCCTCCAAAACGTTGAGAATCCCCTGTGTCACATGTTTTATTTATAAGAATATCAAAGATTTTCAGGGATCGGCAGGTCAGTTTGGCCCCTGAATGTTTTATTATGTTTTCACATGGTTGTAATAAAAAGATTTCCTTCAGAATCTATGAATACCATTTACCAGCAATCTATATTTTACCCATGATCTTTACTAATGGACCTACACCACTCTGCAAACGTTTTCACATTATAAACTATGCCACATTCTGTCAAATTACAGCTGCTTTCTTTACAGTGTTTTATTGGGATTTTTTGTAATAAACACAAAACACTGAATAAGGGTGACGGGGAGAACAACATTTTTTTGACAGAAAACTGAAAAGTATGGCTGTTTATTTTCAGCCCCCTTTACTCTGATATCCCTAAATAAATCCAGTGCAGCCACTTGACTTACTAAGCCATCTAATAAGGAAATAGAGTCCATTTATCCATCCATCCTTTGTCTTGTGCTTGTCTGAGACCGGGTCATGGGGACAACAGGTCCAGGCTGGAATCGGAGACATCCCTCTCCCCAGCGACATCCTCCAGCTCATAAAAACTCTGAAGGGAGGCGCCCAGGGGCCATCCTGATCAGATTCTGGAACCACCCCAGCTGACTCCTTTCAATGCGGAGAAGCAGCAGCTCTATTTTGAGCTCCCCACAGATGACGGTGCTCCTTACCCTATCTCTAAGGCTGACTCCAGCCACCCTGCAAAACTGAGAGGAGCAGCGCCCGCATTACTGCAGACGAAGCCCCAAATCGTCTGTCCATCTCCCGTTTCATCCTATTTGTGAACAAGACACCAAGATAGTTAAACTCCTCTGATTTAGGCAGAGACTGACCCTCAATCCAAAGGGGGCAGTGCACCTTTTTCCAGTATAAATACACCAATTCTGTTAAAGCTTCATAGGTTTTTTTGATAACACTATTGAACAAACTGATTTATGAAGACCACTGAACACAGTGGGCAGATCAGAGATAAAGTGGTGAAGAAGTTAAAAGTAGTTTGGTTATAAACTAATAACCCAAGCTTTTACGATCTCATGGAGCACTGCTAAGTTCATCACTGCTCAGAAAAGAGTATGGCACAACTCCATGTCCACCTACCTACGCTGACAAGACAAGGTTGATGAGCAACAATAGCCCATGGTAACTCTGGAAGACCTGCAGAGATCCCCAGCTCAGGTGTAAAAATCTTTTAGCAGGACTGCTGAAACCGCAGCAGGACGCTGTAACACACTCCAAAACTATAGCCTTTTTTGAAATGTGGCAAAAAAGAAAGTCACCACTGAATGAAAGCCAGAAGTCCCATTTGAAGTGCCCTGGATCAAAATTGATCTTTTTGGCCTACAAGCAAAAACCTTTGTGGATGAAAACTAACACTGCACATCACCCTAAGCCAACCATCTCAACTTTGAAACATGGTGTTTCGTGAATATAAATGTTCACTACTATTTTAGGATTTTTAGTTGTAAAACTGTCAAAGTTCAATGTGCATAAATATTTTAATGCCATAAATACAATAACTAAGTTATCTGCCCCAAAGTATTAGTGCAGGGTCCTGAGTAAAAAGCATGTGCCCAAAATCAGTATTAGTTAGAAATTTTTTTATTTTTTACACAAAAACGTTTTCACACAATGACCATCCTCTTCCTCCCTTATTTTGGAAGACTTAGATTTCTATAGATGTTCTTTTTAAACCCAATCACACATAATGTTATGAGGGGTTAGCCCTCAGGCAAGAACTTGTTACTCGGTACGAACAGTCCTACAATATTTTTTTAAATCAGATGTTAAATGTTGATAACTTAGTCTAAAAGTTGCCATTCATTTCCTGTTGTCCATCACTGTTTTTCACTCTTAGCTTCATCCACTGCAGGTATCTCCAGAACCTCCTCATGCCACAGTTGCTGCTTAAGTGTCCCTATCGGACCACAGTGGTGAAAACAGCAGATTAACCATGATCCTATCTGCTCACCACTAGCCCCTTCATACGCTCCGTTACACTGGCTTTTTAAAGAAGGTGCTGATGCCATTCAGGCCTGTGATATGAATCCCAGACATGGGGACATGGACACAGCATTCACCTCTGTTTCACAGAAAGGAGCCCCTTTTCTGACACCCTCTAATTCTGGTTGCTACGGGGCTTTTGGGTTCAATGGTGGACTCCCGTTGTGAGGGGGACAAAGCCCCTCAGTCATCCGGGAATGGTTGCCAGGGGAGGCAGAATGTATGGGGAGGGACAGGCTGCCGTTATCCCGGGCGAAATGTCTCTCTTAAGGCGGCAGAGATTTGGTGATTGACAGGTGGCTACACGCTCCACTGCGGATCGCCCTGTGGGGCCGGTGGTCTTTGAGGCCTCGTATCTGTGACCATGAATGTGAGTCGTCCTGGTCACAGTGTGTTGCAGGCTGAGTGGGGTTGCAGGATGGTCATATGTGCCACAGTTAAAAAGCCGCTTTATACCATCAGAGAGAGCTACTTCTGCATGGGGATGAAAACTTTCTCTGGTGCAATATGTGCTGGGAATCTATCTGTAATAAGGAAATAAAGAGAAAAAAAGGAAAGGCCATTTATTGGTAATGTATACTGCTGTGAAAATTATTTACCCTCCTTAACGATGTCTTCTGTTCTGTCACACTTAAATGTTTCAGATCATCACATAAATTTAACATCAGAAAAAAATAATCTGACAAAAAACAAAAAGCAGTTTTAAAATAATGATTTCATTTATTAAGGGAAAAAACTATCCAAACCAACCTGGTCCTATGTAAAAAAAAATAAATAAATAAGTAATAACCCCCCACATCTGGTGTAACTAACACAGCATTCCAGAAGAAGAAGCACAGTCAAAAATGGTGGTAGTGTGATGGTCTGGGGCCGCTTTGCTGCTTAGCTCCAGGCAAATAGCCATAGTTAAAGGAACCAAGAATTTTGCTCTCTAGAAAATCCTGAAGGACAAGGTCGGGCCATCAGTTCCTGTTGTTAGGCTCAAATGCATTTGGGTTAGGCAGCACTCCACCAAGTCTTCCTCTAAATAGCTCAAAAAAAGGATAAATTGGCTAAAAACCAAAGGCCAAATAAGGCTAAATTAAAGCGATGCTTTAAAGAGGAGTGGCCCAAACCTCTTGCAGTAATGTAAAAGAATTATTACAAGTCACCTAAAACTGTGGATGGCATTTGTTGGCAGATGAAGAGTGTGAAGCACTAACAGAATATAAAATATAAAAAAAATGTATAAAATTAAAAAGTATTTTAAATTAAAGTATTTGATCTTGTGAACTTTAAAGACTCTAAGTAAAAAACCCAAAGCTTAAGTAAATCTTTTATATAAAACTGTCAGATCAGATTGTAAAAGTAGAGATTAAATCTTTATTCTCATGTGTCTCTGCGTTGTAACGATAAGTGTTTTTTGGGTTGTCCTTCACACACCCCTTTAGTGTGCGAACCATCACCTCGACAGTCTCTAAACAGCCGCCTGTTTCTATCACCCCTCCAGGCCCAAAGAGGCGAGTGGGAACAGACAGAGCTTCACAGATCACACTGTATTCCCTTCGACAGACGTCTGGGACTGTCTGGGTTCTGCTCTCCCAGACAGAGAGCCCTTTCCACCCCATCAGATTCTGTCCACGCCCATCCCTATACCCTCTTCTACCCCCAAAACCCCCACAACCACTTCCCCTTGACCTTGACTCTCCGTCACTGCAGCCCTCCAGACAGTCTGGGGTCAAAGGCTAACACAGCAGTCACACATCAGACACGGTTCAGGTCCCTTAAGTCCATATGTCTCACCCTAAAATCAGCCTGTAGGAATGTGGCTTTAAATTCCACCAGAAATGATAAAAAATCACAAACAATAAAAAAAACTATGGAGTTTCATAAATTTGCATATGGATTTAAAATACATCTAGTACACTTATGTTATCAATAGTCATTTCTGTATCTCTTGAAAATAAAACAACTTTATTGCAGTCACACCACAAAACTTCTTTTACTCATTAAAGAAACGATATCAACAAAATATGTTTTCTGGCTGAGGCAAAAATAAGGATCCCCTACCCCCTAGTAGCTGGTCCCTGAAATAACTTAAGTCAGATGTTTCTTGTTGCCATTTGCCAGTCTTTGAGTTCAGCCTGAGGAAGTTTGCTCCTCTTCACTTTCAGCTGTGAGATGTTTGAGGGATTATCATGTACTGCCCGTTTCAAGTCAAATCTCAAAATAATGAAGATGTGGGTTTAGCCTAGGGTGGTCCATTACTTCATTCTCAGTCATCCTTAGGTGGATTTACTAGTATGTTTTGGATCATTGTCATGCTGCAGGTTCCAGTTTTGCTACATCTTAAATATTTACAGATGTTCTCACATTTTCCTCAAGATCTCTTTGACAGGAGTAAAGTAAATGGTGGATTCTATTATGGTGAGCTGGCCAGGGCCTAATGCAGCAAAGCATCACCAAACCATGACACTTCCACCGCTATGCTGAGCAGCTGGAATGGGGTTCTTTTCCCGGAATGCACAAACCTGGTGTTGTCTGTTCTGGTGTGTCCAAAAAACATTATTCCACAAGTTCTGGTCTTCATCTACATTCTCTATGGCAAACTTCACTCAGGCCTTCATGCTGCTCTCTCAGAGCAAAAGTTTCCTACTTGCACACCGTCCATGAGAGTTAAACAAATGCAGTCTCTTGCTGATCATACTGACGTCTACTTTCATATCAACAGTGAGTGCCTGCATGAGGTCCCATCATGACATTTTCAGGTTTTTGGACTTTTTAGCCAGATCTGGGTTTGTTGGCAGCTTTTTTATGTTTCCAATTTTTGAAGTTTCCAATAATAAACCACTTTCTGTAAAATGAAAAGGCTGATTTCAAATTCTTTCCGGATATCCTAAAATCTTTTATTGGACTCCTAAGCAGATACAACCTTCTTTCTGAAGGCCTCAGAGGGCATAATGTTTACTCTCATTTCAACAATCAGTTCCACACCAAACAAAACCTCTTGGGTTTGAATGGAGGGGAGGAAACCTCCTTTAAAATGCTGAGTAAAGATCTAATAAAATGTCCGTGATGTGATACAACTACTTGTAATTTTGGTCATTTTAAGCTGGAGTAAATCACTGGCGTCCAGTTTTAGCCAAAACTTTTTTGCCAAAAATTGCATTTGTTTGTTATATTTTACAGAAAATGTTAAATGGTCTTCAGTTTTTATTTTTTACTTATATCATTCGAAATTATTAGTGTTGTTAAAATTAATCATAAATATTCATATGTCCAAAAAAAAAAAACACAACCTAACCCTAACCCTATTTAGTTTAACTGCCCACATCATTTTGTAAACTTCAATTTCACTAGCCACAGACAGGCCTGATTACTGCCAGACATGTAGAGTCAAGAAATTACTTCAATAGAACCTGTCTGACAACATGAAGTAGACCTGACCCCTCCCAGACTGATGTAATTTAAGTCAATTAAAGTATATTAAAGGTCTTATCTTAAGTCTAACTGATGACCTTAAACAGGCTGTTAACACCGTTTTTCAAAGAAGAGTTGGCCCAAATTCCCTCTAAGAAATGAAAAAGACTTTTTCCAGTTAACCCAAATGCTTGATTTAGAAATCTGTGAGGGCACAAACACTTTTTTTCACAGTTTTAAATGTAAGGGTGTCATCTGTGAAGCTACATTTTACGTGAAGATTCAACGACAGACACAAGCCAATTTAGGCTAATGATATCCCCAAAACAACTAAAGATGAGAGGTTAACGACAGAACAAGAAATATATTGTATTCCCTTAATTGGTCAACCAATCTATCAGAATGTTTAAAGTGCTTTACAGAGGCTGAAAACACAGAATGCAATGCAAACAAATCAGATACAAAAAACTCAGTAAATAAAATAACAATTAATAGAAAATTAAAATGTCATATAAAATGTAGAAATTAGGAAATCGTAATGTTACAGATTTTTTCTTTCTATTTCTATTAAATTGGGTTTTCCAAATTAAAATTATTTTTGTCTTATTTTTAAAATAGTTAAAACGGTTTGACCTCAGTCTGAGTAGAACGTTTTTTTTCCTTCAGCCGCTAAAAGAAGCATAATCAGGCTTCTGAACCATACCCTAAACAAGAGTCAAAATATGCCAGATATGTCAGTATTTTCTATGTTATAACATGAAAAAAAACCAGATATAGATGTTATCTTTGGTATTTCTCAAACATGGATAGTGTAAAAATCAACGAAGTGCTTCAAAAACTGAATTGCGATTCAGCCTAAATATTTGTGGAGGTAATTGTTTTGATGTCGAAATTAACTGACGAATTGATTTAATCATAAATGCAAGACAACAGTTTTGTGGTTTTACTTCTAACGAGTATATGAGTGTATGGAGGAAACATTATTTGTGTGCAGCGCTCGTATTTATGTATTTATTTATTTATTTATTTGCATTATCAACAGTGCAAATTGCCTAAATTATCTGCGCCGATTAAACAAATATACGACTGGATCTACCTCCTTTAGCTGATAATTCGACTCATTTGGCCGGTCTAAAACCTTTGAATCCCACCTGACGGGACTGGATGCACCATTTCGTCTTTAGCAGAGAACTGAAAGGCCATCGGATCTTTAAAACAGCATCAAACTGCAACAAGAGGCGGGACTGAGGGTTTCTCAGACCAATCAAAAGAGACCTTGCAACCAAAATCTGTGCGGAAAAATGTGAATAAAACAGCTGATTAATCTCCTAACCGTAACAAGAGCGGGTGGAAGACATTTTTACAGCCTACAAATCAAAACATTTGCAGTGTAAATGTTTTTTAAAGCAAACTATTTATTCATATTATCTATCACAAGTCACGACCGTGTTTGTCCGCAGATTATTTATGTTCGGAAAAAAAGAGATGAATTAACTGCGGCGCTGTCCTTTCAGCACCGCGTTGACTCGTTTAAACTAAAAATAATCTATGCTTTAAAAAGTTGCGTTTTTCTCATTATTAAACTATCTGTGTAAAAATTTACTTTTTTGCCGAAGATTATTAAAAATGAAGTAGAATCATAAACAGAGATAGCTAAACGTCAGTAATTATTCCTACAAACTAGCTCATTTGCACAAAATCGATGACTTAACTCAATAGACTAGGGTAAAATTTGTGTTATAATTTTGCACTTAAACCTTTATTTCTCTTCAGTTCAGTTTCTGTTTTTGTAGTTATTTTAATGTATGCAATATTTAAACAGTTGGGGTTTCTAATAATGAATAATTAGGATGAATTCAGTGATAACACATGCACTATCTCAAGAAGAAAGAAATATTTTGACAATCCAGAGTGCATGTCTGAGAACTCCAAAATGCTCCTGGTAGAGCAGTATCTTCTTAAGGAGGACCTAACTGATTTTAGTGAGACACCAGACTTGGTGGAAGGAAGAAAAGCCCCCTCTGTGGATTCAAACCAGCTCCTCTGGCTTCTCAGAGTGCAGGAGACCCAGAGGCAGGGCAGTGTGTGTGTGTTTATGTATGTGTGTGTGTGTGTGTGTGTGTGTGGCTGGCTGCAGTGGAAAGCTGCACGGTGACTCCTCTGAAACAGCATTGGTGAGCTGCATGGTGAGAAAGACAAGACTTGTAGGATGCATTAAATCAGCCTGATTATAGGTAAGCCACAGCAAGGCTCTCAGGTCTGGCTGAAATGCCGCCGGGAGTGATACTATTCACATCCTGGGAGAGAGGTCAGTGTCAGAGCAGTTCACAGGCCCCCATCTCCATTCTTATGCAAAAAGATTTGTGATCATGGTTGAATATTCTCAGGCTGGGAAAACATGGACAGATTTTAGACGATGTTTCCTTTCTCTCCAAAATGTTTTGGCACTAAGGTCATTTATTACCTTCTGTTAGGGAAACTTTAATTTGGCGCATATTATGTATGTATTTTACTCATTATAATATTTTTATTTCTTGCTGAACAGCTTTCTGAAACATGTATAAAATATGGTTGTTTTAACTTGTTTTAATGGACTTCTCTATCCACTTATTTGTCCCACCTTCAGTCCAGTGGTCACTTGGGAATAGGTGGAAATGGCCACTTAATTAGCTGCCCTTGACCCTTTGCTCCTGCCTCAGAGAGCTCCTGACCTCTGCACATCTTCAGCCCGTTTATTGCCCTCTGGGGAACTCTCCGCATGCTGACCCTCCTGACAGCCGGCCGGGGGACTTCACCAACAGGTCCCTGACCAGCTGAAGATCCTCATCAAAGAGCAATGTTTACCTCATCTAGGAGATCCTAATTACCTCCACCAAAGGGAAAAGGGGATGCTGAAGCAGCTTTAGTTAGTAGATGTGGATTTCTTTGTTTCATGAACTGAGGTTGTGGGGTAAAACCAACAGAATGCTTTTAATTAATGATGAAATTCTCACGAGCGTGACAGGGTTTTACAAAATCATCTGAACACTCAGGTCTGGGCTCTACAAAGGCTGATTTCACTAATTACGTTCCTTTCATCCAGAGAGGGGGAACTAATCACAGAGATCAGCCGCTGTTGTGGTGTTTAGATGGATTGAAAACATGCTGACTCCATCTTGGGTCTACATATGTGAGAACTGCACTTCTGTAAAGTGTGTTTTTAAGTTTAAGATATGTTTTATGCAATTTTAGTATGAAGCAGGTAGGTTTATAATAAGGATGACTTGCTTACATATATCAAAGGGAACACAATACAAATCTCTGGAATAAACAGCATTTTCTCCTGCTGTGTGGAGCACACAGTACCACAGCCATGCCCCTCCCCCACTTGTGGCTGAGCATTGCCTGTAAGCTTGCTGAAAAGGGCTATTGAACTATTTTCCTCTTGTACAAGAAAGAATATTTGACTGTTTAATGTTTCTCAAAATGCAGAAACAGTTGTGGTGCAGAAACTGATCACTCTTATTAACCAACCAATATCAGCAAAAATGTGTAATAATCACCAAAGTCAGCCTCTGAAAACTACTACTATATTTAGCAGGTGTTTAGCATTAATTGTCCTTCAGTCTCAAAACCATAATTATTTTAATTAATATCCACTACTAAATATTTGTGGAAATGGCATAATAATATGATATTTTACTCGAGATTATCATACCCTGAATGACACACTAGCTCATGCCTAGTTTACAATGTGTAGTGGCTTGACTATTATAGGTTTATACGGTTTGGAAGACTATTTTTACCCTGCATATATTTATTATTTTACCTGTTTTTATTTCTTACTAATAAAATGTTAACATTTATTATTGATTACAGTTTGCAAGATGTTATAGTAGTCTTGTTCACATTAGTAAAGAACAGTGTATTAGATTTGGCATTGAAAACTTATTTAAAACTTCTATTTATTTATTTTTTTTGCCAAAGGAAAACACACCCAACTATATAAAACACACTAGTTAAAAAAGCCAAAACCTTTTTCAATAAAAAAAAAAAATAATAATAAAATGTCTACATTGTTCCTGACATGCAGGAATTAATCCCAGAATTAATTATGAAAAACTCCGAGCTCAGGCTGCGCACTGACGCTGTTTACGCAATCAAATTAAAAATGAATTTTCATCTGACTACTGCGAGCAAAAAACAAGCTCAATGTGTTGATTAATTTGGAGAAATATTATTTACTGAACACAAATACCCCTATAGTAGCGTATGATTTAACAGCGGGTGACGTCGTTTCCCCCCCGCTGACTTTTGCGTCTGTTGGACGTTGCCTGAGCGATTCAGCACACGTCCCTCGGTCTGCTCCTCCCAATTAAAACCTAATGAGGAGTCACCCCAACGCGTTCCCAGCCCACCGTCAGCACACTACCATGTGAATCCTTTTATATTAGAAAAAGTGAGAAAAGTTATTACCTGCACTATCAAAACATTTTTTTAGTTTTATCTATTCAAATAATAAAACACTTTATGGACTGAATTTGTTTGCAATATGTAATAATGCTAAAATTCTCACATTAGCTATTTTTTTCTTTGAAATAATTATTACTTAAAGACATTTGTTCAGTCAATTGTTCATGTTTGTAAGGCATGTAAAGCTGATTTGTTTATATGAGTTACATTAAGAAAGAATATAAGAACTAAAGCCAAGAACTGTGTAAGACTTGTGCCTGAGAATCCTTCTGTGTAGCAACAGCACTTTGATGCTGCACCCAAACCTAGGAGCTGAGCTTCTGAAACCTGAGGCAGTCAATGCCAAAAAAAACAACAACTTTATCACTATCTAAGTAATGTTTTATGCCTTAATCACAAGCCAACTCTTATTTTTAACATAAAAGACAAACCAGGTGTCTGATGTGACAAGGTGGATTCTCTGCATTCACAAACCCTGTTTGTGTGCACTATTGGCTGCAGCTGTAAAACGATTAATCGATCTAAGCTTGTTGGTTTTTAAATATATATCTTAACAATCATTCCGGATTGAGAAATGTTCGGTAAAGGCTATCATTGTGGTGTTAATGAACTGTGGGTCGTGCAGATATTTTGTGTGTCCAGTTTATTTATTCAGTGGTAATTGATAAAATAAACTCTCTTGTATGTAAAGTTTTAGTCAATGTAAAACTGAACAGTTGGACCAACTATTATCTATTCTTGCTTGTCTCTGCAGGGTTGTGTGTGTGTGTGTCTAAAATAATCTTAAGTAATTTAGTTGGTATGGACATTTAAAAAAAATGGTTGGTAGACCAATTAAACACTATAAATGTGAAATGAAAAAGTAAACTGTTAAACCAGTTTTATTTGTTAAAATCTAAATTATGTAAGTCTAATTAAATTATTTAGACCAATGTATAAACCATTAAAAACACAACACAACACAACATAACGTGATGTAATATTTAATCTTAATACCTATTGCACAGTTTAAAAGACTACAACCCAAAATATGTCTAATGGATAAAAAATAAATATATTACAAATGAGTGAAACACAATTATGAGTTTTGCCACTTTTATTCTTGCCAGTGCCTTTGATAATTTATCTTGCACATTAATATGTTTCAAAATATCATTACATTATCACACATGGTGGGAAAGGGAATTAGAGACTGATAAAATATTTTTATTAAGTGGGGTACGAATATCTAATCATTTCCAATCAGAATTTCTTCTGGACTTGTGAATTAATTGGTTTATTGTAACAGTATTGTATTAACTTAAAAAAGGTTATGTGATAAAAAATATATATACATATCAAGTTGCTAATTTTAGGGTACTAGTAAAATTCTGATTTAAATTACAACAAATGTCATCTGAAGGCAACTAGAAGATAAACAGGTCCGATTACCATCCAATTATACAGACTGCAAATTAAATTCAGATCAATACAATTTATAGCAGGACAGTCCAATCACAAAGTGAAATTCAGATTCGATGCTCAGCGTCCTGTAAGCCTGGTGATGATTTACTTGTCGGTGTTGAGTTTGATCCACAAAGCCAAGTGTAGAGGTCTTCCGAGTTCTGGTGCCATCCTAAACAACAAAGATGAAGGGAATCATCAGAATGTGGATCTCTCTAATCTCTTCCACTATGCAGATAAGAAATTAAGCCTTCCATTTTTAGGAGAATGGAAAAAGTAAGATACAATAAGAAATAGGTTTTTTAAGTTCTCAATGTAGGCAATATAGCAAAAAAAATTAAATTGGAGCAGGTTAAATAGAGTTGTTTGAGCATTTATTTAAAGAGATACCTAAAACAGCAGGAATTCACAGTTAGACATGAATAACAGGACATAAGAAGAAAATTCAAAACAACAGAAGTCATAGAACCGTAACTTTGTGGGGAACAAAATAAAAACTTAATGATGGTCATTTAAACTGAAGCTCTTTGGTTTTACATAATTCTCCTGAGTCTGTTTTGGCAACAGTATATTTAATGTTGTGCATTATTTTTTTGTTTTGCACATCAAACAGTGGAGGAAGTGTTTCAGAGAAAAAACGTCCTTTTCATGCTATGTAAAATGAAAGTCTCCTTAGCTCTGCATGTTGTTCTTCTCCTCCATTTTCTGGCAGTAATGCCTAATGCTTTTATCCCCGCAGGGAACCAGCACAAACTCTTTCTCTGCCAATTTTCACCCACTCCCCAATTCAGATGAGCCCTTTCTCCCACTATCCCCACAATGAAGGATTTGTCCTCGTTCTCTTTGTCCACCTCTGATATCTTTTTTTTTTTTTGGGGGGGGGGGGGCCTGCTCCTTCTCTGCAGACGGCATGCAGCGTATGCAAATACTCCTTCTTTTATTCGCCGGACCCCTCCCTTGAATGAATGCAACCTTAAATGAGGCCACACTCGCACACGTTTGCAAAAGGGCTGTGGAACGTGCACGAATTACGATCCGTGGATTTGCATGCACCCTCTGACACGCAATGAGTCAAACACAGAATGCTGAGCAGCTACTGTGTGCAGACACAGGAATAGACCATTCGCTGATGTAACGGCTTATTTTAGATGGATTTACATGAGACTGCAGGGTAAAATGTGCAATTGTCTCAAGGACTGATGGTTTGATGAGAAAATACCATGGTTGACGTGGTTGACGTCTGCTGGACAGCTCTGACAATTTGGCCTTTTCAATCTTTCATTGCTGAACTGAGCGGCCTCTATCCCATAGCAACCCTAAAAGAGGTCAAAGGCTATGTACTCCTTACACAACACCTCCTCCTCTTTCTCATCTTCGTTGTATTCTGTAACTTCAGGGTGGGCACAGACGCTCCTAACTCTCCCCAGACAGAGACTGCACCCATGAACTTGAACTTGACGTAAATCTCAGCACAGTTTCTAAATTGCAATAGTGTGAAATGTATGCCACCTTTTTAAAGCCTAATATCAAACTTATTTGCTGTAAAAACAAAATAACATGAGGAAAAAAATTAGGTCACATCAAGGATTTCCTGACCATCTTTTCTGCCAACAACCTCATTGCACATACTATGATTACGATGGGCTACCGTATTAAAGGCTCAGTCACCTAATTCTTTCATTGGAGCACAGAGGATCCCCTGAAAAGCCTGGTATGTGGGAGCATTTCTCCATCTTCCCCTAATATACTTAACGTTCAGCTTTGTCCTAGATTAGTCTTAACTGAAGTTGCATTAAAGACACCCAGTGAGCCTCAGTTGACCCACATCGGGGCCTCATCCAAGACTAAGGGTAGCCTATGAGCTAGGCCTTAGTCTTATTTATATATATCTCAGTGGAGCTGTTAAAACATTAATAATGTCCACATATAGTGAGAAGGTAACCCAGGAGCTATGTGGTATTAACATTTTATCGCTACTATGGCTACGCAGCTGCACCCACACAGAATGGGAAGTGAGTAGCGGCTGCTGTCACTTCATCATGTCATACATTATAATTTCCACTGCTCTGAAAATCCAATGTAGAAGAGGTAATACATAGTTAATAATGGATAACGTAGGTAGGAAAGAAGAAAGGACAGGTAATCATGTGTTCCATTGTGCAACTTTCTTTAGGGGGATATGAATTTTTAAGTCAAATTTAAAGGTATGTACATGCAGAGATGGATTCAGGGGTGTTAAAGCCCCAAATCCATATGTCTGTGTCAGACCTGCTGACCTTGCTTCCCGAGTCGCTCTGGTTTCAGACTCTCTTGATTTAAAGACTCTTTGTTGCAGAGCAGATTAAAAACACATCTGTTGAGCAGTGTTAACCAGTGTAAAAACAATCATAATCATAATCGAGAGGGGTTTATGCTATCAGTGTAGTAATTTTTTACCCTGCTGGTATTCCACATGCATACAGATATCTGTGTCACTTATTTATTAAATCACCAAAACAGGAATTATAAATTAATACACTTCCTTAACAAATGTGTGCTCGGTATGTGTTGTAAACCTCCAAATAAACACACACACAGGCTTCTGCTCACTTCAGCTGCAAAATGTTGTAGCATGGTACACAAACATGACTGCCCATGTGTTCCACCATCTCTTTTCTGCTTAGTTCTTCCATCTTTCAACCTTTCCTTAGGGGATTAATATTCTGTCTTATCTTTCAAACTCAACCTTCTGCTCCTCTGCATTTCCAAACATAGCATAAACCCGAATGCTCTGCTCTCAGCTACTTTTCTCTTGAAATGACCTGAAGCAATAATGCTGTACATCACAGATGAGCTACTCTAACGCAATTATAAAGACAGCTCAGAGTCCTTTTCTGTGAATAAAGACAGGAAATGATACATTAATAAGTAGGCTGGACATGATGTACAAATCTTGTGGAAGCACACATACACTGTGAGGCACCATTAATAACTGTTATCCGCAGGTTACATCACCCAGCTCCCCTGGGCACAGCCACCAACCAAGCGGAGTCAGTCATACATTGTGCCACCAATTGTCTTGTGGGATTTTAATAACTATTAAAGGGAATTTTAGGGACTAATAAATATAAGCCATTTAAATTATTTCCACTTTCAATCTCACCTTAACATTCATTTGAATTTTACTGAAAACTTTGCTTCAGACAAGATTCGATTTCAGTTGTAGAGTGGTGTTGTGTTTTGAATAAATAAAACTGGTTTGCAGATGTGGGTAGTACCTAATTACATTTACTTGGATAACTTTTTGAAAAAATTTTACTTGTAGGATTAGTTTTATTCCACTATACTTTCGGAGGTCAGGTCGCTGGAGTTATTTTGTTCTAACACATATAAATTACATACTATAAGCATCGGTTTCAAACTTTTATATTGTGGAAAACTGAGATTTAGAAATATATCAAAAATACTTTCATTTTAATCAAATTAGTTTGTAAATGTAATGTTCAATAGTGGGTAAATTCTAACATTAATATTTTTTGTAACAAATCCTATCTAAAGATTTCAAGAATTGAAATGAAAATGTTGGTCTATCCAGCTGTTATTGTCATTCATCAGATGCAGTGTTGCACTATGAGTCAATATAACAACTTAATAAACGTTAATTAGGCGTGTAGTTGAAAGTTTGTGAGTTGGAGCAAGAATTTAAGTTGTAACCAGCTTTGACTACTTTACCAACAGTGCTAATGCTAAACTCCAAACAGTTAGCTAGGTAAGTCATTGCAAATGAATGGCACATATTAGCTTCCGTTGTCAGAAAATAGATTTACATACATTATATTGTGTGGATAGATTTAAAATGTTTACTAATATGTCAGTGAAGTGTTACGCCTTATGAACCAATTTGTATTTATTTGTTTTTTAAACATTAATAGGACTTTTGGAGGGCAATATTTAAAAATTTAAATTCTTTAACTGGACCTGTGCTTGACAAGCAAGAATTTAAGCTTGAATCAGCTTCAAATAGCTTCAACTAGCTGATACAAGTTCATGTCAAACATGCTAGCAAAATGACCCATCCCTGAGGAAGCCATTGCTATTAAACTGCATCTCATAAGCTGTGGTTGTAAGGAAAACTGTTACCATGCCACATTGTTGGAACATCCTATTTATGTAATTGTTTATAACATAATCACTATGTAGTTCTTATTGTTCTAATTGTTTGTTTCTTTTTAACATGGACAACCAACCAGATATCTTTAGGTGTTTTTTGATCATGATTCTACTACCAAGGAAGACCCAGCAAAAGTGTGTGTTGTAATAGAGGGCATCTGCAAAACTTGCTTGTGTGCACAGGGAGCTATGAAACTGTATCCTCATTGATCAAATTTATTTGACATGAACTGATCTGAGCATGTATGCTTTAAACGTGTATCAAGGAAGATGATTCTGAGAAATTTCAATTAGATGCTATTATCATGTTATTAATTAACTATTGGTTGAGCAAATGTTTTATACTAAAAGCATGGGGTTTAAGTTAATAAAAACAGAATAGTTTGAACTTAATAAATTTGTGTAATGAAATGAATTAAATTAATTCTGAGTAAAACTGTTTTAAAAATTGAAACAAATTCTGTTGAGTGTGTACATTTTGACTATTTACTGGAATTTAGTCAAGTTATATATTGTGTTTTTTAGGTGGCAAACCTACATCATTTCTAAACTGAAATATTGATTAAATACTATACAAATAAAATGTAGTCAAATTGAAAAAAAAATATTGGTTACACTTTAACAGTTTGTTTAAACAGTGTAGTGTATCTATCTTTTTACAAAGATTTTTGATATGCTAGTGTCTTTTTTCTGACACTAGCATACAGATTATACTTATATTACATAAAGAAAATGTAAGTGAGTTGAACACCGCAAAGATTACAAAAAGATTCTTATTGGAAATTGTGAAGTTGTTATTAGATTGTACTATTGTAGGAACCCATAAACATTTTACTAAGAGACATGTCTTCATATGCATATTATGTCTGAATGCATGTCTAATTCCTGGGAAATTCCTCTCATTTAACAGAAAATGTAGCATCTCCATGTTTTTCAGACATGCAGAGTAGTCTGAATAGACTAATGAACAGTCAGGTGGCACTCCAGGGCCTGGACTAACCCCCCTTTCCCTTTCCCATCACCATCACACAGATATCAGACACACATACACTTGCCCACACATTAAAACTCAGCGGCTCGTCCGACCTGGTGATCCGCACGACGGTCTAATGTCTCAGGCATCTGCTCATGTCTAGTCTGGAGGGTCTTTCCCACCCTGCCCCCCAGCCCGGGCCCACCGCACCAACAGTTCCCACAATGGTGAGAAAGCAGGCTTTCTGAAGGGAATGGGTGGCGATGGGGGGTTTTGTCGGGCGAGCAGCTATTGAGGGAGGGAGAGAGTGAGAGTACGGGGCTGAATGATAATGTGAAAATGCATGGCACTGTTCATTAACACACACGCTTTGCAGCTGCACATGTTGGCCCCGGACACACACGCTCATGTGTTTCACTTTTCCACCTCGGGTTGATGCCAGAGTCACTACAGGTCAGCTAAGTGGCTTTATAAACGAGAGCTCTGCGAGTGCATGTAGGCACAAGGTTACACCTGTGATGCTGGTACAAATCTGAAGCCTTGATATTTGTCATGGTTTGGTTTGGAAAAAACATTTTGCATTTTGTATCTTGAATAAAGTTTCTAATCTTTTATCTAGCCCTGCTTAGTTACAGTTACAAGGTAAACAGCTCAAATTCATATCTAAGGGCTATGAAATATTCTTCAAGTCTGCTAGGCAATATTGGGAGTATCTGTGAGCAGGTGCAACAATTTCAGTTCACTCTGCAACCAGTGCAACAGACGTGTGTATATTAACATGCAACTGCATATTTATAAATAAATTTTGGCTTATTGGTATTAACACGCAAGAAATATCCTTTGCAAACAAAAATCCAACAAAACGAGTGAGCATGATCGATGATAGTTGTTGCTTTTTTTCATAAATGATTACAGTATTTCCCAACTGTTTTATTAGCAACAGAAATGTTCCAGCACATCAACATACTTAAAGACGCTTTTTGAAATGTTACAATTTCTTAAGGAAAACCCAGTTTTGCATGCATTAATCTGCGACGCTTATCAGGTGAAAACAGGGTGTGCTCAACTGCCTGGTGTGCTCCGGAAAATAAAGAAGCACCATGATAAGAGAGGATGGCAGGTTTCCTTCAACCTGTGCCAGCTCATTAATTTTGTTGCTACCCAGCACCCACCACAACCAACACCAACCCCCACCACCCAACCTCACCCACCAGCCCCCTTCTCACATAACCCCTTAACTGCTAATTAGCAGGAGCAGAGAACAGCAGACAAGAGAGAGGCCATGTGTGACTGTGGAGGAAATGGGGGAAACTCTTCTTCTCTTCCTCCCCCCTTATAAATCAACCCCCCAACCTCTTTGACCATCATTGGTACCCAAACAGCAAACCATGATGCAGCTCACCTCAAGTGCTAGCCCAGCCATTTTAGATGTCTCGATGAAACATCTCCCAAGATGGCTCCTCTGACGGCCCCGTGCTCAAGGGATCTTGGGAGGGTCTTTGTCTGTTTCCTGGCACAGCAGAGTGTCTCCGCTGGCAGTACAGATGGCATCAGGGGATTCTGGGTAAAAACATGCGAGCGTTTTGGAGAAGGCGGCAAATTCGGACCAACCATTTTCCTTCATTTTCCCTTCTTGTTTTTGTTTGACGATGGCTCTGTTAAGGAATCCTGCACATTTTCATGTTAACAAGAAAAGGGAAGGTAAAAGTGTTAGTCATTCAGGGAAATCATTGTAATTGTGGACAACATTTAAATAAGGGCTCTTATTTAAAGCCTTAATGTTTTCATATTAAAGCTAGCGGTGCATAGTGTAGGACACCTTTAAAGCTCTGAGCAGCTACAAAGACCAGTTTGTTTCCAGGAGATGAGTGTGTATTCTGCTGCGATAAAAGCCACAGAAAAAAAATCCCTCACATTATACAGGTACAAAGGTAAAAATCAAGGATGCCTTGATTCCATACATAAGCCTCAAGTGTTTTTTCTTCCCCTTCTTAAAGAAGCATACCAGGTTCACACGCTACCTATAACAGAGGAAAGCTCTGGAAAGGACTCGGGCCACAGTCTTTTCACATATCCAGTACCTGACTGTGAAACGAAGCAATTAGTCCGCGTTGACAGCGAGCTCCGCTGAAACAGCTAGTTAACAGAATGAATGAAAACTCATCTCACTTTGGTGCTCTTTAGGCTTTAGTGGCATTCTCTGAACCGAGTGCATGCAACATGCATAGAGTTGAAGTACCAAGTTGAGAAGTTCAGCTCCTGCCTGCAGGACGGCCCCAGTCTTCTCATTGAGCCAAGGCACAATGTGTCCCAAAGAACTCGAGATTTTAAATACAAACGCCAAGTGTTTTTTTTAACCCCGTGCTTCACCACTCAGATGCTTTATTGGAGGTTTTACAAGGTCTGGACAAAGCATTAGTTTTTATTTTCTTTTATCCAAACAAAGTTAGAATTGAGGCTGTGTTTTCTTATATGTGAATAGTAAAAAAAGACAAATCAACATGAGATCTGACAAGGTTTATGGGGAAACGTGTCCTGAGTAGACATGGTCTGGTAAATGGTATAAATGAATAATTGAAGGTTTAAAAATCTGGTTTTAACAGTACTAAACTACAAAAATTGTGTTCAAAATCATAGTGTTTCTGCGGTTTAAAGTCCTTTTCATGAGATGCCAGAGAAAGTGCTGATGTAATCAAAGTTTTTTTCCTGCTGTATAGCCCTTATTAACACAGCGCTGCCCTTTCCCTATCTGTCGTTGCAAACTGCTGGCCAGCTGGCTTAAAGAAGAGACCTACATCTTCACCTGGCCTACAAGAAAAAATTATTAAGCAGTTTCGAAAACCTGGTTGCGGAAAACATGGACAGGTGTGGTGCGTAAATCAAAGAAGAGCAACCTATCTCTCTTATAAAGGTAACAGTGTCTGTTAAGCAGCTCACTGTAGGCTGGCTATCTGAGCAGATAGCAATTATTATTAACTTTCTAATATAAACTTATAAAAATAAACTATATTAACTAGATATTCTTGTGTTACTCTATATAGAGTAGAATAACAGGTTAATTCTTTACAATGAGCATTTGGAAAGTGACAAATATGAATAACTATCTCTTATTTCCTAGAAAATGTTATTAACGATCTCATACTGGCCCAGGGCTAGTCCAGGGGCAACTAGTATCTATCTTCTTACTTTCTGCTCATTAAATGCATCAAAATTAAAAGCTCACTGATTTTTCAGTCCACTGTTGCATAAACAAACAGTAAGTTGTCTGATGCAGTTTTTTTGGAGTTTACTAGGACTCAGGGAAAGGATAATCTGGGGTTAATTTTGTAATCCCTTAGTTATTTGTTTAGTTTCAAACTACTATTTTCATCATAGACTCCATGTGAGTTACGTTTAGTTGTGTGTTTTAAAAAAACATTTGCACAAAAAGTGTGTATGATTAAAGGGGATGAAAAACAGTCAAAACTGGGCAAAATCGGAGCTTCCCAAGAATAAGGTTGTATACTTTCAGTAAACCATGGCCCACTGTGAAAACAGCAAGTGGCCATAAAAGTTATCACATCACACTACAGAATGCATATTTTACATATTTTACATGGAAAATTGTATTAAATTAGTACTGACTGTCGCATTGTGACAAAGCTTAGTCAGTGTCCATTTTTCTGCAACCTTTTCAAGCTGATTCAACAAACAACCTGATACTAATCAGTAAACTCACTAGTCCTTACATGTCATCACATTGTTAATTAAAATTTAAGAAAAAAGAAAAAAATTAAACAATAATTAAACAAATGAAAGCTGCATTAAAAACATCGGAATCGGCAGATCAGACCCCAAACCTAAAAACTGCCATGAGCCAGTAGTATCTTGGTTTGTGCATTTACTAGAGATCACCTTCTACAATTAAATTAATTTCTCTAAAAATAAAATTCTTGTCTAATGACATGTTAAACTGGCTCTTGAAATTTAGGAAGACTCACAGATCATTTTTGGTTTCTCAAGAATGGGCTACACTAAAATGGGGTCAAATTGTCAGCTGTGGGGCCTCAGTCATTTCAAAATAACCCCAAGATTTCACAACAAAACCAAGATATTTAATTAAAAAGTATACCCAAGATAAGCAAAAGACTACCTAATTCAATAATGTGAAAAAGTGCAAAAGAAATGATAATTTCTTTACAAAGTTTCAGTCCATGATTTGATGTGCATTTGAAAAAAGGTAATTTCTTAGAATTATAGCCTATAACAAAAATAAAATTAAAACAATATCCAACTGTAGCATGCTAAAAATAATTTTTAAAAATTGCTGTTTATTATCTTTCATTTATTCATTATCCATCAACAGCAAACCTGACAGCAAAAAATGTTTCTTACCTTTTCCAGGTGAAAATGTTGCTGAGGATCCCCTCCACCGTCCTCAGGTGTGAACATGCAGCTGATGGAAGTCATCTCTACTTTCGGTTATCTAGCTTTATGACAGGTATTTAAAACTCATACAGCTAGATAACCAAAGACAGAAACTGACCCCCCCACCTTCTCACTATAAGCATGCTGGACAATCTTCTGACATGAGGATGAAGATGAAGCAGCGTCACAAGGCCTGAAATATTTAGAACAGACAATCCCAGCTCATTTAACCTGAATGATAAAGAACAACATTTATGGAAGATAAATGTGTATAAAATGTGTATAAAATGTGTATTATTAACAGCAGCAACAACAAAAAGATCACTTGTCTATTATTGTGGTTTAACAATACGATTATATGATCTCTCGCGATAGGTTACAACGTGCCTCAGCAAGGCCCAGTGACGTGTTCATAATAATTATTGTATAATGCAAAGAGGACGTATTTCATATTCAAAATAGTAGTAATCCATAACAGCATCTTATCTTCATTTACATAATCATTAAAAATCCAGAAATATCAGGTAACAATAGGTAAACATTTCAGGGGTGCTGTGACGTGTACCTCTTCTCTGTTCCACGTTTCTTTTTATTTTAAAATGTTTTTACTGGATACAACTTAGCGTAGATTGTAACATCCTACCACTAATGTGTTTATTTAATTACATGTTATATATTGTTTTTTTTTATTAGGTTGTCATTGTGGTCCAACGTAATAGTGCCTAATATTAAACTTAAGTTCGCATTAAAATGGCATATCTCCTCACTCTATAATGTGGCGATCTGAAAAGCATGACCATGAACCCGACATCATCGCTGGCGAAAGAATGTTCAAACAAAAACTGCTGATTTTTCTAATAGTAACAAAAATCTTTGCAATCTAAATTGAACCGGGCTTAAAGATGCTCTAATTATCTTTTGGCTCTTCGGTGCTCCTGAGGGCAATGACTCCCTACTTTTAATGAGAGTTGTGATTGGCCTACTTCTTCTGAAACTAGATTATTTCACATCACAAGGACTAATCCGCACAAGTTGTTACCAAAACCCAATTTGTTCCTGAATATAATAGAAGGCCTGGGGACCTATGCGCCTTTAACATTCTAGGGATTTATCCAACAAGGGTTTTAGGGTTATTTAAAGAGCATTTAGCTCTATGCTGCGCTCCAATTTTATACCCTTTAAATAACATGTCTGCTATGGTGAAAGGCAAAACATAAGCTAGAAAAAAAAAAATCCACCACCACAGTTCAAAAATGTTTAAACTGGACAAATTAAATACATTAAAAAATGTAACGATACGCGAGCAGATTCTGCCAATTTCCAGAAGCGTTTCTGACCTGTGTCGCAAGGAGAGCAAGGAAAGCCAAAATGTCCTCAGGTTGCAGCCGTGCCTAATTTTCCAGTTGGATTTTCTCTGCGTGTACATCTGATTTCCATGCAGAGTGAGTCAATAGATCCTTCTCCATCCTCTGTCCTCCAGCGTCTGTCTCTCCTCCAGCCTGCGCTCTTCCTCCACTGTCTGACAACCAGCTCTCGCACTGACATCATGCCAGGACCAGGGCCGCGAATTGACCAATCACAGAGTACGAACTCTGCAAAGATCTTCAAATTACAGATAGATGGGCCACTTCAACCTGTTTTCACTTGATTCTTTTCTAATACTACTACGAACAACCCACCAATTGAATGGGTAAATCCTTGTTGCCTTTAAAAAAAAAATTTCTACCTTTTGAACTTTTTTTTACCTTTTGTTACGTTACAACCACAACCTTCAGTACATTTTATTGTGATTTTATGATTTTATTTCACGTAACACATAAGCTGTATGTTTATGGGCATCAGTGCTGCGGGTTGATTATCTGCCCTACATTTAACACCAACTGTCTTCCCATCAACTCTGACCATCTTCCCTGTCCCCGCGGAAGACAGGCGTACTCCAAGCATGATGCTGCCACCACCATGTTTCACAGTGAGAATGGTGTAAACAGGATGATGTGCAGTGACAGTTTTCTGGAACACATAATGCTTTGCATGTAAGTTGGATTTTGGTCTATTCGAACCATAGCACAATTTGCCACATGTCTGCTGTGCACCCTACATGGTTTGTGGCAAACTGGAAATGGGACTTCTTACAACCTTCTTCTTGCCACTCTTCCATGGGGGACCAGATTTGCATGACTAATAGTAGTCCTGTTGACAGATTCTACCACACAAGGTGTGGATCTCTGCAGCTCTTTCAAATTTACCATGGGCCTCCTTGTTGATTGCCGTGTTTTATACATTTATCCTTGGCCGGCCTGTCATTAAGGTTAGCAGTCATATCTTAGTAGATCTGCAACTGGCTGATGAACAGTGCTCTGTGAGATGTTCAAAGCTTGGGAAATTGCTTTTTAAACTAAACTTTGCTTCAAAGTTTTGTACACCATTATTCCTCACCTGCTTTGTCCCTTGGCCTTTATGGTGCTGTTTATTTTTCACGAATGTTCTCTAACAATCTCTAAACCCTTCACAAAACAGCTTTATTTATACTGAGATTAAATTATAGACAGGGAGACTCTGTCCAGAATTTAGACAGAGTTCCCCCGTCTTGGTTCTGAAGCCTTATGGTTGCACTTATTTTGGGGTATCATAGTCAGGGGGGCTGAATATATATATATATATATATATATATATACACGCAAGCCACACTTTAAGGCTTCAGTTTTTAAAAACCTTTGAAAACCATATATCATTATCCTTCTAATTATGTGCTACTTTGTGTTGGTCAATCACATAGAATCCAAATTTAATAGATTAAAGTTTGTGGTTCTATTTAAAAAAAAATTGAAACAGTTTACTGGGTATGAACGCTTTTGCAAGGAACTGTAATTCTTACACTAATCACAGACATTTGAACTATCAGACAACTCACGAGATAAACACATTTTCAGAAACCATTTAAAACCTTTTGTTAGATGATCCAGTTGTTACATATTGCGTAGCTATAGATGTCTAATTCCAACACTGAAGGCCCAACTTTGAGTCTTGAAACAAAAAAGTAAAGTAAGTAAATCGAAATGAAGTTAAGAAGTATTTCTAACAGAATATTTTGCCATATTTTATACAACAGGAACAAATACTAGACATTATTGTCATTCTTTAAATAATTTTAAGGCAATTTTTGTTTTTGACTTCTTTTACCTTTTTGCAGCTATTGTGTGAAAATAACCCACCAATAGAAGATTATAAATGCAGGCTACACTTGAATTAGGTGTAAGCTGTCTTACAAAATACAAAATCTTTAAGGTTTGAGGCTTTTTTTTCCGTTTTGCAAATTAACATTAGGACCAGTGGCCAAGATTTGCCCGAAAAGTTCCCTCCAAATGTGTGTGGGGGAGAAAAGAAAATCTTTTCTGAGCACTTTTAATGATGCCAATTCCTCCCTGAGACAATGATGGACATTAGATGAATTTCCAGCAATAACAGCCATGCCTAAAGTATTTACTGTGTTTCACTTTTATGTTTAGGATAGTCAGGCTTCTTATCTTTGAAATATTTTGATGCACTTGCAGCCATCATTGCACGTTAATATTCAAATGCCCTCCAAATCGGTATTGGCAGCTATTTATATTTTAAGTGTTTCTCACTATACATGTACTGAGCTGCAGGATGAGAAATTATGTTAGAGTGTAATCTGCTCAACCAAGTAGGTAAAACTCTAACCTTCATTTCATTTGAAACATATTAAGCATAATTTTGTAATTAAAACTCGTGAAAAAGAATTTTAGACCTAATAACTAACATCTGAAAATGCTTCTTTGCTTTTATGCTTGGGTTGCTCATTTATATATGAGCCTATGCTGATTTAAGGACAGAGACATGCATGCTATGGAACAGGGCAAAATGAATAAAACTGTAGTTATGTTTTAAATTAACAACAACCCATGCAACTGTCCATTTATTGACATAATCCACATTTGCATGGCATGAAACAGAAGCATCCACAACATTTAAGCCATTCAAGGTGGAGCAAAACCAGTGCCAGCAGTTTCTTACGCACGGACAAAACAGAGTGACTACAGAGTTGCAGCCTTCCTAGCATTCCAAAGTTAATGTCTGACCGAAGGAGAAAATATATTATTTTAATGTTCTCTGGCATATTAACAGGACAATGGAATACTAATATGCTGGAGGAGGCTCTGTCTAGTAAAAGAGGGCTTGTCTAGAGGTTGGAAATCAAGTCCCAAAGCCTTTAGAGCAAAGGAAACAGAATAACTTTGCCGTTTGGTGGGAAATACTTGTAAGAGCAACAAACTGAAAAAGACAGATTTGTAGTGCATACGGCACCCTGCAAGAGTAATAGTTCGGGTGGGACAATCTGTCAACCGGGCAACTATTAGTTGTCCAATCTACAAATCTGTCCAGTGTACAAATCTGATCAGATGAGATCGAAACTGAATACTTTGGCCTAAATGCAAAAACATGTGTGCTGGAAAACTAACACTGCACATTAGCATGAACAAACCAGCCGTACCATCAAACATGGCAGTGGTAGCATCATGTTGTTGGGAAGCATCTCTTCAGGAGGGGCCAAAAAGGTGGTCAGAATTTTAAAAAAAAATGGTGGAGGCAAATATGGAGCAATCCTGGAATAACATCTGTAAAATACATGGGATTGGGGCAAAGGGTCATCTTCCAGCAGGGCAATGACCAGAAACTGGCAGGAACCAATACAATTGTCAGGGTGTGTGCAAGTGAAGCAGGACGGAAGTGCAAACAGGAGGATTTTAACCGCTTAGTGAGTAGACAAATGCTTTAATGATAGGAACAGATAACTTACAGGATGGAACTTAGGCAGGTATACAGGCAGGAACACAGAGACATGGTACGGGGAAGTCAGCAGTTGGATCCAGTGGGGAGAGCAATGAAAACCAGAGGATATAAATGCTGAGAAGGGTGGAGAATAGACCAATGAACATAGGGAGCTAATCAGAGGGGAATTATGAGCTGCTGGCGGAAGGGAGAGACTGAACGTCAGGGACTAACTGCATAAACTTTACTTACTTGCTTCCTTGCTAACTTACAAACTTACTTACCGACTAAATCAAGCATTACTCATGTGTTAGAAAGGCCTAGTCAAAGTTCACACCTCAATCCAATAGAGAATGTGTGACCACGCTAGAAAATCTATGCCCACAGACATTTTCCCTGAGTCTGATTGACGTATTTTGCAAAGAACAATGGGGAACATTTTAGTTTCTAGATGTGTAAACCTGATGGAAAGATACCTCCAAACACTTGCAGCTGTAAGTGCAGAGAAATGTGCTTCCACAATGTACTGACCTAGGGGAGCTGAATACAAATGCACACCACACAAATCTTGAAAACAATGTATCATTGCTCTTCCGCTTAACAGCCACCCACTGCTGTATGCTAATCTGTTACATAAACTCCCAATCAAATACATGGAAGCTGGTAATTTTACAAAATATTAAAAGGGGAATGAATACTTTTGCTAGGAAAGGTATGTAAGAATAAACGCCTCGTTTAATCATTAGGAAGCACAAATGACGTGAAGAGGAAGAAGATACAAATGAGAGGAGAGATAATTTACCCAGAATTTCTGCATATCTGTCCCAGCATAACTATCCTGGGGTGTCTTTAAAACACACAACACACCAATACATAACACCTCAAATGTACATTTGCAAATTTATGCCTTCACTTTCAGGTGTCAAAAACCCACAGGCTCATTCCATCGTCATCAGCTGACTCCACCAGCGAAGGCCCACCAGCAGGCAGTTAGTCTCACTCTGAAACCATCCAGGGGTGTACACATAGAGAAAGTGAGGAGTAAAGTAATATTACCTTGGCAGACCACTTATGATTTTTTCAAAACAAATGCAAAGTTCTCGGCTGGCCTGGGAACGCCTTGGGCTCCCCCCGGAGGAGCTGGAGGAGGTGTCTGGGGAGAGGGACGTCTGGGTGTCTCTGCTGAGTCTGCTGCCCCCGCGACCCGGTTCCGGATAAGCGGAAGATGACGAGTACGAGTACGAAGTTCTGGATCATCTAGTCACAGCACATAGACAATGGCAACCACCTGGAAAAATAGTTACAAGTGGGAAAAGGACAGGAGGTGTCTGAAAACAACAGAATATGATGACTAAAGAAGCTCACCTTACTTCCTCCACAAAAAGCAAAGTGTTGCATTCAGATTTATTTAACTGGCGGTGGTGCATATGTTAGTAACTCCTTTTTTCCCCCTACAAAGGAGGTAAAATGTCCATTAAATAAATGCCCCTCCTTGAACCGCGACCTTAACGTGGTGGAGGGGTTTGAGTGTTCAAATGATCCTAGAGGCTATGTTGTCTGGGGCTTAAATGCCCCTGGTAAGGTCTCCCATGGCAAACAGACTCTAGGTGATGGGTCAGACAAACAGCGATTCAAGAATCCTTCATGAGGACCACTAAATCAAGGCACGTGACGTCACCCGGTACGGCGGAGCCGGGGTCCCACCCTGGAGCCAGGCCTGGGGTCGGGACTCGTCGGAGAGCGCCTGGTGGCCGGGTTGCTCCTCGCGGGAGCCGGCCGGGCCAAGCCCGAACGAGAGACGCGAGGCCATCCCCCAGTGGGCCCACCACCTGCAGGGGGAACCCCGAGGGACCGTTGCAAAGAGGATTGGGTGGCAGACGAAGGTGGAGACCTGAGCGGCCCGATCCCCGGATGCTTAGGCTGGCTCTAGAGACGTGGAATGTTACCTCACTGGGGGGGAAGGAGCCTGAGCTTGTGCGGGAGGTCGAGAGATATCGACTAGAAATAGTTGGGCTCGTCTCCACACACAGCGTGGGCTCTGGAACCCATCTCCTTGAGAGGGGCTGGACTCTCTTCTACTCTGGAGTGGCCCACGGGGAGAGGCGGCGGGCTGGGGTGGGTTTGCTTGTTGCCCCCCAGCTCAGCCGTCTAGTGTTGGGGTTTACCCCGGTGGATGAGAGGGTCGCATCCGTGCACCTTCGGGTCGGGGATAGGTCTCTGACTGTTGTTTCGGCCTACGGGCCGAGCGGTAGTGCGGAGTACCCAGCCTCCTTGGTGTCCCTGTCGGGGGTCCTGGATAGTGCCCCTCCTGGGGACTCCATTATTCTGCTGGGGGACTTCAACGCCCACGTGGGAAACGACAGTAACACCTGGAGAGGCATGATTGGGAGGAATGGCCTCCCCGATCTGAATCCGAGTGGTACTTTGTTATTGGACTTCTGTGCTAGTCACGGATTGTCCATAATGAACACCATGTTCAAGCATAAGGGTGTTCATCAGTGCACTTGGCACTAGGACACCCTAGGCAGGAGGTCAATGATCGACTTTGTTGTCGTATCATCAGACCTTCGGCCACATGTTTTGGACACTCGGGTGAAGAGAGGGGCTGAGCTGTCCACTGATCACCGCCTGGCGGTGAGTTGGATCCGCTGGAGGAGGAGAAAGCCGGACAGACTTGGCAGGCCCAAGCGCATAGTGAGGGTCTGCTGGGAACGCCTGGCGGAGCCCTTGGCCAGGGATGTATTCAACTCTCACCTCCGGGAGAGCTTTGACCAGATACCGGGGGATGTTGGAGACATAGAGTCCGAGTGGACCATGTTCTCTGCATCTATTGTCGATGCTGCTGCCCGTAGCTGCGGCCGTAAGGTCTGCGGTGCCTGTCGCAGCGGCAATCCCAGAACCGGTGTGGACAACCGGCAGTAAGGGATGCTGTCAAGCTGAAGAAGGAGTCCTATCGGCTGTGGTTGGCTTGTGGGACTCCTGAGGAGGCTGACGGGTACCGTGAGGCCAAGCGTGCTGTGGCCCGAGCTGTGGCAAAGGCAAAAACTCGGGCCTGGGAGGAGTTCGTGAGGCCATGGAGAAGGACTACCGGTCGTCTTCGAAGCGATTCTTGCAAACCGTCCGGCACCTCAGGAGGGGGAAGCAGTGCTTCACCAACACTGTTTATAGTGGGGGTGGGAGGCTGCTAACCTCGACTGGGGACATTATCGGGCGGTGGAAGGAGTACTTTGAGGATCTCCTCAATCCTGCCATCACGCATTCCCTGGTGGAAACAGAGGCTGGGGACTCGGGGTTGGACTCTTTCATCACCCAGGCTGAAGTCACCGAGGTGGTTAAAAAGCTCCGCGGTGGCAAGGCTTCGGGGGTGGATGAGATCCGCCCTGAGTACCTCAAATCTCTGGATGTCGTGGGGCTGTCATGGTTGACACGCCTCTTCAACATTGCATGGCGGTTGGGGACAGTACCTCTGGACTGGCAGACCGGGGTGGGTGTGTTCCAACTACAGGGGGGATCACACTCCTCAGCCTCCCTGGTAAGGCCTACGCCAGGGTATTGGAGAGGAGAGTCCGGGCGATAGTTGAACCTCGGCTTCAGGAGGAGCAGTGTGGTTTTCGTCCCGGCCGTGGAACACTGGACCAGCTCTATACCCTTTACAGGGTACTCGAGGGCTCATGGGAGTTTGCCCAACCGGTTCACATGTGTTTTGTGGACCTGGAGAAGGCATTCGACTGTGTCCCTCGTGATGCCTTGTGGAGGGTGCTCCAGGAGTATGGAATCGGGGGCCCTTTATTAGGGGCCATCCGGTCCCTGTACGAGCGGAGCAGGAGTTTGGTCCGCATTGCCGGCACTAAGTCAGACCTGTTCCCGGTGCATGTTGGACTCCGGCAGGGCTGCCCTTTGTCACCGGTCCTGTTCATAACTTTTATGGACAGGATTTCTAGACACAGCCAAGGGCCGGAGGGGGTCTGGTTTGGGGACCAGTGGATTTCGTCTCTTCTTTTTGCAGATAACGTGGTCCTGCTGGGCCCCTCTAGCCAAGACCTACAGCATGCGCTGGGGCGGTTCGCAGCCGAGTGTTAAGCGGCTGGGATGAAGATCAGCTCCTCCAAGTCAGAGGCCATGGTACTCGATCGGAAAAGGGTGGCTTGTCCTCTTCAGGTTGGAGGGGAGTTCCTGCCTCAAGTGGAGGAGTTCAAGTATCTCGGGGTCTTGTATAAGCGGAAGACGACGAGTACGATTACGAAGTTCTGGATCATCTAGTCACAGCACATAGACAATGGCAACCACCTGGAAAAATAGTTACAAGTGGGAAAAGGACAGGAGGTGTCTGAAAACAACAGAATATGATGACTAAATAAGCTCACCTTACTTCCCCCACAAAAAGCAAAGTGTTGCATTCAGATTTATTTAACTGGCAAGGTGGTGCATATGTTAGTAACTCCTTTTTTCCCCCTACAAAGGAGGTAAAATGTCCATTAAATAAATGTCCTTCCTTGAACCTACAACGAAAACTAAATATACATTTACTCATGCTCCAACAAAAACAAAATAACAGAGCATACCCTAGCAACATTTAAAGAATAAAACACCAAATATCAATAAAGTAAAAGCATGATTTGAAAAACTCAAACTGATAAGGTCATCACTGCAGCTCTCTGCGCCCTCTCCTGCCCGTCAGCCGCAAGGTCCTCAACATCCTCACCTAGATCCAAAAGCGTCTATCAAGAAGCAACCACAAAAAACAAAACAAACAAAAATAGCAAATAAATACATTTAAAGTTTACAAAAACGCATCTGGCTTCAGATGCATATAATGTGGTAAGTGGACAATGTGTAACATTAAAACAAGCCCGAGAGCCACGCTGCCTTCATCTTTGAATGTCTATCAAGCCTTGTGACTGTAGTTCGAGGGTGTCGAAACTATAGGTTGGACGGCGCCTTTACACTAAGCAAAAAAAAAATGACATCGGTAGAGGATAAAACAAAAATATCGACCGCGGCAGGACTCGAACCTGCAATCTTCTGATCCGAAGTCAGACGCCTTATCCATTAGGCCACGCGGCCTTCACATGGATGTTGTTTAACGCCATCTAATCTAAACTCATCGCTCTGGTGATTGGTATGATTATGCGTCTAGAATTTGCAAAGAAAACAAGAACCATCATCTCAGTGAATGACAACAGTCTTCAATAACTTATTAAACGTAGTTACAAAATATGAATCATCCGGACCGCGTGGTGTCGCTATAGTTTAACCGTGTGGATTTGTGGTCACAACTCCAGTTGGGTAGGACGCAAAGATGCCTCGCTGTTTGGTTTGAAGCAAACATAACATTAAAGCCCACACATCCGACACAAGTAAGCTAAGGTGTTTGTTATCTTTTGTCTTCTATGTTACCTCATAAAAAAGTCTACGTAAAATTATGTAGTTTCTTATAGATTAACATGGGGCAGCAGTGTTTGTAAACACGCGGTAGGTGTCATGGTGTAACAATGTATTTATTTTAGTAGTTCCATTCAACATGTCATTCTCACATATTTTAAAAATTCAGTACACACAGGGATATATGTTTCAAGCGTATATTTCTGTTACCTTTCATAATAATAGGTCACAGCTACTAATACAGCATCTTAGAATATTAGACTATAAAATTAGGACTTTTAATAAGGAAATTTCACCTACACAATTATGGAAAAGACTGCTGACTTAACAGTCATTTACAACCTCTAAAAGGACGGAAAACTAAAAAAGGTCATGGCTAAAGAAGTTGGCTGCATCCAGATATATTAATAGAAAGTTGAGTGGATGGAAAAAAAATGTGGTAGAAAAAATGTCATAAGCCACATGGATAACCCCTTCCTTGAGAATCAAACATGTTAGCCTGAACCTCTCGCAACTCTAAAACGACTCAAATGCTGCAGAATCTATGTTGAAATTTGTCAAACGTCTGCTGTCATCTTTACTATTATTATATTATATGGATGATTAGTTTTACCTCTTGTGACTCGTATGATGTTATCGATCCAAATATAACCAAGGAAGAATTTGCAGATTTTTCTTCAGTGCACTTTTTAAAAGTATAGTTTTTTTTGTAAAATCCTACATTGGAAATCCATACTGTATATTATGATATTTCTACAATTTTTAGTAAAAAATACACCTCTGTATTTTTTCATTAATATTAAGGTATGTCAGTTTAAGTTGTTGTTATCTGATTGCCCCACAGCTCTGGTGAGATGTCCAGGAGGTGATGTTGCATTTGTTACGCTGTCCTCTCCAGAGGACTTTTTTCTCTCCGCGATGGAGATGTCCAAGGTCGTTCTATTCCACCAGACCTTGCTCACTACAGGGCGAGGAATCGACAGAGACCCGCCTGAACCCCCTTAACATCCAGATGCTTTCCAGAAACCTCCATGAGCAAATCTTTCGTGGCGTTGAGCCAGAGTATAGTGAGGAAGCTGTGGAGCGTAGTGTAAAGCACTTGCAGAATCACAGTCTCTGGGGGAAGGAAACTTCACTGCTGCCTGATGTGGAGCTTAAACTTCCTCGGATGTATGGAAAAAACATAGATGAGCACTTTCGCATATTGGCCGAGAAGCAGAGCCTTCCCTACCTTGAGGCCGCCACGAAGCTGCAGCGGGCCGACCTGCCGCCCATGCCTCAGGAATGGAGCTGGGAGGTGGGCTGGACCCGCTATGGGCCCGCCGGGGAAAGTGAAAAAGTGGATTTCCCAGATGAGTCTGCACTAGTGTTTGATGTGGAGGTGTGCACAACGGAGGGGCAGTGCCCTACGCTGGCGGTTGCTCTTTCTCCCACCAACTGGTAAGAAACAGGACAGATGTACAGAAATTAATATATAACGTAAAATGGGAAAACCATTGAGATTATGTTGCCTTGTAAAGGAGTTCACAGCTCTTAAATGTTTTCACATTTTGTCATATTACAACAGCTTCAATGAATACTACTGGGATTTTATGTTGTAGACGGACACAAAAGTGCCTATAATTGCGAAGTGGAAGGAAAAGGATACGTGGTTTTCAATATTTCAGCAGTTTTGCTCATCTGGAGACTTAAATATTTACATTCTTCCCTGCAAAATTTCTCAAGCTCACTTTGAGATTGAAGGGCATCTACACTGCTCAAAAAAATAAAGGGAACGCTCAAATAACACATCCTAGATCTGAATGAATGAAATATTCTCGTTAAATACTTTGTTCTGTACAAAGTTGAATGTGCTGACAACAAAATCACACAAAAATCATCAATGGAAATCAAATTTATTAACCAATGGAGGCCTGGATTTGGAGTCGCACACAAAATTAAAGTGGAAAAAAACACACTACAGGCTGATCCAACTTTGATGTAATGTCCTTAAAACAAGTGAGGCTCAGTATTGTGTGTGGCCTCCACGTGCCTGTATGACCTCCCTACAACGCCTGGGCATGCTCCTGATGAGACGGCGAATGGTCTCCTGAGGGATCTCCTCCCAGACCTGGACTAAAGCATCCGCCAACTCCTGGACCGTCTGTGGTGCAACGTGACGTTGGTGGATGGAGCGAGACATGATGTCCCAGGTGTGCTCAATCGGATTCAGGTCTGGGGAACGGGCGGGCCAGTCCATAGCTTCAATGTCTTCATCTTGCAGGAACTGCTGACACACTCCAGCCACATGAGGTCTAGCATTGTCCTGGATTAGCAGGAACCCAGGGCCAACCGCACCAGCATATGGTCTCACAAGGGGTCTGAGGATCTCATCTCGGTACCTAATGTCAGTCAGGCTACCTCTGGCGAGCACATGGAGGGCCGCACAAAGAAATGCCACCCCACATCATTACTGACCTACTGGCGAACCGGTCATGCTGAAGGATGTTGCAGGCAGCAGATCGCTCTCCACGGTGTCTCCAGACTCTGTCACGTCTGTCACAAGTGCTCAGTGTGAACCTGCTTTCATCTGTGAAAAGCACAGGGCGCCAGTGGCGAATTTGCCAATCCTGGTGTTCTCTGGCAAACGCCAAGCGTCCTGCACGGTGTTGGGCTGTGAGCACAACCCCCATTTCTGGACGTCGGGGCCTCATACCATCCTCATGGAGTCGGTTTCTAACCGTTTGTGCAGACACATGCACATTTGTGGCCTGCTGAAGGTCATTTTGCAGGGCTCTGGCAGTGCTCCTCCTGTTCCTCCTTGCACAAAGGCGGAGGTAGTGGTCCTGCTGCTGGGTTGTTGCCCTCCTACGGCCTCCTCCATGTCTCCTGGTGTACTGGCCTGTCTCCTGGTAGCACCTCCAGGCTCTGGACACTACGCTGACAGACACAGCAAACCTTCTTGCCACAGCTCGTATTGATGTGCCACCCTGGATGAGCTGCACTACCTGAGCCACTTGTGTGGGTTGTAGAGTCCGTCTCATGCTACCACGAGTGTGAAAGCACCACCAACATTCAAAAGTGACCAAAACATCAGCCAGAAAGCATAGGTACTGAGAAGTGGTCTGTAGTCCCCACCAGCAGAACCACTCCTTTATTGAGTGTGTCTTGCTAATCGGCAAAGATTTCCCCCTGTTGTCTATTCCATTTACACAACAGCAGTGAAATTGATTGTCAATCAGAGTTGCTTCCTAAGTGGACAGTTTGATTTCACAGAAGTTTGATCTACTTGGAGTTATATTGTGTTGTTTAAATGTTCCCTTCATTTTTTTGAGCAGTGTATAAACATACATTTTTAAGTCTTGCTTCAGATTCTCAATTAGATTTACATCTTGACTTTTACTGGGCCATTCTGACGCCTGAATATGCTTCGATCTAAACCATTCCATTGTAGCTCTGGTGTTTTGTAGTCCTGCTAAAAGATGAACCACAGCTCCACGTTCATGGCTTTATACAACTCCATTAGGCAAGCTTTCCTGTACCTGCTAAAGAAAATATTCCCCACAGAATGATGCTGCCACCACTATGGTGCACCATGGGGATGGTGTGTTCAAGGTGATGAGGAGTGGTCTCATCTGAGCAGAGGACCCTCTTTCACATGCTGCATGGCCTACATGGCTTGTGGGAAACTGTGAACAGGACTTTTTATGGCTTGCTTGTCACCCTAAATGTCTCCACAACTTTCTCCCTGACCTGTCTGCTGTGTTCTTTGGTCTTCATGATGCTGTTTCTTCGCTAATGCTCTCTAACGAACCTCTGAGGCCTTCACAGAACAGATGGATTTATATTATTTATTATTATGCTCAGATGGACTCTATTTAGGAATCAGGTGACTTCTGAAGGCAATGGGTTGCACTGTTGTTAGGAAAGGGGGTCTTATATAAATGCATGCCTCACATTTCTATATTTTAATTAGTAAAATATATTTGAAAACCATTTCCCTTCCACTTCACAATTATTCACTACTTTATGTTGCTCAGTGACATGAATCCAAATAAAATACGTTGAAGTTTGTGGTTGCAACATTATAAAATGTGGAAAACTTCAAGGAGTGTGAATACTTTTGCAAGGCACCATATGTGTTGGTTAATTAACTTCCTACTTTGATGCTTCGACTTGCCAGGTACTCCTGGTGCAGTAAGCGTCTAATTGAGGAGCGATACTCTTGGTCAAACCAACTCACTCTCGCAGACCTCATTCCCCTAGAGACACCGTTTAACTCCTCCCGCCCTCCAAGGGGCCAGTGGAAGGAGAGGCTCCTAGTGGGCCACAATGTTAGTTTTGACAGATCTTACATCAAGGAGCAGTATCTTCTAAAGGTTAGTTTTGATGTTATTTTGTAATTTTCTTTAGCACATCACTGTTTATCAACCAAGGCTACACCTTTGTTGCATTCAGGGTTCAAAGGCACGCTTCATGGACACCATGAGCCTTCATATGGCCATCTCTGGGTTAACGGGCTTCCAGCGCACCCTGTGGATGGCCAATAAGCTGGGAAAAAAGAGGGGCCTTCAGGAGGTTAAGGAGCACATTAAGAAAGCTGGACAGAAAAGGGAAGGCCCAACGGTTTGTGTTGGCTATTTTTTTTCTAATTTACTGGTAAAACCTTTGAGTTCTAATTTAGATTTTTGTAAAACGAGCTAGAAGCTGTTTTGCATCATTAAAAGTCAATGTGACGTGTGTTTTGTGCGTAGATTGGCTCCTGGGACTGGGTGAACATTAGCAGCATTAACAATCTGGCCGATGTCCATGCTCTATATGTGGGGGGTCCTCCCCTGCAGAAAGAGGCCAGAGACATCTTTGTGAAAGGAACAATGGTTGATGTCAGGAACAACTTCCAGGTAAAAGAAAAGCTAAATATGAATCTTTGTTGA
This sequence comes from Crenichthys baileyi, assembly GCA_036173005.1. Taxonomy (NCBI): domain Eukaryota; kingdom Metazoa; phylum Chordata; class Actinopteri; order Cyprinodontiformes; family Goodeidae; genus Crenichthys; species Crenichthys baileyi. The sequence goes on along the minus strand of JAHHUM010001769.1, from coordinate 329,981 downwards.
GGACTTGTGGTTGTCTTGGAGTGAAATTTCAATGTGCTTTTGCTGCCACCTACAGGAGCTGATGCAGTATTGTGCTTTGGATGTTGAAGCCACACATCAGGTCTTCACAGAGCAGCTGCCCCTCTTCATGGAGAGGTTGGTAAATGTTAACCCACAAACATAAACAACATAAGCCACACAAACGTATCTATACCACCTCAAATTATTCACATTTTGCCGCGTTTAAGCCACAAACGTCAGTGTGCTTCATTGGCTCACTGTGATAGACCAATGTGGAGCAACGCATAATTGAGTGGAATAAAATGAAAGCTGAGAAATGAGGTATGCATATGTTTTCCCCGCTGAGTCAGTACTTTGCAGAACCATCTTTCCATCCATATACAGCTGCAAGTCTTTTGGCGTATATCTCTAACAGCTTTGCACCTCCAGAGGCTGACATTTTTGCCCAATCTTCTTTGGAAAATCGCTTAAGCTCCATCGGATTGGATGGAGAGCATCTTGTGAAGAGCAGTTTCAAGTCTTGTTACAGATTCTCAGTTTGCTTTAGGATTGGACTTTTTTTTCTAGGCTCACCCTTTATTTAACCACGTCAACTCTGATCAGTTTCCCTCTGCCCGCAGAAGTAAAGCGTCCCCACAGCATGATGCTGCCACCGCCATGTTTCGCTGTGGGGATGGTGTGTTCAATGTGATGTGCAGTGTTAGTTTTCGGTCACACACAATGCTTTGGCCACAAAGGTCAGTTTTGTTCTGATTTAACCTGTTTTCTACATGTTTTCCTCGTTCTCTTCTTGACTTGTGGCAAACTGCAAACAGGACATCTTGTGACAAGTTTTATAACCTAACCCTGCTTTTTTTAAACAGCTTTATCCCTGAATTGTTTGTTCCTTGGTCTTCTGCTTAACACAACTCTGAGTCCTTCACAGAACATGTGTTCTGTGTAAATGTACGCCACATATTTTAGATCTTTAGAATTGTGGATTTTTTCCTTCCCACTTAATCATGAGCTGGACTGTGTTGGTCTGTCACATAAAATTAGAATAAATTATGTTAAATGTTGTGGTTGCAATGTGGCACAATGTTTACACGTTTGTAAGGCTGTATGTATAAAATCTGCTATGTTTTACAGCAGGGAGGGCCAGATGCTTGCTGCATTGTAAATGAGCAGCTTATTGATTCTCTTTATTTATTCTGTTAAGAACTTATTCTACTCTGCTGTGTTTGGTAAGGTGTCCACATCCAGTGACGTTTGCTGGGATGCTGGAGATGGGTGTCAGCTACCTTCCCGTCAATCAGAACTGGGGCCGGTACCTGGAGGACTCTCAGGATGTTTACGAAGAGCTCCAGAGGGAGATGAAGAAGTCTCTGATGACTCTAGCCGACGATGCCTGTCAGCTTCTGCAGGATGACAGGTCAGATAGTAACTGATGTTGCTGACTGTGTTGTAGCATTTAATTGTATTGCAGGCTGTGTAATAAGGTAATACATTTGAATAAGCCACACGTTTGCATTTTATTTAGTCCAGAGGTCTCTTTAGACCCTCCACTCTTAATAGCTCGGGTCAAAAATGATAAATAACCAAGCGATATTTTTAAATGTAAAAGTAATAAAAAAAAAATGCTAGTTTTGGAAGTTTTTGTATGTGTTTTCTTGATATATTTGCACTGAAATTCAAATAGTGCCGGGATTTATTTTATGAAGTAACTTTTTTGTTATTTAGTTGAAAAAATAGCTGCTTTTCTGCATCGTTTCCATCCAACATTTGGTGCTTTTCTATATTTTAAAGCCCCCAAATATAACAAAAATGAAGGTTCTTTAATTTCAAAATAAAAGCAAATTTCGTATAGTAGACATTTCTTAAAAAACGTATTTATTTATTATTTTGAAGGGTCATTTAGCCTTTACGGCTTTAAACAGTTTTTATTTAGCTGGACTGATGGCAGAACGGTTCTTTGGGTTGTTAAGGTTGCTGACTACTGATCTAGTGCTATAAGGATTTAAAAATAAAATAAATCACATGGTTTGTATTTTAAGGTACAAAGAAGACCCCTGGCTTTGGGACCTTGAGTGGGATGTTCAGGAGTTTAAGCAGAAGAAAATGGCTGCTAACAAGAGGAAAAACTCCAAAACAGCAGCTGAAGCAAAGGTTTCCACTCCTCTTCCAGACTGGGAAGATGGTATATCCTTTCTAAACTTTTATCACATGTCTACTAAAAGTTTCCTAAATAGACAGTTAATGATGTTACAAATAAAATAACACAGCTGGTTGGGATTTTCAGACCCAGGTCCACCATCTGAGGAGGAGACGGCAGGTCCTTGCCCCAGCAAGCTTGCAGTTGAGAAACTCAAGGAAACGGTGAATCGTCTTCCCAAGAGAAGGCAACATCTTCCTGGACATCCAGCGTACGATTATTCCAAAGCACCACAGTCATCTGTTATTCATCATCTTACACTTTCCTCCTAACGGTCACTCCTTTGTCCTGATGTTCTTCAGGTGGTATCGTAAGTTGTGTGAGAAGATATCTGAGGACAACTGGTCACCTGGAGCCAGCCTCATCAGCCTGCAGATGAGACTGACCCCGAAGCTGATGGGCCTGACGTGGGATGGTTTCCCCCTGCATTACACAGAGAAACATGGTTGGGGATATCTGGTACCTGGACGGAGGGACAATCTGAATTCTCAGGAGGAAAATCAAGAGTATTTGTGCCCACACAGGTATATAACTTGGTGCTCTTCAAGTAAAAACACATGCTCTCTGAGAAAAGACAATTTTTAACTGTGCAATGCATGAAAGTGTTTGAGAATCCGTAAGAGAGTTGGCATGAGGAAAATGCAAAAGTCTTATTCAGATGTACCAACTTATGTGCAAGTTTCAAGTATCAACCTTTATTTTTTAGCTGCGTTCTTATCATGTCACCACATGGTTCTCCATCTTGCTGGATAGAATCATTGTTCGTCACCAAACTACTAATGTGTCGTTGGGCAAATTTGCTCCTTTGTATGAGAGGCAACCCCACACATAAATAGTTTCAGGATGCTTTACTGTTGGCCTGACTTAGAGCTCATGGTGAGGTTCATTTTTTCTTCTCTGAACAGATGTCCAGAGATCAGTCTGAGAACTTCACCACAGTCATCTGTAGTCCAAGCCGGTACTTGTAGCAGAAAATCTGTCTTCCCTTTATGTTTTTCTTGTAGAGAAGTGTCTTCTTTGCTGCTCTTCTTGACAACAGTCCAGCATCAGAATGTTTTCACCATCAATGTGCCTACAGAAACACCCACAGCTACCTGCTGCCATTATTGAACAAGCTCTGCACTGGCTGCAAACCAGCCTCTTAGATGAAGCCACTTTAAGAGATGGTCTTGGCACTTGCTGGACGTTCTTGGGCACCTGATTGATCCGTCTCTTCTTGTAGTTCCAGATGAGTCGATGAATGGTTGATTTGGTTGAAGTCTTTGTAGCATAAGTTTCCTTAGAGGTAGCATTGATTAACAAAAGAACACCATTACTGTCTAGAGCAGCTTTAATGCTTTTCTGATCTAATCAGATTGATATCAGTTGCTCCGTCCTTGTTAACACTAAGTGAAGATTATTGAATAGATGCTGACAGGTGATTTTGTAGCAGGACTAAACCAGAAGGCAAATCGTTTTTTTGTGATTAAGGTGTTTTTTAATCAATTGCATTTCATCTGATCACTCATCATAGCATCCTGTAGCCAATGCAAATGTTCACTATTAAAACTAATTAGTAGTAATTCTTTATAGTCTAGAAAAATCCATGCAGAATAGAAATGACCTCGAAGAAATATGTACATTTTTTGATGCATGTTGCTCTGTGGCTATTCCGCTTTTAATGTTTGTGTAAAACCAGAACAATCTGCATCACAAGTCATCATCTAATGTTGTGTTATTGTTTAAGCCAAGGTTTAAATGTGTGTGTGTATTTCAACAGAGCTATCGAAAAGGTATACCAAGAGTATTGTGAGCAGAACAGCAAAGAGCAGCCTGAGTATCTGAACCCTTCAGATGAGCTCATATGGACTGACAGCACGGTGTGGACAAAGGTGCTTAGCTTAACAAATAAAGAAATATAGTGAGAATTTAAATATTTCAACCACAAGGTAGCATGAGTATGATTGTTTCACTCATATTGACTTCTGATTCTTCAGCCAGCGGTGTTGTGAGTAATTAATCGTTCCTACATGTTCTGAAATAAGTAGTGTTGACTGTGGTGTGTTTTTTTTCCTGCACTTTAAGGTGGAGGAGTTGAGCTCTTTGGAACCTTTCCCAGAAGAATACGGAGCCAGTGTAGTAAAATATGGGAAAAAGTTCAAGACGGTCAGTATGGATCAACGAATTTGGCTTATCGTGTTTTTAGCGGGGATTCATTGTGTTGCACACATTTTATCCTTATTAGCCATCCCAAGACCCACATTTTGTCAGTGAGGGGAGTCACTGCCACTATCACCATGGAAACGGTCCCTACAATGACGTAGATATTCCAGGTTGCTGGTTTTTTAAATTACCTCACAAGGTGAACAACTTTTTTTCGGTGCCCTTAACAGCTTCATTGGGTTGGTTTTCCTCACTCAGACTGATTGTGCCGACAGGACGGGAATCACAACAATGTTGGCAGCCCCTTTTCAAAGGACTTCTTGGCTAAAATGGAGGATGGTACTTTAAGAGCAGGTAGAGGTGGAACCAACGCAACACGAGCTCTGGAGATCAACAAGATGATGTCCTTCTGGAGGAATGCTCACAAACGCATAAAGTACCCATCTGTTTCTGACAGTTCTGATCACAGTCAGATTAATTATTCTCTAAAAGGGATGAACGTGGATTTTATTTTGTCCTTTTTTCCCATAGTTCTCAGATGGTGTTGTGGCTGAGAAAAGGAGAGCTTCCTCATAATGTCAGCAGGTTTGTATGGCATGTTGTATTTAAAAAAAAAAAAAAACTTTCTGTATCAGTCTGACTTTGAGTCTCCTAACAGGCATAAGGACTATGATGAAGAGGGCCAGTATGGTGCCATATTGCCTCAGGTCATCACAGCTGGGACGGTAACCCGCAGGGCTGTGGAGCCAACATGGCTGACCGCCAGTAACGCCCGGGTAAGAAGCTGAGCTGATGTAGAAAACCGTACAGTCAGTAAGAGGTTTACATGCACTTTTAAAGACCAGTTTCTTTTTCTTAGATGATTGTACATTTAACTTCAGTTATTTTTTAGAGACAAGACTTGCACAAGCTTGAATCTGTTCCGAATTTTCTCTCATACACAAGGTGAAAATTATACATACCGTCTCAAACATAGACATACACCTCCCTCTAATATTTGGATAAATGTCTTTTTGTAATTTGCAGGGAAATCTCTGTTTCTGTAGTCATCTTCGGGCATAATTCTTCCTATCAAAATTGGTAGAGCTCATTCAAATTGGTTTCCTAAGGATGAGGTCCAGAAGCCTAATCTTACACTGTTTCTTAATTTCAATGCCAGTTGAATGTGAAACCAGTTTTACATCAACTAAGAGAACGAAGCCAAATCAACACCTTCAAGCTCCACTGAAATCTGCAGCTACACACATGGACAGGCCAAGCTTTTGTCATTGAGCTGTTTGGCCAAAATGAGTAAAAGTATGTTTGGAGGAGTCAAGACGATGCTTCCAAACCACGGCACGGCGGTGGCCACATCATGCTGTGGGGGTATTTGGCTTCTAGTGGTATTGGTACATTCAAAAAGGTAAATGAAATAATGAGAACAGAGGGTGACCTTCAAACTCTCCAAATTGAACAAATCATCATCTAGGTGATTATAAATATGGACACAGCATGATAGTAATCTCAAGCACAAAAAATCGGTTTAGGTATGGATAAAACAGGCTAATTTGAAGCATCCAAAGTTACTCTGACCTTAACACTTTTAAAAATGTAAATGGTCAGCCTTTAAAGGTGGGTTTATTCCAGAAAACCAACCAGTTTAGATGAATTCTAACAAGTCTGACAGATTGAGGCCAAATATCCTGCAGGAATTATGCCAGGACTGAAGAACAAACATATGGTTTCTCCGCCGCTTGGTAACAGAAATTTAAGTGCTAGACAGTATTTATTCATTTGAGTCTGGAAGTATAATTTTGGCTTTATGGGTTAGGGAAAACCCACAATAAATTCAAACTTGTGCACCCAGTGTTATGGTGCGAATACTCCATGAGTTTTTAAAAGCCCTAAATGAATATATTAATGTGTATGATGAGTGTAAAATCAGTGATTTGCTTGTCAGTTTGGACTAAATTATGTTGTATTTTAAATATGTTTTGTTTTTTCCTCAGAGGGACCGGGTAGGCAGTGAACTAAAAGCCATGGTACAGGTACCACCTGGATATCACCTGGTTGGAGCAGACGTAGACTCTCAGGAATTATGGATTGCTGCTGTACTTGGAGAGGCTCACTTCGCTGGCATGCATGGTAAATGAGTTCCTATGAAACTGGGCTGCATTAAAGAAAATTGCTGTATTTTTTATTTATTTTTTTTACCACCTGTAGTAATTTGGCCAAATATCTGTGGTTTAGGTAGCACAGCATTTGGCTGGATGACCCTTCAGGGAAAAAAGAGTCAGGGCACTGATCTGCACAGCAGGACAGCAGACGCTGTTGGCATCAGCAGAGAACACGCCAAGGTGTTCAACTACGGGCGAATATACGGCGCAGGACAGCCGTTTGCTGAGAGGCTGCTGATGCAGTTCAACCACCGCCTCAATCAGACAGAAGCTGCCAGTAAGGCCAGGCAGATGTATGCCTTAACCAAGGGGGTACGCAGGTAAGCTCAGATACTTGAATGGAAAATATTTTATCGGTAGTTGGTTGGAGGCGGTTGCTGTTTATGTTTTTCTTGTCAGATACCATCTATCAGAGGAGGGCGAGTGGCTTGTCAATGAACTGGGCATAGATGTGCAAAGGGAGGAGAATGGAAGCATCTCATTGGAGGAGCTGCGGAGAATCAGTAGACTTGCATCTCAGAGGTACTGAAGCAAATCAAAGCAAACTCAGAAGCTTTATATATTCCATCTCTGGGTACCATCTTCCTTTATTTTCCATGCGTGTTTCCCATGCCATCTCAGCTCTCGGCGAAAGAAGTGGGATGTTGTCGGCAAACGAGTCTGGGCCGGAGGTACGGAGTCAGACATGTTCAATAAGCTGGAGAGTATAGCTCATTCAGCCCAGCCGGCCACTCCTGTTCTAGGCTGCAGGATCAGCAGAGCTCTGGAGCCCAAGGCGGTAAAAGATGAGGTGAGTCAGTGCTAAAAACATTACCTAACATTTAGTTCATTAGGGTATCCTATAGAAAATGTTTTTGGTACTTTCCAGTTTAGCTATAATTGTAGGATGTAATTGGTTGCTGTTTTTATGGCCATTTACTGACTTGAAGATGAACACACATCTGCCTTGCTAGAATTGCATGTTCTCCTACCTTTCCCATTTTGAGTATGTAAAAATAAGCCTCTGTGTCACATATCATATTTAAATAATCGAATACCCCAATTATTTAAATCGGATAGCAAAAGGTGCTTAATAGGCGATTTGTTTTTACAGAATTTTAACAAGGTGAAGCTAAGATTCTGCCTGAGGAGATCTGGATAAAGCATATTTACAGAGAAAGCAGGGTTTTCATCTTAAATGTATATATTTTTTGTACAGTTTGTGCTCAATTACTGCTCTCAGTGGGTTCTTTCAGCAAACTGCATGTTTTAGAGTCTGTATACTCCAGTTAAAGCTTATTCGATTACTAAATTAGTTAATACAACTGAACAGGAGGCTTTCACTTGCGGTAGATCATCATTTATTAGATCCAGAGGTGACGTCACACTGTGTGCATGAGAGCAGTTGATGTTACACAGCTCTACAGTTAAACAGGATTTTGCTATTATTCTAAAATAAAGACAGCAGGATCACAAAGGTAATGTTTTAAACCTTTCTATAGAACTAGCATGCCTCGCAAGGTCCCTCTCTATTCCCTGTACAATAATTAGACCTTTTTCCTCTAGTTCTGAAATTTCCAAAAGGCTGCCAACATTTCCTAATCCTACATCTTCCACAAACAACAAAATTGGACTTTTCATAAGGAGGTTTCAGTTATCTGCTGAGGTCTAGCTCCCCTTTGTGGCAATCTGAATGAGCAACAGACATGCAGGTTCCTTTATAGGAGCTTTTTACACCTTTTATGCTTTGTCTGCCTTTATTTTAAAAATCTCACTAATACTGAAGACAGCTGACTCTTCTTCACTCAGTAACAACTTTCCCACTAAAGATTGTTGTCAGTGCAGGAACAGCCTATGTATCAACTGATCAAGCATTAAATCAGTCTTGGTCAGCTGCTGATTTCTCCAACATCCCTAATTCTCCCCTGACAGAATCAGATTTGCCACCGATTATTAAGGCTCTAACCAACAGACTGCTTGCTTTGCCATCATGACGTGTTGTTGATGCATATATAATTTTGACTTTCTAGTTTATCACAAGCAGAGTGAACTGGGCTGTCCAGAGCTCCGCGGTGGACTACCTGCACCTGATGCTGGTGGCCATGAGGTGGCTCTTTGAGGAGTACAACATCGACGGCCGTTTCTGCATCAGCATCCACGACGAAGTGCGGTACCTCGTTCGCAGCGAAGACCGTTACAGAGCTGCGCTGGCGCTACAAATCACAAACCTGCTCACGAGGTCATTGTGCAAAACAGTTCAGGTTTTCTGTATTAAAATCTCGAAAGTAGGACAGTTGTCTCATTTATCTATGCTTTTTTATCACAGGTGTGTGTTTGCCCATGCATTAGGCATGCAGGACCTTCCACAGTCAGTGGCATTCTTTAGTGCGGTGGACATTGATCAGTGTCTGAGGAAGGAGGTCACCATGGACTGTGTGACTCCTTCCAACCCCACCGGTCTGGAAAGGAGATATGGTATTCCACCTGGTGAGTTCTGGTCAGCTCTATGAACCATTTTCCTTTTAAATACCAAGCAAATTGTTTTTGTAAATAATGTTTTTAATACACACAATGGAGAAAAAAATACAAGAGGAAATCTGAGATGTAACAGGAACAATTTATTTAGCCAAAAAGATCCAAATTAAAACTCATACCCATTAACGGTTTGGCATGCACTGATCTCATTGATCTGATTTGCCCTGTAAGATTTCTCAATTACAGTCCGATTTGTTTCCTTACAAATTTTTACTAAAGTATGTGAATGATTTCTGTGTGTACACCATCTAAGCTGAACTATAATGAAATATGCAATAACAGAAAACCTTTGTAAAGCACTGGATCTGCACCTCCAATCTTTCACTGAATTTAGTGTGTATAAATCATCTATACTATACTTTCCTGAACATGCTTTTTACTCGAAAACTGACAGCTTGTGTATCAGAAAATTTGGATAATATCAGAAAAGGACGACAAACTAATCATGAAAAATAGGAAAAAACTAAATCCTATTTGAATAAAAATAATAGTGTGCTTCATATTTAAAAGATGGTTCTTTCAGTAAAGTGACATAAATATGAGAGGTTTTTAAACAAAGTGCGCAAAACTTTCCACAGGTGAGGCCTTGGAGATCTACCAAATCATCAGCAACACCAAAGGCTCTCTGAGCAAAGGAAAGTAGCTGTTTCTTGGGCCGTTCTTCTGAAACACGTCAGCAGCAGGTTGGGCTCATGACGCACAGAAGACAAGTTGTTTCCGACTCACTGTTTTCTCTTCTTCTGTTTGGGCTCCTGCGCCTCTGTGTCCTGCGACGTCTGAGTCTGAGAAATAAGAATGATGAGACATTTGGCGGACCAACCTCTCGAAAACTCAAAGTCATATGAAGATTTTCTGTTTCTTTCTTTCATCAGGAGTAAACTCGTTTGAGATTTGAGGAGAGATAAAAAAAAAATCACGAGGCCACGAGAAGACATCACTGACCTCCTCAGGTTCCTCCTGCTCCTGCAGGGCTGCATCCAAGGTAGCGGCATTGATGCGAAAATCTCTCGAAGTGCTCAGCTTCATGTACTGCATCAGATTGACCTGGAAAAAATGGACACTAGTCATAAAACACTGGATGAGTCCCAATTTACACACTAGTTTCAAGAAATTGTGTGTTTTTGTTTAGTATTTGTGTATTTTGTTTCTATAAACTGGTTTGCACAGACCTTTGATTTCTTGGAGAGTGTGATGAGGAACTTCTCATACTGTTCAATGCTGAAGATCAGGTTGGGGATGGCCTTTGTCTCACGCAGAAGCTTTGCCTGTCAAGAGAAAGAAATTGATCAATTGCAGCTATGAGTGAGCCTCGTAATCAATTCAGTTATCACTTGTGTAGATGTGCAACTCAATAAATGAACTAATCATCATAAAAATTCTTTATCTTCTTTAATTTAAAAAACATACAACTAATATACACTAGCAGCCTTCAGCTCATCTGCATTGTTTGGTCTCTAATCTTCCTCCACAGGTTCTCTTAGGGTTTTCATCAGGCAAATTTGCTGGCTAACCAACTGCAGTGATACTAGGGTCCTTGAAGCAGGTACTGATACTTTTGGCAGGGTGGGCAGGTGCCAAACCCTGCTGGAAAATGAAATCCTCATCTTCATAAAGCTTAGTAGAGGGAAACAAGTGCTCTAAGATTTCCTGGTAGACAACTTTGGACCAACACCAGCGGATCACATGGCTCCCCAAAGCATCACTGACTGTAGAAATCTCTACTCTCAGAGTAAAATGCCAAATTTAGATTTCTCTGCAAAGAAGACTTGGGATCTGTCCGATCCTTGTCTTCCTTAGCCCAGGTAAGACGGTTCTGATGTTGTGTCCGGTTTAGGAGTGGATTACCACAAGGAATCCAGCAGTTGTAGCTCATGTCCCAAACACATCTGTGTTTGGTGGAGCTTGAAACTCACTCTCAGCCCAGGCCTTGTGATTTTTCCCTAAACTGTTGAATGGATTTATCTTCACAATCCACTTTTTTCCTTCCACTTAACTTTCCATTAATATGCTTGGATACAACAATCTTAAAGGCCATTAATTTGCTTATGGATATATCTGTATATTTCATTGCCAAAAAATAAAGTAATTGTGCTGTTTTGTAATCAATCGTCTCAACTCATCTCTTCTCACCCACCCCAGCTTTGATCATTCATTTCTGCAAGGTTAAAATCCTTACCGAGGCAGCTGTGTTCACCTCGTTCCTTTTCTTTTTCTTCTTGTCATCTCCAATGCTGGATTCTCCACTCTAACCGAGGAAAAAAATATTGTATGAAAAAGCGTAATGCTTCCTGTGAAGGATGTTGCTTTTTATGCCAATAATGCTGAACGGATTGTGACTGTACCTGGGCGTAGGTGATAAAGGAGTAGCATTGTGGAGTCAGGTGGGAACCAGACAGTTTAACCTACACAGAAGAAGGACTGAATTAGTTTAACAATTCAGAGGAAATGAAAACTAGCTGATAATACTTCACACCTACCAGTTTTTCAAATCTATTTGGCAATGATCCGTGCTGGCTGGCACACACCTGGATATACTAATATGTGGATATCAAAGACAAGGAAATGTCACAATGGGATTTTGACAGTCACTGAAATGATCAACTGGACAGATACACACATATTTGACCAGGGTGGTGAGGATGGTGTAGGTACGGCTCAGCTCTCTCAGCAGCGTTATGGTGCAGTTTCCGGGCAGAAGAGCCGTCTGGACCAGCTCATTTAAAGCAGTCAGGAGGGTTCCCAGCTGCAGAGTCACCGCCTTCTCAACTGGATCCTGCTGACCTGCAGCCTGGGAGGCCTCGGCTACAATCAGAGTAGTTCAAGCACCATTCACTGTCTACAGCTTTGATAAATAATCCAACTGAGCATCTCTGAGAAAGGGGACCTTACCAGAGCCAGATTTATCAGAACTTGCTTGACTTTTCCTCCGCGCTATAAGCCAGTCCACTTCATCGAGCACTCGGTCAACTTGAGACAGGACCAGCAGCTGGGGCAAGATTTAAAAGTCAAAAAGAGATGTAGAGACACTCGAGGAATTTCACAATAAATCCAAAGCTTGCAGCTGGAAAACAGATACTTACAGCTGCTGTTGTTGCCGTTTTCATGTTAATAATGGTAAAATGAGACTGTTTTTCCACCTCCACATCCTGATTATAGAGAAAGAACGCAAGGTTTCAGTGGGATTTATATCTGGGGACTGGGACTGCCATGAGACAAGGTTGACTTTGTGTCTTAAATATATCTGTATTAATTTGGAAATAGGTCTTGGTTAATAATCCTACAGAAAGACCATTTTCAATGAACTAGTAGAGACCACCATTTTTTTTCTTTTGTCAAATATCCTAATATTTGAATGAGTTAATTTACTCTAGCAAGGTCCTGCTGGCAGCTTATTCCCCAGAGACAGAAAAAGTCATGGATTACTGATTAAAAGTTCATAAAAACTCAGATCTACTTTAAAAAAGTAAAAAAAAAAAAAATGCTTGTTACTTTTTTACAGAAAGTATTTATAAAAGAATAAAATTAAAGTTTATAATTATGCTACTGCAATTTTAATTTTATTGAAATTTTATTTGATTAATGCAGAACCAGGGATGACCATTATTGTGGACGATTCTGTAGGTGGGGAGAAATAGAAAGAAATAAGACTGAATGAGTTTAAAAATGCATGAACAAAGGAAAAAAAGGTAAAATAGGTAAATATATCTACAAAAATGTTTTTGATTAAGTAAACTCCATCACATCTACTAACTACCAACTATACATGATGCTTTAAAGCACAGTTTACATCCACTGGGTGATATTATGGTGGCCTCTGATGCAGCATTGAAAGGAAAGTACAGTTTTATAGCCCTGAATGTTTGAATACAAAATTACGATGCTTGGGCTACAAACCCTGGAAAAGTGTAACATTAGTCACCTGATCAATATCTCCCAACTGGCTGTGAATGTCTTGGCAAAGCTCTAGCAACAGGCTGGCTGGGGTCTTGTAGAGGACGTGCAGACTGAGGAGAAGGGACAGAAGCCCCTTGCAGAATGCAGAGTCCTCTAAAATCACAAAAAAAGACACATAAAGAAAAGTTCGCTTCCAGATAAGTTTCTGTGCACTTAACAAGCTCACAGAGATAAACTGCACCAACCAAAACTAGTTTCCTTGCAGATCTTCACAGTCCAGGTGATCATCTGAACAAACTGTAAATTTAAATTAGATCAGTCAGATAAAATACTCCACACTGCGCGATGATGTCAACGTAACAGTGCACCTTGCCTGTTTGGATGAGGGCTTCAGCTGACGTGAGAGCACGGTCAAAATGCTGACCAGCAGCTGGGCTTCTCGGCTGTTAAATTCCTCCTCACCTCCACTTAACTGAGTGAACAGCGCCCTCTGTTAATGAGCAAATATTTGGCAAATTAATTTCCATCTAGTGTAGTTGACATCAAAATATCAGCTGCACACCCTTTAGTAAAGAAAGGAACATTAAGGCTTCTACCTGAAACTGTCTGATGTAAAAGTAGTTCATTTCTGCAGCATCGTCCTGCTCGGCTTCATCTTCTGCAACATCTATAAGAGATTTAAATATGAATGACTGCTCCTTTTTCAGTTGTAGTGTTCAGTACCTCTGCAGTGCATATCTAACCCATGGTAGAAAGCAGCTGGGCCATCTTCTCTGGGTAGCGCTGCTGGCAGGCTGTGAAGATCTTGAGCAGACCCTCTAAACAAAGCTGAGACAAGCTGCAGCGCTTCTCCTTCTTCCCGGCCTCCTCCACGGCGCTGGGGATGTTCGTGTAACGCCACATCAGCACACTGGGAAACATTCAGACAGAGGTCGCTCGTCATCTGCAACTGTCCCAGCTTTAAAAGTAAAACTAGAAACTGCGAAACCAAAGGCTCCTAAACACGCAGGGATGTTGAACCTTGTCATGTCGCAGAGGAAGCGGAAAGTTCTGTCCAAATACTGCCCGTCAGGCCCGTCCGTGTGTCCGGTGTCCTCCAGCTGTTGGATCTTCTGAACGGCAACACTCAGAGCATAACGCACAAACTCCCCGCTTGAGCGGAGCACCGACAGCGCCTCTTCTCTGCTTTGACTATTATCTCTGAAAAAGAAAAACATTTGCTCAGTTAAAACCAATGATCTTTTTATTTGTTTGTCATATGAATTCTCCTCAACAATTATTGGCACTCAGTTATCAGAAATCGCTCACGTGATCTAATAAAATGAATGACATTAACGGTGATAACGTACTATTACTACATGCTGCGATCCTCTTGAGGGGCGGCGCGCCCTTAGGTAATGGTAGGGGAAACGCTGGAGCCCTTGCAGCACATCTACTGAACTTAAATGTAGATTTGGATATTTACCGTATCGTTTATCATGAAAAATTTCTGATGACTAGAGTTTTGAATTATTGTGATAACTCCAAAAGCTGCCTGTATTGTTGGGATTGTTACATTTACTCTTTTCTCTGTTGTTTGTTTCATTAGAGCATCACTAAATATACATAAATAGGATTAAAAAGAATCACTATGATGAAAAAAAATAAATGAATAAAAAAAAAAAAAAAAAAAAAAAAAAAAAATCACACTTCTTTATGTAACTGGGGTCAGTTTCAAATGGGAATACTTGTCAAGAGCAGTATTCGTGTTTGTGGCTGTGACTGCTGTGACATGCAGTCACAGCCACACAGTTATCTAAAAAAAAGACCGAAAAGACTTTATAGTGTTTTATCACTTTTATTGGTATGACAATGGTGGCACAAAATATCGTGCTAAAATTCTAAATCCATATCACCAACCCCTACTTGAAAGCCATGTTCTTTTGTCTTTCCCAGTTTGAAGAGTAGCCCGAAAGAAAAGTGCCTCCGTGTCACGTCATGTTAGAAATATTTATTTTGGATGACCAAGACTTGTACTATAAAGCAGGGGTGATCAAGAACTCCACATATCTGCACAACTCAGACCAGAGAATTCATTTAAATCTCTGTTAAAAACTAGAGTTATCTTAGTTGTTTTAGTCTCATTATTTTATTTTCTTATTCTTTTATTCTTTACTTTATTGTTCTATTGCTAAATTGCGGTCTGCTTTTGTTGTTCTCCACAACGAAACATTTCTCCCCAGAGAAACAGGGAGACATTAGTTACTAAATTAAAGTTCGTAGAGACACTGATCAATGAAAAAAAAAAAAAAAAAAAAAAGTATAAATTAAAAAAAAATCTCTACTTTAAAGGAATTTTTAGGGGTTTCAACAATCTGTTAACGTTTTCTGTATGTTTACGCATTTTCTCCACGATACATAAATTAAAGATTGGATGTTTCTACATATTTTATTCTGAGATCATGTTACTGTAATAAAGGAGAAATATAGCTTTACTAAAAGGGACCACTAAAAACAGAGGGTGCTGTAAAGCGATTTATGAAACATGGTGATCCCATAGCTCAGTATGCAGAAAGCTGGGAGATTTTACCTGAAGAGGACGGTGATGAGAGTTGATACAAAGCCCATGGAGAGTAAACTGCGAGGAGTCTTGTGTGAGGGCCCTCGTCCCTTTCCAGATTTCTCCTTCAAGATCTCGGACAGTTTGTGGTGGCGGTGGAAGAGCTCGAGAAGCTCCTCAAAGCGAGTCTTACTGCAGGACAGAGACATCAGTTCATTAGCACTTCTTTTTAATCCAACGACAACGCTGTAAGGTAGTGGATGCAAAGCAGGGTTTCTGGAAGTTTGGTAAATTTAAGACTTTGTGACCTTTCTGGAGCATTTTAATTCAAATTCAGGCCTTAGGTTAGTTATGAATGAAGTTACTGTAATAGCTTTATAAAATATTTTTACCTAACATATCGTATTAGGAAATTTAAATATAAATTTGTCAACTTGAGCTGATATTTTTTTGACCCCGACTTGTTAGTCCAGTGCCTTTAAACACAGATTAACAGACCTTAAACACCACTTACAGTGAGTTTCAGGCTCACTAAAAACAATATTTTTATAGCCTAGCAGTGGATAATGATATAAGAATGTTTAAATATAACTGCCCAAACATACAGCAAAACAGTTTCAGGAGAAAATAGCTTGTGTATAAAAAAAGAAAAGAAAAGTTGATGTAAGAACAAATATTTAAATGTAAAACATAACTAAATTAAATTTATGAACAAGTACAGAAACGTTGGACGTATTTAGGAATGACTGCATAAATAAGTGTAGGACTCCTTGCGGAAGCCCTAAGAAAGAGTTGATTGTTACTTGTAGTTCGCTTTGATGAAGTTGTACTCCATCAGGACCTCATGCAGTCCCATCACCAGCACAGCGTAGATGTTATTCTTCACCCCAACGCTGGATCCCAGAGAAAACTCTGCCGATTTGTCCTGATCAAAGTAGGCAACGCACAGATTCGAATGGTGCTTCAGCTTCTCAAGTTAAACATAAACAACTAACAGGGACGGAGACTTTAAAAGTAAAGGCCTACTGTTGTATGAATGGATGCATCCCTAAACGACACATTTTACTCAACTGAGCTGATGCTTTGTAATTTTGTCAAAGAAAAGTTCTCCATTTCCTACCAGTTCAAAGTCCTCCAGCTCACATTTGATCAGGCGTCTCGTCATGCTCTCTAGGATCGTCTGTAATTCAGACTTGTAACCCTCCTCCTCTTCCTCGTCGTCATCGCTGACATCAGCGTTGAGGCTTGCAGCTCGTTGTGAGTTCTGCAGCCACATTAGGCAGTGAACAGTACAGCTCAGTAGATGTGCCTGAAAAGCAACGAAAATAACAGTCTTAGAGTACTCCTCAACACAAGCAAGACATGACTGCAAAGCTTCAAAGGAGACGGGGTACCAGCGGCTCCTGCAGGTAGACTTGGTCCCCGTGAGCAGCGATGCACGGCTCCAGTTTGACAGGAGGAAGCAGGTCCTGTTCAGGCTCGTAGTACCGTCTCACCTGAGGATGCAAATGCGTAATGTACACTTTTTAATGAAAGACACCAACACACAGCACCATCCACAACCTGAAAATAAATGCGTCTTTTATTGCTGCAGCTTTATCTCACACCGAGTACATTTACTTTGTGAGGGAGAAAGCGAGTTAAACATTTGCTCTTTTTAATGTCGTTTTTTTTCCTTAATAACACGCTTTTTTAATTAAACTTGTAATATTTTTATGTTAATAAAACATTAAGTTGTAATCCCTAACTTCCCATTTCCCTAAAGTACAAATCTGATGCAACACAGAGGCCCATTTACCTTAGCTCATTCCACAAAAGCTGAATGTTTGTTATTCTTAAAAAGTCAGGAAAAAGCTACAAGAAAATAGCTCCTTGCTTAAACGTGCTCTAAACTGAAGTCAAATTAATAATTCATTTTTTTTAGTTAAAAATCTCTAATATCCATGTTTAGGCTTTTTAACACATGTTTTCTGGGTTGTTAAAGCAGGATGACGGTGTCTTTTTGCTGTCTGCATGTGTTTCGTGAAAGGACATGTGTGGCCTTGCCTGGCGAGTTTTACGTCCAATTCACCAGGCAAGGTAGTCACAGGCCCACATCAGCTGACATATATGGGGGCCAGCTGGCTTTGCAGGTCGAGAAACTGATGTATTGATGACGTATGGTTTGTGCAACCAGCCAGCCACTGGATTAACAAGCATAAACAAGCCGCAGAAATCATTACTGGAAGAGAAGAACGTGAAGGTCAAATGTATGGTTCAAATTTGGAGCATTTGCTCAGACAAAAGCAGAATCGCTACACCAACTTTGTCAGTATTGAGAGTTTTCTGACAGATTTGGCACTACAATTCACTGCTCGCGCAATTTCTAAATGCTCTTAGGCGTCCAGTTTGGCCGTCTCCACTTGAATGGCCAGAGGGAGTACTGAGGCCTTTGTTTTGTGAAAGGCTTTAGTACAAACCTGTGAGAGAAGGGTCTGCATGATGGAGCTGGCAAGTTGAGAGTTGCGACGGAGAACATCATAGAAACCCTGAAAAACAGTAAAAATCAGCTCCCTCAATCATTCAACAAGCATTTCAAAACCTAAATGTTTAACAGATGTAAACATTTGGGCTGCTTTTGTAGTCTCATCTGCAATGAATGCAGGAATGCTAGAGAATTAGTAAAAAAAAAATCAAAAGTTTTTAGTAAAGAATTATCAAAAAAACAGGATCTCCTACCTCATAGAGCATAAGGCGCACATCGGCCTGCTGGCCAAGGCAGCGACGCAGGCTGCTGAGAATCTCCAGGCAAAAGGCTTCATTGGCAGCAGAGTTGTAGCGAGAGTGAACATCCACTTGGACCTACACAATAAAACAAGCAATTAATATCCCACCAACAAGAGGTCTGTGGTTGTAAAAAGGGGAGTTGGAACCATACCTGGCTGGAGGAGATAGCCTGGGTACTCTGACTCGAAGCCAAGCTACCCAACACCTTGAAGTTTTTCAGCAACAGCAAAAAGCCCGTCACAGCAGACTTCCTGCCATCCAACTGGCTGAAGGAGGGTGATGTAAAGGGATAAAGGGTGTGAGGAGGGAATTCATTCACTTATGGGATTGGTCTAATTAAGAGGAAAGCTGCTCATACCTGGAAAACATGGCCTTGCGGAGCACCAAAATTAAAGAATCTTTCAAAGACATGCTGACCTTGAGCAAGGGCTGGAGATCAAAACAGAAATTTAAAGTTTACCTGCAGAAAACTTTACATCTTAAAAACATATCTATCTGTTTAGGTACCTGCACAGCTTTCAGAAGACCCTGAACGGTTGCCAAAGGCAGGTACGTCAAGTGGTCGAATGTCTCCGTAACCTTGGAGAATGACTCCAGGAGAATCATTGGAGCAGAGATCACAATGTCAGAGAAAAGGTCTGATAAGCCAAAACATTAAAAACAGCATTAGTTTCTGCCATATAAACGTAAATGCTGAAAGGTTTTGCTTCTTTGCGCATAAAGGGTTGCTGGAGTCCTTGCATTACTAAACCTAAATGCTGACATAATCATAAAAATCTTTTATTACCCAAGTAATGGCTGACAGGCGAGGCGGTTTTTGTGACCAGACGATTCAGGACCTGCTCCAGTATCTCGCCTCTGATTGTCTCGTGCATCTGTTGTAGATGGACACAGGCGTCAGTGAGGAGGCAATAAAACATGTAACCTGGATGCGGCATGAGGCAATTACAGTGCCTTGAAAAAGTATTCACAAACGGCTAAGAGGACCATGGTAACTCTGGAGGAGCTGCAGAGATCTACAGCTCAGGTGAGGGAATCTGTTCAGTCCAACTAATGGCCGTGTACTCCACAAATCAGACCTTAATAGAGACTTGTAAGATGAAAGCGTTTGCAGTTTGTCACAAGCCATCTATGGGACCCAGCAAACAGAAGGTGTTCTGGACAGATGGGATGAAAACCAAACTTCTTTGCCTGCATGCAAAACACACTGTGTGGCAGCAAAACTAACACTGAACATAACCATGAACACACCAACACCATACTAAAACATGGTAGTAGCAGCATCATGTTGGAATGCCTTCCTCGTGCAGAGGCAGGAAAGCTGCTCAGAGCTGATAGACAGATAGATGGAGCACAATACAGAGCAATCCTGGAGGAAAACCTTGTAGAGGCTGCAAAAAACTTGAGGGAGGTTCCTTCAGCAGAACAATAGACATTCAGCAAAAGCTACAATTAAAAGGTTTAGATCAAAGCATATTAATCTGTTAGAAAGGCCCAAAGTTGAGATCTTAATCCAACTGAGAACAGATCTAAACTGACTGAGCTTGAGCCATTTAGCAAAAAACTAAATTATTATCCTATTACTTTACATTTATGTCCTACTTTCTGTTGGTCCATCTCATAAAATCCCAAAAAGGAACATTAAAGTTTGTGTTTATAACTTAACTAAATGTTAACCAAATAACTAAATGTGAACGAGTTGAAAAGGTCTTATTGTACCTTAAAGCCCTGTAGGAGCATCTGTCCTCCCAACTTGCAGGCCTGCTGAGAGGGGGTCCGGGCTACACCAACAGGTCCCTCTGTGGACTTGCCAAATGGTCCAGGTTTGGGTCCAAATGTGTCCATAAGAAAGAACCCAAGCTGTACCAGTCCCTGAGTGACATGATCCCATCCAAATACACTGCACAGAAGGAGGAGGAGGACTCAATTAAAACACGATTAATGCATTTCATTTATTTCACTGTTAAAGATACCTTGCTTTTAGTTTTAGTAGAAAGCAGAACTGGTTTCTTAACTCCGAAGTTCATTACCTGTTCTTAACAGTGTCCAGTATCATCTTGGCCACACTGCAGTGTCCCGGTAGCAGGTCCTGTAGGAACTTCGACCCTTGCTGCAGCTGCTCATCCTTGAAGCTCTTAATTACAGCCCCTTTCAAAAGGTCAAACACCTACCAGTAATGTGGGAACATGAAGAAAACAATTATCTAACACAGATTTTAATATGAAAGAGGAAAACCTAAGAAACAAGGAAGCTGTTCTTACCTGCTCCTCATATCGCTGGATACGTGCTACTGAGAGCAACAAGGCAACACTGAAAGGACACAAGTTTCCATATGATGTCTGCAGAAACACAAACAAGCTTATAGCACAGCCGAAACATAGTCTTTATTCAATGTGTTTCAACTAATCATGAAAAACATTGAAAAGCTGTGCTCCACGCAACCTTAAAGCTTTTGAGGAACTCCCTTCCGAGCTCATGGTCCAGTCTTATAGCAAAAACAATGTGGAGAATAACTGTTCCCTCCACATGCCTCAACTGGTCCTGTGGAATAGTCTGGACCTCTAGATGCAAGTTCCTAAGAACAGATTAAAAATGAGTAAATATAAAGTTTGAAGTAGAGTAGAGAGTAAATTGAGGAGGGAAAATACGAGTCTCTCACTGTCCGTCTTTCTGCTCTTCTTCTTGCCGAAGGTCTTGGTCCCTAAAGTAACTGACGATTCCATCCAGGATCTTTTTCTTACAACCCTAGTTAAAGAATAAAGAATAGTTTAGGGAAAGCATTACAACTGTTTAGCAGCAGGAAAATCATGTAAAAGTATGTCAGAAAATAAAGAAAACTTAGAACAAACATACTTTAGCAGATAAAAGCAGAAGCTGATAAACCAGTGGCGGGATCTCCTGCAGATCCAGTTTGGAGAACATTCTCAGGACTTTCTCGACCAGAAACTGCAGCTCCTCTGATGACAGTGGCACATCCCTAAAAATTGGCAAACACTCACATAGTTAAAGTCCCCATGAAGGTTTTCCTTCTAAACTTCATGCTTTTCCCCAAGTGAGTTTTCTACATTTTTCCTACATTTTGAAGAACTTTTTTCCAACACATCACAAAAAAACGTACAACTTACAACAACAAAAAATTACAAATGAGGCTATAACAATTCTAGGTAGTCTACAGTGTTAAATAAATCCCCATAGCTGTTCTATTAGCTGATTCTGCATGGGCTAGTTTCGTGTATCATGATATGCTAAAGTTTAAAACCAGTAAAGATTCTAATTAAACTAGTTAAATTAGTTTGGGCTCAAGTTGTTTTAATGAGAGATCAGAGGTTTCACCAGATGTATGGAGTATAGATTAGCAATGCTCCTCTCCCCCACACGTTGCTGTGCACGAATAGTCAGCTGGCTGAAAGAAGGATCCTATATCTATCCCTCTCTTACAAGACAGACAATTTACAAATCTTGTCAGCTCTCTCGTTCTTCTTAAGGTAAAACTGGTTCCAAACTACAATTCTTAAGCTACAGGAGGCATGCTGGTCAAGCAACTGCTTGCAGGTTCACTACCTGATCAGGTCCAACCAAAATATCCGACTGGTTGTACTCATGTTACGGAATATTGAACAGAACGCCAATAAAGGCCAAATATTATGGGGAATAAGCGCTTGTAAACCATTAGTAGTTTAGTGGGTTCTTATTCTACATTTTTAGGTCAAGTCTAAGTATTAAAAATCAAAATAACAGTAAAAGATATATATTGTACTTGTAATATTCGACATTTCCTGTTTTTTAGCTTCTGTTGGCATAATCGTTGCCTCCCTGTTTTAAATAAAAGCAATTAGATCATATTTTATATTTCGGTTTCACATTTTATCTGTAAAAACTGTGAAAATTCTGTATTTTTACTAAAGGTCACCATAATGCAGCAATCTCATATCAACGCATTCCTACACCTATGTAACCTTTTTGCCTGAAAGACTTACATCTATTATGCTCAAAACGGTCAACTCAAGACGGGGTAGAGGAAGAAACAGCAGACATTAAGGCAACCAACGATCTTTGACGTAGGGCTAGTAAGGTTTCCTTCAGTGGAAAGAAATTTAACAGAGCTGAAATGTTGATTACCTAAACATGGTGGTCAAGTGGATAACACATTGTGGATCCCATCTGCATGGAAAACAGAAAGGAAAACAGTCTATGAGCATTATAAATGGTAAGGAACTAGTAAAGCACAGTTGGAGTTTGTTGAGAGCCAACATTTCTTTACCTGCTTGAGCAGAGGCTGTTAATAAGCTGCTTTTTATATTCTTCACCACTGAGTTCCCCTTAAAGTAAAACAAGTCATGTTTTGAAATGTATTCCTCACACATGTACACCTAATATATAGCATTCGGGCCAACTGTTAGCATTTACCTTTGCCGTACGACAAGGCTTCACATGCGGCGAGGGCAGTAAGGATAGTAGGAAACAGCTCCAGCGATTTCCCGCTGCCCATCTTTCCAACTTTAATAGCATCGACAAACAGAGCAGCCAGTTTGGCAAGAGAAGATCCAGACAGCGTATGAGTCTGTGCGTGACGTTAAAAAACGACGTTACCACAGCAAGCTTTTAAGTATTTTATGTTATAAACCAACACAAAGTAATGTTCAACTGTGACGTGGAAGGAAAGAGAAATATGGTTTTAATTTTTTGCAACTCTCCTGTGAATCTTTTATTCAGCCCACCTGAGTCAATGTTTGTAGAACCACCTTTTGCTGCAATTACAGCCACAAGTCTTTTAGTTTACCTGCTTTGCACATCTCGACACTTACAGTAAAATGTCTATACGTTGCTGATTTAAATTTCTCCACAACTTCATCCCTGACCTGTCTGCTGTGCTCCTTGGCCTTCGTGATGCTGTCTGTTCACTAATGTTTTCTAACAAACATCTCACTGTTCACTAACTAGGTGACTTCTGAAGCCATTTAGTTGCACACAATTGTATTTAGGAATACCAGAGTAAAGGAGGCTAATACCAATGTACTCAACACTTTTACGATTCTTATTTGCGCTACCAGTTTACAATTATGCACTATTTTATGTCACATTAAATCCTAATAAAAATGCATTATAGTTTATGGTTGCATTGTCCTGAACATGAGAAAAGGGGCATGAATTTTGCAAGACATAGATGCCGAATGGAAGGGAGACTTTTAAGCTACTAAAATCAGATTACTTTTTTTGTTTTTTACCTCCAGCATCAGCAGACCGATGATATCAGCTGCCACCTCAGCCTGAAGATCCCCAGACTCACACAGAGGAATGAGGTGTTCATACACCAGAAGTCTGCGATTCGCCCCTTCACTGGAAACAGCTGGAGATCCTGCAGACAAGCAAGCAAGCACAGACTTTATTCTCATCATGCTTGACATTGAACCACTTCAACTAAGCCTCATATTAAATCCAATTGGGGACGATATTAAAAATTAAAAAAAACGACATAAAAAGAGTTCACACTGTCTACGTACCTTTAAATATCCCTTTTAGCATGGAACCGACCTCCTGACCCTTTAGTGCGCTGTTGGTTGTCAAAGTAATAAGCTTGAAAAGAATGCAAGGGGGAAGTGATATGAAACAACCAGACATCACAGTCATACAGTTACATAAAGGAGTCAACTTCGCTTTGTAAATCGACCTACCTGGTCATTTGTCAGGGAAGACAGGTACTTCTGAAGCTCGGCGATGCTCTCTTCATCTGCCAAGGAGAGGATTTTATCCATTTCAGCTTTCATAATCCTCCCGAGGACAGACACACGTCACAAGGAAACTAAAAGTACGCTAAAAAATAATGTGCCGTTAATCTCAGAAACCCCTGTATGCGTCTAGATCATTTAATTATTGTTAAAAGTTGACATCCAACTGACAAATATCTCCGTTCATCTGACTACAAACTGACGTGGGTGACGCTTTCATAACAGCAAATTTCCCGCCACCGAACACTTCCTGTTTTGGTTCGAGGTTGCCATGTTTGATTCCCTGTAAAATATTTCTTTACCTCATTTGATCAACAAAATGTTTTAATGAACAAACACGTGTTCCTGTAGCCGCATGTGTTGGCCAGAATGACGCTAAATCGCAAAACAAGACATATGTATTTGACGGACTTGGTTTCCTATTGATAGTTTTTTGCACCAAATTCTGTAACCATCGGATATAATTACGCTAGAGGGCGCTGTTGCCTCAGTGCACCTTACTTTGCTCTCAAAACAGAAGACAGAAGAAGCTGAACTGGAAGGTCACATACAGGTATTAGTAAATATCACAATAAGATGGATTATCATAAAAAAGTTAATTTATTTTAGTAATTTTATTCGAAAGTGTTGCCAATAAATTATATAAATTCAATATATAAAGTGATATATTACCACAATTATTTAGAATATTACATAAGACCAAAAAAAAAAAAGTAAAGTTATAGCCATATTATGGCCTATACCTCACTGCGAAGACTGTTGACTTGGTAGTGGTCCAGGAGATAGTCATTGTCACACTCCACAAGGATTGTCCACAAGGAAGTGCGTAAGTCATTGCTGAAGAAACTGTCTCTTTACACAGTGCTGTAATGAAAAATATATTTATAGAAAGTTTAGTGGAAAGAAGAAGTGTGTTAGAAAAAAGTGCACAACTAAAAGGTATAACCATAGCCTAGAGAGGACTGTGTAATACGGCTGAACGATATTAAGAAAACATGTAATCTGCTATAATGGTTAATCTCACAAAGACTAAATGACTTACGATAAATAAAGAAGTACTTAACTAAACTATGTCTTTCTGGTCTTTCCAGATATTGAGTAGTCCAACTGGCTTCTGGAAACAAACTTAATTCCTTTTTTTTCCATCTTAACATGCATTTATTGAAAAAATTTAATTTCAATAAATGTGCTAACTGTTTTGGAATGAAACAACTAAGATTTAGTTTTTTAATGACTTTACCTGAACATTTTAATACCCTTCTAAAACATTTTCTGCTGTATCACACACCAGGAATAACCAAATATATTGTTTGCATACAGCCTAAATGCACAATACTTCTTTTTTTAATTGTAATATTCAAATGGTTTCAGTAACTAGAATTTGGGCTTTCATTAGTTATAAGACATAATTATAAATTTTAAGAGAAAGTTATGCTTGAAATGTGTGTGTAACTTTTCAAATGAGTTTCAAGTTTTGAATTTAATTGATATCAAACTTTATTGAGAAACATGATATCTGTATTCCAATAGCTGTTATTCGATATTAAAAATGTTAATAAACAAACACATTTTCGCTGGTGACTTTTTTGACCTCTCAAAGTCTAAAAACCCACGTGAAACACTGGTGCCAAGCCAGCCTCCACTTCAAAACGACAGTCAAGTCAGCCCTCACGGGTTTTGTAGGTCACGTTAACGCCATGCATTACGGTAGTAGCCAAAGAGGACATTTCAAAAATAAAAGCAGTCAGTTATCCCTAAGTTGCTGTCAATGTTTCCAGTTACTGATTTCACATCAGGATAACAACAGAACTCCTCCAGATGATGCCCACCACAGGTTATTAAGATCTGATGTGGAATTTCAAAATCAAAGCCCCTCAAAATTCATATGTACATTCAGCTTTCCCTTACTTGTCTGTTTCCAGTTATTGATTTCACTTCAGGATGGTAGTAGAACACCTCCAGATGCTGCTCACCAAAGGTCATTAAGATCTGATGTAGAATTTCAAAATTAAAGCCCTCCAAATTTGCTAGTTTTAGTCACTTGTACCTAAGAACTAAATGAGCTAATTACCTCTATTAAGGTAAGGTAAGGTAAGGTAAGTTTATTTATATAGCGCTTTTCAGTAACGAGACACTCAAAGCGCTGTACATACAATTACAATACAATCACAAAGAAAATAAACACAGATACAGACACAGAAAAACAATTCAAATGATACTACAATCCTTCTGAGAAATCTAAAAATCTCCGGCCAACATTACAATGATACAGATAACATTAATAATCCTTTGGGTTTTACTGGTAAGAGCTGGTTCTAAACCAATCTTTCTAAAGAGGTAATTATATCATTAAGTCCTCTCTGTAAGGGAAAGCATCTTGTACTAAGAGAGAATGATCCTTGGGTTCGCTGGTATAATGCAGTTGTAGTCCAATAATAACAGTCATTTGCATCCATTGAAATTTAACTAAGCAATCACTGAGATCTAACTAAGGAAGCTGAGTCACTGGTGTAAAAACAGCTTTTGTTCAAATTTTTAAGAAACTATTATTATTTTCCTTTCACTGGTAAATCTAAAAATCTATGAAAAGGAGAAGAAATTAAGAAACAAAATCCGCATTTAGATAAAAATAAGGAGCATGGGAAAGCAACACACATAAGCAAAGTAAAGTCCATAAAAGTTATGAACAGGACTGGTGACAAAAGGCATCCCTGACAGAGTCCAACATGCACTGGGAACAGGTCCGACTTAATGCCTGTAATGCGTACCAATTCCTGCTCCGCTTGTAAGGAGATCTGATGCCCCCTAATAAAGGGCCGAAACAACAGTCAGAGACCTCTCCCCGACCCAAAGGTTCAGGGATCTACCCTCTCATCCACCGTGGCAAACCCCAACACGAGATGGCTTAGCTGGGGGGCAACAAGAAAGCCCACCCCAGCCCACCACCTCTCCCCGCTGGCCACTCCAGAGTAGAAGACATTACAACTTCTCTCAAGGAGCTGGGCTCCTGGGCCCATGCTTTGCATGGAGGTAAGCCAGACTATTTCTAGCCGATATCTTTCGACCTCCCGCACAAGCTCAGGCTCCTTCCTCTCAGTGAGGTGACATTCCACGTCTCTAGAGCCAGTTCACACATCTAGAGATCAGGCCATCGAGGTCTCCACCTTTGACCACCGCCCGATCCTCTTAGCACCAGTCCCTCATGGTTCCCCCCGCAGGTGGTGGACCCACTGGGGGATGGCCTTGTGTCTCTCGTTCGGGCTTAGCCCGGCCGGGTGCGGCGAGGAATAGCCTGGCCACCAGGCGCTCGGCAACGAGTCCTGGCCCAAGGCCTGGCTCCTTGTTAAGACCCTGGCTTTGCCGTACCGGGTGACATGACATCACGTGCCTCGTTGTACTAGTCCTCATGAAGGATTCTGAACTGCTCTTTGTCTGAACTGTCACCCAGAGCCTGTTTGCCATGGGATAACCTACCAGGGTTTTTTTTTAGGTTTGCTGCTTGTATTTAATGTTTTTATAAGTTTTTTATCCAACTTGTTTTAGATATTTTTTGTGTAAATTGTATGTACAGTACATAGAGGTTGTCACCCAGGTATTCAAATAGTCAACTATAAAAATTAATATTTTGAAGTGCTTTAATTTTGAAATTCCACATCAGATGTTGGTGAACTCTGGTGGGCAGCATCTGGAAATGTTATACTGTCATCCTGAAGTGAAAGTATTCACTGGACACAGACAGTTTTTTAGCAACATTGGAAGCAACTTGAGTAAAACTGACTAGGAATATAGATTTTGAAGGGCTTTAATTTTAATATTCCACATCAGATCTTAATGACCTTTGGTGAGCAGCATCTGGAGGTCTTCTGCTATCATCCTGAAGTGAAATCAGCAACTGGAAACAGACCGTTTTTAGGCAATATTGACAGCAACTTAGGTAAAAGTGACTAAAAATCTCAATTAACTGGAAACAGTTCACAGTACCGCAATTTAGTGAAATATGACTAAAAATAGAGAATTTTAGGGGCTTGAATTTTGAAATCCCACATCAGATCTTAATTAGCTTTGGTGAGCAGCATCTGGAGGTGTTCTACGGTCATCTGGAAGTTATACCAGAAACTTTTTAGCAAAATCGACAGCTACTTAAGCAAAGGTGACTATAAATAGAGATTTTGAAGGGCTTCAATGTTGAAATTCCACATCAGATGTTAGTGAACTTTGGTGAGCATCATCTGGAGGTGTTCTACTGTCATCCAGTTTTGGTTTATAACTATGCAAATGTAGGGAAAATAAATGGACATTCTAAAATAAGGAGCATCCAATTAACCACATAAAACAGTGACTAAAATAAAATATATATATCTTATATATCCATATTCACAGAAGGGCATAAAATATTTCTAGAAAAGACAACTGACTCCAGTCAATAAACGTAATACAACTGCTTTTATTTTGAAATGTCCTCTTCGGCCTACTACCGTAATGCAGAGTTAGCGTGACCTACAAAACCCAATGAGGGCTGGCTTGACGTTTTCGAAGTGGGGGCTGGCTTGAGTGCAGTTTAGAAACGGCCGTAAAGTGCCGATAGTGATATATTCTTCTTACAGAAGTTCTGTTGTCCAAAATAAAGACGTGATCGTAATAGAACTTAATGGAGAGCGTCTACAATAAAATAGTTTGCTTTCAGTATCCTCACATTATGCTAATAATAAACCCTCTGTAATGATGCTGTTTAACAGCGTCCTCTGTGCGACACAATATGATCACACGACAAGGTGTAACAACGGGATGCCAGATTGGTCAAATGTACGCCTACAAATTTTATCTTAGTTTTTATAGTCTGTCAAAAGTACTGTAGTTTTTAGCACTCTAAACCACAATTTTACACCAATTATGGATAGTGCTGTTGGCATGGGCAGTTTTGCGCAAATAAGAAATACCCCTGGGAAGGGCCTCTACAGCGGGCCAGTGGCGCAATGGATAACGCGTCTGACTACGGATCAGAAGATTCTAGGTTCGACTCCTGGCTGGCTCGAATCTTTTTCTTTATATTTAAACATTTTCGTGGTTTTGCTTTCAGGCAATGGAATGCTTTCAGGCGATGGAAAAAGTGTAACTCCGCAATGTTTTTTTCTGTTGAGAAAACGAACTGAATCTCTCCAAACTATATATTTCCGTCTCATTTCAATTTTTTTTTTTGTTCGGCTACTCTTGGCTAACAAGTATATGAGAAAAAAAAAGAGAGAATGTTTTTAGTAATATAAAGTCATGTTTAAGCAGCAAATTAAAAAAATGGAAACAGCTCAATTTGATGGAAAATATAAAAAGTTAAGATATCATGAAAGCGACCTGATAATACAAGCTTTACAATCTATGAGGCTGTAGTAATAGTGTTAGTCTTTATTTTAAAGGAGCCAAAACGTTTCTCAGCTTTTCGTGAGGCATCCAAAGAAAGAAAGCCATCCCCTCTCAGTTACAGTTATTCTTGTATAAAATACCCGCCAACAGTTTAAACTCAAACAGATAACTTCAGGGTAGAGAGTGCCCTGAAGTTATCAGGGTAGAGTGCAGTGATAAACTCAGATAAACTCGTTTAGCAGAAACTGTTAATTAATTAATTTACTTTGAGAGTAAATAAGGCCCATTAAAAGCATTAAAGGATCATCATCATTCTAAGAAGCTCCAAGGATGTGACTTTGTTTTTTAGTTAATTGCTAAATACATATTTTTAAATGTGAAATGCAATATTTTCCATAGTCTCCATAGCCATATGGTTTTGCACCAAAATATTATTCCTTTTCACATAATTTCTAATTTTATGTAGTACAATTTCATAATTCCTAATTCAAGTAATATGTTTCAATTTTGTTAAAAATGGATCCTAAATTCAGGGGGGGAAAGGTGGCCTTATCAACTCCGGAGACTCCGCTGGAAACAAAGCAGAAAGATTTCAGAATTCCCTAGCAAACAAAATGGCTTTGAATACATTGAGGGTTGTTACACCATCTGGATCTGAATCCTCCGGCATGTTCTCTTCTTCCAGAAGTCTCACCTCATCTACATCTCTCATCTCTATTAGGAGACTCAGAAGATGTATTCTAACAAGTCTATGATTTTATGTAATAATGCAGTTTTTATACTAGCTGTATCAGGTCTGTGTATCAAAAATATATTCCCAAATAACAAGGTCTACAGTGTGTGCATTTTTATTACACGTTAGATGTCTTGACCTCAATAATTTTTATGCCCGTTTTATTACTCCAACCACCACAAACGACAATGCTTGTTGGACCTTAGCCCTCAAAAAATGCATTTCATGAGACAACTAAAGTGCTCAGGAACATAACTAAAATAAGAACGACTAAAACAAGACCAACACTGAACAGGATACACAGGTTGGAATGTATTTGGTTTTTAAAGCTTTATGAACAGGTTAAACAAGAGTAATTGTTATTTAAGCAGGTGAATGGGCTCGTGGCAGGTTTGCAAATGCATAAAGAGCACTACCTCAGATGAGTCAGATGGCAGCCAGATGTGATTAGTTTTGTGGATTTTCAACATGAGATTTTCATTGAAAAATGTATATATTGTTAAATTAAAAATGTTTGGTACAATACAAAGTATTTTTACTTTTGTTAGTCAGACTTTTTTTTTTTTTTGCTTTCATTTTAATTTCATAATATGTATGCCACAAACATCCAGCGACGCATGGGCTCACCCATTTATTAAACTTGACAAAATGCAGGAAGTGTTTTCAAAGAAAGTTCTCATTTTCTGTTGCTGGGAATAAACTAAAAACATTTTCAACAAAACCTTCGACCCAAAATGTTAGTAAACTGTTTTATTAGGGCATAGACAATTTATTTTCTGCTTTATTTCATCAAAATATTGCATGTTTAATTTATTGCTGATCAGGTAAAAGGAAAAGAATTCACAATAAAAATTTTTGGTTTTTTAATTGGAAAAAGAAAGAGAGTACTTTCAGCTATAGGTTTTGACCTGTGGTGCAAAGAGTTTGGACACAATTGGTTCAGCCCTTTCACAGCAGACACTATTTAATACTGCCATTTGCTATAGGTTGTAATTGTGCTGCTGTTGGAAGGCTTGACATACGTTTAGCTGTCCAAGGAGCTGTGTCATATGTGGACCTTGCTGCTTTCACCACACTCCGCCCCAGCCTTTATCTGTAAATCCAGCCGCCAAAGATCATCTTGTTACACCCAAGCACATTAAAGGTTTTGAACAATAAAAGATCCCTTGATTTCTGATTTGCAACAGAACCATGAATATTTCCAACTTAATGACTGGTATTGCCCAAAAAAAGTGCTGTTTGGCTTTTCACCAGATTTCCAAACTGAATGAATGAATTTGAAAGTTCTCTATGACCCACATTATCAATGACCCCTGCATTTTTAAAGAAAAGGTGCATGTAAAGTACTTTTTTAGTTTTGTCAAACTTTATTGAAAATGTTTTACATGGAAACATATAGAGGAAGCAGCAAATGTAATATTCTAGGTGGATTATTGTTGAAAATGTATTCAAGTGACAAGATATAGTGTAAAAATGCAGTTACTGCCTAAAAGATCTCATGGTATTTGATTTATATGATGCAATGAACACGTTTAATTTAATGGCTCATCCTATGACAAGACTTATGAAGTCTATTCTTCCCACTCGTCGTACCTGTTTTAACCTGATTGACTTTGATCTGCGTCACGTGACAAATGTTGCAAGAAATTGCACGTGCAGCTCCAAACCTATTATAAACCTAGTTTACCGTGAAGATCCTCAGGAGGTGGTTGGATTTCTTTTGGTGGATTCTGCTCCATGCAGTGATTTCGCAGTGAACTTCCAGACGACCACCATGAAGTTCCGCCTTTTATTTCTTGTGTCCGTTCTGCTTTTAAGCGCTACCGCGGATCTACAAGGTAAGAAGCAGACTCCTCTTTTCTCAGATCGACATCTATGGACAAGGTAGTGCTCCACATTTCTGTACTGAAGATGTGGCTTTTATTATTAAAAGTAGTAGCCTACTTGTCGAGCTGAAAAAAGTAAAAGGTTGACAACGGTGTGACTTTTAACACATAATGCCATATCACAGACAGTATAGACTATTGATTTGACTTGTACTCTGTTCTGGGTGTTGTCCACGTTTACCTTTTGCCAACTACTTCGGTGTGGCCAAGGGTGACAGATTACATGATGACAGGTACAGTGCCGGTCATTGCATGAATAGCGCCCTGGGCGAGCCCCTCCCCACCGAGCAACAGATCTGATTTCCGTGTCTGAAGCAGCAGCTAGACCTCATTGAGATGTCAGTCAGTGTTAAGTGTGTACTAAACCTAGGGTAAAGCCTATGTATATCGTTTTGGTTTATATTGGCCAAAAAAAAAAAAAAAAAAACTGTCTAAAAGCAGTAATAGGCATAGACTTGGAATTTAAAAATCATTACATGCACAAAAAGTCTGCAAAGCGCCCCTTAAAGTATAAGTAAAAAAATTGACAAGTATATTTAATTCAGTATGAATGAATTTTTGGTTGTGATATTAAAGTGTTATACTATATACTATTAATGTCTGGATCACAAACTGCCTCTGACCATAAAGTTTCATTTGCCATTTTCCTGCTTTTTTCTGTAAGCTGTTTTGCATATTTCACAATTTCAGACATGGAAGTTTATATAACTGTCAAATTAAACAGGAACACAAGGAAATTTTGTAAAAATGATAATGGATGCCCTTTAAGTACCATAAAGCAGATACCTAATGCCTGTGAAATAATTTGAAGCTCATATCCAGCAAATATATTTGATCAGTTTTGCCCATAATGCATTAAGAATGTTTTAAAGCAGCATTACGATGAATTAATTGTTTAATAATGATTCTGGGGCTTGGTGCTGGTGGTGTAGGGGTTCAGCGTGTGACCATGTGCGGAGGCTATAGTCCTTGATGCGGCTTTCCTGGGTTCAAATCCTAGACCCAGCAACCTTTGCCGAATGTCTCCCCCTCTCTTTGCCCCTCTTTCCTGTCTACCTACTATCAAAAAATGAAAAATAAAGGCCTCTAGTGTTGCAAAATATATATAAAAAAAAGATTCTGATTGATATATTTTTTAATCCTGACCAGAGGTCCAAACAAGTCTTGGCAGACTGAGAGGACAGTATGTGAGCGTAAAGGGGAAGGAGACGGGTGTCCACGCCTTCCTGGGCATTCCCTTTGCTAAGCCCCCCCTCGGTCCCTCCCTAAGACTGGCAGCACCTCAGCCTCCAGAGGGATGGCAAGGACTGAGAGATGCCACCAAGCAACCCAACATGTAAGACACGTATTTCTGATAATGATCCTCTACATTTTACAGGGTCTGTTCAAGCGCTTATTCACAAAATTTCTATTTTGCAGATGCATTCAAGATATGGACATGGTTAATAATCTAATTGAAAAACTCAGTGGCATAATAACAGACCTCCCAGATGCTTCAGAAGACTGTCTGTACCTCAACATTTACACCCCTGCAAACAGAGCTCCTGATGCTAAGCTCCCTGTAAGAAACCTTTGCTTTAGGTTTGCTTGTAACTCTGTTCAGTCCTTGAGATTCAGGTGGGTTTGAGATGAAGGGGAGGAAGTTGGATTTCTTTTGGTCAAATCAAATTTTGTAACTTTTTTCCCCCCGGAGTATTAGACCTGGTAAAGACCTTCCAGTTATATGCTCTAAAAATAAGACAGTGGTGAATTTGTCCATCTGTCTAACATCACAAAACTACAGGTCATGGTGTGGATCCATGGTGGAGGCTTTGCTGTTGGCTCTGCTTCAATGTTTGATGGTTCTGCTCTGGCTGCCTACCAAGATGTAGTTGTGGTTATAATCCAGTATCGACTGGGACTTCTGGGCTTTTTCAGGTAGATGAGTATCTAAAACATGATTTAAAAATGCAATACTTACTTCTGGCTGCTTTTGCTTTGATCAGAACACATTTTGCCATATTGTGTTTTCTGTAGCACCGGAGACGAGCTTGTGCCAGGAAACTTTGGTCTTTTGGACCAGATCCAAGCCCTCAAGTGGGTCAAGGAGCACATTCACAACTTTGGTGGGAATAAGGATTTAGTCACCATATTTGGAGAGTCTGCTGGTGGAGTCAGCGTTTCCCTCCTGGTACGAAATCAACTGGAGACAAAATGTTAAACATTTGTAAAACAAAACCTTGTTTTAATGGTACAGCAATTTAAATCCTCAGCTTCTGTCTCCATTATCTCATGGCCTGTTCCACCGAGCCATTGCTGAGAGTGGTACAGCTGCAATGGATGCAATTTTTATGAATTATCCTGTTCCAGTAATGCAGGTCAGTTGTCAGTTTTTATATTGTTAAAACTGGATATCTATATGCTTTGTATAAAATGGCACAACCTCTTTTTTTTCTTCACTCTCTGATGTTAAATCAAACTAAACTTATATTTTGTTTTATCTCCATTAGAATAACCAAAATAACTTTTATTTGCTAAATGAAAAAATAATAAGATAACTTAAAAAAAAAAAAAGTTTAATTACTTTTTTCTAACTTAGATGTTTATACATGCTCAAAATACTTTGCATTTAATTAAATTAATTTTAAAAATACTTTGTTAATGCCAAAGGGAGATTAAAAACTGTGATAACTGGAACTATCCAAGGTTCTTCAAAAAGTCTTTTTGCGGAAGCATCTTCTGTAGCGGTCTGTGTTACAGTGGATCTGAAGAAGCCTGACTGTTCTTTAATTGTCTCATGAAGGTACTCCATTATGTTCTTTATTTTATGAAGAATCTTTCTTTGCAGAATTATCTACAGAGGTTTTATAGCAGCCGCCAGAACAGAACCTGCCTTCTTTATTAGCACATTGAGCTTTTTTAACCTCTTAAGCCCAAAGGGGTTTTGTGAAGTTTGAACTCAAAATAACATGCGCAAATCTAACTGAATTTTTCTGAGAACTGACATACTCTGTCTAAACAATCATTATGTTAATAATTATGTTTTTCAATGGGAGTGATAATTCTGGCCTTCCTTTGCTGCTGGTTGAGTAAAACCTGGGAGGATTGCAAAACAATTTTTTGGAATATGTGAGCTCTCTGCTTACAGCAGACATGCTGGTTGTGCGTAGAAGCCGTGTTGTAAACAGTTGAGACCGAGTTTTGTGGTTACTTCATTCTGTGGAGTTTGTTTATTTTGTGATTCAACTGCCTTTAGTTTTAACTGTTTTTGGTGTTAATGGTTCATATCAGCTTTTAGCCAAGATTTTGCTATTTCTGTGGGTACCACATATGTTTATGTTTAACTAATGGAACTTGCAGTAAAGAATGTAGAAGAAAACATAAGTTAAATTCTGCTCCCAGTACTGGGGGTTGGGCTTTAGAGGTTGGCTCTAATGCTCCTATCCCACATATGATGGCAGAAGAGATTGTACTGTCCAGAACAGACTTATAAAAGATTATCAACATTTTTCTGCAAACGCAGAAGACCTGAAGCTTCCTCAAGAAGTAAAGGAAGTCAGCTTCTTGTCAATCTTTGATACACCCAATGACTGTTGAATGTTCTAAGTATTTCTGCAGATGGCAGGATTCTGGAAGTCTGAAGTGTACAGAGTAAAAAGGAATGGTGAGACTTCAGTTCCCTGTGGTGCTCCTGTGCTGCTGACTACCTGGTTAGACAAAACCCTTCAGTCTCACAAACTGTGGTCTGTTAGTCAGGTAGTCTTTGATCCACGAGATTGTTGAGGCCTCCACCTGAGTCTTATTGAGGTTCTGAAGAAGCAAATCAGGTTGAACTGTGTTAAATGTACTGAAAAATCAAAGTCCCTTACAGTGCTGCTGGCTTTGTCCAGATAACAGTGAGTTGGTTGAAGCAGGTGTATGATGGCCTCTTCAACTCCCATCCAACTACAATAAGAAAACTCTAACGGGTCCTTATATGTGCCTATTTGCTCAATTAAGTGGGCCAGCAGGAGTATCTCCAAGACCTTCATGATTGGATTTCAGGGCAACAGGTCACAGATGGATGAGCTTTAACAAGGCAGAACGTCTTCCATGACAGAGGAAGAGGATGGGAGATCAGTTTGATTGGGGACAGGAGCTGAGCTTGTTTCTGAGCTGAATCTATTAAAGAATGTATTCAGTTCATTTGCTTTTTCCAGACATCCACTGAGCTGATCTTCCTTCAGTTTGAATTCTGTCATGATCTTCACTGCTGACCACACATCTCTTATAATGTTAAGCTTGCTCTTCAGCTGCTTCCTGTACTTTTCCTTGTTGTCTTTAATCTTGACATTAAATTGCTTTTCTATAATTTTCAATAATCCCATGTTTCCCTCAATGAAGGCTCTTTTTAGCTTGTTTAGAAGTTCTTTCTTCCTTCTGATGATCCAGGCTTTGTTATTTGGGAGCCATCTTATTTTTCTGGTGGTAATAATGTTCTTCACCCAGAAGTTTAGATCAGAACATTACAATTAAGTATTGTTGGGAAGCCCAGATGATAATGTCAAAGCTTTGTAAGCTTCTCATAGGTTCCTTCACCACATTTAAGTTAATTTGAGTGATGCCTCATCAATTCTTTTTAAGGCAACGCCCCAAAGCACACTGCTTCCTTGATTGACATTGAAAAAATGAAAGGAAATCAGCCCAAACATCAGGACGATAATTAAGGATCTCCACAGGCTTAGGTCATCCTTAGGTACCAGTTTCTGATTCCTGAAGGTGCCACATTTATCTGTTCTAGTAAATATATGTTGCAAGTATAAACACCATGCCCATTCATCCTGAGATATTAATGTGTGTTGGTGTATAATGTGCATTTCAACCTAAGAGCAAAAGTGAAAGGCCTTATGAAGATGCTGGCTAAAGCTGGTAAGAGATTTTTATTAGCCATGGTGAAGAACCTCTAGTGCTGACGTAGGCTAGAAGACCATTCATTTGAGAAGAAGTCATTACCCTAAAATGAGTATAAAAAAGCCAGGTTACATAATGACCCTGAGCATGCCGCCGGATTAGTTAAAAAGAAGCTTAAGGGCAAACAAGTAAATGTTTAGAAGTTACTATCGCAAAGCCCTGATCTCACTCTCATAGAAAATTAGTGTGCAGAGCTGAAAAGGTGATTGACCCAAATGTTAAGGAAATGTATAAAAACTTTGAAGAAAGCAATAATAAAAAAAGTCTAAATAATTATGTCCAATTATCTCTATTATTCCAGTATTCATCGAATAGTAAATATATTTTAGTAATCCTCCCTTACCTAAAACAGAATCGAATCTGATTTAATGTCAGGCAGCAAGGGGGAAGAAGGTTTTGTGTCTTTTATTGTTTGCATGTAAATATTACTTTTCAACTGTAATATCAAGACAAGAAATGATGCTTTGTTGATAACAAATGAATGAGAACCTATCTTTCTACAGGCTGCTGCAAATGCATCCGGCTGTAGCCTGGAAAGCACAGAGAAGATTGTTAAATGCATGAGGAACCTTGATATTGATACCATATTGGCATTGGGGAAGGTGAGATGCTGGATGAAAAAATTAAACCCTTATCTTACAGCTTTTTTCACACCATTGTTTCCTACACATTTTCTCTTAAGGATCCAAATTTAAGATTTGTTGTAAATACCGATGGACACTTCCTGACTAAACCTGTGCCAGAGCTTCTCCAGAAGCATGAACTCCTAACTGTACCATTCATGACCGGCATTAATAATCATGAAGGAGGTTTTGTCCTTGCTGAAGTAAGTTCTGAATGTTAAGAGGCATTTCAGACCACATAAGCTGGATTTGTTTTTTTAAATTATGCTTATTGTAGGTTTTGCCTTATTTCTGTAGTACTTTGCTCCTCCAAACTGGACAGAAGGAATGGACCGAGAGCTGGTTGGAAACATGCTGTTAATCTTCTTCCCTCTTGTAAGACTCTTGTTGATACAGTAACTTGTAAACATATTCACACCTCTTGAACTGTTAAATTAATATATTTTAATGGGATTTTATCTGATACAGTCTATCAGACAGACTAACACATAGTGGTGTATATTTGTGAGGTGGAAGGAAAATTATACAGAGGTTTCAAATGTATTTTACAAATGTCGACATTAGTATTAGAACCCCTGTACTCAATCCATCTGGTGGAAATGGAAAGAATATAGCACAGCTGTAAACCTACCAAGACATGGCCATCCATGTGAAAGGCCTGGTAAGGGTAGCATTAATCAGAGAAGAAGCCAAAATGCTCATGGTAACTCTTCATAGATCTACAGCTCAGTTGTAGGGCCGATGGTTGCAGCAGTGGTAGGGGTTCATCCTGTAACCGGTGGGTTGCCGGTTTGAACCCCCGCTCTGTCTGTCTCAGTCATTGTGTCCTTGCGCAAGACACTTCACCCGTCTTGCCTGCTGATGGTGGTCAGAAGGCTTGGTGGCGCCTGTGTATGGCAGCCTGACTTCTGCCCCAGCGGCTACAACGTAGCTCACCATTGTCAGAGTGTGAATGTGTGAATAAATGGGCGGATGACTGATTGTAGTGTAAGGCACTTTGGGGTCTCTGGGGACTTGCGCTATACAGGTGCCGGCCATTTACCATTCCCACCAGCTCTGTTGGGAGAATGGCAGGTCTACCATTAGTCCTGCACTCCACAACATTGGCTTTTATGGAAGAAGAAAGCCATTGTTGAAGGACAGCCATAAGACGTAGTGTTGCAGAAACGTCAATCCATGTAGAGGACACAGCAGGCACGTGAAAGAAGCTGTTCTCGAAAGCTGCACCGCCTTGGTGAAGTATGGTGGTGGCCGAATCATGCTGTGAGGATGCTTTTCAAGGAAACTGGTCCAATCAGAGTTGATGGGAAGCTGAATCAAGCTAAATAAATGGCAATTCCAGTGACTAGTTCAAATGTTTGGATCAAAGCCAATTTCTGTATTCGAATACGCCCCCCCCCCCCCCCCCCCAGTTGACTTGGGGTTGTATTTCCAGTGATAGTTGGTTGTACAAAACACAACCTATGTATTGTTTTCCTTCTACAATACTGTACTACTTTGTTTGGGCTGATCGCAATGAAATATGTTAAAATTTATAGTTTTGTAACTGGAAGATATGCGAAAAAATTTAAAGTGGTGTGAATACTTTTGCATAGCATTTTTTCCCTGCATGATCATTATATTTGTTTTTAGCCCGAAGATGCACCCATCAGAGACTTGATTGTTAAAAAATATGTTGGATCTGGTGAAGACCGCATCAGAAACAGAGATGGGTTTACTGAGCTGCTCGGAGATTTCTTTTTCACTATTCCAGCCATTAAAGTAGCAAATGCCCACAGAGGTATTATTTGCATGCAAAATTATTCAAAAAAAGTTAAATGCTGGGTGTTTTCTATTGTTGTTTCTTCCAAACTAACATGACACCTATTTGCACACAACCAGATGCAGGCGCTGCTGTGTACTTGTATGAGTATCATTATGCTCCTAAGTTCTTGCGGATTAAAAGACCCAGCTTTGTTAAAAGTGACCATGGAGATGAAATCTTCTTGGTGCAAGGATATTGCTTCACAACTACCCATGTTAAATTAGCTGGTAAGTGCACCTAATTTCCTCCCGATATCCTGTGTGTTTGAGTAATTTTACCAAATGGCTTCACTGTCTACTGATTAATTTAGATGCATGTCCTGAAGAGGAGGAAGAGTTTAGCAGAATCATGATGAGCTACTGGGGCAACTTTGCTCGCACAGGGTAAGAGGGACTGCCTATTTAAAGCACATAATACACTAATAATACAAAGTTTAAAACATTAACTGTTTGTAGGTCTCCCAATGGACACGGTCTTGTTGACTGGCCCAAGTATGGAGCAGAGGAGAAGTATCTGTCTCTCGACTTGGAGAAGCAGGTATCTGGTCAGTCCCTCAAGGAGGACCAGTTCATTTTTGTGACTCAGACTCTGGAAGAGATCAGGAAGTTTCAGGAGAACGTGGAGCACAGCGAGCTGTAGTACGGCTTCAGGGCGGAGATGTCTACAAGTAATTTTTCATCAAAGTCCAAGTCAAGTCTCTAATCTGAGGAATGCCATCCAGTCTGCTTATAGTCTATAGCCTTGTCCTATTTGTGAATTATTTAGACTATTATTGGAAATATCAATGTTTTCATGTTCAATGAAAGAAAGTTAAAGTAGGCTAGCAGCTTTTAATGTCAAGTTTCTTTATGGACCTAAGAGAAAGTGCTCTTGTGTCACGTGTCTTTGGTAGCAACATGAGCATCTGTTATCCATGCCTGTGTTCGAAACAGGGCTTTCTTTTTCATGACATTATTTCAGAGGATTTGTAAGATTAGAAAATGACATACAAAATCTGTATTAAAAGCCTTTAGTCAAGTTTAAACAGTAGACACAATATATAAATATATGGCACAATAAAGAGTGACTTCCATTGAGATGAGTGAATAACTGAATTTATTTTACCTTTTATTTATTTTACCTTTAAAACATGCTGGCACGCATTCTAAAAACCAAATGATGCTACAAAATACAAAGAAAATGTAAAGATTTCACAGAGATGTAGCTTTTACAAAATGTTGACAAAAGTTTAAAGAGCACCTTATTATATCAGTCCAGTCAAAGCCATATAATTATACATTTATAACATATCAAAGGAAACAGAGATTTAGTTCCTCAGTTCGTAACTTGATTACATAAAAGCTATGAATGTTCTTTGAAACAATTTGATTTGCAATTGTCCCTCCTGGCAGCTTAAGGACAGTTTTATATGCATCAGTCACATTTTTATATTTTTAAGTTTGGTGTTTCTGTAATTATACCACAGGTAAGCTGTACGTAAAGAAGTACAATAAGGTCTGAAAAGGGCTATTTAAACATCATCTGTACTTAGGAAAAAATTACATGCCAACACAGTCCTGTGAAGAAGTATTTGCCTCTCAGATTTCTTCTAGTTTCGCTTTTCTTGTCACAAATGTTTCAAATCATCAAGTTTTGATGTAAGCTAAAGATAATCTGAGTAAATACTAAATGCAGTTTTCAAATGAGGATTTCAATTGTGGAAAAAAATCTTCCAAATCAACCTGCTCCTGTGTGAAAAAGTATTCCCACCCTCCAGTCCCCCACAAACCACAAACGCAAACTAGCAAAGACTCCTGTGGATCGCTGAAGAGGAATTTTGGCCCACTCTCTTTGCAGAATTTATTTAATTCAGTCACATTGAGAGGTCTTCAGCTCATTTTCGTTGTAAGATTCAAAATAAACATACAGTATAAGCAAAGTTTAGCACAACACACACTAAGGGCGTAGGTTGAAGCTTTTTCTCTGTTCTACCTACACTTTTTTATGTAGAAACAACTCAGATGACAATGAATAAAAGCTTAAATAAACAAAAAAAGAAAAAATCTAATTAACTCAAAGTGCTTATACCACATTTATTTTAAAAGGTAATCCTATGTTCATACAACATTTTCTGAACGTCAAAATGCATCTGAATACAATGGGAAAGCAAATTGTTATTTTCTTTGTACAATATCTGCATAGTTTTATAAACAATCAACTCATAAAATTTCAAAGTTACTGAATAGTGAACTGGTTGGTTTAACATTTGATAACGTTATTATTCTTTTAGGTCAGTCAGTCAGTCATTTTCTACCGCTTATTCCATAGTGGGTCGCGGGGGAGCTGGTGCCTATCTCCAGCAGTCTATGGGCGAGAGGCGGGGTACACCCTGGACAGGTCGCCAGTCCATCGCAGGACAACATCCATTTTTTAGGTCTCTTCTGTAACATCTAAGTAGTATGTAAGTTTTATATGTATTTCTCTAAATCTCCAAACAATATATGACGTATTGAACAATGACGGAACAGTGTAACTTTTTTGGCTCAAACAACTTTTCACTTTAATATTTAGGTAATATTGCAATAGTGTCATGCCTTCTGAGCTGGGTGCAGGTTGGTGTGGGAATGCTTTGCTGTTCTCTCTCTCACCTAATGCCTACAGGGTGCGAGTGGCAGGTGCAGCTCCACAGGTGTGTCTCATGAAGGCTAATCAAGAGGCGTCAATAGGGAACCAAAAGGGAGATGCTGGATTGTTAGCTCTTCCAGAGTGAGGAGAATTATTGATGTGTGTGTGAGGTTCGGAGGTTTTAGCAGAATGTTCAGGGATAGAGCAGTTGTCTTGGTGTCCAGACACGTCATTGCTGTTGTCCTGTCCACCTGGCAACTCTTTAGTATGTTGCTTTCTCTGGCCTCTTTCAGCTTCCTCCTTCCAACATTTTAACCATGCCTTCTGCCTCTTTACGCCAAATTGTTCTGATCCACTTTCTTTAGCAAATTTTCTCTCCATTTATCGCTTCCTCAATTCTTTTTATAATATTGTACGGTTGAACGAGCCCCCTGTAGGAAAATCTAATGTTTTAAACCATTCATCAACGCACTTAATACTTTTAGGCCCATTTTCTTGCCATGAAATCAAACATTTCTCCCTGTGGAGGAGGTAAGTCCTTGGAACTCCTCTGTCCCATTATCCTAATTTCTCTATCTCTGGATGATGATGGAATATTCATTTAAAACAACCTGCACATGTCTCCACAGGAGTTAGATATTTCCTGGTACTCGACTGCCGGCTTCTTGTAAAACTGCTCAATTTTTCTGGGAGACCCCAGCTCAGCCACGATTTGCTGGGGAGGGTGAAACTGCACCGCTTTGACTGTAGACATCTACTTTCTGCGGTTAGTTCCAAGGTGGAAATCCCAATTCACCTTATCTCCAGTTGAAATTTTTACCCGTATTTTTAAGATAGTTTTGCTATTTTTCTCTCTAGTTTATATTTTTATGTTAATTATAAATCTGTATAAAATTGCTTACGGTATGCTGATTGAGGAATTTCTCACTGTCTCTGGAAAGCTGAGTCCTTTTGGACATCCTGCTGACCTCCAGAGATCTTGCGAGTCAGAAATCCTCCTTCCCTTAAGTGTAATCGGGCTTTAGGGCTAGGAAGCTCTTCCCAGGTTGATCAGACGCTCCTGATGTCGATGTCCTCGGTAAAATCAGTCAAGGAGATCTTGTTGATGGAAAGAAAATGACTACTCTTCAATAACAAGACGGAGATCAATGGTTTTCACCTCCATCAACATTCCTTTATTGATTCTTGCAAGAATGAGAGCAGTTTATAGAACAAGATGTGTCCAGGAAGGTATTCCGCATCTGCTCTGACTAGACGAAAGAAAGAAACCTTATAACATATCAAAGTAGCTCCCTTGAGGTCAGGGCCCCTACCTGGGGGGCAGAGGTAAGACCTGTTGTAATTCTTCCCTAGGCATGTTGACTACAAAATCTGAACCCTGTGGCATCCTTTGCTCGTACTCTTCAGCCCTGGAGACCTTCCTGAGACTAAACAGAACCGAGTATACTAAACACAAACATAAATTAGGACTGCAGCTGGAGGAACAGGGAGTGAGTACTTTTTATCAGTTCATACTACATGGACACTTTCTAAATTTTCCATTACAATAAAACTAATTAAACATATGCGTAATACCTCCCAAAATGTTATTTTCAAAAGGTACTTTTAATAGGACAAACAAGCCTCATCAGAATGCATATTATAATTTATTGAATATGACTGTACATGCATCCCTTTCCCAGCACACCTGAATCAAATGGATGGGT
Organism: Crenichthys baileyi; assembly: GCA_036173005.1. Classification (NCBI taxonomy): domain Eukaryota; kingdom Metazoa; phylum Chordata; class Actinopteri; order Cyprinodontiformes; family Goodeidae; genus Crenichthys; species Crenichthys baileyi. The sequence goes on along the minus strand of JAHHUM010001769.1, from coordinate 286,413 downwards.
TTCCTCACTAGCATGTCCTTCATGCACACACAAGCTATTCATTTGATTTAGGCGTGTTAGAGAAGGGATCACGGATCTCAAAGTTGCAGGACAGTAGCTCTCAATGACTAGAATTTATTTCAAAAGTCTGTAGGAGGCAGCATTTGTGCTGGTTCCCTTTCTGCTGTCTTCACTGGTGTCAAATTTCACTTCCAGACCACCACCATGAAGTTCCACAAAAAAACAAGTTTGCTTTCTTCTGTCTGTTTTATTTCTAAGTGTTACTGCAGATATACAAGGTAAGTTACATCTAGGCATACACAAGCTGGGAATCTGCATGTGTTGAATAAGATACATTTACTTTTAACTAAATAATGTATTCTTTTGTTACAAATAGGAAAGAATATACAGTTGACCTTACATAATCTCTGTTTTGGACATTGTCCATTTTTGTTCTTTATCTGCAACCTCTGTGTGGTCAGGGGTGATAGATAACTGTGAGCCAGGCATAATTACTCAGACTGTTTTTAAGCTGCTTCAGTAAATACACACTTAGCTCTAGTTTTTAAAGAGTGTAAATTTAGAGGATATCTAAAAGAGATGCAGTGAAAATCTACTCAATAACAATTAAGCCTAGTTATGTCCCTAAAACAGCTTTTTGAAACTTGCCCAAGTGACATGAACGTTTTAATGCACTGAGCAGAAATCCAAAGTAAAGATTGAGTTACGTAAACAGCACAGAGCAGTTTTCTGTACTACGAACTTTCATTTATTGGTCTCATGGAGATTTAAACCTTTAGCACATTATAATGCTTTTTTCTGTCTGTGCAGCGGTAACAGAGTTTAAAGTTTAAAAAAAGCAATGGAAGTCCTCATGTCTAAAAAGAGTGAACCGAAATAGGTAGTAAAAACAATTCTGCTGCAAAGTTCATAGCTTAGAGATTAGGTTCTATCCTGGAGATCTTTAACTTGTACGTTTGAGGAACAGGAACTTTGTTAAATCAGTGAATACATTTTTTTTCTTTGATGTGTTTTCTTTGGAAAGAAAACACATTCCCTGATTCCCTGATTGGTTTCTAAAAAACCTGACAACACCAGAGGTCCATACAAGTCTTGGCAGACTGAGAGGCCAGTATGCGAGCGTAAAAGGAAAGGAGACCGGTGTACACTCCTTCCTGGGCGTCCCCTTTCCCATTAGCCTCAAACAGATCATCCAATCATCATGCAGAAGCTGAGCGTCCGGGCCAGCCGAGGCCAGCCCACTGCCCCATAGACCCCCAGAGACGCTGAGCGTCCGATGGGCGGGACAAAGCCCAGCATTTTTGCTTCGCTATTGAACTCACTGTTTAATGCACTGTGAAGCTGCGGGAATGAGTGAGAGGAAAGCCGCGTCGTTACCAGGGATAAGAAGCTGATTCTGAACAAAAGTTGAGCGCGTTGTAGCGCATATTTAGTCAATGACATGTACACACAACAGTATATATTTGATCACTTATTTTTTGACATTTTAGGGGAAGCTGAGCTTCCTTTGCAGTCTTATAGCAATTGCCGCTGCTGGAGATTCTGTTTAGTGTTTATCAATAAAAAAATGTCTATTTGGCAGGTGCATTCAAAGTAAGGATGTTGCTAATGAACTGATGGAAAAACCTGGTTCCCTGATCTCAGAAGTTCCAGAGCTTTCAGAAGACTGTCTGTACCTTAACATTTACAGGCCTGCAAACAGAGCTCCTGATGCTAAGCTCCCTGTAAGAAACCTCTGCTTTATGCACGTGTGTATGTATCTTTAAATTCCACACTACCTTCATCTTCTGGTTCTGCTCCAAAATGTCCAGCTGCATGAAGTTTGGCAGTACCATATTTTGCCAGACAGCCCAATTGATAAAACCTATTAAATTGATTTGCATATAGCAGCAGGAAGGCTTTCTAAAAAGTGGCAGAACATACTTCATGCATTCAATATTTACTTCATTGGCCGTATACACAGGCGGTCACACATTCTCCTCAAGCACCTTCTGATACCCTTCATTGTTCATGGTGGTTCTATGATTCAATTCAAATTCAAACATACTACATTAATTCCAAAGGGAAATTAAATGTTGTCGCATTTCATGTTATACAGGTTTCTTCAAAGAGCCGTTGTAGATGCTGAGCAAGATGATGGTGAGCAGGCCAAGCCCTGCTGCAGAACAGGATTTTCAAACTATGACATTTCCACCTCTTTGTCCTCTCTTCTGGTGTCAGAATAGTTCAATTTAAACTCATTTGTCCAAAGAACATTATCCCAGATGTCCTTGTTTTGTTTACATTCTCTCTAGCATACTTTAACCTGGCTTTCTGCTTTTTTAGAGAATATATTTTAGGGTTTTTGGAGACTTCTGACCATCTTGCCATCTGTTCTCAGGGTGATCTCAAAATATGGTTGTGGGTGTAGTTAGTGAAACTGAACTCAATGTGGTTAATCAGTTGATTCAAGGGGGTGAGGTTTGAATAGGTTTTCACTTAATAAATAAAATCTAAAAATTAAAAACTGGATCTGATGTTAAAATGTGTTAGATCTAAAGTATAAAAGTGTGACAAAAGCAAAAACTAAGAAATCTGTTTGGGGCCAAATACTTTCATGAATACCGGTGTATGCTCTTAAAAAAATGGCCAAACTGGTAACTTGCCTTACATAAATGCAGTCTTGCTGTAAACACTAGCTGACTCCTTGTCTTCACTGCATGAGAATAACTGGTGATTGATGACTCTGCAAAAATATTTGAGGAAAAGATCAACTTTCTTCTGATGGAACTTTTTACCAATGAGCAACAGTCCAGTCTTTCTTCTCCTTAGTCCAAGTAAGATGGGCCATAACATAAAATTTCTGTGTTAAAAATCCTTTTTGTTTCTCTTTTTTTACTAATGCTGTAACATGTTTGTTGAACTCAGGAAGATCAAGACCTTTCAACTCCTTTCTTAGGTCATGGTGTGGATCCATGGTGGAGGCTTTATTGTTGGGTCTGCTTCAGCATATGATGGCTCTGCCCTGGCTGCCTATCAGGATGTGGTTGTGGTTCTGATCCAGTATCGACTGGGAGTTCTGGGCTTCCTTAGGTAAATGGGTTATTAAAACATAATTAGAACATACCAGGATTACATTCTGCTGATTTTGATTTTATATAAATAATTCTGTATTTTATGAAGCACTGGAGATGAGCATCTGTCAGGGAATTTCGGGCTTTTTGGACCAGATCCAAGCCCTGAGGTGGGTCAAGGAGCACATTCACAACTTTGGAGGAAACCCAGATTTGGTCACCATATTTGGGGAGTCTGCTGGTGGTATTAGTGTTTCACTCCTGGTATAATTTCATCATGAGAAAGATATTTTTTCTTAAGTATTTATTGCAAAACAAATAATTTTTTAAGTGTCCTGCCATTTAAACGCTCAGCTTCTGTCTACATTGTCTGATGGCCTGTTCCACCAAGCAATTGCTGAGAGTGGGACTGCTGCAGTGGATGTGCAAATGAATAATCCTGTCCTAGTAATGCAGGTTAGTTGTCAGTCTTTTGTTCTCCTCTCTGTTATTTTTCAGATTTTTATCATATAATTTCCTGAATCCAAATTAATGAGAGTGTATCAGGGTGTAGCCACAAAAGCACAGAGAAGATTGCTAAATGCGTGAGGAACCTTGACTCTGACACCCTTTAAATGTAACTTTATTGTTTATTTCACCATCTCAACTTGTTTTTCTGCACATTTTATTTTTTCAAGGAGTCATTTTTGAGATATCCTGTACATATTGATGGACACTTCCTGACTAAACCTGTGCCTGAGCTGCTCCAGAAACATGAACTTCTCACTGTACCATTCATGACCGGCGTCAATAATCATGAAAGAAGTTTTATTGTTAGCGATGTAAGCTCTGAATGTCTAATTGGGATTTCTGCTGTTCTATAAGGGTCTGTTGTTGGTTTGATTTTCTTCCTGTAGCACTTTGGTCCTCCAAACTGGACAGGAGGAATGGATCGAGAGCAGGTTGCGAACATGGTGCCCATGTTTTACCCCTTTGTAAGACTCATTGCCTGATATGTTGGTGTTACTTTCCCTCTGCATGATCAATGTTCTTTAACAGACCTTTTCGCCCTGAGGCCCAAAATGCAGCCATCAGAGATCTAATTGTGATGAAATACGTTGAATCTGGTGAAGACCACATGAGAAACAGAGATGGATTTTCTGAGTTTATAGGAGATTTCGTTTTCACCATCCCAGCCATTAAAGTAGCAAATGCTCACAGAGGTATTAAATCCCAGGCAAGATTATGCAAATATTTCAGTGTTGGGTATTTACTGTTAAAGTGTTTCCTAAACTAACATGACACATGTGTGTGCACAACCAGATGCAGGGGCAGCTGTATTATCTTCCTTATTTTTACCTCGGTCTTCTTTCCTCCCTGTTGGATGGAGTAAGGGGGAGTCAAGATTAGCCTAAACTGGCTCAGTTATGGTTGAGGTGCAAACACACCCTCCATTTCTTCTACCTGTATGACCCACTCTCTTTTCCAATAGTTATAATCAATCTGAAAGAGAGAGGTATCCCAATCGTTGTGGTTTTTAGTATAACAATGACCATCAGTGGGCTCTAGATGGACAAACTGTCTACTTCTAAGGCTAGGCTTAAAACTTTCCTTTTTGATAAAGCTTATAGTTAGAGTGGCTTAAGTTATCCTGAGCTATCTCTGTAGTTATGCTGCTATAGGCTTAGGCTGCTGGAGGACATAATGACCACTCTCACCCTCTTCGCTACATTCTCACACTACTCTACAATTTTGCATTATTTGCTGTTATTTCAGCTTTTAACTTTGTTCTCTCTCTTTTCTCTTCCTAGAAGCTACAGCTGGCCTGACTCTGTGTCTACCTGTAACACCTTTCTGGAGAGGGGCATCGTCCAAGCTTCTGCTGGCAACAACTTAATGCTCACCCTCTACCGATGATCCACATGGCCCTGTCTTTCAGTGTTTAACCCTTTCTCTCTCCTAGACATAGCTACTGACTGAGCTTTACTGTAACTAACTGTATGTGCTCTCTTCAGACTCTAACCTTGAAAACTGGCTCAGAGTTTATCTGTTCTTTCTAGATGAAACGACTAAAGGAGCTACATCCATTAACATTTACTTTTCCTTCCCATAGAAAGTACTCCTAGATCAGTGCTTCTTTGTTCTCTTTGTGTCTCTGCTCTGTTCTCTCTAACCCTCAGTCGGTCGTGGCAGATGGCCGCTCACACTGAGCCTGGTTCTGCTGCAGGTTTCTTCCTGTTAAAAGGGAGTTTTTCCTCTCCACTGTCACTACATGCATGCTCAGTATGAGGGATTGCTGCAAAGTCAACGCCAGTGACTGTCCACTGTCTCTACATGCTCATCCGGGAGGAGTAAATGCTGCAAGTCACTGACTCGATGCAATCTGCTGGGTTTCCTTAGACAGAAAAACTTTTTATCCAATTTGAATAAATAACTAACTCTGAATGCACTGTTCAATGGTAAGGATTAATTTGAATGTATGTACCTGAGTTTTGTGAAGTGCCTTGAGACGACATGTGTTGTGAATTGGCGCTATATAAATAAACTGAATTGAAATTATTCTTATATGAGTATCATCACAGTCCTATGTTTTTTACAGAAAAATAGGCCTAGCTTGAGATCTTCATGGTGTTGGGATATTGCTTACACAACTACTCATGTAAAATTACCTGGTAAGTGCACCTAATGTACCCCATATGGCCAGTGTGTTTGTTTTATTTTTACCAAATGGCTTCACTGTCAACTGATTAATTTAGATGCATGTCCTGAAGAGGAGAAAGAGTTTAGTAGAATCATGATGAGCTACTGGGGCACCTTTGCTCGCACAGGGTAAGAGGGACTGCTTATTTAAAGTACAGAAAACACACATAATACGAAGCCTAAAACAATGTTTTCTTGTAGGTCTCCTAACGGACATGATCTTGTTGACTGGCCCATGTATGGAGCAGAGGAGAAGTATCTGTCTCTTGACTTGAAGGAGCAGGTGTCTGGTCAGTCCCTCAAGAAGGACCGGTTCATCTTTGTGATCGAGACTCCACTAGAGAAGATGAGGAAGCCTGAGGAGAACGTGGAGCACAGCGAGCTGTAGTACAGCTTAATGGGGAGTTAAAATCCAGAGCAGGAGTGAAACAATTGTATTTTGCTAGTATTCTGTCTAGGGCTGCAGCTAACAACTATTTTTTTGATCAATTAATAATTGGTGAGCAAAAGGTGCTTAATAGGAGGCTTTTCACAGAATTTAAGCCAGGTGAAGCTAAAGCTATACCACTTGAGGAGTTTTGGATAGAGCATATTTACAAAGGTTTTTTATCCTAAATGCAAAATATACATATTTTTGTACAATTTTGGCCCAATTACTGCTCTGAGTGGGTTTTTCTTTTAGCAAATGGCATCTTTTAGAGTCTGTTTACTCCAGTTAACGATTCAGTTACTAAATTAGTCTACGATTATTTCAATAATCAATTAATCAAGATTAATATGATTAATTGTTTCAGCTCTAATTCTGTCATTTTAAAAGCACCTACCCGCTGTCAATACTGGTTTTGCTGGGATATTTACATGGTTCCTACACATTTCCAGTTCTAAAGTTCTCTACTTTTCACACACATAGTTTTTTTTTAACATCAGGAAATTTGAGTACAAAAAAATTTGCATTAAAAATGCTCATGCCATATCAAATTACTTAAATAAGCTTTTCTAATTATTATTCTAATTACTGAGATGCACCTATATGTTCTAAATACTGTAAACATGTCAAGTTTTTTAAGGATACATCACTTAAATAAATATGAAACTCCTGTTTCTTTGTGTCTGCAGTGGAAACTACATTTATTTGCATTATGTTTCACATGCACTGGGTTAAAGTACAGTGCTGTAAAAAAGTAAAAGAATGCAATAAAAGATTTTTTTGCTCTTAAATGCAACAGATTATTAAAGATAACCAGAGCAAGTAAAAAGAAGCTGCTTTAAAATGACTTTAAGCTCACCAAACCTACCCGACCCTATGTAAAAACAAAATTGCAGCCTTGCAACTGGCTTTGTTACCCTTGGCAGCAACAACTGCCCTCAAGCATTTGCAATTACTAGCAACGAGTCTCTTTCATTACTATAAAGGAATTTTGGTCCACTCTTCTATAAAGGGTTGATTTAAGTTAGCCACACTGGTGGGTTTTTGAGCATGAACAGCCAGTTTAAGTTCATGTCACAGCATCTAGATGGGATTTAAGTACAGACTTTGACGAGGCCACTCAAACTTTAATTTAGTTTTTTAAAACTCTTTAGGGATGGACTTGCTGGCATGCTTTGGATCATTGTTCAGATGCATAACTAAAGTGCACTTAAGGTCACAAACTGATGGCCAGACATTCTCTCCAAAAATTTCTGGTAGATCGCAGAATTCATGCCAGGTAGTTCAGGTCTTGAAGCTACAAAGGCTATTCCCCCTCAAATGCTATTTTATGCCTGATGGCAGGAAAAGCCCCTTTCAGAAAGCTCCTATATTGTCTCTTTGGTCCACAGAATTTTTCCTCCACAGTCAGAATACAAAGAACGCTGCAATTGGAAAGACTAAATTCAACTTTCTGCACTCCAAGACTCAAAGTACATAACAAAATGTATTTAAGGGCTAAAAAATTTAATTTTGCATGACATGTCCTCTTTAGGTGAAATCACCACTTGACAACTGCATTTTCTATTTATTCATATGAAAATTTGTAGTTTGACAAAAAAAAAAAGAAAAAATCTGCAAGCAGGCGAATACATTTTTCACAGCACTATGGCTTTTTTTAAAGATAGTGAACACAGAATATGGAAACATGATGCACACTTTCCCCGCATAAAAGATATGAGAAAGAGATTTTAATTTTTATTACTGAGTGTTTAAGCTGAAAAGATCCCTGAAGTCTGATGTGAGCAGTTCAAAAGGTCAAACCTTAAACTTCCAATGAAACTAAGCATATGGCATTAATGCAAAGCAACACACTTTAACGGCAAATCATTCATTTAGCTGGGCTTACAGAGAGGAGAGTTTCAATAAAAAGTTGACATGAGGTTAATAAAATGTAGAATATCAAGGATGTTTCAGCAGGCAACTGTTTCGCAGATGTTAGTGAAACTGCAGTCTGATATAAAAGTGCTGGCCACTAGTTTTCATGATTTACTGACCTGCCCAGAAAAGTGCACTTGGAGTAAGAAAGCTACTGGGCATCACCATCAGATGGCTGTAATGAGACACATAGAAATTTAATCTGAACTTCCAGTTGCACTTTGAGCCACTGGTCCGAGCGACGATCAGCGAGTTAGAAATCATTATAGAGGGAACTGGAGGTAAAAGGTTTGCAGCTAATACAGCCAGACAGAACACTGTCAGCCATGAAAACACACATTTTAAAGATGGAGACATTTTTACAGAAGCAAAAACAGCATATTTGGATACTTAAATTTAAACTACTGAATAGACTACCTATTGCATTAAAATACATCTTTCCAGCTTTTATTAACAGGCCAATATGTTGGGTGGGGTGAGATTAACTATGATGCATTAACACTGAAAATTAAAGTTTTAGTTCAAAGAGCAAAGATCAAAATTAGTCAAATCAAAGTTGGCTAATGTGAGGTCAATGTTTGATAAAATGGAAGATTGACGATTAGAACATTGGCCAATTTCTAAAGAATGTCCTGTGTTTTTCTGCTGACTATACTGAATGTAACTGGACTTTTTTTGTGGACTTGAAACCAAAAGAAACACCTGAGATGTCATTTCTTAATTTACCTATTGGAAAACAAAAGGCATGCTGCTTTATACAAACCAAACATGTTCAGACAGTGGTTATGAGTGCAGAGTTGATTAGATCTAAATAAACGCAGCATGCACGCGAACATGTTTGGCACTGAAGCTGGTATAATACTATGATATAACAGAGTACATTGAACACCTTTATCTGCTTCAAGCACTATCGGGTACAGACATGGTTCTGAAATCACAGGCACATACAGCTGGGTCCTTAACAGGTGAAATAAGTGGTACCATTGCTCTCCTTTGTCTGCAGAGAATAAATAAACCTTTATGTGACCCGTTATCATGCTGCACTAGTTAGATTAAGGTCATACCAGGTTGAGGTGATGAACAGTGACATGGGAGGCCCTTCTGAGTGTATGTGTGGGAGAGATAGAAGTGCGTTAGGTCAAAGTGAAACAAGCAGGTAAAACCCAACCTCAAACAGCGATAAGGTTGAACATTAAGAGATAAGGTCATGGGATATTAGGATGTTGATGTCCTCAGTGGAGGTGATTCATGTGTAAGGGTTATTTTTGCTTAAAGCTTGATGCATCAGGATGTCCAAGACTGCATGTTGCGTAGCATAGCCTCAAAGCGCTCCATGTTCGGCGCGTTGGCGTGGGGCAGGTGGTCCGTCAGCCGACTGTACAGGCTAAAGGACTTCAACTCCAGCCAGATGAAACCAAAACGGTCCTCATCGAAAAGCACAAAGAGCCCCGGCGTGCGCTCTGGACTGGTGAAGCCGTGCCCAGCAATCAGGCCTGTTCCATAGAAGCTGAAACACAAACATGGTTTATCAGTGTTCTAATGGAAATACAGTCCTATAGTTGCTGTGCAGCTATAAAAAGGGCATCAACAAAGTTCAATGCATTAGAGCAAATAGAAATATCCAAAACAATCTTATATGACAACAAAGAAATTAATGAAAATGGCTAAAGACTAAATCCCAATTCCAAGGTTTATTCCTCCCCTGTTTCTCAGCAGTTAATTCAGGTGGTGGTAAAATATCCTAAGAGTTACTCCTATGAGAAGCTCCTACTCCACAAATACATAACATTATAAGACTGTATGTGTCATGTAATCACTTACCAGACTCCTGCAGTAAACATTCACATGCTGTATATTTTATATTATATATATATTTGAAGATGAAAAACAAGAATTTTAAACCAAACATTCCCAACTGAAAAACAAATTTAATGTATTTAAAATGTATTTAGGTTTTGATCATGTGTTGCCAGTATTCTAAAAAATATATATACAATTTATAGTTGTTCTTAAACAGCAGACTTTTGGTTATATTAATCTTCAAACAGTATTAAATTATACTAATGATTAGTCAGACTGAAGTGTTAATTCTTAACCAGAACTAGTTCTAAATTCAGACCAAACATTTACAAGCTCGCTTATGAAATAGTCATTGAAAGAGATCATAACATCATGCATCTATTAGCATGTTGTTTATGTAATCGCGTAGCATTTGCAAAAACCCTAGCCAGCTCATTTATATCCGTTCATTTATCTTGTTCTTTTGTGCCCATATGGTGCATTTTATTATGTGCGATCTCACAATATGGCTTTTCTCATCTACTTCTTTCCTTGATTTAGGTGAGAGCAAAAATTTATCTGGTATTTTGATAAAAAATTAAGATTATTGTCGTCGCTTCTAGTATGGAAGCTAACAAAATCCTAATTCATGTAGTTTAAAGACAAGATCTGTGTTCTTTTTTTTTTACGTCTAACCTAATCATGTACAGTAGGGTTTTTTTTATGTTTTTGTCACAATATATTTTAAACAGAGCAAGAAAGAAATTCGGTACCCTTTCCCCTACTCCACATAAACAAGACAGCCTACCCATTAGAAAAGGAGGGATGAGGACTAAGAATGGAGGTGTGAGGTTAAATGCAACCTATTATTTAGATTTCTCACCATTTCCTCCAGGTGCGGGGGTACACCTCATTGCGAGCCATGACCCCTAAAGGCAAAACAAAGGGCTGAGTCTCAGGAGGAGGGCTACTAGTGCTGGAGCCAGACTGGGATGCATCTGCGCAGGCACCATGGTCAACCTCCATGGATTCAGCAACTGTACCACCTGATTCCTTTGCTGCACGTCCGACACTAGCGGAGGTGTCACCGGCTGGCTGTTCCACCCCCCTTTGTACTTTCTCATGTATTCCCAATATAATCCGTGACAGCACATCAATGTTGCGCTGTTGGTCCAACTCTGGGAGGTCAATAGGCTGGCTCAGATCAACATCCAGTGTGAGCTGCCCTGCGGGAACGTTTGGGTCTCCCTGTAAGAAGGATTAGAGCAATTTTATTTTTAATCATAGGCGTCACCAAAGCAGAGAGAGTTTCAAGAGGGATTAGAAAAGCTAAAACTCAGGCCAAATGTGATTTTTAAAGCACGTTTGTAAGCAAGCATAGTTGAGGTTTTTCTATGCCTCTGACATGGATTATAGGAAAACTTACAGTTAGTTTAGTGGCTCTTGCAGAAGTCCCATGGAAACTAAGCATGACAATCTCCAAGCCGTGACTTCCATATGTGCCTTTGAATAAGCCTGGCTGCAGCAGATCTGAAGGCATCATAGGAGGCAGGTAGATCCGCCTGTATGTCAAACAGTTACTGAAAAAAGAAAGCACAAAAGCCACTGGTTAACCAAGCTACTACTGAGGCCTGACGGTGACAAAATAAATGTATGCAAGATAAAAAGTCATACTCATATTGACTGGTGTAAATGAACTTCATCAGGATGAGCTCCTGCATGTGTTCATGGAAGATTTCTTCCAGTGTACGACCCCATTCTTCCTCCAACCACGTCCTAAATTCCTGCATGAACACAAGGCAATTTCATAAAGAGCTCTGAATTTTGCAAGGTACAGTAGAGCACCATGTAAAAGTATTAATACCCCTTTAACCCTTTCACATTTTATCCGCTTACAACCAGAAACTTCAATGCTTTTTACTGGGATTTTATGGAATAGATGAACACAATCTGAAAAATCTGAACAGTGGCATACATTTGTATTCAGTCCCCTTTACTCTAAAGCCCCAACATACAGTCCAGTGCAGCCAATTACTTCAGAAATCACCAAGAGCTGTCCTTGAAAGTTTGTTAGAGAACATTCAACTCCAGTGCTTTGGTCAGATGAAAACAAAAATAAACTGTATGACCTATATGCAAAATGCTTTGTGTGGAAGAAAGCTAACTTTGGACATAACTCTAAACACAAAATCCCTACAGTGAAACATAGTAGTGACAGTATCATGCTGTGGGAATGCTATTCTTTGGCAGGAACAGGCAACCTGGTCAGACTTGATGGGAAGATGGATGGAGCTAAAAACAGCTCAATTCCCTTAAAAACCCTGTTAGAGGTAAAAAAAAAAATAAATAAAAATGAAGGCTGGTTCTGATTCCAGTAGGACACTGACTCTAGACGCATAGGCAGAGCTAAAATGGAGCGGTTTATATTAGCCCGGTCAGGGACTGCATTGACCAGCAAATCCAGATGGATTTTGAACTTGGAACTGCAACATGGTTAAGTTTGTATTTGCTATGCAAATATTTAATACAAACATTTCTTCGTCCAAGTTCCATAAAAGGCAGCCTAAGTACCACCGGTGGTACTTCTAACCCAATTGGAGAACTATTGATTTAGATCAAAGCATATTTATGTGTTAGAATGGTGCAGTCAAAGTCCAGATCTAAACACAATTAAGAATTTATGACAAGACTTAAAAACTGATGTTCACAGATGCTCTCCTTCCAAGCTGACTGAGCTTGACATTTTTTGCAAGGAAGAATTGACAGAAATGTTAGTAGAGACATACCCAAAAACACTTGCAAATGTAATTGCAGCAAGCAGTGCTTCTATAGTGTATTAACGCCGCTGGGTAGAATTTGAATGCATGGCAAACCTTTGAGATTTTCAGAAAAAAATCCCTTTCCACCTACTTTACAATTATTTTCTACTTAGTGTTGGTCTATCACATAAAATCCAAATACTCGGAAGTGTGCTTGTAATGTGACAATGTGTGAAAGAGTTAAAGTGTGAAGACATTTTCCCCAAGGCACGGTACATCAGAATCTAAAACAGGTCATTAACAAGATCTGTTAGTAACAGTTAGACGCACCTCCTGTCTGCCTCCTGGCATCCGATGATGATCAGTCTGGTTACATTTTGTAGAAAATTCATCTTTCTTTACTGTCTAAAATAACAGAAAATGTAATCTATTAATAGATGACAAAATTTAATAAGCAGCCACCTTTAAATAAAAGTATTTTAAGTGTACATACAAAATCCTACATGCATGTACTCTAGAGCTAACTTAGGTGCTCTTTAAATTTTTTCCTTCAGGCCCTCACCTGTATGTCTCCTTTGTGGGGACCTTTGTGTCCATACATACACTCCACAGTGGCCTTTTTGCTTTCCAGCAAATGAATACGGAAAAGCGGTCGTCTTCTCATCGGATCTTCTACACGGGGATCATGAGGTGGCAGATACATCCAGCCAATAATGAATAACCCATCCACCTAGGGGAAATATTGTTTTAATTATTTACCCTTATCAAACAACTGTTCTATCAGAACACTGAAAGCTAATAAAGTCACAAATAGTCATGTTTAACAAACAGTTGACTGTGATCAGAGTTCCTCGTCTTACTGCAAATATTTACATACTTACCACAACATTGAGCAATCCACCATAAGGTCCGATGTCAGGCTGCCAAAGCCCTAGAATGTGCCTATATGGGTGAAGCACTGCAAAAGAGCACAACAGCATACCATAGTAATCGGTTTCTTCTGTGCCGCACTCGTAATCACCTTAGAGTTAATGCTGTATGGTTAAAAATGCAGTTAAAAAGGGAAGTTAAAACTACTCACTACATGTTTCACAGGAAGTAAACAAAAATATAACCAATTTATTGTCAGTCAGAAGTTTACATTCACTCGTCATGGTCATTATGACCTCATTCATTTTGGGATTGATAGATAGATTAATAGATAGATATATTAGATAGAGAGAGATAGATAGAGAGAGATAGATAGATAAGGAGAGAAGAGAGAGAGATAGATAGATAGATAGATAGATAGAAAATAGATAGATTAGATAGAAATTAGATAGATAGATAGATAGATAGATAGATAGATAGATAGATGATAGATAAGAAGAGAGAGAGAAGAGAGAAGGAGAGGAGAGAGGAAAGAGAGAGAGAGAGGAGAGAAAAGGAGATAGAGGAGAGAGAGGAGAGAGAGCGAAAAAGGGAGGGGATAGATAGAATAGATGAAAATAGATTTTACAGTGTGGAATGAATTAATTTTAAAAATCAAGAACTGGATCCACAAGTGTGAATGAACTGTGTTTTTTCTTGCAGTGCAGTGTCCAAATTATACTGTACATACATAAATATTAGTCATTAAGGTAGGCAACGTCCCTTAGCAACTTGCACCTGCCCACAAGCTTCTGGCACATATGTGGCTGAATCTTTGAACACTTATTTACAAAACTGGCAAAGTTCATTCAAACTGTTTAGCTTCTTGAAATAGGCCTGGCTTTTAGGGACGGTCCACCTATTTTCATCACTGAGGTCCGGGCTTTTCTAATGCTTAATGTTAAACTCATGTATCCATTACAACCCAGTCATGCTAGATCTTTGGGATAAATGTTCTGCTGGATCACACAACTGTGTTAAAATTTTAATTGCTTTGCTGTTGACTTGAGGCAAATTTAGAGATTTTGCCCTCGTTCTTCATTATTCTATCCATTTTGTGCAATACACCATTGCCCCTTTCAAACCCACAGCAAGATGCTGCAACCAACAGGCTCGGGTGTCGGTATAGTGTTCCTCAGTTTAAAATGTTCTTATCGTCGCTGAAGACAAACACCTCAGCCTTTGTCTTGACTGACCACAGAGCTTTCCTCCAGAAGGCATTGAGCTCCTCTATGGGGGCAAAGGCAAATTTCAGTGAAGCTTGAAGGCGTTGATTTTGGAAAAATGGCATCTTTTGTTGGTAATCACCCTTTCAGTCCATGGCGAAGTGAAAATGGCGTTTCATTAGATTCAAGATCTTGGTAGGCTTGGTGGCTTCTGAACTGTTACTAGTCATTCTAACCTTTCTTCTTTAATCCGAGGGTGACAGTTTGGGTCAGATGGTTGAAATATGGACACAACAAGGTGTTTCAACAGGACAAATGGTCCAAAGGCACTTATAATCTGGATCTGAAATAAATAAAGCACAGAAACAAAGTCTCTGGAAAACCTTTACATCATCTGAAAACTTTCAGACTAAGCTTAAAGGCCAGGTGTGTGACAGTTTCCATTAGATCTGGTAAAAAGAGAGGTTAACCATCAACCTGGAATTATACCAGAAGTTTGATGATGGCTACAAAAGGTGTGTGGTCCACGTTCAACTTGCTAAGGGATATTTAACTAGATAATTAAGGGGGTGTATGTATATATTTGATCATGTGTGGATTTGTGAAAAGCAACAATAAATTCTCCCTTATGCCCCTAACATTTTGGTTTTCATTGAAGATGTTTGTTGCATCATCATGGAAAAAAAAGTTCAAATAAATGATTAAGAGCCCAAGATTAATATAAAATTCAAGATAAGTGTTTGTAAACTTCTGACCTGCACTCTACGTTGCAGACAGCTAAGTTTCAAAACAGCAAATGTAGCACACCAGCTTATCTGGCTTCCAGCAGACCGTAAACACAATGACAAATGAACTATTATCACAGGAAGTACATTAGTGCTTCAACTGTTTGCTTCCACGTCAAGTCAATATAAAGACTCCAACACACAACCCGTCATGCTGCAGCAATCCACATACAGTGTGTGTACACGTCTCTATAGTCCATGTGCTCGTAGTCAGGTAGGAGCTTCATAAAGCGCCCAGACTTCACGCGCGGGATGACACCTGCACAGGCACAACACAGGCATGTATAGAACAGCAACAGAACCGAGTCGAGGTCAGTCCAGGGCAGCGCTCACATGATTGTGCGAATGTGCAAAACAGTTCATTTTAAGAGCAAACAGATGGCATTAAAAAAAAAACCGGCAAATATGCTTGAAATTCTGCCTGTACACAAACGAGGAACAGACTCGGGGAGAAAACATTGAACATTTTTTATAGATCTAATCCCATTAGAGTCTTAGTGGGACAGAGAAACCTCAAATATGCTTTCCACCTACTTTACATTAAAATAAGCCTTTCCCATCTATTCTTTTTAAACAGTTACTGTGTATAAATAGAGAAAAAAAAGGAGCCCTAAAATAGTAATGACTTTAGTGCTTCGGTGGGTTTCATCATGGGACAGCTGTGAAACTGACGTTTGACATAGAGATCTTGGCTGGACACTCCTCCTGCTTCCATCTTCCTCAGATCCTCCTTCATTCCAAACTCTGCAAAACAAAAACAACACATTGAATTTAATGCTAGAAATCAGAAGTGTGTGTCAAAATCATACAAGTCATGGACACTAACATACAGACAGTCTTAAGTTTGAAACTCTGTTTTTACAGTTCTGCATCTAATCTAATTTGTAGCTACAGTAGTGTTGTTAAATAATTGCTGAGTAATGTTCTAACTATAAAACATGGTCAGCTGGACAAAGTATTTGTAGGGCAGTCAAAGGAGACAGGGAGTCTGAGGTTACAGATCAGGAGTCAGTTAGTTACCGTCATGAGAAACAAACTTGATCTATAATGTCCAACTGTCTATGCCAGCTCAACAGCAAACACATTGTTGTAATAAATTGCTGGATATCAGTGATAAAATGCACCAACAGATATTTTGCTATAAAGCAGCAGGAGTTTCTGCTCTTCATTTTAAAATATTATTTTTTGGCTATCCTATGCTTGTACAAAACTAGAGGTGGGGGTATTTTACCATTTCCTGTTACTAACTTAAGGCATTTTCTGAAACTAAAGAAGAAAACTTGCCTTAAATAGTTTCACCCATATAAAGGAAGCCAACCAAGGCATAACATAATTCTTATTTCTTGTTACTTCATATTTCACTGAAGGGTGCCCCAATTAGACTTTTCTAGCCCAATACCGGTTTCTGGATTTCTTTGAGGTATGGTCTGCAGGTTCCAGCGTTGACCGATTAAATAAAAATGTATGAAACTCAAGATTTATTGCACTCCGTTATTGCCTTTCAAACTTTCTTTTTTTTTTTTTTAAGAGATGCAACCAAAGGTAAACAGCCCTCAGACTACAGTCAGATAAATTCATGTCAGCATTAATAGGTAACAAGCTGCCAGTGTCCAAAAATATTAATACATACTTTAACATTTAAAAAATAACAATATGTGGCTAATTTTTTCCTTTTCTGTGGTAAAGAAATGAGCACAAAGTTAATCGTTGGCTTTTTCATATTTATATTCATATTTTTTATATTTAAAAACTTACAATTTCCAGCAGAAAACAAAAACAGCCTAAAACGAGCATTTATTTTTTGCATTTTCTGAAAGTCTCCACAACTCAGCTTTCTAGCAAAGTCTGTGATTCATCCCATGATTTAACTGCCCATTTATAGTGGGGTGGTTGTTTTTGGAATCGGGCTCACATGCCATTGAAAAAAAGCCATTTTTTCCCGCCCAATAATTATCTTCCTTCAAACATGTTCATTTTATATGTCCTGTTCATCTGTATTTACTTAGTAAAAAAGAACATGTGGCACAACACATTTTGTGTTTATAGAAGAAAGTCACAGTATAAAATGTGGACAGAATACGGTGCTTTTAGATGGAAAATTAAATTAAATAATTATTTTGCAAAAAGCAAATATACTAAAAAACACAGATCTTAAGTCTTGATGATTTTGGATCAGGATAAGTTTTTTTAAAAAAAAAAAAAAGGTTTTTAGATCACATTGCCCAATGTCAGTCGCCCCTGTTATGGACAGTGACGTCACAGGATGGAGACGTTTTCATGTTTTTGTTACTTTACATTAGAAAATTGGAAATTTCAGCGTATCCTTTTCTGACCACAAAAAAGTAACACCGCTTGTTCTGAAATTTGATATTTTTTATTTTAAAAACGAGACCGGTAACTATCAAAGATTCAGCAAGCCATCAAATTGCATTCTCTGGAAATCAGCAGAACGTATTTAAAATTGTTAATTATTTTGTGTTTACTTTATGAGCGATACTCCAATTTAAAACTGAAAACAACGCCACTGAACGTCATTCTTAAAAAATGTGTTACTGCAACTTTCACATATAGATTTTAATGGAAAACAGTATTTTTCCTACGCATTGTTCACGTATCACCGTGACCAGTTTAAGCATTTTAATGTTTATAGTACTGGTATTGTGTATGTTGTATCTTCTAAACTGTAAAGTTATTACAGTAATGCTACAAAAGACCAGGCCTGCATCAGCGGTCTTACCAGCTGCACAGAATGGCTGACAGGTGCCAGTAAAAGGCAGCAGTCTATTATGGCCGCATTAAATAAAAATAATAATGATGATGTCATCACGTTAAGTCTCTTGATGCTTTCTGTGTACGTTTTTTTTTTCAGGGCAGCATATTTATGAGGAAGGCTATAGCTGACAGGATTTATTAAAGACATACTTTGTCATGTTTCAGTCGACTGTGTTTTGAGAGTTATGAAGCCTAATCATGATCTGTTTTACCTTCCAGGCATCGTCTTCTCCATATGGTTTCCGTGTTGAGGATTTGTCTGATTTTTTTGCATACGAGTGCGACGTTTGGTAACACTGTTCCGGGAAGCAGGGAGAATATTTCCACTAATATTTCCGGGGGTAGTTCCATTAATGACT
Organism: Crenichthys baileyi; assembly: GCA_036173005.1. Taxonomy (NCBI): domain Eukaryota; kingdom Metazoa; phylum Chordata; class Actinopteri; order Cyprinodontiformes; family Goodeidae; genus Crenichthys; species Crenichthys baileyi. The sequence continues at coordinate 267,808 of JAHHUM010001769.1, read as the reverse complement.
CTGGGTGTGGAGGTCCCGTGTTTGAGCCGCCTCTGTTGATATGACCGCTGCCATATTCACAAGCGTCACTTGGCCCTGCAGTGGCGGCCGCGGCGGCGACGCGCCCGGGGCCTCCGCAGCTGCCTGCGTCGCTTCTCCGCTGGCCTACGATCCGCTCCTCTTCTTCCTCGTCCATGTCAGAATCGCTCCCTTGGTCCTGCTGGTCGTTTCTCTGTCGTCTCCGGCACCTTCGGGACTGTCCGACTCCGCAAAGCCTGGCACAAACAGCCATCCGTAGTCAACAAACGGCTAAAATTACATCACTACAACACATTTATCAGCTGCAGTCATATCCTCCTGTCCTCGCGAGCACAGGCAGAGCCACCTGCTGACGTCAGAATGCTCGCTTGAAAAGCATTCTATAGCAAGGCCATTTATCATATAATTATAGCAAGGCTATTTATCATACAATAGTTACGCCTCTTAGCAACCACAAACGTAAATGTATTTTACTAGCATTTCATGTTACAGATGAACATTTGCAAACATTTTGACTTTTACTTCAAAAAGCATTTTAGAGGCAAAATTAAATATCACTGTACATAAAAGTGACAGGAATAAGTCAATGGTTTGGAATTTTGTAAATGCCAATGTCAATGCCAAATTTGTTTACTTTTAACAGACACACCAAAAAGCAGCAATAATTCAACAAACCATGGAGGGTTATGCGGGCTTTATCTCCCCAACACAATGACCTTAATGTTGTTTCCATTAAAATGAATGAAGCTTAAATCCACAGTATTTAGGAAAGAGATGAGATACTTTTTAATCTAAACAAAAACGTTAAATTACAAACTATGACCATTGTCTATCTGGGAAAATAATCCTAGAAAAAAATCTATTTCAAACCACAAAGTTAACTCGTTTTTCAATGAATTTGTAGGTGAAATGTAAATGTACAGGAGGTAGCCATTTTTTTCTCAATTTCAAATGATTAATGCGAAGAAGTTGTAAATATATAGTGCTGAAAGTCTATCAGATAGAGTTTGTGTGAACAGAAAGCCTTTTGGATGTCTGAAATATTCTTTTTGATTGGGAGAAATTAAATTATGAAGTACATACCCTGACACAAATTTCAATAATAAAATGCCACCCGAACTGTCTTAAAATTACAACTACCAGTCATTTGATTCTTAACACCTATGGCGACTTAACCAATCATGGCAGCAACTAAATACATTTAGTTTATGTTAATGTAATGTTATGTTAGATAATGAATGTTACCAATATTTCTTGCAATACATAATAACAATCAAGTGGATGAGAGGGTCGCATCCCTGCGCCTTCAGGTTGGGGACAGGTCTCTGACTGTCGTTTTGGCCTACGGGCCGAGCGGTAGTGCGGAGTACCTGGCCTTCTTGGTGTCCCTGTCGGGGGTGCTGGATAGTGCCCTTCCTGGGGACTCCATTATTCTGCTGGGGGACTTCAATGCCCATGTGGGAAACGACAGTGACACCTGGAGAGGCGTGATCAGGAGGAATGGCCTCCCCGATCTGAATCCGAGTGGTGCTTTGTTATTGGACTTCTGTGCTAGTCACAGACTGTCCATAATGAACACCATGTTCAAACATAAGTGTGTCCATCAGTGCACTTGGCACCAGGACACCCTAGGCAGGAGGTCAATGATCGACTTTGTTGTCGTATCATCAGACCTTCGGCCGCATGTTTTGGACACTTGGGTGAAGAGAGGGGCTGAGCTGTCCACTGATCACCACCTGGTGGTGAGTTGGATCCGCTGGAGGAGGAGAAAGCCGGACAGACTTGGTAGGCCCAAGCGCATAGTGAGGGTCTGCTGGGAACGTCTGGCGGAGCCCTCGGCCAGGGATGTATTCAACTCCCACCTCCGGGAGAGCTTTGACCAGATTCCGGGGGATGTTGGAGACATAGAGTCCGAGTGGACCATCTATTGTCGATGCTGCTGCCCGTAGCTGCAGCCGTAAGGTCTGCAGTGCCTGTCGCGGCGGCAATCCCAGAATGCGGTGGTGGACACTGGCAGTAAGGGACGCTGTCAAGCTAAAGAAGGAGTCCTATCGGCTATGGTTGGCTTGTGGGACTCCTGAGGCAGCTGACGGGTACCGAGAGGCCAAGCATGCCGCGGCCCGGGCTGTGGCAGAGGCAAAAACTCGGGCCTGGGAGGAGTTTGGTGAGGCCATGGAGAAGGACTACCAGTTGGCCTCGAAGCGATTCTGGCAAACCGTCCGGCGCCTCAGGAGGGGGAAGCAGTGCTTTTCCAACACTGTTTATAGTGGGGGTGGGAGGCTGCTGACCTCGACTGAGGACATTATCGGGTGGTGGAAGGAGTACTTCGAGGACCTCCTCAATCCTGCCATCACGCATTCCCTGGTGGAAACAGAGGCTGGGGACTCGGGGTTGTACTCTTTCATCACCCAGGCTGAAGTCACAAAAGTGGTTAAAAAGCTCCGCGGTGGCAGGGCTTCGGGGGTGGATGAGATCCGCCCTGAGTACCTCAAATCTCTGGATGTTGTGGGGCTGTCATGGTTGACACGCCTCTTCAACATTGCGTGGCGGTCGGGGACAGTGCCTCTGCACTGGCAGACTGGGGTGGTGGTCCCCCTTCATAAGAAAGGTGACCGGAGGGTGTGTTCCAACTACAGGGGGATCACACTCCTCAGCCTCCCTGGTAAGGCCTATGCCAGGGTATTGGAGAGGAGAGTCCGGCCGATAGTTGAACCTCGGCTTCAGGAGGAGCAGTGTGGTTTTCGTCCCGGCCGTGGAACACTGGACCAGCTCTATATCCTCTACAGGGTACTCGAAGGGTTCATGGGAGTTTGCCCAACCGGTCCACATGTGTTTTGTGGACATGGAGAAAGCATTCGACTGTGTCCCTCGTGATGCCCTGTGGGGGGTGCTCCAGGAGTATGGAATCGGGGGCCCTTTATTAGGGGCCATCCGGTCCCTGTACAAGCGGAGCAGGAGTTTGGTCCGCATTGCCGGCACTAAGTCGGACCTGTTCCCGGTGCATGTTGGACTCCGGCAGGGCTGCCCTTTGTCACTGGTCCTGTTCATAACCTTCTTGCCTTGCAGCAAGAAGGTCCTGGGTTCCATTCCCGGCCGGGGGTCTTTCTGCATGGAGTTTGCATGTTCTCCCCGTGCATGCGTGGGTTCTCAGCGGGTACTCTGGCTTCCTCCCACAGTCCAAAGACATGCCTGTTAGGTTAATTGGTCACTCTAAATTGCCCTTAGGTGTATGAATGCGTGTGTGCATGGTTGTTTGTGTGTTGCCCTGTGATGGACTGGCGACCTGTCTAGGGTGTACCCTCGCACCCTGTAGGCATTAGGTGAGAGAGAGAACAGCAAAGCATTCCCACACCAACCTGCACCCAGCTCAGAAGGCATGACACTATTGCAATATTACCTAAATATTAAAGTGAAAAGTTGTTTGAGCCAAAAAAGTTACACTGTTCCGTCATTGTTCAATACGTCATATATTGTTTGGAGATTTAGAGAAATACATATAAAACTTACATACTACTTAGATGTTACAGAAGAGACCTAAAAAATGGATGTTGTCCTGCGATGGACTGGCGACCTGTCCAGGGTGTACCCCGCCTCTCGCCCATAGACTGCTGGAGATAGGCACCAGCTTCCCCGCGACCCACTATGGAATAAGCGGTAGAAAATGACTGACTAATTGACTGACTGACATAAAGATGGCACACTTAAGGCCCAGTTTATCTGCAAAAAAGTTGATTTGGGGTTTAGTTCCTCTTTAAAACATATTTTTCAATAAGAGAAAGAAGATTGTGGGCATTTTTATTGTACATTCTACTAAGAGCACTAAGAAATAACTGAAAGCTTTTGTGAAACACATATAACTTAGGTTGAGTTTTAAGGTATTTAGCTTTGTGTATGAAGAATTTCCAGTATGACATCCAATGTGAGGTAGGACGTGGATTGGCTCATAGGGCTTCACCTTGATTGGCTGATGTCCAAAGTGAGCTAGGACGTGGATTCGGTAGTCGATTTTGAGGCGGTACCAGACAGGCTGAACCGTTCAAAATGGGAATGAAAAGGGGCAAAGTCCATTGGAAGAGAGATGCTGACTAGCCAAGACAAGTTAGTAGACAATAACTATCAATTTTTCAATTAAAACATGTCCATGCAAAAGCAATGGCCCATTGGAAAACTTTTTCCTCACGTTAAAAACTACACCGCAGCAAACCAAAACTTTTGGAAATACAGTAAATACTTGTAGTTTAGAATTACAGCTTCTGTGTCAAAAACACTGACGTTTGCTATCAGCTGTAATTTGGCTTCACCCTCATTTATTGCTGCTACACTCATAAGACCTATTCTGACGGCTCGATTCGTGGATTTGCCAGTTCGTCCCCCCATTTCATACTCACGCAGTGCCATTTTTTGCCTTTCTTTTTCCATCTCCTACTAGTAAACAAACATTTTCGTACCCATGCAACTGAACCAACTAATTTCAGGAACTGTGAAAAACGTGTTCATACAAATGTTTGATTTTCAGTTTAATTTAGTTATATATTATTATTTGAAACCTTTGTACTACACACTGTTTTATTTTGGTTCTCCCCATAGTACATAAAGCTATGCTATAGTGACATAAAACAAGACAGACAATAACCACTGATCAAACTACAAAACTTAATGACCTCCTGCTGGTATTCATTGGAGTCACATAAGATTTTGTTATAGTACACTATAGAAAAATACAATTAAAAATTATTCTTGACTGCAACCATATATAGCATATTACATTATCTAAAGCGTTGTTATTTTTATTTAGACTAGGGAAGACAACAAAACTCACTTTCGCTTAAATAGCATGACGATATTATGGCACAAGTATTACAACTCATAGAAGAGCAGCAAAAATGTTAGGAAGATCAAGGTTCAGGGGGGTGTGACAAACTGCAAAAGTGACCAGAGATATTTGCAACCTATAAAGTACGCTTTTAAAATAAACATCTGATGAGGTCACATATATAAAATACATTCCTACAACTAATCTAAACAGCATAAAAATATGTTAAGGTAAAAGTAGATGATCCCTAACCTGGCACTTGGTCAAACGGCGCTGAATGCTTAGTGCGGCGGCCCCTGCAGAGTGACTGCTGAACCACAGAATGAGGAGCAGCTAGAGGCGCGGGTTCCATCTCTCGCGAGGAACGACGCCGTTATCGGAATCTCTACAAACAACACGAGAATTCGTCATTCACACGGTAATATAACCCAATCTTACACGGTGCATGTCGCTGTGTGAGAGCTAAGGACAGTGATGCAGAGTTAAAATGTCATTTATTTGCTGATTTCAACTTTCTGTGTTTCTGTCTTTGCAGTCAAGCGGCCTTTAGGCCCAGTAGCATGCTAACTACTAAGCTAGCCTAAATAGCGTCTTGTTTATCTCCTTTAACATTACTGTAGAAAGGAGACTCACAAATAGGATTGTGGAGCAACCGCTAACATTAGCCGCTAGCTGCACGTCTATTTTGAGCTTTGATTGGGAATGCTGAAATTGAAACATTAACAGAATTACCGTAGTTATAAAATTAGCTATACCCAAGCAGTACATGTTTATTTTCCGCCCATATGTCTGTTGGTTGCAGAAACACCCTCACAGTCTGTTAGCTACGAACGTCAACTCTGGAGATTTATCTTAATGTATTTCAACATGCTTTAAATAAGGCTTTTCTTAAATATCTGATTTTACATAATGATAGTAAGAGCTAAAGCTGTTGGTTACAGACTGCCAGATAGGTGTCAGCTATGTAGACCGAACCTGACAGCTTTCTACGTGATCTAGAAATGTAATAATATGCAAAGTCCAGCACAGTTGCCCCAACAATTAAACGTCACAATTTGCTCTTATGTATTTCATATATATATATATATATATATATATATTATATATATATTATATATATATATATTTTTTTTTTATTCTTGTTTTTTGTACATGAATGCATGAAAACTATTGGAGTAGACATATATTGGCAGTTACTCTTTGTACACAGACCTTTAAAATACACATAATAAATTACCTTTATTACTCCACAATTAAGACATACTACAAACTGTTTCTTTGTAAGTGATCATCATACCTATTTTTTTTTTAAATTTATTTCAAGTTATCTTTGTATGCCAACTGTTATCTTTTTGACCTGGAATTAAACTTATCCCAAGAATGTGAAGTGTGTATGTACCAACTAGCTGAAGTGAATAAGCTGCAGCAGTACACTATTTTTAGTCAAGTTATTTTTCAAATCTCACTGCTCAGTTAGTTATAGCAAACTGAAGGTTTGACATTAATCCAGAAACATTTAGACGCTGGGGCCACACAGACACCCTTCCTTGGCTATCGGCTAAATATTCTCACTAAAAGCCAATAGCTGATATTTTATCTTTAATATTGGCCTAATTTATCAGACAATTAATATATTGGCTAACCTCTACACTTAATAATTTGTCCCTGATAACTGTGCTGCATGCAATTCATGGGTATCAACAAGACACTTAAACTCACCAGGCATAACATAATGACTACTTACAAGCTAGCATTTTCTCAACTCTTAAAGTCATTTGTTTGCGATATATAAAGTTAGTTAGTTATTGTAACAGCAGTTGCAGAGTGTTATTTAGGAACTGGGTTTCACATTACTCCTATCAACACCCTAAAGAACTATTTGTCATTCACACATGGTTTTGTGCCGATAGGGTTGTGTCAGTACTCCTATAAAGGTGCCATGTCACTCTCAATTTTTTTTATTATGTTGAACTAGTAGCTTTCATTCACAGTTTTTCAGACAGGAAACTGGTAGAGTGAGAATAGGTGAGGACATGCAGCATAGGACCTGAGGTAGGGAGTCGAACCCTGGCCGGCTACGTCCAGGACCAACAGCATTCCCACATGTGGTTCCCACTCCAACATTACTCTATGAGCTTTGTGCTTTCAAAAATGTACATTGCCTTGCAAATTCATTCCCCTTCATAACACTTTGTCATGTTACAACCACAAACTTCAGGGTATCTTTATGGAATTCATTTGATAGATCAAAACAAAGTAGAGTATAATTGTCAAGTGGAAGGACAATAATGCATGGTTTCTAAAGCTTTTTACAAATAAAAATGTGAAAAGTGTGCTGTGCAGTTGTTTCCTTGGTCTACATGTTGCTAGCTGTTCATTAATGTTCTCTAACACACCTATTAGGCCTTCAGAAGACAGCTGTATTTATACTGAAATTAAACTCAGGTGAACTGTATTTACTAACCAGGTCAATAGTTCAGTTCAATTCAGTTTATTTATATAGCGCCAATTCACAACACATGTCGTCTCAAGGCACTTCACAAAAGTCAGGTACATACATTCCCAAAAAATAAAACCTTGAGCGTGAATCAGAGTTATTTATTTATTCAAATTGGTTTAAAAAAGTTTTTCTATCTAAGGAAAACCCCAGCAGATTGCATCCAGTCAGTGACTTGCAGCATTCACTCCTCCCAAATGAGCATGTAGAGACCGTGGACAGTCATTGGCGTGACTTTGCAGCAATTCCTCATACTGAGCATGCATGTTAGGGACAGTGGAGAGGAAAAACTCCCTTTTTTAACAGGAAAAAAACCTCCAGCAGAACCAGGCTCAGTGTGAGGGGGCCATCTGCCATGACCGACTGGGGGTGAGAGGACAGAGCAGAGACACAAGAGAACAAAGAAGCACTGATCGGGAGTACTTTCTATGGGAAGGAAAAGAAAAATATTAATGGATGTAGCTCCTTTAGTAAATTTCACGTAAAAAAGAAAGAACAAAAAACTCTGAGGCCGTTTTCAAGGTTAGAGTCTGAAAGAGAGCACATATAATTATTACACTAAGAGCTCAGTCATTTGCTATATCTAGGAGAAAAAAGGGGTTAAACACTGAAGACAGGGCCGTGTGGATCATCGGTAGAGGGGGAGCATTAAGTTTTTGCCAGCAGAAGCTCGCCCCGATGCCCCTCTCCAGAAAGGTGTCACAGGTAGACACAGAGTCAGGCCAGGTGTAGCTTCTAGGAAGAGAAAAGAAGAGGAACAAATTTAAAAGCTGAAATAACAGCAAATAAGAAAAGTTGGAGAGTAGTGTGGGAAATGTAGCGAAGAGGGGTGAAAAGTGGTCATTATGTCCTCCAGCAGCCTAAGCCTATAGCAGCATAACTACACAGAAAGTTTTCAGTTCAGATTATTGTTTAAACGGCGCTTTTTTTAAACAATGTCGTCTCAAGGCAACCCCCGGGTCCCACTGATGGTCATTGTTATACCAAAAAAACCACAAGGGGTTTGTTACCTCTCTCTGTCAGGCCGATTATAACATTGGAAAAAAGAGGGGGGCATACAGGTAAGAAATGGAGGGTGTTTTGCACCTCAACCATAACTGAGCCCTTTAGGCTAAACCTGAAACCCCCTTTCTCCATCCAACAAGGGGAAAGAAGACGGAGGTAAAAAAACGAAGATAGCTCAGGAAACCTAAGCCACTCTAACTATAAGCTCTATCAAAAGAAAAGTTTTAAGCCTAGCCTTAAAAAATAGAAGGGTGTCCGCCTCCGACTAAAACTGGGAGCTGGTTTTCCACAGGAGAGGAGCCTGATAACTAAAGGATCTGCCTCCCATTCTACTTCCAGGAACTCTAGGAACCACCAGTAAACCTGCAGTCTGAGGAACGAAGTGCCCTGTTAGGAAAAAATATGGAACAATCAGATCTCTGATGTATGATGGGGCAAACATTTAAAGGGTTTTTATGTGAGGAGGGGTAATTTTAAATTCTATTCTGGATTTAACAGGGAGCCAATGAAGGGAAGGTAAAATAGGAGAAATATGATCTCTTTTTTTAATTTTCATCAGAACTTTTCGCTGCAGCATTTGAAATCAGCTGAAGGCTTTTTTAACTGCATTTTTGTGGACATCCTGATAGTAAAGAATTACAATAGTCCAGCCTTGAAGTAACAAATGCATGGACTAGTTTTTCAGCGTCACTCCTGGATAGGATATTTCTAATTTTGGCAATGTTCCGGAGGTGAAAGAAGGAAATCTTAGAATTCTGTTTAATATGGGATTTAAATGACATGTCCTGGTCAAAAATGACACCAAGGTTTTCTACTTTATTACCGGAGGTCAATTTAATGCCATCCAGGTTAAGTGATTGACTAAGCAGTTTCTTTTTTAAAGATTCCGGTCTAAAGACGACAACTTCTGTCTTGTCTGAATTTAGAAGCAAAAAATTTAAAGTCATCAAAGTTTTTATGTCTTCAAGACATGCTTGTAGTCTATCAAACTGGTTGGGCTCATCAGGATTTATGGATAAGTAAAGCTGAGTATCATCAGCGTGACAGTGAAAATTTATTCTATGCTGCCTGATACTTTGACCTATTGGAAGCATATATATAGTAAAGAGAATTGGCCCAAGCACTGAACCCAGTGGTACTCCACAATTAACCCTGGAGTTTAAAGATGATTTATCATTTACATGAACAAACTGGAATCTGTCAGACAGATAAGATTTAAACCAGTCTAGCGCTGTTCCCCCGATCCCTACAGCATATTCCAGCCTTTCTAAGAGAATATTATGGTCGACTGTATCAAATGCAGCACTGAGATCTAACAGAACCAGTACAGACACAAGTCCATTATCTGAGGCAATAAGAATATCATTAGTGACTTTCAGCAGAGCTGTTTCAGTGCTATGATGAGCTCTGAAACCTGACTGAAACTCTTCAAACAGGTCATTGCTGTGTAAATGCTCACACATTTGATTATCAACTATTTTCTCAAGAATTTTAGATAACAATGGAAGATTGGATATCGGTCTGTAATTTATTAAGTCATCTCGATCAAGCGAAGGTTTCTTAAGTAAAGGTTTAATTACAGCTACCTTAAAAGCCTGTGGTACATATCCATTTACTAAAGATAGATTAATCATATCTAAAATGGGGCTGGTAATCAGAGGGAACACTTCCTTAAATAATTTGGTTGGGATTGGGTCTAACATACAAGTTGAAGGTTTAGATGAAGCTAATATTTCTGATAACTCAGGAAGCTCCACAGGATCAAAACAGTCCAAACACAGACCAGGTTCTACAGTTACTTTCAATGTTGTCTCACTTGCTGAGGATGAAGTAATCATCTTCGGGAGTATGTCAGAGATTTTATTTTTAATAGAATCCATTTTATTTAAGAGGAATCCCATAAAGTCATGACTGCTGAGAGCTAAAGGAATGGATGGTTCGACAGAGCTATGACTCTGTGTAAGTTTAGCAACTGTACTAAAGAGAAACCTAGGATTATTCTTTTCTCTTCTATTAAGGATGAGAAATAAGCTGTTCTAGCTTGGTGAAGTGTCTTTTTATACCACAGTAGGCTATTTTTCCAGATTAAGTAGGAATCCTCTAGGTGTGTAGAGCGCCATTTTCTCTCCAATAGTCTAACATTGTGCTTTAAAGTACGCAGATCTAAATTAAATCAAGAAGCCTGCCTCCTATGAATAATTACAATAGTGGCAAATAGATTTTATTTAGGAGTATTAAAGTAAAGGACTGAAAACCAATGCTTGGCACACCTTTCAGATTGTTATTCATTAAAACTTTTGAATACCATTTATCAGTTTCTTTCCACTTTATAGTTGTGCTCTACATTGTCCATAACAATAATTCCCCCAAAATACATTGTAGTTGATGGTTATAAAGTGATAAAAAAGTAAAAGTGTAAAAAAGTACTTTTGCAAGGCAAAAATACTTCTTTTTAGATATCCAGGTGTGATCAGGTTGCCCAGGATGGATCAGTGCCAGGTCGGAATAGGGTCAAAGTAAGATGGGGCTGTGAATGGCTGAAGGAGGTCCAATTAATGCTTGGACATTAGAGGTAATAACACATTTTTTGATGATGAATATTTCCATACTGTCTTATTTCAGCTGTGAACAATGTCTGGACAAGTCCTGGATGAAATAGTTCAAATAACGGTGGAGGAGTTTCACCAGGATGGCCGTACTGGTGAGGATACGGTGTAGAGACATTTCTTTTCAGATGTTATTGAACAGTGACTTAATGAACACTTTCTTCTGTCTCTTTAACCTGATAAAATCAGGTTTTCTGTTTAATAGTGGCAGCACTGAAACCCAGGTTTACGATCTTGTGTGTAAATTTAGTTACTAGGCTAACTGGGTTTCGGTTAAGTTTGTGCCTGACAGATCTATAATGTAAAATTCTTTCTAACACTATATATGGAAATACCATTTAGCATTTGCCTCTTTGGTCTGGAGAGCACTGGCTGATATGTTCAGATGGAGACTTCATAGTGTTTGAATCTTCACAGATTTGCTGGACAATAATGAAGACAGTGAAGAAAGACCACAGAAGAAAAAGAGGAAACTAAGCAACAGCCAGGACAACAACAACAATAATCAAGAACTGTCTTTCATTAAGGTAACAGTCATTGCTCATAGTTCTTACAGCATTTAGATATTATTTATAATTTTCCAGTTGGATTGATGATATTCCTGAATTACTTTGTCTTTTCTATTCCAAGAATCTTTTGGTTTCATTCACTGAATCGATTAGCCAGCGTCTGGAAGGAATCGAGTCAAAGCTACAGTCCTTAGACGCTACTTGTAAAGTCCTTGTACGCAAACTTGACAGCATAGCTCCATGTGCAAAGAGCCCTGTCCAGGTTCCTATGGTTGCAGGTTCACCACAGGGTGCCACCCAAACTTGGAACAAAGTTCGATGGTAAGCTCCAAGTGTTTTCTCATTTTTGGTCTACATTTTTATTTTTATTTTGGCTTGATACAGATCTGTTTCAATCTTCTTTTTCAGTGTTGTCCCCCAAACCAATGTGATAGTTAGCAGGGAACAACAAAAGAGTTTAAACCAAGAAGATACTCCACTTGAAAACCTGCTCAGCAAGTAAGCACCCCACTTTCATATTGATCTGATATTAGCTTATATTTATCAGTAAATGTGTTTGTCAGATTTGCTAAATTTTTTAAAGTTTAAACATGCAGAAGTTTTCTGTCATTAGCAGACAGCACCACCTTTGGAGATATTTTATTGTTGATTAGGATAAAATGCACAACAGTTGTTCTTTAATGTGTTTAGAGCAACGTGTAGACCACCACATTTAGACTGGTGTAAGTTAGAAAGCAATATACTTTTTATTGTCCCACAGAGGAGAAATTCAGGTGTATCAGCAGCAAAGTGAAAGGTAATGGAAGCATGCAGATGCACACAAAGGTAAAATATAAAAACAAAAAAATAAAAATAACAGGGTGTACAGTAAGGGAAAAATGTACAACAAAAAACTATTCAGTTATTTAAAAATAGCATATTCCGATTACGTGAAATGTGCAGTTAAGTTGGGTGATTTTGAAAACGTACAAAATGCTCATGTTTGAGTGTGCATAAAAAAACAGCAACAGACTATTTACAAGAAATGGAAAAACTGCAAAAACATGGATGTAAACACTTATGGAGCTTGTTAGGAGCAGTGATGGTTATAAAATCTAACAGGTGCTGGGAAGAAGGATCTGGGATAATGCTCCTTTCTGCACCTAGGATGCAGCAAGCTGTCTTTGAAGGAGCTCTCCAGTTCTGCAACCGTTGTGTAATATTGTTACAGTGATAAATCAAGAGAGAACTTCATGCTGCAACACTCAGAAAAGGTCCACAAAGAGCTTCAGCAAACACTGGAGGGCTAACTAGATTTCTTTTGAGCCTTCATCGCCCCCAACCCCTAATTGGCCCCTGTAGCTCATGTCTAGCAGCTCTGTAGCTGACAGAAATGTTAGTACAAGCAATAGAAAGGTTCATTCTGAGTCTTATTATGTGATGATCAATATTTTCAATATAAATACAACTGAAGATATGCACACAGTATAAGGCAGTAAAACTGATAAAACATGTGGTTTAATCTTATAATCCTTTATAACATCACTACCAAAAGAAACACTGAATGTATAAGGAAAAGGGGTTTGAATTAGAAAATATCTGTATTGTTAGATATTTATAAAATGAGATATCGGGTTGGAGTTCAGTTTAATTTTCCTGGTAAGGAAGCACACATTTTCGATAAGGTAGAGGGCGGAGCCTTTCCAGAAGCCAAACGTTTGTCTGCTTGAACCAGTTTTGATGGGTGTTTGGGAAACTCCAGTGTTCAGGTTTTAACCATCCAGCATATGAATGGAGATGAGTTTGAAGAATGAGTTGGAAATCCTCCTTTATGCAACGGCATTAGTACTGGTACCAGCATGGAAACATACTCAAACTGTTAACCTCTGAGAAAAGAAAATTGGTTAGAATGAACAGAAACGACCTTCTTACCACAGGAGTGGTAGCCTATCGTCCCTGCTGTGTTTACAAAGAGTTCATAACACTGCAGTTCATCTTTTAACTGAAGCATTAATGCATACCCCGGTCTTAAAATCTCATTATTTGCTTTTCTGAGTCATGGTAATGATTGTAAAACATTTTATTGCTCAATTTTAAAGTTTCAAATGGTCCAGCCCCATCCTATCTATGTGATAACATTGAAAAGCACTTTGGTGAACCCTTTGTTGTTTTAAAATTTGCTATGTAAATAAATTCGACATTGACACAAACTGGGAGAGGCTGAAACACCGGTGTTGCCGTCTACATTTAATGAGTCAACATGAAATGAGAGGGCGCCAACAAAGAAAAAAAGTCCCATGCTTAAAAAAGAAACCTTTAAACTTGACTGAAATTACCAACTGCTTACATGGACTATCCAGATGCCTACTGGGGTAAGAGTTTGTGATCAGACAAAGAATGCTCTGTTTGGCTTCCTTGACAATATTAATGTTTGTAAAGGTGGAGTTGAGGCTTTCAAACCCAAGAACAGTGCACTGACTTTGCCACGTTAAATCAGCAGCAACACAAACGTGGACACAGTTGGGTTTTTCTACTGGACAATGACTCGAAACGGACTTAAAAACTGTTCGATCAAAGGAGGAATGAACAGTTTTCTTCTGGAATGGCCCCAAAGTCTTTTCAAGGAAACCAAGCAGTTTAGATAAGATCTAGCAATTTAGGAAAGAAGAGCGGGCAATATTCATTCATAATAATGCCAGCAGATTGACGACGGCTACAGCCGTGGCAGCCAAGGCTACAAATATTAGTAGGTATTTAATACTTAAACCTGTATGTATAATTTTGACTCTGAATTAGATGGCATTCACATTGACTTTAAGCTTGTGCACCCAATGCTAGTTGTTTTAAAGTATTGAGTGTTGGCTGTTATGGCTGTTACCACCATAAAAAGCACTTTAACAATGTTTTTTTTTTTACAAGCCCAAAATGAACGTTATAGCCATTCCCATGCTAAGTGCGTTTAGCATGTAACAAGTGGGGTGTCTCATTGTGTTAAATTAAGTGTTTGGGTTTTGCAGCACAGTGGCCAGGAGGCGACAGAACACCATCCTGGTTAAAGTGCCGGGCGCTGAAGATAGTCAGGAGGAACAAGATAGTGGCTCAGAGGCCAGTGACTCTGTTTCTAACAGTGGTCAGTCAGGCGGTGCACAAAATGGTCAAAATGTCACACTCATCACACTCAATGCAGAAGGTAAGATCTTAGACTGCTGATGCAGAAACTGCAATCAACTCTATGTGCTCTTTGCTATTTTGCTCCTTTTAAGGCTGTAAGTAGATTTGAATGAATGGATAAATTATGTTGGAGGCACGAATAATTTGTACTTTGGCATAGAAAGTGTAAAAAGTCTTGATTAGCATCATCGGAATCACAAAGGAAACACATGGTTACCCTTCTCAGTAATCTTGTAAATAAGATGGCTGATTACAACCTCTGAATGACTTTCTCCAATGTGTCTTCAAACAAAGAATTACAACATTTAGCTGCAACTAATTACTGTGCTTAAAAAAATCTTTTTTTAATGACCTGAACTTTCAGTTTTTGTTGACTTCTGTATGTCTAATTTTGAGTGTTGGGAAAACATCTATGTTCAAGGGATGACATGATTTTTTTTTTTTAACAGATCTTCATATACATGTTTATATACATGTTTTTGTGTGTTTCGTAGCTTGGCTTTGGCTAGAAGTTTGCAGCTTTATTTTACATGTGTAAAACTAAATATAACCCTCATTGTTTTTATTTTTTCTCTTATTGTTTGTTGGGTAATTTTTCATGAAGGGAAAGTTTCAAAGTGAAACCTTTTTTTCAGATCTTTGTTATATAGATAGAATTGTGGTAGAATTGGCTGAGATGTACTATGTGTGTTATGTGGTATGAAGGTGGTATACAGTACTTGGACACAACATAACACATAACAAGATCCAGAATTAAATCACCTCTTTTATACAACCACATGGGGGTGCTGTTGTATTACATAAGCTTGGTTGACTCAGTGTCAACTAAGTTGTAATATTTGTCAACATGTGAATCAAAGCTTTTAATGGAACATATGTATTAGGCTTTTTTGCATTTATTTATGGTAGAGATTAAGTCCGATTATGCTAAGTGCGTCACCTCTACATTGGATTTACTGCAGTAGAACATTGAGGCTTGTGTTTCAAGAAGTGCCATTCCTTGTCTCTTACTTTTTTCAGATGATTATCCAGAAGGCACTTGGTTGGGAGATGAAAACAACTCAGAGATGCGTGTTCGCTGTCCAATTTCTCCATCTGACATGCTTTATATCAGCACAAACTGTCGCACGGCAGAGAAAATGGCTCTGACACTGCTGGACTACCTATTCCACCGGGAGGTCCAGGCAATGTCAAATCTGTCTGGGCAGGGGAAACATGGAAAGAAGCAGCTAGACCCTCTTATGATCTACGGCATCCGATGTAAGTCGTGAAACATTGCTGGTTTTATAATTGACAGGGCACTTTATAAATTAATTTCACCTTACCACAAGCAGAAGGTAGAGCAGGTTCTCATAAGTAGTCCATAACACCTTTATTTGCACTTTTAGACATGCCCACGGGTCTTCATAAAGCTTTTCATATAAAAGGCCACCACATTTGCATCTGAGATGCATAATCTTTTAAATTTTTGTGGTTCAACAGAAAATACGAACATCTAAAATTGAGGTCTGGATCTTCCAGAAGCCTAATGTTAGTCTGCTTTATCCATTCCAACTCAGTTTTAATGTGCATTCGTGACAATTATTGTTTGGCCACACCCAAGTGTATCCAGGTTTCAACCATCTAGATGCTGATATTAGATTAAGTTGTAAAATAAAGAGGGCAATCCCCCTTCTTTATTACTCCCGCTGCTTTGTGCAATTCAACAGTACTACTAGATGCCAAATAGCCCTACTGCATGATGAGGACACCACCATTTTTGACAATTGATACAGGATTCCTAAGTTTGAAAGTCTCACCTTGATGTTTTCAAACTTGCATCTTTTCATGGAGGCCAAATAGATCCACCTGATCTGTGTAGCATACAATGAACTTTGGAAATCTCTATGTTTTACTATTGACATGTTTTTGCATAATTTCATTTCACTATATACTGAAATGTAGTCCAAAACACATTTTGCTTATCTGAGTAGCCAGAACCTTTTGATATTCTATAGTCTCTTTTCAAAGCTATGCGTAAAAAAGGGCATTTGCAGGTGATACTGAGCTGTTTCTCTCTTCCAGTCTCTTTGATGGTTAAACAGAAAATATAACTGTCAAAAAAGTTGAAGACCACCTTCAGTTTTATGATTATGACATTATTTCTGTAAAGTACAAGTAAAGGTTGTAAATTAAAACTTTGTGGTTTAAAACCTTTTGTTCTGGTAGCAATAAATGAACTCTCTGAGACCTTCCCACATTTCATCCCTGTTCCGTTACAGAGTTGAACCGAACTCTTAAATAGACCACAGTCTGTATTCCCCTGGTGGCTTACAACAACATGCATTCATCATAGCATACACGAATTAATGTGCACCACATTTTAGTACATACCAAATTCCAAATGACATGCACATGTCTGGTGGAAAGATGTTAATGGAGTCACTCTCAATTCAGTAGGTCTTTGAGCAGAGTTGGAGCTTCAATGGTTGACAGATTTATCTGTAAGCAGCTCTTTTAGACATAGACTTTGTATTTATAGGGCTTAGGTTGCAGGCTTAATAGCAGTGCCATCAGCTGTAACCTATTCAAGAGTTTATGCCTAATACGTTAAATAGGAAATTAAGTATTGATAACATCATATAGTTACATTTTTAATGAGGCTATTGGCATAAAATTCAGACCATATGTTGGCAACAAACCAAGTAATCCACACATCCAAAACAAATCAAACAAATGAGTCAATAAATTAATTTATGTGTAATAACTGGGAATGACACTAGGATTAAGTATTAAACGCATAAAGAAACAGGTGCAAAAGGCATGGGAAAGTTTTAGAAAGCAACCCTGCTCCCTATCAGTGCAAAGTAATATCGGCTGGTTTACTCCTTACTGATGGCCTGTTAAAAGGTTTCTTACTACCAAGGTGTCGCACAAGCAGCATCTGATGATGGGAAAAGCAATGAGCTCTCTCAAGACCTTTGCAGCCTTATTGTTGAAAGCATACTGATGGCATTTGTTTTAAATGAACTTCTAAATGTCTGTATGTTCCAGCGAGAATCGTTGGAGCAATAATTCTGCAGTGGAAAGAAAATCATTTCACCACAAACGAGCCATGACCAGGTGCTCCCTAAAAGGTTTCTGACAGAGGATTCCAAAGATTAATCACAAGAGTGTCCAAGATTAACAGAGCGCTTGGAAAGAGCTTCAGAAAGACCTGGAATTAGTATAAGAATTTTTTTTTTAGCATTTTTGTGTATATAAAATCTAGTAATCAACTCAACTGCAATGGCTTCAATGAACATTCACTGTGTAAGACTCCACTTCTGAAGAAAAATCATGTTGAAGCTTACTCAAAGTTTGCAGCACAACATTTTGACAAACCAACAAAATACTTGGGGAATATGGACTGGTCAGATGAGCCTAAAACTGAGCTCTGTGTTTGTCATCCCACATATCGTGTTTGGAGGAGGAATTGCACTGCACATTATCCCAAAACTAAATGGCAGAACAGTGAAGTTTGGTTGATGGAAACATCGCGGTGTGGGGCTGTTATTCACCATATAGTAGTAGCGGCCCTCATATAATTGAAAGAAGGACGAATGCTAAAAACCTGAAGATGACATGAGGGTGGATTTTTCAGGAAGATGATGATCCCAAGAACAACCAAGGAAACCTTTACTTAGTGTCGGAGAACAAATCAAGCTGCTAGAATTGTCTAGTTAAATACTAGACCATAACTCACCCGAAAATCTGAGAATCTGACACTCGAGGAACTGTTGATGGAGTGTAGAAGAGGCCCCCAGGACAGTTTGTGTGGAAGAACAGATCAAATTAACACCTGAGTATTCGGTTAGTTTCTCCATAAAGGAAATGTCTTGAAGTTTCGTTACCAAATAAGGTTTTTCTACCAAGTTTTGAATAAATTTTAGGTGTGTTCAGTACCTTATCTGTTTTGGCTCATTTGTATGTATGGAGTTGTTGGGTTTCATGCTAAAAGCCTCATTAGAGATATACTTACTGAGAAAAACATTGACGTGTTCAGTACCTACTTTCCCAGTTGTTCATCTAGACTACGTCACCTCAGTTGGACAGTGTTCCATTTCCCCTCCTCCCCGACCTCCACACACCTACGTGCTAACCACTTGCGGTAGATAAAGATCTGTCTTTTACACCCACTTCAGGCCACTTGACCAGCTGCACAAAGGTAAACCCGGGGTCAGGCATTGCACTTTTCTTTATAGCTCTAAACGTTTCTTTTTTCCAACTGTCTTTGTGGCTCTTGTGAGTACCCATGTGCAACATTTAAATGTGCAATTGTAAAAATTGCATTTAAAAGAAATCTCTACACAATTGTGCTTTACAGAATTATTGCTTTTTTTCCCTCAGAGTTTCTTAGTTTTCCATTCGAGATATACACAAAGACGCTTTGATTCTTTCCTATATTCTCTTTGCAGCTCATATGTGTAGTTACATGCAGATTTGGTCTGACTCAGAAGTATGTAGAGGCAAGAGCAGGGATGGTTGACTCTTGAGTGAGTCATTTTGCCTTGAAGGAAAAAAAAGAGAAAATAAGAATGAAAGAGCACCTGCCTGGCTTGCCTGTGCAGGACCCATCAGGTGCAGAAAGGGCTGCTGTATGGTGTCATACCAATGCCATCAGATAACCGCGCTGTCTCATTTTCCTTACCCAGGTAGTAAAGGTTGTAAATGAGCTGTCAGTTGGCCCTCGCCCTCTTAACACTTTATATTGTGGCTCCAGACGGCCAGTGAATACACCTGTACATATCTCCATGCAGGGAGATGGAAAAGTAACAGTAGGGCCTGTGTTAACTTGCCAAAGGGTGTGGGGAAGAAAACAGGATTCAGACAGTTGTTACATTCACTTTTTACAAATAAGTGTTGTTTATAGATGAAGCAGCTCTAGTTCAGATGTTACCTGTTTTAACTTGGAAACGTAATGATGTTTAGCCTCTAGAGCTTGCTGTGCTTAAAAAATGACATTAAGTCACATTGAATTCTGTATTATGAAATCTTCCACAATATTTCGATGGCAAGTTGCACTGCAGCATTGTGCTTTTTTTTGTCATCAAGCCGCTGCCATAGTTCTAGCTGCATGTCTGGCCTCTTTCCTCACAGTATGGTTGAATTCGTTTAAACTGGCTGCTCAGACCAGGATTTTAATCACAGTTCTCAAAATTTCAGTGTAATTTTTGGCCTGCTTTATCTATTCCAAACGCAGTTGTTCAGGATAATTGACCTCAGGATAATTGACCTCTTGAAACAAGTCGCTGTTGAAAAACTGGTAAGTAGTCCTCCTTCTTCATTCCATCCACTGCAATACATCAAAATTACCAGCAGCAAAACAATCACATCATCATGCTGCCGCGGCAATACTTGACACTTGCTATTAAGTTTGAAAGCCTCACCTTGACAACTTTAAACATATCTATTGGCTCTTCAGGCCTAATAACAATCTCTTTGTCTTATCTTACCAGAATGCTTCTCTCCAGAAAGCATTTGACTTGACCATGCAGGGAGCAGCAGGGCTGCTTTTTTGTGGGCACCCTCTCATTCCACGGCGTCTAAAACCTGCTTCACTATGGAGTCCAGCTGTTACCAATTTATGACAAGTTTTAGCCTACGCCTGTCATTCTAACCACTTTTCTATCATTGATGGAGAAAGTAAATGTCAGATGGTTAAAGGGTGACACAGTTGGTTGTTCCAACAGGACAGCAGTCCCAACTCACATTTAAGCTAGTTTTTTGATTGACAAAGCTCACTAACATGCTTTTGAAAGATCCTGATCTCAACTACACCAAAAATATACTTAAAAGCTGAAATAGTATCATGAAGCAAACAAGTTTAAATCAGCTCTACCAGTTCTGGCAAAACGAGTTGTAAAATATTTCTACTAGAACAATTCTAGAAACTTGTTGATGGCTACAAAATGGTTCAACTAACGTGGAACTGGCCAAGATACCTTCCGCAAAATATTACTGGGAAATATGTATATGTATTTGAGCATGTATTCGTAATTTTGACCATGTATGGATTAGAGAAAATCCAAAATAATTTTAAATTCGTGAGCCAACTGTGTTAAAATATATTGAAGTTGTTTGTTGTTTTGTTGTTTCCATGCTGGAAAAATAACAGTTCAAATTAAAACAAATTTCAAAACCAAAATTTAAAAAGAGATTCATACCCTTTTATGCACTTTCTTAGCAACATGGCCAACATACACTTCTTTTAACATTTAATGTCCCCATGTCTTCCCAGGTCACCTGTTCCACAAATTTGGCATCTCTGAATCAGACTGGTACCGGATCAAGCAAAGCATCGATTCAAAGTGTCGCACCGCCTGGAGACGCAAGCAGCGTGGCCAGAGTCTGGCAGTCAAGAGCTTTTCCAAACGCACTCCACGCAGTACGGTGGCAGGTAAAACAGAGAGCTCAGGTGTGTGTATAACTGTATGTTTTATATCTTTCAGTTTTTATACAAAGTGGGATAAAAGGACGGAGAGCTCTTTATGTTTGAGGTTGGGAAAGTGTGACATTTTGAGAAGGTTTAAAATGTGTCTCTGCAGCTGTTTAGAATCTATAGACAAAGCATTCTGTACTTCCCCCTTCCTGTGAGCTATCACCTCTCACCTCTGACCAGAGAAAAGCAGGACTGTAGAGGAAAGCCTGATATCCTGTGAGCACACACTACTGTATGGGCGGATTGTCAGGCCCTGCCTTTTCAAGCCATGCACACCCTAGGGTGTACAACATGCTAGTTCAGATGGTGCATCCATCAACATGCAACACACACACACACACGCACACACACAGGGAACTTCTCACATTACATCTTAATGAACTGAAAAAGAGGCTTTTCATTTATGTGAAACAACCTCTTTACCTTTCTACGCCATCTGGGCTCCCATCCCTCATCATTTAAATAAAATAGTGAGAAATATTTTTCTAATTCACCAGACATCTGTAATA
Source organism: Crenichthys baileyi (assembly GCA_036173005.1). Lineage (NCBI taxonomy): Eukaryota > Metazoa > Chordata > Actinopteri > Cyprinodontiformes > Goodeidae > Crenichthys > Crenichthys baileyi. The sequence goes on along the minus strand of JAHHUM010001769.1, from coordinate 246,241 downwards.
ATGAAAGATAAGAGGGAGTGAGAACATCATAGTGTCTGTATTATATGGTGACGTTTATGGAAAATAAAACAAATGACTATATTACAGAAAGTTGGTCTGGCATAACTTAAGGCAATGGTAATAATTTTTTTCTCTAAATAGGCTTATATTACCTTTAACATTGTTTTTCATCTTTTCTCCACTATGGGATAGCTAGGAAGCTTTGTTTGCCCCATTTTGAGGTTTTTTGGACAAAGTAGTAGTTTTGAATCTAGCAGATAATGAAGAAATTACAAGAATATTCACATTTAGGTATCAGAGCATATGTCACTGGCCTTTATCTGATTTTTACTAAACTAAAAAGTGTGTTGGAGTTTATGCTGGTGGTCTATGGTTATAGACCAACAGTTAAAATTCTTAATTTTGATTCATTGAAAGAGTAGGAAGAACTTGCTGATCAAGTGAAAATGGCCAACTGATCAGGGCATCTCTACATGAAACCAGAGTTGGTTAAGCCTGGACCATGAATGTTGTTGTTAGACCAAGAATGTGTTTGAATCTTGAATTGAAACCATTGAATTTTTATGATTAATAAAATATAAAAAAAGGCACCAGCAAGCAGATAACCCATAAATTTAGAAATTGCATAATACCTTGCAGTTGCAGATCTCCTTCATATTTCTTATAATTGTCCTGGGTTACTGAACTTTCTTGCCCACAGCTCTCTGGAGTTCAACATTGATTCATCGTTTTGTCCTGTTATGCAGAGGAAGGTATCTCGGATGAAGCTGCTCATATAGAGGCCGCCACCCAGCAGACCCTGCATTACACGCTGGCCAATCAGCAGGTCCAGTTTCATCGCATTGGTGAAGATGGACAGGTGCAGGTGGTGCGTATCAGACATTTAATCACTCATTCTCTCCAAATCCATAAGGAAGCATTTTCTTGATTTCAAGACAAAAGTCCCCTTTTTTCTCTAAATATTAGCTTCTAAGCTTTGGCTTCCATCCTGTTTTTTTTCTTTGCTTCCTAATTTCATCCCCCACATCCTGGGTTTCAGTTTCATTTAAGGGTCCCACAGAGCATGACTCATAGTGCACTGGGACAGTTCATACCACGCACTGACAAGTTTGACCAACCTATAAATTTATAAAAGACTAACGGCTGCTGAGTGATGAAATGCCCATTAACAGATGCTGTGGTCAAAGGTCACATTCAGGCCCACTACAGCATAAGGGTGGGCTGTTTAAGAAGAAATCAGCAGGAAGTGTCCTGAAATCATCTAAAGCATTAGATGTAAAACAGTTCTTGAACTACAACAATAGTAGTGAGATGTAACACCACTGTCGTAATAGGAAATCTTGTTGTGAGCACTGCACATAGCATTACCCTGAAATGTTTTCTTCCTTAAGGTGTCTGAAAAGATTAATCAGAAGACATGTAAGATGTCAAACGACCGAGCAAGATCATGCTTCAGAAACTAAAAAGAAAGACAGCTGTTTCTTTCAAAATGCAATAATATGACAGTCTGGTAAAACGGTCACAAGTTGAAATGAAGGAGACGTTGCTATGCTGCATTCAATATCATAATGGTGTAATGGAATATAATTAATGCTTGAGAATGACGTCAGAAACTGATGGCCGGACATTCTCCCTTAGTATTTTCTGCTACAGAGTAGAATTCGTGATTTCATTACTTATGTCAAGTTGTGGTGATAAAGCAACCAATCAGCCCAGACCATCATACTGCCACCACCATGTTTGTCTGTAACGATCATCTGGTCCTGAAATGCTATGTTAGTTTTACAACATGTAGCAGGACAGAAACCTAAAAAGTTCCACTTTTGTCCTGTCAACCCAGAGAATATTTTCCCCAAAGTCGTGGAGATCATCAAAATGTTTGTTTGGCAAATGTGAGACAGATCTTTTTGTTCTTCTCCACCAGCAGTGGTTTTTGGCCTTTGATACTCTCCCATGACCATTTTTCCCCGTTTCTTTGTTAAATTTATGCACTGACCTAAACTGAGACATGTGAGGCCTGGAGAGCTTTAGATGTTATTCTGGGTTCTTTTGTGACCTCCTGGACGACTAATTGATGGGCTCTTGGAGTAATTTTGTTTGGCCGGCCACTCCTGGGAAGGTTCAGCACTGTTGCAAGTTTTTTTCCATTTGTGGATAATGGCTCTCACTGCGGTTCACTGGAGTCCTAAAGCCTAATGCTCTTGTGACTTTGTTCTCATCTGTTTTTGAATTTCATTATAGTAGGGCATAATCTGTTCCTTTTTTAAATCTTTTATCTTACCTGTAAGGCAAATTCTTTTTAATTATTTCCCAAGACTGATCATTTTAAAAGGCCCTTAACAGGACCTTGATCTGATACCTGGGATCAGATTTGTACATGCCTGGAGGATTTTTTAATCTCCGAATTGTTGTTTGCAAGCCACATAACTTCATGTTCATTTATTAGAGCATTGCTGCTTAATGAACACATCTGAGTAGGAAGAAAATCCAGCATCCTCATTGAGGATCTGAGCCTGCATCCAGAAGCTAATGAGTTGGTTAAAAAAAATAATTGGGTAATGGCAGTTTATAGCCAGTGCTATAAACTGCCAGTGGTCTATTTAACCACACTTTGTAACATAATGGCGTACCTTGATCCTTTCTTCATGTGTGTCAGATTCCACAGGGACAGCTGCACATCGCCCAGGTACCACAAGGCGAGGAGGTGCAGATCACACAGGACAGCGAGGCAAGTTTTTATGAATGCATGTTTCACAGAAGTTGAAAAACATTTTATCAATTTTCCAAACTCGTTCCTTCCATCTTAATATTTCTAACCACCTCATCACTCAGTTTTTTTCCAAGCACGGCATATCTGTTACACCTCAATCATGCCTGGGAGGCTGGCGGGAAACACAGTTAGTTTGTTCATAGTTTGTATTTTAACCAACTTACAGCATCAAACTGATTTGTCTTTATTTCAGAGAATTCTTTTTAATTCTGTGGAAAGGAAATAGTTAACCTTCACCAACTTGAGACAAATTATTCCCCAAAGGTATAGAGATGACATTATGCATTTATAACTTTAGACTTAATTTAATTTAACTCTACATTTTTATGCTTAAGAGACATAAGCGCATTTTATGATATAGGTGCACTTAAATCTACCTTGCTAGAGAAATCTGTAATATAATAATAATAATTAAAAAATTACAAAAATAAAAAAAGATCTATAAGCTTTAATATTTTGATAATTAACTTATTTAACTTTAAAGCCTTTTGAACATTATTCATGCTGTTCCATGTAAATAGAATTTAAAAACACAGTGCAGCCGAGGATTAGTGTCTTGCACAAATATTTAATTTTCTTATCCCTGTTCACATGCTGTCACATTACAAACCACAACCCTTATTGTATTTTATCCAGATTTTATTGTGAAAAAGCAACTAAAAACTCGGCCAGTACTTTTTAGAGCCACCTTTTACCTCAACTGCAGCTGTAAGTCTTTTGTGGTGTGTCTCTGCTAGCTTTGCACATCTCAAGACCAAAGTTTTCGTCTATTTTTGTGATGCAAAATAACTGAAACTCAAATGTTTTGGTAGGTTTGACGTTGTGCCACCCTCCTTCCTTTTTTTAATGATGGATTGATCAGTGCTTTGAACATTTTTTTATAAACTAACCCTGCTTTGCACCTCTCCATAGCTTTATGCCGGACCTGTCTGCTGTGTTCCTTGTTCGTCATGATGCTCTAATGTTCTTTAACAAACCTCTGATTCCTTCAGAAAATAGCAGGATTTACACAGAGATTAATTTACACACAGGTGGACTCTGTTTACCAATTAGGTGATGCCTGAAGGTGATTGGTTGCACTGCATTTTCCTTTGGGGAATCAGAGTAAAGGGGGCTGAATACATATGTATGTATCCTTCTCTTTCCACATTTGAATTATGCACCACCTAATGTGGGTCTGTCACATACAAATAAATTAAAATCATTAAAGCTTGAGACTGTAACCTAATAAAAGGTGCAAAAGTTGAAGGGGTTTGAATACTTTAGCAAGCACTGCATACTTAAAAGTTGTTAGCTTGAAGACCACATTTTTGTTTTTACAGTATTTAGCAGCTTCTGCAGAGTTTTGCTCAAGGGACTCATTGTCCCCCCTCCTCATCAGACGGCACAGCATGCACACACAGCCTGCCAGTTAAAATCATATTTTACCCCCAAACCACACAAGCTGCCGGAGAAAAATTCCTGCATCAGCATCGCTCTTAATGATTTTTACAAGACTGGGAGAGAAAAATTCATTTCATGGCGCCACTCTATATACACACTCATACATGTAATCAAATACTCAACATGATACATGTCGTACATGGGTGACAGCTTGACATTTGTGCAAAAGCAATTGACACTTCAACCAAGTGTTTTTCTCATTTCCTGCTCAGTAATAGTGCTGAAGGACCTTCTGTGAGAAATGCAAAAAGTGAGTGAGGGAGACACAATAAATTGGAGGCAGAAAACCTCTAAAGCTTTTCCTGCTCTTTGTGGCTGAGCCCAGATTTTTTTCCCTCCTCCCTCCTTCCTATTTCAAGATATTATTTGTTTTTTCGGACTTCAAAGCTTAGCAACAAAATCCCACTTCTGCCAGCTGCCACTCACAGAATATGTTTTCATTAGGAACGGGCCCCTTTCATCAAAGACATTGGTTTGAGCGTGCTTGAAACGGAAATGAACTGCCTTGGAGACTGTACTGCTCTCTGGTCATATGGAAGCTCAGACAGAGATGCATGTGTACATAAATACAATTAGCAAAGGAAAAAAAAAAACAGCTGAGACTTGGAGATTTTCCTTTCATATGTTTTTGTTAACATGACTGTGGGCGTCAGAGGTTTTACAATGGTTACAGTGTCATAAGCAGATTATTTTTGTTCATAGAAGCCTTGATGTAACCAGAAATAATGCGGTCGCTGACACCAATACAAGGGCATGTCATTTGTTTCTCATTATGAGGCGTGTAAACACCGCCAACTCATCGGTGTGCAGAAACAGACTTGTCTAATCGTGTAGGAGTTGGCAGAAACAAACTTGTTTGATGCTTTTCAGCTATCAACATTGGCTTTTCTACATTTAGTTCATAAGAAATCACAGACTTGGCACTGGTTAATGGTTGGAATCACTGTTTGACACTTCCTTTGTTTATTTTAGGGAAACCTCCAGATTCATCAGGTGCACGTCGGTCAGGACGGACAGGTAAGAGTAAACACAAGTCATGAAAGATTTATTGTGTTGTCATTACTTCTTAGTTAGGCTTTTGTTCTAAAGAAATCATTACATCCACCATTCACTTGGCCAATAAGTGTTAGAGCTGCAGTATTGAAAACTTCAAATAGATCAAGATGAACATGCTAGAGTAGTTGCCTCACTCTGGTACATTAACTTGTACACTGAGGAATGTAGAAAAGTGAAGTTTTTCATTTAATTCAGTTCAAAGACAGGTATTTTTTGGCTTATCCAGTCCCAATAACCGGGTGATACCAGAACAACCTTGCCTATCCCAGTTGAGACTTCAACTGCAACTCAAGGCTTGGTCAGATGAGACTTGGACTAAAGTTAGTTAACAAACACTGCTACTGGATTTAATGTCAAACAAGGGTTAATTAAGTTTATTATGGATGAAAATCCTGCGTTCTCCAGAAAACTGAAAATGTCATCGGATCATCGGATCAGCAGGATATTGATCCAACATGCGGCCAAATCAATGCAGAAATGGGTCACCAATATAAAATCCCACACCTAGAAAAAGATTCCTCTCCGTGAATATAAGTTGAAGTGCTGTCCTATTGGTAAAAGGGGGTTGGTTATACAAAAACATTGGCAGCAACAATTGTGCCACTGGTGATTTTGTTAAAAACAATTCTTCCTCAATGTGATTTTTCTTTCCGTCAACTGAGTAAAAGTGCTCAAAATAAAATATAAAAAAAAATTCTGTGTAAGTTTTGCTTCATCAGTAAAAGATTAATGGATTTGAAAGCTTTTTACACAACTTAAGCAGGGGTGCCAATAAATGTGACCAACTTGTGTTTTTTTCCCCCCACGACTCATTACTGTTCAGTCCGACCCGTTAGATCCATACCACCTACAGTGTTTGCAGTATGTTTGTGTCTCCCTCAGTCCTCTGTTTAGTTTCCTTCATTCATTTTTGTACATGGGAGCACAGTTCCTCTGTTCTTTCTTCTACGATCCAAGTTTGTGTCGTACGGAGCTCACCCCCACAACCGGTCACATATGGATGCGTGAAGACGGCTATAATTTCTCATTCAAGATTTGATCCTGTTTGTCTAGAGTGGGGGCTTTAGGGGAGGAAGTCTTTTCTCATGCTGGTCGTCTGCTGGCTTTGCTGCTTTGGGCTATTTTGCCACAGGTGTTTAATGTAACAGCTGAATAGCATCTTTTTCTTTTTAAATGATGCTTCATACATTCTCTGTGGGACTCATTGTTAAAAAACATACTTCTGGAAGTGTATAGCTTCTGCATGAGCCCTCTTTTTATAAAGGTATCATGGTCACTTATTTTTTGAGTTTTCTTTGAACAGTTACAGTTTCAGGGCACATCATACATACATACATACAGTACATAGTTATGCATTCTTACATCAATGTCCTTATTGACCAGTATTGATGGTGGTGATTTCTTCTTGTGATCTTTAATCTGTCAATTTTTCCTCAAACTGTGTCTAAGTCTTATTTTATGTGTAATTTTCTCCATAACACATAGTTCTTCCACTGTGCACATCCACCGCTGCAGGGTTGGTGGTTCCACTTTGTACCACAATCTCATAATTGTTTTTTTACTTGCTGATAGCAGCACTTTTATGAGATACTCATCCTTTCACGGTATGCTTTGTCCTTGATATCCCTAGATAAAGTATTTTAAATGTTTTTGGTATCCCATATTCTGTTTTTTTTTAAACTTAGTCATATTTTGTCCCAGTAATCTTTTATCAATTGACATGACCAAAATACATGTATATGGCCTACATCCATCTGTCCACATGCGCTCCAGCATGGTTGATGGACAGATTTAATGTCTTTCCTAATTTTGGGAGTTATAAAAAATCAGTCATATTTTTCCTATTAAATACTCTCCAGTTCCTGGATGTGCACTGTGTTTTACAGATATTAAGCCACTCTTCCTCAGTTATTTGTTCATTGATTTCTTTTTCCCATTTTTCTTTGATATAGAGGGTAGAAGACTTTCTACTTGACATTAAACTTTTGTATACGACAGAGATTGCTCTGCACTTTTTCCCTTCATAATCTTTCTGAAATACTCCAACAACTTTATGTTCAGTGATAGTTTTAACCTCCTTCTAATAATAATCCCTAATTGGTAACATATTCTCTCCAACTGGATTAAGTTAATGATCACTTCCCTATAATATGTAAAAACTTTCTGCATGAGAGGAGCTACACACCACCCACAAACTGGAGTCGTACACTTTTACCCAAATAGTTCCTATTTTTATTGGCCTTTTAAGATCTCTATCATTATGTTTCCTTATAGATTCAAGATGCTTTAGGCTTTGCACAGATTTGTGATGTGTGAATGCATCTGCTTTATATGAGGGACTTTGTTGTTGTTTGTATCCTTTACTGGCTGTTAAGCTCCGTGTGTGTTTTCAATTGATTGAGGTAGTCACCGCATATCCTGCAGCTTCCCTTCTCTCACACGATCAATCACACATGCAGGCTGATGTCCTCGAATGACCCACTCGCTGAGCCTGATGGCAGCATTCCTTTGGGTCTCTTTCTTTCTCCCTTTAGGATCTCGACCAAGTTTTGAAATCGAATTTGGTTTAGATTTAGCGTCCAAATACAAATACTCATACGAGTTCTTGAACTACCCATTAAAAATATTTCCCACATATCTATCAGGTTTAGCTGCTCTGTGTGGCTTGTGCAATGACGGCATGACTACATGCATTTACAAGTTTATGCATTTTATATGTAAACTGGCTAAAGTGTGCAGGGTTTAAGGGTATGAGAACCAAAACACTGCACAAACACCAGATTCCCAAGGCAGCGTCTGGGACCTTTCTCAATAAAATGCTCCCTTTTTTATTTTTCATGCTTTGTGTTTGTTTTGGCCACACACTCATATGACTCTGGAAGCCCAATCCAGTGTCCCATTCTTTCAACAGTGGAGCACAACAATGGCAGCCTCTCTGCTCTCATATTCTCATGGACCAGAGGGCAGGCAAATCTAAGGGCAGCCCTTAAATCTGATTAAACCCAGAAAGATCACCATGACATCCACAGGAAACACGGGCTAAGCAAGCATGATAGTAGCTTTAGAGTTTATTTAAGTAGATGAGACACTGACCAGATCTTTTGTGAGCTGCATAACAATAAAATATTTTGTTCCCATTAGGAAAGCTGTGGTGTGTTTTGGAACTGAGCTCATTAAAACCTTCTACGAAGCAAAATAATCAGACGTGATACTGATCTGTCCCTCCTTGGATGTCTTAATTTGTGTGTTTACATTTAGGCATGAAGTCATCGTTTTTGCAATATGGCAGAATAGTGCTGAGGCTGCGTTGGCGGAGCTTCGCCTCCGCAGTTCATTACACCCAAGCCTTGTTCTCTTCCTTCCTCTGGAGCTGTTTCCTCCTCATTATTAAGCTGTTCCTGTGGCGTAGCTGCGGTTACACCTGTTTTTTAAAGCCCACCTGCCATTTCTAATAACTCCACGTTACATTAACTAACAAATGGTTTTACTCACAGGTCAGATCTCGACTGCTTTAGGATCTGTTGCCTAAAAGAAATATTTGTTGTCACATTCAGAGGCATTGGGTTTTAGCAGCTTCCCACAGATGGTTTTGAACAGTAGGCTCCTTCAGGGGTCCTGCAAGTTGCACACATAATCCTTAGTTGTCTGCATCTTGTTTTTTGTAGCTCTCTACAGTGTTTATCCCTCTGACATTAAGTTTTAAAATACACATTGGCAAGCATGCATCTGTCAGATCTGTATAATTTATGCAGATGTTATGTGACTTGTATTTGGGATGTTTCTCATTATGTCAAATGTCAGATTGTTTTGTTTTAATGGTAATGATGGCTCCAAACCTGCCTTTAGAAGCTTCAGTATGGTGAGGGCAATTTAATAATTACCTCTGTCAGTTTAATCCCTTTCTCCCCACTGGCGATAGTGCAGGTAATTGCTTGTGTATGTACTTATGACGGTGCCAAATCAGTCGAATTGTCTTTGTTTTGGTTTGTTTTTCCAATAGTACATGTGAGTTTGCCTCAAAGCTGTTGCCATGTCGCTATACTGTTTTGTCTCTGTTTTTAAGATTTAAAATGTTTTTATTTTATTTCAGATTTCGCTTATCCATACATGTTCAAACTGTTTGGGTAATTGTCCTTTAGCAAGTTTTTGTATCCATCAAGAGGCTTCTGACATAATTTTGGCAGGGTATTTCACCACTTTATCAGAAATTGCAGAATTTACTCAAATATTTAAAATGTTCTCCTGGCACTGACTGGGAATTTCAGCCTAGGTTCAGGCCAGAATCATTCCAGAAGCTTAATGTTGGCCTGCTTTATTTCTTACAAAATCCAGCTTTTATAAGTGTTTGGAATCATTGTCATGTGGGAACACCCATTTCCATCAAGGTTTAAATAATCTAGCCTTTCTTTTTATGTGAAGTTAAAGTATTTGCAAGTAGTCCTTTATTGTTCCATGTACTTTTTTAAGCGCCAGTACCACTGTCAGCTAAAGAGACCCTCAGCATGACACTGTTTCACCATGCTTTACAATTTGAAACTGTCCAAACATACTTTGTCACTATGGCCAAAAAAGTTAATGCTTGTGTCATCTTACTGGGTTGTTCCTGAACAGCCTGACCAACTTCCTTTTAAACGAGGCTGAAAGTTTAGGTCAAATTGTTGAACCTTGGACTCAGTTCAACAGGAGAAAGATCCTAAACACACACCAGAACTGGCTTTTGAATGAATAAAGCAGGCAATCAATAGGATTCTCAAAAGGCTCGACCTCACTCCTATAGAAAATAGGTTCACATCGCGTAGAATGTTTAGTGCGTGCAAAAAAACCACCCAATTTAAATAAGCTCAACAATTTCTCATAATAAGAACATACAGCTAGACCTATGCTAGAAGCTTAATAACGCCTGCAATGCATGGATGTAGTCGAGGTGCAGCTCTAAGGAACAGTTAGCTCAATATTTTTAAGAGTTGTATGTATATATTTGAGTTCGTTAAAAAAAAATTAATTAAAGTTGTGTGTTGCATCGTTACCCTAACCCCTCATCCTGGACAATGAAGGGTTTATGACCTGTGTGCCCGGTGAAGGCTGCATTTTTTGGACCAATTTCTTGTTTGCATAGTTAGATACTCATAAACACGATATAGCCTTCATTACCCTGCTTTTTTATTTACCTGACAGTGTTGACGTAAATCTTGCTACAAATTAAAAAAATTAAAATAAACACACTGTATTTACCTTCCAGAACGTTTTACAAAATAATACCCTGAAGAATATTTTCCCTTATGAGAGAATAAAAGGCCCAACTTTGTGCAACATTTGTTTGTTGTAAATGAGAAAGACTGTGCTAAAATCCTTGTAGGGCTGCAGACTGAACTTAGCTGTATTAGGTAAGCAGAGCAATATGTGGAACTCATTGCACTATTCGCTTTGTGTTCTTGGCCCACCTCCTATTTGCAAATTACATTTTTGTGGTTTAGCTGGTGATGTTTTGCACAGATGAAAACAGACAGTCAATATCTGAGCATAGTGCAACTCTGACAACTGAAGGCCATAACAAAACTGGTTAAAAGGCATTCAAATTTGCCAACCAATACCAATGCAACCATAAAATAACTTGTCTTTTACTGTGCTCCCCCTTTCATAACCTCTTATCTGAAGCTCTTCTCTGTACTGTGATCTTACCCTGCTGATGCAGACCAAATGGGGGGATTGGGAGATAAAAGGAGTGACTGATGAGGAGGTGGGACTGAAATGAGAAAAGGGAAAAAACATTCGGGAAGAGGAAAGCAAGACGAGACGTCTGGATTGCATATTTTGTCGTAATAATGGTTAGAAATTGACAACAGCCGATCGAGGAAACGCGCTGCATTACTGAATAGTATTACAAGATGTTAATACATAGAGATGGATTGTGCCCTCTGCTGGTTCACTTACTCAACTAAACTGACCTGTTCACTTAGTTTGTTTTTTTTTTACTCATCAATGTTTATTACACTCAGTATGTAGAATCGGATTCCAGTTTTTATGTCAGAATTATTACATTATTAAAAGTAAAAAGTTATGAAAATGGAAAAAAAATTATGTGGACTTGGCAGAATTACGGCTCTATAGTTGTTTATTTGGGCTCGCTTGACATCTTTTACTGTTGGAGTCTGTTTAATTGGTCTGTCCAGCAAAATTAGCTTATTTCTTTTGGCTGCCACTTCAGTATTACCTTGGCAGCTTTAGGCAGCTGTTTAAGTGAAAGGTGAACTGGTTCACCATGAAGATGCCTATGATTTTAGGGATATCTAATATTATAAAGGTGGCTTTATCTTTTGACTTGCTGTTTAGAAGCAACATTGCTACCACAACAATACTTTGTGGTAGACACGATGAAAGCAAGGTTAGAAGCTTTTCAGACGTTTTTTTTTTCTGTTTTAAACAAGAGGACTATTTTTCTTGTGTTTTTGACATTCTTTTTTTCTTGACATCTGGCAAACTCCAAATTGACTCTCATGCCTTAAACCCAAAGAATTACTTGTGTATAATCACATTGTCATATTCAATTCAATTCAATTCAGTTTATTTATATAGCGCCAATTCACAACACATGTTGTATCAAGGCACTTCACAAAAGTCAGGTACATGCATTACAATTAATCCGAATCATTGAACAGTGCAGTCAGATTCTGTTATTTATTCAAACTGGATAAAAAGTTTGTCTATCTAAGGAAACCCAGCAGATTGCATTCAGTCAGTGACTTGCAGCATTCACTCCTCCTGGATGAGCATGTAGAGACAGTGGACAGTCACTGGCGTTGACTTTGCAGCAATCCCTCATACTGAGCATGGCATGTAGCGACAGTGGAGGGAAAAACTCCTTTTAACATGGAAGAAACCTCCAGCAGAACCAGGCTCAGTGTGAGCGGCCCATCTGCCACGACCGACTGGGGTTTGAGAGAACAGTAGCGAGAAAACAAAGAGAACAAAGAAGCACTGATTCAGGAGTACTTTCTATGGGAAGGAAAAGGTAAATGTTAATGGATGTAGCTCCTTTAGTCGTTTCACCTAGAAAGAAAGAACATATAAACTCTGAGCCAGTTTTCAAGGTTAGAGTCTGAAAGAGAGCACATATAATTAGTTATAGTAAAGCACAGTCAATCGGCATGTCTAGGAAAGAGAAAGGGTTAAACACTGAAAGACAGGGCCGTGTGGATCATCGGTAGAGGGTGAGCATTAAGTTGTTGCCAGCAGAAGAATATGAGGTGGTGTCTGTGCTTTGAAGGATTTCTGGAGTTGTCAGAATCTTCATGCCCTCTTGACCAAAGGCCAGGCTTCCAAGGTTAATCGATTTCCAGGTTGACCAACTTCAGAAGAGGTTATAATGGTTTCAATTTTTTTTTGAAGATGCTGTTCCACATTCCTCATCCAATTTTGTCCCCTGTTTATATTCTTTCCCTGTTTTGCACTTTGCTACAATAGTTCATTTTATTTTAAGTATGTTCTTCAACCTCTAAAGCACTTGAATTTGTCTCTGTTGGGCTTGAGTGATCTTGTGAGCAGAACTCAACATATAAAGCAAATCATTCAAAAATTAAAGTAAAAAAAAAAATCACCAAGAATCTAAAAATGAATATGTGACAAAAACAAATCCTTAAAAAAGCTGTTCAGGAGAAGGACAGCGTTGCCGAATCTATGAACACACTTTTTTTCCTCACTACTGGGTCGTTTATTATTCACTGCAAGCCCTAAATTTTGTACATTAAATATGTACTTTAAAGACCTTCAGAATCTAATTTATGTGAGAGCCAAAAATAACAAAACATATTAAATCAAACTTTCGGAAAGGCATAAAATCCCCTGTTAAGTAAGCCAGCAGTGTTAGAGATATCATTAGCCTTTGCCATGGCCATCTGGGAAAATTTGGCACATCTCAAGAGGGTCCGAAAAAGCTTTTCTGATTTCACTGATCTTGTCATCAACCCGCATCGTTTACAAATGACTGACTTGACAACCACCCGCTCTGGGTTTTAGGCATGTTTCTCTAAAGTCTAAACACTGTCCCAACAGTTCATTTCCTCACCAAACCGCTTCAATTTTCTCTGGTCAGCACATGTTTCTGTGCATCTGTTGGACCATCCCAATTGATATTCTTCATGGTCAGTATGGGAACTGGGTCACAGAAGAGAGTCTAACTCGGCACTGGTCCATCCAGCCTTGCTGCCAGAACTTCTAAGCACAGCAGCGCCCAGAAGAATAGAAAACGTGTTGCGTTAAGAGATTAGGAGGAATACAAAGGAACAAATCATCATCATGAAAGTATAAATGGGTAATAAAGAAATGATAAAATGCATGTGAAGAGATAGAACTTTTAATTGTGTTTGAGCACATCTCTTCCCAAGTAATTTTGTAACACAAGGGGGGATGCTCTCGTTTGCATTTGTGTGACAACAGCCAGAATACAACAGGTCCGTGGAGACAGGTCTGTCATGAAAAATACAGTTTGTTCTGATTTGTTCTTTCCAAACAAAAAGCAGATGAGAAATGTGTAGTCTTAACCTTGCAGAATTATGGTTTGGTGTGCTAGAGTCATAATGCTGGCCTGTGGCCTAGGTTGCTCGCTTGTCCCCTTTTTTTTGCTTAGAATGTTGTTTCTAGTGTGGAAGTGGTTGTTATGATGCCTGTGATTCACAGTGGTCTGGGAGAATAAAACTGAGACGAAATGATGCAAACAAGATGTTTTATGAACAATCTGTCCTATTAGTGGGATGTACATAAACAGTCAAAGATTTAGGGATCAAGTGGTGGATTTTGTTTCAAAGGAGTAGTGGTCTGCTTTGTGTTGGTGGCATTATGCCCCAGAGATAGAGGGCAAAAGATTGGAGAAATCCTTTTCGCGCTAAACGTGAGCTTTGGTGAATATGTTTGAGTCAGCATTTCAGAGTAGTGCAGAGGAGGGTACCCCCACCTGTGTTTTTTGTTGTCTTTAGGGGCAAAGTGAGATTTAGTGTGGCTACTGTGAGTCAGCAGCCACACAACTCTAGTTTAACCAAAGTTTACAAGTTTGAATAAAATAATGCAGCATTTTTAGTTTCAGTGCAGTGACTGCCCATATACTCTAACTTGTTCTTTCACACTTTATTTTATTAGGCACACCTTGCTAGTAGTGGTTTGGATCCCGTTTTGCTAACAGAACTGCCTGACTTCTTTGTGGTATAGATTTAGCAGTGGAAAAGATTCCTCAGAGATTATGTTCCATATTCACATGATAGCATCACACAGTTGCTGCCGATTTGTTACCTGCATATCCACTCCCACCTATCCTAAAGTAGCCTCTGAGTTTATATCTCCTGGCTTGCATCAAGTCACTGACATGCAAACATCTTTATCATGGAATTTTACAAATACTCGAATGGACGTGGGAATGGGAGAAAAGGGGCATCCAAAAGCAGCATTGGAACTGAAATGTGTTTTAAACATTTATCTTTACAAAAAAAATTAACAAGTAAATAACTCACAGTACTTTTGTACAGCTATTGCTGTTTAAAAATGATGCTGAGAGGACAAGATTAATAGCAATGGGGAGTTAACCCAAACATGCTTTTGATAATGTTTGAAAGTGTTTTGGCAGCTGTCAAAGTGAATGTACCTGAGGGATGTCATGTACTGATAAGTTAAAGACTTTAGAAAGCTACCTACTGATAATGATGAAAGAGCTAAAATCAGAACCAGAACAGTTGGGTTCTTGGTGGTGTGAGTCAAAGGGGCTGAGTATGTTCGTTTCATCTTCCAGAGCAACCTGTTAGTTTTAAATGTTGGTCCGTCAAAGGTCATTACAAAATCTTCTGTCCTCAGATCACTTTTCAAAATCTTTATTTGTATTTATGGTCTTTAAAGTAATAAAGAACTTAAAACACAAGAAAATGGATTCATGTTTAATGGTGTCAGTATAAAGATATTTGATTTAAGAAATGTCTTGGCTCCATCAGGGTTCATTTGCAACTTCTGAATCAACATGAGATAAAGTGACTTGTTATGAGGGGTGTTTTTTTTGTTGGTAAAATTTTACAACCTGTGTATATCATCTCTTCTGGCTTCACAGGATAATTGGAAACATGATAACATGATAAAGTCAACATCCTAAATCACAAAATTTACTGGCATTGTAAAAATGCCTTCGCCAATCAGGCACAAAAGGTTTTTATTTGTGCTAGAGAACAGAAAGTCTTCATGGCTCTTGGTTCCTTTTTTATCAGCCTGATTCAACACTGCAGCCTGTTATTGTTGCCATTAGTCCCCTTTGGTATTTCTGTTCTGGAACAGGAATTGGTTCAATCTTGTTTTGTCATAAAAATCTCCCAGAGCCGGGCCTTATTGCTACTCCCAGTTTGTTGGTGGGAGTTGCAAAGCAAAGGATGCATGGGAGAGTTTGATTGGTTGCAGATGTTGAGCTGTGGTCCAGAAACAGTCATGTTTGGGGTAGAAAAGGGAAGTTTTTTTGGTCATGAGTTCATTTAAAACAACATGTATTTTACAGAATCACATTTTAATGGGACTTTTATGTGCTGGCCCACTGAACAGTATCTAAAAAATAAGTGTAAAAGAATTGCCTTAATGCCTCCTCTTTTCCCCACTGAAAAAAACAAAGCAAAACTTTACTGCCTGGTGTCCGGATTTGGGACACTGTCTGGCCAAGCCCGAACAAGAGGCCAACCCCACAGTGGGCCCACCACCTGCAGGGGAAACTATGATGCAAATGGGAGGTTAATAGATACCAGCTAGAATGGTCGAGCTCACCTCTACGCACAGCCCGAGCTCTGGAACCCTGCTCCTTGAGAGAGGTTGGACTTTCTTCTACTCTGGAGTGGCCAATGGGGAGAGGCGGCGCGCGGCGGTGGGTTTGCTTGTCGCCTCTCAGCTCAGACGTCTTGTGTTGGGGTTTACCCCAGTGAATGAAAGGGTCGCATCCCTGCGCCTTCAGGTCGGGGAGAGGTCTCTGACTGTTGTTTTAGCCTTCTTGGCATCCCTGGCAAGGGTGGTGGACAGCAGCCCTCTTGTGGACTCTGTCATTCTGCTGGGGGACTTCAATGCCCACGTGGGAAACGACAGTGACACCATGAATGGGTGTGATTGGGAGCAATGGCCTCCCCGATCTAAACCCGAATGAAAATGTTTCCTTGTTGGATTTCTGTGCCAGTCACAGATTGTCCACAAAGAACACCATGTTCAGACTTAAGGGTATTCATCAGTGCACTTGGCACCAGGACACTTCTGCTGTACTTTAGGTGTACATATGACATGAACAGACTGCTGTTCGCTGATTGCCCATGGGACCAGGAGAAATGAGAAGGTTTTCGCTGAGGCAGTGCAAAGAAAAGTTAATAAAACTCAAAAGCCACTACAATAATATTAGGAACCACCAGTGGGTCAAATCGAAATATAATTTTACTATTTATGAATCGTAAATAGTAAAATTTATTATTGTACTATTCAACCATGCCTGAAGGCTGAAAGAAAAGACAAAGGACACATCAGCTTTCAGAATTACACGTAGGCAGGGCACTGTATTTTTACATCCTAAATCATCTGAGCACACATAAAATCAGCTTTTCAGACACACAAACATTTACCCCGACACACAAAACATTACCACCATGAAACGGCGTGTTTGGTTTGGAAATTTGTTGACGGCCCTTAAGCAAACCAGTGTCTGCGGGAGTAGGGAGCAGGCAGAGAGCAGCTGCCCGTAATCTGACTGCCTTGTTTGGATCAAACTGGAGGAAGACCCGCTGAATTCGCAGAGCACGAATATCCAATATCCAACCTAAAACCAACTTCACCGCGGTCAGAAGTCTGGTTTTGAGCTTTAAAGTCCTTGTCTTTGTTATTGTCATTGCTGAGACTAAAACCTCCTCATAAAGGCCAAAATTATATCTACCAGTCCAGACAGCAGCATCTCTTCTCTCCGTGTGTCCTACCAACCGCCCGCTTCACATCAGAACCCCCTGAGCCTTATTTTATAAGTTCTGGCTCGGCTGTGGTCAACATAATTATCCCAGTGGATCATTTTATACATGAAAAAACATATATAAGACATTCTTGCATGTACATTAATGCAAACATAATTTTTTTGTTTATTTATGTTTTTAATTTATATTTAATTATTTATTTGTAATCTTTTCAAGCAGATTACTTTAATGTGACAATGTAACACAGTAAAGTTAAAAGCAGCACAATGCACTACACTGAAGCTGGCTACAGCCGTCAGTGGAGAAACAAACCGTACTGAGTAGAGTGAAACCGAGAGGAGTGGAGCCGCGTCGGCTATACGGAGCCAGTCGAAAAGAGGCACCTGCGCAATTAAATCAATTTGGATAAAGTGAAGCAGAAAATTATTCTGTAAGTCTCAATGACAGCCAGATTGAGACATAACGGTTATCCATTGGGTTATTTTGCTTAAATTTTTGTACTGGGTGTTTTTGTCTCTGTGGCCTTGCATTACTATTGCTGTATTTAATTACTTTTCTGGGGGACTTATTAAAAACATTACAGCATAAATAAAAGATTCTCTTTCTCCCTCTTTAAATCTCCTGACAATGCCTCCAGAGGAATTCCAATGCTCATTTTTTAGAGCTCTTTTCTTCTGTGGTTTAATTTCCATTTACTCCTGTTAATCTGATCTGAGTCTAAGCCTTGAAGCACGATGACTACCAACCAACCGATCTCTTTTTGGGAAGGGCAGCAGCAAAGCATTGAAGATTTGCTGACTGATCAATTTACTTTCACAAACTGAGTCCACTGCCTCAGGTCTAAGATATTAGGTTACAATGAAAGTAAATCATTCTCGGCTTTAATGAAATGTTAAGCAAATGGGCAGGATTTTAGAGATGCTCTGGCAGAGCAGATTTAGGTTAAAGTAATCTTTTAATTTGATCAACATGTTTCTTCTAACTGGAAGTAATATTGTCGTTTTAGAGTGGCCAAGGCCAGCCTTTCTAATTAAATCTGATATAGAATCCGAGGAGGGAGCTAAAGATTTGGGTTATGGCAACGCGGCCTTTGAACATAATAGATTTGGAGCCAAATCTATCACCAATGATAAATTGTCTCAATAAAAGGGCTGATGACAAGTGGCGCCACACTTTTTTCATTTGTAAAATATTTTGAAAACCATCTGTTTTCTGAAAACTGCTAAACCATCGGTCTGCCTGTCTCCACCGCCGGAGGGAAGGGGACCACCTTCTGGGTCCGGAGGCTGGTTGCCCCTATGGGGTATCGGCACCTGGACCTGAGATTATAGAGTATGTATGGGGAGTGTGAGTGAGTGTACGACGTCCATTGATGTTTGTCTTTATGTTGGGTGCGTGGGTGTGAGTGTTTCTATGTGTACACATGAGGGTGGGAATGTGTGATTGTGACTGTGTGTGCCTGTTTTTTGTGTCAGGTTGGGTCTTGGGGTGCTCCCTCTCCTGGATCAGTTTAGGCCCCCCATCAGATGGGGGGCCTCCCCGCCACACTACCACCAGTGGTTGGTGTCTCTGCCCGCCGGTGTACTTGTGGGTTGGGTGCTTTGGTGTGTGCTGGCTCACTCCCGGTAGCTGCTTGCCGGGGCCTGGACCCCTGGGCTCTGTCAGGCTTCTGCTTGGGGAGTGATATGTCCTGGGGTCTCGGGTCTCTGGGTCCATGGCTGTATCTGCTCGGGCGTAGACGGCTGCCAGCGGGGACTGTGGTCTTGTTGCTGCAGCTCCCTGGGGCTTCTGCACTGTGGCTGCTTGGTAGTTCCCCTGGGACTCTCCCCTGCTCTTCTCTGGGGGGGTTGTGGTAGCCCCGGCGGTGGTTCTCCTGGGGTTCCCGTGCTCTGGGGGGCCTTTGGATGTCTGTGGCTCGGATCTCCTCCGTATCTGTCCCGGGTCCAGGGGGGCAGGTCTGTGGCTCCTCACACTCAATGTTGTATATTTATATGGAGAAACCTTGTATACACAAGCGCGCTCACACTCAGACCCACGGGTGTTTAGATTCAGGTGTTAACAGATACACGAATGTTCTATATCGAGCTGGATTTACCACTAAATACATCTTGCGTTCACAGTAAAAAGTGCACTTTTTGGTAAAAAACCTGTTAATATGAAGTTTTCTGCAGGTGTAAAAGCAAGCATGGCGTTATCTTGTATTCTCTTCATCTTCTTTCTTTCCTCCATTCTTTTCTCCTTCTCTCACCTTTTCCTTTTTGCCCCATCTCTCTTTCTTATTTTTTTCCTTTTCATTGCTGTCTCCGTGTCCGTAACAAACAAGCACAGTTAAAGAAAAAAGAAGAAAACTATGCATTATTTTCCTTCTACTTTGGAATAATGAATTACACTGTTTGTCTATCAGTTAAAATCCTTAATAAATATATTAGTTTTGAAGTTAGTGTGTGATGAAAAATTAAAACTGTTTATTAGGTATTAATACATTTGCAGGGCACTATATACAGTTTAAGAGTTTCAAAATTTTTTTGACAGTAGGCCTTAACCTTCAGAGTAAAATCAGCCATTGAATAAACTCCACCAACACAGGACCATAGTGTCTGGTTCGCAGGCTTCAGCCGGACATCAGATCCCAGGATTACAACGGTATCGGGCTCGACACCGGTATTGAATGGGATCAGTCATGTCTCTATCTCCACAGTATCAAGTAACTTTTATTCTCTTCATAACATTTGGCATAACTATCAGTCATTTTGTTGTTGATGAAAGCTAATTTACAAGCAGGATCATTTTGGCCTCATTAGACCTTTAATATTGGATGCAGCATTGTAATTATTTCTGTTGTCGCATGAGTGCTAACGAGCTTAATGATGATTATATCTTATTAGCAGCAAGAGGCAATTATCATTAGCTTTCCCAGAATCACCAGATTGTAGCTTTTATATGAACTCCAGTTTAATCTTTTAGTCATAGTAATCAAATCATTAAGTTTTTTTTAATGCAAAAGGCTAAAAACAATTTAATCGAAGGGGGTTCATGTTTTTTTTTTTTTTTAGATTGTTTTCATCTTATTTGACTTTAATGCCAAGTTTCACAGCTTTACACCCTAACAGTAGAGACAAGTTGTTCCATTAGAGAAAGTTTCTGGGACAGGATGTGGAGCCGAGATGTTCCCGTGCAATCCCTGTGCAGATCTCACACGCCGTTCCAACTCTGTAAATGCTTCACTGAACCTCTGTGTGTTGCTTCTCACAGCTGAGAATGCAAACTGCTCTCAAAAGGAGGATGAAACTCTAATTGAGTGAGACAAGTGTTTACAATCTCGAATCTCAACCACAGCGTCCCACTCCCCCTCCCCAAACTCCAGTAATTGTACTCTTCAATATACCATTTGGTCTGTAGAGAAACTCCTACGGAGGGTTTACAAGGAGATGAGAACTTGGCTGGAGCTGCTTTTGTTGCCTAATGCAACAGTGTGACAGAGCGGAGATAACCATGCATCTCTATGGATCTCTGCCATCACCAAACGTCTTAGCAGCTGGTTTCTCACCCTTCCAGTGACCTGGTTTTGCATGATGCTGTTAAATAATTATAGCTACGTTTTTTGAAGAAGTTTCCATTGAAATGCTGAGAGATTTTTAAAACTATTTATCTCTTTTTACAAATTTTACATTTTTTCTGAGTCATAAACAGTTAACACGTGGAGGCAAATCCAGACTGTCTGCTTGCAGCTGCTTCTGCTAATGCAAAGCAAAGCGGCTGTTGGCAGACTTAAGAGGGACTATAACTCTTGTCAAGAAAGCGAATGCGAGTATTTCTCAGCATGTGAAATTATTCTTTAAATGTTAGATTACGGTTTACATCAACCCACCAGGGTAGTGGTCCAAATAGTTCTGTTTTATACGTTACCAAACTCAGCGATTCATTTGACCCTGATGGTAATCGTCCTCAGCTTCATCCAGACCCTAACCCAGTCACATCCAACCCAGTCTGTTCTTTAAAGTGTCCTTGTGGTGCGATCCGATGAGTCAGACAGGCTGCTTATGCTAATGGCTTCCATCAGGCTGACTGGGGCTAGCACCTTATGGTGATGAGGCAGCACAATTTGTGGAGACACAGGCAAAATGTCACCCCAGTGGATTCAAACCGAACCTTTTGAGGCCCGTCATCAGCTCAGAACTTCAAAGCAGCAGTTGGACAAGGGGGCTGCGGGACTGTGTGTGACTCAGAGATTAGGGCAACAAGCATCATCTGCAATTGAGGTTTGCTGTTTTTTCTGCGGGTTTGCGTATTCATCTTTTTACCGTCTGCTGAGCATGGCCCGAGGTTAGTCCCAGAAACAGACTCCACATAACAAAATACATATGAAACCTCTGAAATGTCGAATTTTTGAAAACGCTGTGTTTAATTTGGGGGAATAAACAAAAAAAGAATAAAAATAAGATCATGTCTTTAGCTCGTGCACCAATGCTCCACTTCAGACAGAAATTATCCCCTATTATTGTTGCAAGGCTCCGGGCCACGGTAGATACTTCCAGTGTTGTCTCTGTCCTCGAGCTAATTAAAGTGATCGTACAACAGCACAGAGCTTACTGGATATTTCTCTCTATCCGTCTGTCTGTGTTTCAGTTGACAGCATGATTGCGTGTTAATTTCTGTGTCTGTTGTCACATAAAAGTTATGCGTTTTAAATTACCAGCAGTACTATGCAGATCTCAGAGCACCTCTTTATAGTTTTAGATTGTTTTAGATTTTGACTATAAGAATAACTGGAAAGAAAATGCTAAAATGCCTAAAAAAAAAACCCTGGTACACACCACCGTTCTGTAATTACTGCACCAAAGCCACACAACTTTCATGCTTGTATCTGGTTTTCTACACCAGGGGAGATAAAGATTATTTTGCAGAGTCCTACATACGATCTCCTGCCAAGTCATTTAATTTATTTTTTCTAAACATATTTTAACCAGTGTGTTCCCATTTTGTGTTTAAATAGCACACAGTGTTTAAAAACATAAAAACATTTGGTAAATTGTGAGAAAAGCTAGGTTATAAAGCAATCTTGGTTATAAAGTTATGTATATAATCTTTGTTTATAAATGTGGAAAATGGAGCAAAATATTTATGCCATGAATACAATTGCAAGTATTTTATTGCTGCAGACTTTTTTATGCTTCTGCATAAAATGCAGGTCAAACATTGAAAGTATTGTTCTAACACCACCTCTTGATTACAGTGTAGATTGACCATGGCGTTGTTTTAGGTTTAATGCAACATTTATTTCAGTCCTTTTGGATAGTAGCAGACTGTTGCTTGAAGTCTTCCTAAACAACCTACAGATTCTCTGGTATTGGTTTCGATACTTTGGAAAAGGGGTTTGCGGAGAGGATGTGGGTTGTTATTATCTCACTTTATTTTTATATATACATTATGTAACTCCTTTAATGACCTCAACATGGATAAAGACAAAGATGTTTAGACCACTTTGGATTAAACAGCGGTCAGAACGGGGTGCAGACCAAAGTAGATTTTTGCCATGTAGAAACAGCTCTGGTCTCAGAACTGTCAGTGCGGCTCATAGAAATGCTTTGTTTTATAAACCTTTACACCAATATCACATTTCGACTTGTTGTTGGCATATAAATCTAGATTTATTTTATTTGCAATGAAAACTCTGGTAGGTGGCTTCACAGGATATTTCCATATCAAACATGTATGACAAAATAGAGGAACATATTTAACAGCATTCAAAACATTTATTTATATACGTATATATATTATATATAAAATATATATATATATATATTATATATATAATTAATATATATATTATAATATATATATACACCCAAATATTTCTTCTACGTTTGTGGTTAAATTTAAATGAACCTGTCTTCCTGATGGTGGTCAGAGGGCCCAGTGGCCCAGATTGTATGGCAGCCTAACGTTTGTCAGTCTGTGGATGCAATGTAGCTTACCACCTACAGTGTGTGAATGTGTGTATGATCAGGTGGATGACTGATTGTAGCGTAAAGCGCTTTGGAGTTCGTGGACTTAATAAAGTGCTATACAAGTGCAGGCCATTTACCTTTTCACATGAAAATGTTTATAAGAAAATGAAACAAATTCATCTTCTCCAAGTTTACAGAATTGTCTCTCACTGCCCCTCTGGTAATCCAGTAATCCAGTAAAATACTGCAGTTTATTGTACAAAGGTAAGGTGTACAAAGAAAATTCACCTAAAACAGGTACAACATATCCTAGAAATCAAAATCATTATTATCATTGCATATTAAAATGCAACCAAAGGAAAACATTGGAGAACCAAGCAGTTCTTTGCAAAAGCAATGTTGTAAACATCAATATTGCAATGAAGATTCTGATTGGGTATACTGTGCAGATCTAGCTTCAGACCAGACGATCACTGGCAATACAGGTCAAGCAGCAAATCATCCAACTGTAATCACCAGCCAACTCTAGCGCAATGCCTTTTGAAAAAACTATTTGAAGCTATTTTGTTTTTTTATCCCCCCTCTCAAAATTGATAATTATTTTGGTAAATTGTTTATCATTTATGCATATTTATTCTTAAAATCTTATTCTTTCTTTGCTGTGTCTTACCACCTTTTGAATGGGAGGTTTCATCATGTCACATACATGGTTGATCTGAATTTTCTTGCTAATTTTAATCCTCAGATAGAGCTGCAGGATTTCAAATAAATGTATAAAGATGCAGTCAACTGCAGTGAACTGATTTCTGATGATGCAGAGAAGGGGCCTTTACGGTGAACTGTAATCGACCTTTCTACCTTTTTTGTCCCTCGATGTCTGCCCTAGGTACTACGTGGAGCTCAGTTGATAGCTGTTGCTTCTGCCGATGGAGGAGCCACGGCAGTGGAGGGGGCGGCTCTGCCACCTGACATCCAAGTGCAGTACGTGCAGCTAGCTCCTGTTTCAGACCACGCAGCCGCTGTGCAGGTAAAACAACAAAGGGAAGCATTCCAAGTGCAAAAGATGAAACAGATCACCAGTAATGTAAATCATTGCTACTTATTTGTTTTTCTGTCAGTCCATTATAGTGCTGGGTTTCTGACATGTTTTCAATATCTCTTTTAGAATATACTGTGAATAAACAGTTACAACAATCCTGATAGTGTAACCATTCAGCATTTGTAATTTTTAACCAGAGTTGATCAAAATCAATCCAGACTCCTTAAAACTGTGCAATAGTCCTTTAGATTATCACCAATAGGAAGCTCTGAATAAGATGCCAACCTTAGCGCTGGTAAAGGATAACTGTTAACCAGTGCTTACAAATAGCCTTTATTTTGTGTTTATAACTCTCAGTGCTGTCCTCCAGCCCAACAAGAAATATTTATCAGTCAGCATAGTCAACCTAACAGAATATTTTTAAGTAAGCCTTCTTCAAAATAAAAGTCTTTAGTATTGATGCTATGTGTAGAGCATAAAACACTTACAGTCAGATCTGAGGCTCATTAATAGCCTAAACTTCCTTCACCAAAGTCACACACTGCCAGCAAGTGGATAGCAGTTATGAGATAAAGTTGAGATTACAGGCAGAGATGTTTTTCCGTTTTTGTGTCATGAGATCTTATTACACCCCTAATGAATGGCCAAAAGCCACTGGTCTTGAAGCTGCAGTAGGGAGCTCTAAGATAAACGTGAACTTAGCCTGAAGATTTGAGCAAGCACACCTTACAGGTCTTTCCTTTGCTCTCTGTTGTGCTACAGCCCTCCCTCCACAGCTCCTTCCCCACAGCGAAGCCTGCTGTAAAGGTTAGTTAGCAGGCTAGTAAGCAGGGCCGCCGATGACGGCTATGGCACATTCGCTAGTGTGGACAAAACATCAACAATATGCTTTACCTTGACCATGGCCTTCCTATACCATTAGCACATGCAGCAGCAGACCGGCAGTCCCGAGTTTGAACGACAGAACGCACTGTGCGAGGGAGGGGTCTGAGCAACGTGTACATGAGCGTGATTGACACTGCTAAGACATTCCTCCTCGCTCAGATTGGACACCCCAGCTAAACTGAGGAGCACAGTGGAGAAAGCATCATTGTTAGGCTTGCTTTGCCAACCCAGATCTGGAAACCTTGTACCTTAGGAAACGAGAAATCACAAAGACCTTACACGGTGTCCGTCGTTGCAATAAAATGCCAACCCAAAGCATTAGTTAACAAAATGGCCGACAAAAGTAGACTCAGAAAACAATCGTCTTTTGAAGTGTTCATGACCGCCTTGATCTTAATGCATAAGAGTTGAGAGTTGGCAGTGTGTGCATTTGATTTAGTTTTTCCTGACCGCACTTTGAAAGGTTTACTAATCTGCTTAAAAATACCAGTGGTGTCGTGCTACTACTTTTTGTAGTTGTGCTTGTATATACCAATGATTTAGTATACACACGCACAGACATCCAGGCAAAGTTTAATTCATTATCGATTATTTTTCTTGTTTGATGTTTTTATAACCCTATGTTTTATATGTGTTTAAATGTTTCAGAGGAAAATCAGCTCATATGTTTTACAGACTACTACTTAAATCACATATGCCACATTGTAAGTGTTAACTGCAGGTGGACAACCAGTAATTATACTTAAAGAAGTACTCTATCTTATGGTGTGAAACAAGGAAAAGAGTTGTAATTAGTAAAATGCCTAAAATCCCTCTATGATTGAACTGATTAAGCAACAGAAACATTTTGGATCAGGATGGTGTGCAGGCGCATGGAGGCTAGCCTTTGAAGTGGTCATTTAAACTCTGCAAGAGATTTCAAGTAACAGCACGATCCCATTGTTCTTTCTTCTTTTCTGTTCCCTAAATATGCCAAGGATTGCGTTTCTTTTTTCATCTTTTTTTTCTGCCTCTTTCCCATTAAATGTGAGCTCAGATGGATACTGTCAAGGTCTTAAATGAATGTAGTGTTTGTTATTTTATTATATAAGCAAAGGAAAAATGGGAGCTGATTTATGACTGTTTGAAAATACCTTTTGGGTCCTGATGAGGATCTCCCTGCAGACCCAGATAATATTTACCTCTTTTTAAGAAATACAGACTCAGAATTACAGAAATGTGTCAACCAGATCTGCTGCCAATTAGGAATTTCCCTGTAAAGATCTCACCAAGTCAATATGATCCCCTTTTGTTGTCCTTCTGTTGTTCCAAGTTGGCTAGGTAATTGGTTCCTTGATTGTGTGAGTGGGAAACAGCTGTGTTGATTGTATTTATTGGGTGTGGATCACTGAAAAGATAACCTTCAAGTGTCTTCTCATTAACATATACACTGCCTTGCAAAAAATATTTACACTCCGTGAACCTTTTCCCATTTTGTCACGTTACAACCCCAGAATTGAATCTCTCTTATTGGAATTTTGTGTGATAAAACAACACAAGGTGGTGCATCATTGTGAGTTGGAAGAAATGTCACATTTTATTCATTTATTTTTTACAAATAAAATCTAGAAAATGTGGCACACCTTTGAATTCCAACAGCTTTAATCAAATGGCACTAAATAAATTCAGCCTTTAGCAGTTACCAAATTAGAAAATAAAGTCCACCAGTGGGTAATGCAATTTAAACCACATTATAAATTCAGCTGATCTGTGAAGGCCTCAGACGTTTGTTGGAGAACATCAGCAAACAAACCGCTTCATGAAGACCAAGAAACACAGGGGAAGTTGCGGAGAAGGTTAAAGCAGGTTTAGGTTTTAAAACAATTTCCAAAGATGTAAACATCTTAAAAACACTCATCGGTGCATCTTCAAAAAATGTAAAGAGTACAGCACAACTGCAAACCTACCAATGCGTGGTCTTCAAACTAAACTGACTGATGGAAGATCTGGAGGAGGTGCAGAGATCTACAGCTCAGCTGGAAGAATTTGCGACCAGGACAACTATTAGCTGTGCACTGCACCAATCTGGCTTGGAGTGGTGAGAAGAAAAGCCATATTAAAAAGTGCTACTGTCAGTGTGCCACAAGCCCTTCAAGTACCGTAAATTCCGGACTACAGAGCGCAGCTGATTAAAAGCCGCATGCTCTAATTTTAGAAAGAAAACCAATTTTTAACTTGTACAGGCCGCACCGGATTAAAAGCCGCGGGTGTCCCACTTTGTTATATGAGATATTCACACAGAAAGATATTACACGTGAGGATTTATAACTTTTAACTTAATCCGTATGGTAATATAAACAAATGCATATTGCAAATGCTTTTTTTTCCGAACAGTGCCTGTAACACGGCTACCTTTAAATATACGTACGTTATCAGTAACACACAAATTTCGTTGCTAATGCTTTTTTACTGAACAGTGCACGGACAACATTCCAATATCTCCTAACTGATATACACTGCAGCCTACCAGGTCAAAAGTCATTGATCATCTTCTTCATCTTCTTCCTGCGCACTGAAACCATCAAAGTCCTGTTCTTCAGTGTCCGAATTGAACAGCCTCAGTATCTCATCACTCACTTCAGCCTCTTCGTTGTCGCTCTCACTTGAGCGCACCCGGTCCTCTTAATCACGCAGCAGTCCAGCCTTTTGAAACCCGCTGGTGATTTTCCATGTTGATGAGGTTGAATATAAATGTCTGATTTACAGTACCGGTAATTGAATTGTGAAAGTGCTCTGGAGTTATCGCGCAAGTTCATTGGACCTCTTTGAACTACTCATCAATTTGATTGGTCCACTGTTACCAGGCAAAATGTTTTTGGCGGCATGAAAAAATAAACACTCATTAGCCGCACCGTTGTATAGGCCGCAGTGTTCAAAGTGTGGGAAAAACGTAGCGGCTTATAGTCCGAAATTTACGGTAATTAAGAATCTTTGTCAAATCTTGAAAGATATTGAGATACTATCCATGCAGTCTGATTAAGTTTTAGTAAAGACATGCTCCAAATGACATGCAGCTGCAATTGCAAAGTAATGACTCAAAGGGGGCTGAGAGGAACAGAACACCATGCTTTTTAGATTTTCATTTGTAAAAAATTAAAATCTTTTTTCTTCCACTTCACAAATGTTGACTGCTTTATGTTATTATCAAAATAAGTCTCCATAAAAAACTTTAAAGTTTATTATTGTGCCATGGCAAAATGTGAAGAACTTTGAGGGGTATGAATGCTTTTGCAAGGCATTGTGCAGTGATCACAGACGATGTACTGTGTTCCAACATATCTGCTTCATGTAAATTGGCACAGTCTCCAATCAAGCAGTCTGTTCGCATAAAATGATCTTTATTTTTCTTATGCTGGATTGTTCGCAGATCTGAATAGAAATGGACTGATCATTCATCAGCGTGTGTTTCAATGCAAGCGGGGGTTTAGCAAGCCCATGTGCCTGCTGCTAGATGTACAACACTAGATCACAAAGTGTTCATTGACCAAACAAAATGTAACCTTGTTGGAATTGGACCCAAAGCTATAACAGTTGTTATCAATGTCAGACTAGCTGTGCGAGTTGATTTAATTTTTGGATGGACTTAATAAACACATAGCAAACGATTCAGAAGAATGTGTAGCCCTTGTAAAGATGGATGTGCCTGCCTAGCTGGTACACAGCGTGTTGTTATCACAGTTGGGTTTTGATATGTTATAGTTCACTCATTGGTCAAAAGACATTGAAGGGTTAGGGCAGTTCCTGAGTTCACCCTTTCGAGTAATGTTAAATCAAGAGACAGACTCTCATCAGTTCCCAGACATGTGGTTGCATTTATACAACTTACGGAAAAATTACTCACTCTGATGTGTTTGTCTCTGCATTTTCCATTCTTTTTATTTAATTGTTCCCATTACACAGATGAGAAAGGAGCTTACGCTGAGAGATATTTTATGCAGTCCAGGGAATTTAACCGGTTAGTTTGTGACTCATGGTATATTATCAGCTTGACTGGAAAAAAGGGAATAGTAAAAAGGCTTTGAAATAATGGAAAATAAGTCATGCTTTCTAATTAGAAACACTTCTTTGTCTTCTGGAGATTGACACATCTTACCCGAAACCAGCCAAGCACATTCAGCTTACTCATGTTTAAACAAACAGTTACTGTAGGCACTTCATACTAATTTACCTACTTAATTAAACATAACACACAAAACAATTTACACATACTAAAACTTTTGTGAACAGTCTGTTCACCACTGCTCACCAGTGGCACCACTGGTTTATCTCCTAATCCCAGTTATTCCTCAGTGGACGCATGGCATTTGACAGAACAGAGAATGCAGACGCTTTTGTTGCCCAGTATGCTCTGATGTTCTTACTCAGAAACTTTCAACCAAAATTATGGTAAACAATTCAACAATCTAACCACACCCTCAAGTGCTACACAGTTCAATTTCATTCGTTGGAGTTGTTTTCCAGCTTTAATTTCACATAGTACACATTCAGTAATCGTCATTTGATAAATAAAGACAACATCTGTTCTTGGAAAAGTATGTTTGGGTTCCTGAGTCATAGTGTTTTGTGCAGCTGGGCTCCAGTCATAGCTGTTGCATCGGGGCAACATGCTGGGCTGGAGGGAGGATTAAATGCTGCAGGTGTCTTTGAGGAAATATTTGGCATGTGTTCAGGGAAGGAGTGAGTCACTCTACATGGTCATCATCCACATCTGAGTCATGAATGTCGTTTTTTTTTTTTTTCTTAAAAAAGAACAAAAAACACCCAGACACTAACAGGTTCCATCTGACTTTAAGAATTTGGATAGCCCAAAAGCTGTCAAGTATTTTTCAACCTGCCACATTACTGCTTCTCTAACTCCTTTCACCAAGTGCTTTTCTGCACATTGCTTTTCTGATTTCTCTCTTTTTTGCCTTCTGCTCCACTTGCCTGTGATCCATTTGATACGATTATGTTGAACCATGACATGGTGACAGTGGCTGACCTGTTGCTGAACTGTGGCTTTGACCATTTCTAGAGATTCAAAGACACATTTTTCACCAGTGCTACTACAATTTATAAGTTACAGTTTGTTCAGAACGGATACAGATTAGCTTATATGTGTACCCATTTACTTTTGTTTCCATATGCTGCTGCTGTAGTCAAAGACATTTTGCAAGTATTGAGGTATTTCTTAATATCAAAACAAATAGCTGAAAGGAAAGAAAACCATACATTTTAGGCAGTGTTCTCTCTTTTGACACTAAAAATAAAAAAGTGTGCACTGTGCGCATTACACAGCAGCTGGAGAAACATGCTCCGGTGATAAAATGTAAAATGCAAAGAAAATTAAGCAGATTAAGTTCAATTTCCAGGCCTTCTAGTTGTTGGATGGGTAAGGTTTTCACCTGCCAATATTCATTTCGGCATTTCAGGATTTCTCCTTAAGAACTATAATAAATAAAAAAGAAGAACAACATGCAAAGTATTTATTTGTACCCTTCCTGCTTTTAGGGGGTCATTGATTATTTATATATATATATATATATATATATAAAGAGCACAGGCAATGCCGTGTCGTGTGTCACAAAGTGCAGTCGCTGTAAAACAGGACTTTTCTAGTACTTTTGTTCTTCCTTTAAAATATGAAGGAAGAACAATAGTACTAGAGTTCTCATTTTAAACTTCCAATTGCTTCTTATGTTCATACTCAGCATAAGTGATGATAGTATTTAAAACAACAGCAGTGTCTATGCGCATTCCCAAGAAAATTTTGATGTTCACCTTAACTCCGAATTCCGAAAAGCTGTTAACATTTCCATATCCAGCATTTTCCAGCAGACAGAGGTTGAAAGCTCTAAAGGATAAAAACAGAGCAACTTTACTATACTCCGTTAAGTCTTCTTGTTGTCTACTGAAAGTCTCACTCTCTTTTAAAGCCTGCAGCCATCTCTCAAAATCCCTTAGAATACACAGGGGAAAAAAAATTAAATGGTCGTGCAATCCGCAATGCATACATACATTGAATGAACCTTTTTTTTTGTCTTAAATGACTAATTTCAACACTTTTTGAGAATACCAATTTTTGATTTTGGTTTCAGCAACACATCATAACGCTAAAAGCCCGTAAGAGAAGTATGTATTTTCAGTTTTCTGTTTAGTTTTAGACAGTGAAAATAATAATTTCTGTAGAAAAACGTTTCTGTGTCCAGACTTCCTTAATATGTTCTTAGTTGCTCATCTTGCATGATTCTTGAGATCTGATTCTTTTCATCATTACGCAGCAAACCTTTAATAGGAGACAAATCTGGTTTGGAGACCTTCTGAGGAAGCTTGACCCACTGCCAGCAGCAGTCTTTCTTAAGCTGTTCTTTGTTGAAAAAAAGATGTATTCTCCTGACAGCAATAAGCCTTGCTTGCTTAGCAATAATTTCTCTAAGCATTGCATCTTCTGATGCTGGGATAACGTTTCTGAGACATCCTCATGTAGGAAGAAAAGCAATGTAATCACAAACATTTTCTTTAACAGAGACTGATAACTGCTGATAATAAAATACATTTAAGTCTTATCTTCTCATCCCATCCAAATCATTCTATTTGGGTTTTCCATTGACCTCAGTGGTCACAGATAAAGAGCAATCAGACTGTTTCTACGAACACGTCTGAAATAACGGGTTTTTCTGAGCAACTCAGTGAAATCCACCATGTTGCAGTGATGGGATGCCATCTGTGCAATACGTCCAGTCAAGAAATTTCCTCGCTACTAAATATTTTACAGTTATCTGTTAGTGGTATTATAGCACAGTGGAACCAACCGGTAAGTGGATGCTGAGGTGACCTTCAGATTACTTTCAGAACAGTGCATACAGGGTGGTGTAAAGTATGCTGCCACTGGATCCCAGACCAGTGGAGACGTGATCTCTGTAGTGTCCAACCTTGTCTCAATCTGGCAATCCAATGGACACGTCTGGGTTTGGCAGTTGCCAGGAGAACGGCCCACGGTTCCTCTTAATCCTGCTCACCAGTGCATCACTGCAACGTCCATAAAAAACTTTGATAGGTGAGTTTGGTGTTACAGAACTTGACTGGCCAGCACAGGATGGCAGAACAGGATGTCACTCAAGTTGTTATGTGTATAAAGGCATACGATCGAATACATTTGGCAACATAGTGTTATATAGTCTGTTTTTCATCTGAAGTTGTATTGAGCCAATACTCTTGAGTTTTTATTCTGTCTCAAATCCCTAATGAAACCTTAGATTTGACTGAGGGTGTAAAAATTCTAATTGAACAGATGCATCCGTACTTATTTACTAGAACTGCCTTGTATCTTTTGCCAACAATAAAAAAACAAATTTTTTTTTACTAAACAAAAGCTGACACATGGCCTCATTTGACAACAGAACACATGTTTACCACACCAACACATGTCGTTGGGTTCATCTGAGATGAGCTCATTCCCAGAAAATGCAGAGCGTTTCTCCACATAATTACACATTCATGTACTGTGCATCCTCCTTGTCTAATGCATTTTCATGTTACATTTCTGAGCCCACCTTCACCATACTTAAGGCAGTTTTTTAAACAGTGTTTCTCTGAGGGTTCAACGTCTGTGCATCCAGCAGTGGTTTCCAGCCTTGTTGAGTTTTTTTCATTAACTGGGTTGTGATTTTGGGCTGTAATTTTGAATCATTTTTGATTTCAGGCAGGATGCTACATAAATAATGTTTTGGATGCAAGATGTCCATGTTTTCCTCATCAACAACACTTCCTCTTTCTGTTTTCCCCCTGCTTCACAGGCTGCTGAACTGGCGCCAGCTTTGCAGGCTGAGATGGAGGTAAAAGAAGCCATCCAGGGTGCCATCCACGGAGACAATGGCGAGGTTGTCCAGATTGTCAGTTCGGTGGCCACCTGAGATCCCATTTGATACACATTGCAGACCTGAACTCTGCCATGCAGCATGGCCCGTGGTGTCTCTGTGGAAAAGTCTGACAAGCGATCAAGCTAGAAAGTTTCTTAAGGTCACTGATGAAACAGAGAGAAAGAATTATTATTTTCCTCTTTTTTTTTGGCAAACAACTCTTTTTTTTTTTTTGTTTTGTTTTGTGTTTTTATGCCAAGTGGTAAACATTGTGAGACGATGTTTACAAGTAATTTTTAAAAAGCCGTTACACTCCGAAATCAACCGTGGTCATTCTTGTGCTTTTATAACCAGAAGGACCTGGACCACTGTAGGACACGCTGGAGGTTCAGTTTGCTGTTATTTCATCAGCTTTGGAAAAATCTAATATAATTAGTATTTGGCTTTCCAAACCCCCAAATCCCACCTGAGTCACTGTGGTCTTTCTCATCCTTATTTGCCGCAGTCCACACCAATGGAAAAGTGGATTTAGATGAGGACAGCTACTCTTGTTAGTATTAAATTAGGTTGCTTGTCCCTCACTATATTTCAGTCCACACTATGTCTCCTAGCTATGAGCTGCACCTTTCATTGCTGTGTTTAAATTGTTTCCATATCCTCTCAGCCTCAGAGTTTTGTTTTACTTGTTTTATTTATGTAATTGTTACACAATGTAAAATTTAAAAAGCTTTCATTTCAGAGAAGACCATAAATAGAAGAGACTGTGCCAGGCTAGACAGGACAAGACGCTTGTAGACATCCATGGAAACCCCTAAAGTTGTTTATTTGTCTCAGTTTTGTCTGTATGACGGATCCACTTTTGTGAATAAAACATGTTTGTGGCCACCATAAAAAATGTGCTTTAATTCTGGTTTCTTTCACTCTTTATCGTTTACAGTACCATCAATTTGCCTTCAAAGTTTTCTTTCATCCACTGCAGAAAGACAATTGATGTTCCCCTGAGATGATAGTTTGGGTTTGAGGTTGCTGAGGTTTCATGTTGAGCTAATTTATTCACTGTTTTTGAAGTAAATATGAATCATGTTGGCTTCAGTAACCATAAGAATAGGCTACTGTACTTTTAGTAGTCCTGGCAAAAAAATGCAGTAAAATGAGCTCAGCATAGTTTTTGTTCAGTAATATGTTTTTTTCATTATTGGTTTTGAACCATAATTACATTCCTTCAAACACATTTCTGCTATATTTTTCTGTGTATAGACATAGAGGATGTGTTGTTGGATTTAAGAGATGCTCCACTAAAGATATACATCCTTGCAGTCAGACAGGGCAGAGATAAGAGAGACACTCTGAGACTCTATGTGTTGCTGTGAGCGTGTTTCCCATGCTCAGTGTGATGTAATCGTGTATTTTGGATTGAAGATTTGAACCAGGCGACAAAATGAACTTGATAAAACAACATCTTTGGTCTTGGCTGCTTTCTTTTGTTTCCTTTGAGTCTGGTGTAGCTGTCTCCGTCTCCCTTTAAAAGCCCTCTTCACCGCATCTACTTTGTTTTTCCTCCACTCCCACTGAACTTGTGTTTTTCCCTCTTTCCCCTCTTTGGAAGTCCTGTTAAAGTCCGTTTACTCCCCTTTTAAAATTGTACACAAAGCTGGGCCAATATTTCATGGGATGGTCCATGGGGTCTATTCCTTGCCATAACGGAGTTCAAATGTTGTAGCCGTGCCAGGAAGCCCTCCATTAAATCTTGCACTTGGAAAGGAAAAGACACAACTCTTCAGTTTTACAACGCTTGGCCCAGTCCAGGAGCACGAGTGGTTACCATGGTAAAAGGCCCTCTGCTTGGCTGCCTCTTAGAGGACCTGCTGAAAACAGGAATGAGTGATGGATGGAAAGATGAGGTAGTTTGGAGAGGATGGAGCGAGACCAGGCAGGTTATCCTTTCCTTCCTCATACAACATGCAGGTACTATTCCCTCATACCTGACTTCAACTGCATGTCTTACCCTGCTGAAACTTTTATCAGGGTTGGATGAGTTATCACAGGATGTGAAGACATGAGTGATCATATTTACTGGAGTAAGAAACATGGAATTATCCTTTTGCATCAAACATACAAAAAATAAAAAGTCTTGTTTTGTGCGAACCACCCTCCCCAGGCCCACTGGTAAATCTGTTGCAGTTAAATTACAAAAAACACACACAATGTCCAATAAAAAAATGTCTTCCGACATTACATTTTAAAGGAGCCTCACAGCTGAAACATAGGGAGTAATAAAATGAAAGAAAACAACGCGAGTTAATTGAAGCCAGTTTTATGAGTTAACCTTGGAGAAACCGTAGAGGAATAGTGGGAATGAGTTCTAAAGGCCCGAAGCAGACAGACAGAAAATCCTAAACGTATTCTGGAGAAGTGAGCAGAGGGGAAGGTTGGAGCTCGAGATTTAAGCTAGGGACCCATTTCCGATCCGAGGATTTTTATTGCTTTGCCCTGCTGGTACAGATATTTTATGATTCAGATTTATCTGTAAGAACTATAATACAACGAGAGAAAGTATTCCAAAAAATGTTGGCAAGAGTAGACAATTATTTAAAACAAGATCAGAGGCGACATTCTGCTGCATCTGTCAGAGAGGAGCTGGTGTAAAACACAGTTTAGGTTTATTTTAATGCGAAAAACATGATAATTACCGAGTTTAGCACCTTAACAGTGTTAATAAGACCCTTAGCTTAACTCAGATTTGCAAAAGGATACTAACATTTTCAAATCCAGCATGTTCCATGACAGACTGGGGTTGAAAGATAACCATAAAGATAACCTGTTATCTTTTGTTGGTCTCTCATTCTCACTCTCTCTCTCTCTCTCTCTCTCTCTCTCACACACACACGCACACACACACACACACACAGTCTGAATGAACCGCAAAGAACTTTAACTTCTTCACTCAGCAACAGTGTCCATGCTGAAGAGCATTGTTGTTAGCATTATGATTACTTTTCAGTGTAAAAAGGGACACTGCAGTGTGCCAGATGCACAATAAACATACAAGCTCAGTGTTGGGCAAAAATGTAGAGAAATCTTTATTAATATTTTTACATGATAAAAGCAAAAGAAAATCAACTAAGACAATAAAAATACACAACACTAAATGTGTTTTGGTAAAAAATAAAGATACTACATTTAGACAAATTGAGTTTTTAAACATAGTTTTCTCCTCTATACTTATTCAAACCATCATCATTTATATTTTTCATGCTTCATAAAATATTTCTTATCTCCACAAACACCCAAAAAAAAAAACTCCCCACAGCATAAACCAGCAAAGGCTGTACCTGAGGCTCTTGACAGGTTAAGTCAATGTATGTTTTTCTTTCAATTATTTGTTGAAGCTGCACATTCTTTTCTTTTTGGCAGGTTTATCCATTGCTGTCTGTCTTCGGATTACCTAACAGCAACTGCTCTAGCAACAATCATGCATTACACCTCATAATTGACATTCATTGCAGAGGTGAGTGGACACGAGGTCTTGTCTGATACAACGGTGGTCCTAGATTTGAACACCAGTCTAATCGGACCTGGAATCTGTAAAATGACTATTTGGTGCAGCTATAGCACCAGCCGACTTCATGGTGCATTGCTAGTTGGAGCATATATGAAAGAGGGCTTTGCACGTGAGGACAAACTTTAGTATTAGAGAGGGGGTGCCAGTTCAGTCATTTAGGGATGGATGTAAAAATACAGGCAGCTGAGTGCTTGAAATGAGAGCTGATGGATGATTTTTATTGCTTAAACGAGGCAAAAGAGATTTGGAATAATCAATGGGATAATAAACAAGGGTGTGGATGAGCATAACAGTACTACTGGCTGACAAAAAAAGAGTGCAAATACAAAACTGAGTTGGATAATGATATTGTGTTTTATTAGGCAGTGTGTTCCACACAGTGATTTGTAATATTTATGTTATACTAACCCAGAGAGGTATTGTGATTCTAATGGAACCTAAACGATTAAGAAGAATGTTTCAAGAAATGGTGTTGAATAAAAGATTTAGATTGAGATGTTTGCGCTTGTGCTGAAAAAGTTATCCCCTGTATCAGCATGATTTTTTAATTACTTTGACTAGACCTGCTTCAGGTCTATAGAAAGGGTGAAAAACAAATTTCAATGTCTTGAAAAGTCTGTGCAATGTTAGAAAGCTGTGAACATATTGAGATGCTTTTGTCTAACTGAAATGCATATAAAATGCATATGAAACTTGAAAATGGCCATATTAATTAGATTACTGAGGTTTGCTCTATAGATTTCCTATTATGGATAAAAGAAAGGACAATTCTACCTTCTCTCCAGAGAGGAGGAGAAGGCAGAGGATCCAGCTGGTAAATGTTTTTTTTGGGTGAAATCTGATATTTCAGATCCCTTTATATAAATGTCCCATAATATATGGATGTGATCATCCTAAACAAGATGTTATTGTCATACAATCATCTTACCCACGTTTTACCAGCATGGACCATAGCTGCTAACTTTCTCATCAAAGTGATTACATCTAAAGCAATTTAACAAATTTATGGAATTAAGCCCAAAATAATTAATAGCAATGGCAGATATCAGTGTAAAGTAATCTTTCTTTCCCAGCATGTTTCTTCTGACTGGAAGTAATGTGAATGTGTTGGAGTGGCCCGGCCAGGGTTCCAACATAAATAGGATAGATGATCTGTGGAGGGAACTAAAGATTACAGTGATGGCACGGAGGCCCTCCAGCCTTAAAGACGTGGAGTTCACCACCAAGATAAATCCTTGATTTAAAACTGGTTAGCAATTAGAAAAAGGTTTCATTGCTGATTTTTCCTTTGATTATTGAGAAGAGAAAGTGTATATGCCTTTACATTGTTTTGTTATATCTTGGGAGATGCCTGTCTCGCTTCCTATCACAAACTATTTCAAATATAAATCTACCGGGGTTATGTGTAATTTTAGGTTTTATTATGCCTACAATCAAATTCTGAAAAGAAATAATATTTAGTTTATTGTACAATGATGTACTGAAAACGTACGGACAGATTTTTAGTACCCATTAATAAGCTTTTGTGATTATTTTATGTTATCGTTATCCGCCTTTTATTTTTATAGCTTATAAACGTTATTTTTGTCTCCATCCATAATTAGTAATGACCAGCAGGTGCCTGAGTGTGTTATTTGGTGGACTGCAAGCTAGGAACCATCATCAAAACACAGCTGTACAGTACAGAATGCCACACTACTTGAGTCAATATTTCTTTACTTCCTGTCTTTCCTGTAATGTTTTTACATCACATTGAAGTGCTTTGCATCCGATTGTAATCTTTACCCTGCCAGGAATAATCCACATTGGTGTAAACTCACAGCGGTGTTCTGTCCTCATTAGTAACCCTGACATTATGACCGCCACGCCACACGTGCTGCACGCTGTTGACACCTGGAAACTGTGCTTTGAGTTGGAGCGCCTTTCCTGCAAAGCTTGTTTTAATTGAAGCTTCAAAGACACGGATGATAATTCACCCAGACAGCGCAGGGAATCCCTCGCCCTGTGAGAAGCAGTGGAAGTCAGAGGAGGGAGTGTGGAGTCCAGCTAAAGCAGCCTGGATGGGAGGAACTCCTTTGGTTTTTTGGTGGAACAGATGTGTGAGAGAAGTGGGTTACAGACACCCAGACAGCCGCTGCAAAATCCTTCCCGGTCAACGAGCCCTGAATCCCAAAACAAACTGCAAAGTTGGTTGCTCGGATTTTTGCATTCGTGAGATTTTGTCGTCTGTGGTAAGTTGAATATAATTTAGGAGCGTTTTTCTGTCTTGTTGAATGATTTGTTGTTCATCGTGTCCTGGGTTTGAACCTCCTCACGTCATGAGATGAGGAGGTAGCTCTTTTCTCGCAGGAAGAGAATGCTTCTGATATGCCTCCCAGCTGCTCTCTTCACGCTGTTTACTTCTGGGTTACATTTCTACAGCGTGCTGTTGCTTTAAATATTTCTCTGGAAGTCTCTGCACGTCAAACCGTGATAGTCATGCAAGGTTAAAGCAGGTGCAATCTGTCCAAGGCAGGTAAAACAGTAGAAAAAAGAATGCAACAGGTTTACTGCAGGCCTAACTGCCTAGTCTTCACATATTTACAATCAGCATATGAAGTGGTTTATCAGTGGGAGACTTTAAAGATACTTTCAAGTCATGTATTTGTTTTCACTGACAAATGTACACTGCCAGTAAAAACACAGCTGGGTGGAAGTTTTGGATTTCCGCTGAGTTATTTCACAAAATACAACATTTTAAAAAACCCCAGTGAAGAAAAGTTGCTAATTTTGCTTTGTGTGAACTTTAGTTGACGGCATCACAACAAGCACAAGATTTAAGTCGATCAGCTGGTATTAGTTAACACAATGCAAGACGAATGACTTTTGACAGATTTTCTGAAGCATTTGAGTTGTAATGGTTTAAATTGACATATTTAAACCCCAAGCCATGATGGATTTCTCCATGTACGTGAAGCTGAAGCAAACAATCAATGACAATCATCGTCTTCGAAACGTCTTTTCCCCATCTAATTGGTGTCATAAGTAGTCAAGGGTTCCAAAATTATTTAAAATCATTTTCCTTCAACCAAGAAGTTTGTTTTTTGAAAGGAAATTAGACAAAAAAACAATTATTTGATATATTTACATTTTATTTAAAAATGGGATGGCATTACTTAAAACCTTCTCAATCATAAAAGAAAAATCTTTACTGGCATTACAGCTATTAAACCCTTCTTGTAACTACTGGCCAGTTTTTTGCACGCTTCCTCTGGTACTTTGATAATTTATCTTTGGTAAAGAGCTCCAAGTCTTTGAGGTTCGAAAGCCTCTTTGCCACCACCCTAATCTTTAGCTCGCTCCACAGATCATATATCAGATTCAAGTCAGGGCTCTAGCTGGGCCACTCTAAAACATTGATATTACTTCTAGTCAGAAGACGCCTGTTGGTAAAAAAAATTATTTGTTTATAAAAGTTTTAAACCGAGATCTGCCTGGTGGGCTTATTTGTAAATGCAGTATTCTGTTTGTATCACCTTGAGTGGTCACGTGACGTAGTAGTTCTGCAAGAAACACCTCCGGGATTTAGAAATCGTCTCACTGAAACACATCAACCAGATCACATGTGGTTTATAATAACTTGGCATGTTCAGTCTGTTGTGTTCTCTATTGAAACGTAATGAAAATATAAAACAATACTAAAAAACAACCAACAAGTTGGTGCAAAATGATTACTGCATATGGATTTACAGGTTTTCTTGATTCCCATGATACAATTTACCTTACCTAAAATACAGTGTGCTCTAAATTTTAAACAAATCATCAAAAGCAGATGAAAACACCTTACCTTATTCTCCCTGCCTGTAAATAATGACTACTAACTTTTAAAAATAATTACATTTATTTTACTGCCTCCAGTCTTTTCAGCTTTCTATTTTACTTCTATTTTCAACACACTTTAAACACAACTACGATAGTATTGATTACCATGAATAATTTACACCCAATAAACATGATACCAACTTTTTATACTGTTACATACTTATCACTGAAGATGTTTGATAATGAAAATACAAGAAAATACACCTTACAGAACAATCCAAAGGGGTCATAGAGCTCTGATCAGTTGTCTCATTCCTTATGTGATGTCACCAGAGGCATGTACACATGGAAGCTTGTTTTTGGGAGGGTAAATTGTTATCTTGATTAAACAGTGATTTACATTCAAAACAACAAAGCAAACAGAGAAACTGATCATGACGTTTCATTTTATGGGTGACAAACTATATTCAAAGTGAGTATGAGAAAAGGCTGGCTCTTAGCTTTAACAGGGCGTTGGTATGTCTGATATGACAGCAGAATAAATGGGTGGTTTGCAGTAATTATTGACTGAGAGGCTGTGCTCGGTTCATGACACACGGTGGCTTAAACATCAGATCTTAATGGCTGATGTTAAGTGTCTTAAAGAAGTAAGAGGAATTTGTTCACTGATGTCTGGGGTCTGTTTAATGTTAATGTACTATGAAAGTCCTGATTACGACATTTCATTAAAGCAGTTATTGAGAGAAATCTATCCATCTTAAAGTATCCATGAGAACTTCATATCATGTTTTTGCTGCTTCATAATGAATGGTAAGCGTAATTTGCAGCCACTGTACTGGAAACATATTTCTCTAGATGTCATGTTCCTGAGAAAAAAAATGCATCGAAATCTTGTGTAGGATCAGAGGGAAAATGTAATTTCTCTTTAAGAAGCTGCGATAAGTCGAAGAAGGAAATGATCTTGCTGTATGTTTTACTTCACACTTTGTGAGTTTTAAAAAGGCAGAATAGTCCTTTGTTTGCAGAGACATTAGGGACATTGCAAGGCCATCCAGTCTGGACACAGTCCAACTCTTGATTCCATGGGAGAACGACTGCATGTTTGTCAACGCCAACTCTCATGTTGATGAAAGGAAACTCCAAAGACATGCTTTTCATTAGGAAGTCTAAGTATTCAAAGAGAGAGAAGCTTGGTTTGATTTACCTTCTCTTATCTTTGTTATGGTTCCAAAATATGATCATGCCAGATGTGACATGTGGTGCAAGACTTTGTCTGGACCCAGAAATGGTTCATATCTCAGAGCGTGCTTTGCTCCGGTCTGTTCGTACCAGGAGGTCAGCCCAAGAAAAACAGGGACTTGGAGGTTTCTGGAGCTGTTTAACACCAGTGTCTGACACCGCATCCCACCGTCTCTGGTTATATTCATACATCAACCCATCAGCACTCCCACAGTGTCACCCCATGTTAGTAAGCACTATATATACTGCTGAGAGGATCACACTAGTTTAATGTGTTTATGTGTACATTGCAAAGCTGGAGTATGCTTTACTTTGTATTCTCAGTGTTTATACGTCTTCATCAGGTGATCAGCCCAGCTTCCTATCCCTACATCAAACATAGTAAATCTTAGAAAGTCCCTCTATAGGATTTAGAGCAGGGGTCTGCAACCAGATCCTTCACTGTGTTTCTTAAAAACTAAAGCTAAAGAATTGTGCAATATTTTCAAATGTAAATGTAATTAAGAAAATGCTAGCTTTAACTGCCTTTTCTTTCTAGGCGTTTCATGAAATATATGGCTAATATTTTTCCAAAATGAATGATACTAATATTGTAAGAGTAATAATCTGTTTATGAAGTGATTTCTTTTGTCTATAGGTTGCAAGCTACATGCTTTTTTTGGTCGTTATTTTCTATACAGTTTTCTGTTCAGTTGTCCCCAGAATCTGAAAATGTCTTCCTTTGGACTTTAGGTCGATGGACTCTGTGGTCTCTTTTAAAAGTTAAAAACATATCTTTATAAATCTGGTTTTTATTAATTGCAAAACTTTATTTTGGTTTTTATTTATTTCAAAACTCTAATTTTCGGTTTTATTGTCTTCAGGTGAATCCATTCTTTTGTTGATTTAGATGTGGACTTGGACTTCCTGCGATCCTGACAATTCTAGTCCCTCTTCATCTTCAGCTTTCTAGCAGACTCTTTAAGGTTTTGGGTCCACACTGACTTTTATTTGAAACTGTTTATAATTTCAACCACCTCATATTTTATATATAGAAAGGTTAGCCCTGAGCAGCTTCTCTGTGGGTAGTATGGTTTGCTAAAACTCTGTGTTTTGTTGTTGTTGTTGCTGTCTAGTTTCATCAGACCATCACAGGTTCTCCATAAAGGTTGTGGGAGATTTTAACTTGGATGTTGGAGGCAACAGTGCTACCAACTGTAAGGTGGTGCTGTTGGTAGCACTGTTGCCTTGCAGCAAGAAGGTCCTGGGTTCGATTCCCGGCTGGGGGTCTTTCTGCATGGAGTTTGCATGTTCTCCCCGTGCATGCG
Organism: Crenichthys baileyi; assembly: GCA_036173005.1. Classification (NCBI taxonomy): domain Eukaryota; kingdom Metazoa; phylum Chordata; class Actinopteri; order Cyprinodontiformes; family Goodeidae; genus Crenichthys; species Crenichthys baileyi. The sequence goes on along the minus strand of JAHHUM010001769.1, from coordinate 203,366 downwards.
TGGGTTCTCACCGGGTACTCCGGCTTCCTCCCACAGTCCAAAGACATGCCTGTTAGGTTAATTGGTCACTCTGAATTGCCCTTAGGTGTATGAATGAATGTGTGCATGGTTGTTTGTGTGTTGCCCTGCGATGGACTGGCGACCTGTCCAGGGTGTACCCCGCCTCTCGCCCATAGACTGCTGGAGATAGGCACCAGCAACCCCGCGACCCACTATGGAATAAGCGGTAGAAAATTACTGACTGACTGACTGTCTTCTTTGGAAGAAAAGGTGTCTGTCCTGCTGTACCCAACTCTACAGTCCACACATATGGAGAATACTGGAGATATTTCCAGGAGATTGAACAGTATAAGCCAGATATTTGTCCTTCAGTATTGCTCTCTGTCTCTTGACAGCCTCCCCGACTGGCTTTGGTCTTGTATTTTTGTCAGTTTTGGAGAAACATCCTGTTTTTATGACGTCAACGTTGTCCCATGTTTTCTTTAAGTATCCCATTCCCCAGTGCTAAAGCACAACAAATTTTTTACTTTGCACACCCAACTATCATCACAATTTTGGAAGGTAACCTAGTCCTTTTGTTTATCAAAATTGTTTTAGAGATGAAATAAATGGTGACAGGCCCAAATGACCCACTAAAATCTATATTTTTCTTGCAGGAGTCAGATCCTTCTCTAATTGGACTAGCTTTTGCATTTGATCCCCACACTGTCATCCTCTTTTGTGCAAAGTGTAGGTAGAATCTGCACTGATAAGCAGTTTATTACATGCAGGTCACCAAAAAAAAAAAAAAAAATGCCATTGCACATGAAAAAGATTAAGACGGTTACAGGATGTAGATGTTTTTAACTACAGTCAGTATGTTGGGTCACTGTAATCTTTATGTTCAATACCTACTGTTGTCAGCAGGTCAAATAAAATATTTACTGTTCATTATTGAATATATAGTTTGAATAATTTAATCCAACCTTTTGTTCTGAAACTCCACTGCAGTCTTAGTTATTATATGGCTCTTAGGGGGAAAAAAATTGCCCACCCCTTTGGTAAGCCAAACAATAATTTTGTTTCACATAGACAAGTCAATAGAATAAAGAAGTAATGAACATAATTTTCTCTAGATTAGATGACAAAATTGTCTGAATTAATGTCACTCCTTCATGTAGTATCATTAGGTTTTAAAGTTTCTTAGTCTGCTGAAGGAAAGGAGAGGGTTCACCCACAATTGTTTGCACATCAGTGAAAACAAATCTGTGATAATTTACTCTTAACCATTATTATAATTTATCATAAGTTTGAGAAACATTATTTTCTTAACAAGAAATATAATTCAGCAGGTGGTGGCAGCTTATCATAAACATGATTTCTTGTCTGGTCAGCAGGTGTTTTAAGATGTTAGCCCCATGAGTGGCCAACTCCAGTCCTCAAGAGTCAGTTTCCTGCATGTTTAGATGTGTCCCTGTTCCAACACAGGTAATTCAAGTGGCTGAAATATTCGGTTCATTATAGCAGCTTCTTGGCCAAAAGCTGGACTAGATGGTTGTACCCATTTCTTGACAGATGCTTATGTCTTTTTATCCTTTGTCACCTTTATGCAAACCATGGCTCTAGCTAAAGACTATAATTAGACATACATCAGGACAATCCTATCAGGTCTGTTTAATTTTAATTCAGGTCACTCAGATTCACTATAACTGATGGAAGGTGCAAAATTAAAATAACTGAGTGTGTTTATCGTTGAAATTGTACAGGATAAATGTCAATGTATGAAAGAAATTGATTAAAATAAGGGGAAGAACACAGTAACATAAGTTATGTATTCCAATTTTATTATATTACAATTTAGCTAAAGTGCAGTATGTGGCCAGAAAATCATCATAAACTCAATGATGACAGATGCTTGCTTAACAGCTGACAGATGTTTGGTAGATACATACCTTTGTTGCAACCAGTGAGCCATTACACATCCCTGGGGTTAGCTTATTAATTTATTGATATATTTTATATATATATTTAAAAAAAAAATTTAGAAATCCACTAATTGGAATCTAGCCTTCTGCTAGTTAAGATGTGAATACACCACAATACTATCTGATGAATTTACTGAGTGGGAGTGACAACTTGAAATATTTGCAATTTTCATATACTCCATGTTTCTTAAAGGTTGTGGCTTTTATTTTTCATTGTAAGTTGAATTCAAATACACTTTATTATTCACAGATGGAAATTAGCAGATAAAGGAAGACAGATCATAGTTGTCATCTTTTTCTACACCTCCAGAAATAAGCTTGCCGTTTCCCTTATTATCAGCATTATCAGCCCGGTTGTTGTCCAGGTGAATACCCAGGAATCTGTTGTTCTCCAACATCTCCACCTTTCCTCCACATATGAAGATACAGTGGTATTCAGCTTATCTCTCATGTCCTCATGTCATGTTTACACTCATGATATAAGGTGGCTGTTCATACTTCCTTCCACTACTTGAACTTCTCACAACCACTGAGTCATTGGTGTGTTTGCAGATGAGAAGGCTTAAAAGTTGGCCCAGAGGTCTGAGGAGTATAAGGGAGGAAACAAAATTTTGGGAAAACAGTGCCCTGCAGAAGTGTCCTGTCAGGCATTCAGTTCCTTGCTCAAACAGACTGCAGCTAGACTATGAGGTAGTCATATGTCCCTTAAAGCATTTGATCTTCTATATATCAGACTCCACACCAGGTCATTTTTCTGCTGGATCTTGGTCCCCAGCTTCTTTTGCTTCTGCATTACTTTAAGCAATCAATCAAAACTTGTCAAATCTTCTTCAGGCGTCATACCATAAGATTATATATATTTTTGTTCTGGTTGTCATTGTCATTGTCCTCCAAATCCTCAGTCTGTTGCCTCCAATGTCTGTCTGATAGTGTCAAAGAGAGACAGAGACCTAGACAATGAAGTCCCACACTGCACTGTAAATATAACATGACTGCTTGGGGCTTAAACGGTTCAGATAGGGGTATCTACAAGAAACAGCACCCCTTATACCAGTCACCCATAACTTTATGTTTTTGCTGCCAAAACAGATTCGACTAGTTCCAGTCTTCATGGCATTTGAAAATCCTGTGGTATTCTGGACCGTCTGGTATTTTGGGTGCAGTGGTTGGTGGAGTCACAGGTCTGTGTATTTAGTTTGATTCACCCAGATGTCAATACATCCCAGTAAGGGTTTAGGGGAGTTTGGAACACAGCTGCATGTCTACCTCTTTTATTTTCTTTAATGCCATCCCTATCCAGGTTTCCCCTCAAACCTTTCCACATTTTATCATGTTACAACCACAGAATTAAGTGTGTTTTGGGGATTATGTAATAGACCAGCTGCATGTCTTTGGGGATATGTCTGTGCCAGCTTTGCACATTTAGACACTGATATTTGTACCCATTGTTCTTGGAAAATTAGCTTGAGGTCAGTCAGATTGTATAGAGAGCTTCTGTGAACATAACGTTTCAGGTCTTGCCACATATTCTCAGTTGGATTTGAGCCTGGGAGACCCCCACACATAACCATGATTTGATTTTCCATTGTAGCTCTGGGTATTTCATGGAAGGTATACATCCATCCCAGTGTTTTGCAGTCTCTACCAAGTTTTTTTATTCAGGACTGCCCTTTATTTTTCCATTCACCTTGCCATCAACCCTGACCCACTTCGTTGCCCTTGCTTAAGAAAATTTGCCCAAACAGCATAATCCTGCCAAATTAAAAGTTTTACAAATGTAACTATTTTATTATATTCAGTTTATATGTTTTATAAATACATATTTTATTACTTCTAATTTATATCTACTTTGGGTTACATCTGTGTTTGAAAAGTGCTATATAAAGGAAGTTGAGTTGTGTGTGTTTATAACATGATATCACACAAAATAGGGAGAAAATGTGCATAGGTTAAGGGGTATGAATACTTTTGCAAGGTATGAAATGAACTGTAAAAGGTGTTGTGCCTGTTGATGTGACTCTGGAATAAGACAAAATAGCTAATAAAAAAAAAATATTTCTTGCTTATCTCAGTCGGTTTTCATCAGTAACCATCAGTAACCAATACTGATACTTTGTAAAGTAGACGGCAGACGGGTCACCACCAACCCGTCTGCGTTTCTAATAGATTTTCCCCGCTCAGCGACACACCCGCTGAGAAGCCAACTCTGGTAATTGGCAGCTCCATAGTCAGAAACGTGGCACTAGAGACACCAGCGACCATAGTCAAATGTCTGCCAGGGGCCAGAACGGGCGACATCAAATCCTACCTGAAACTGCTGGCTAAGGATAAGCGTAAATACAGTAAGATTGTTATTCGCGCTGGCGGTAATGACACCCGGTTACGTCAATCGGAGGTCACTAAAGTTGTTTTTGCTTCGGTGTGTAAGTTTTTCCCAAAAAAAATGTCGGACTCCAAATTTTTTCTCTGGTCCCCTCCCCGATCTGACCAGTGACGACATGTTTAGCCGCATGCTGTCATTCAAACCCGGGCTGTCTAGGTGGTTCCCAGAAAACGATGTGGGCTACATTGATAATTGGCGAAATTTTGGGGAAAACCGGTCTGATCCGGAGAGACGGCATCCATCCCCTTTGGATGGAGCAGCTCTTCTTTCTAGAATCTGGCCGAATTTTATTAGTTCTCCAAACCTCTGACACCCAGGGTTCAGACCAGGAAGCAGGGTCGTTTTTAACACTCCTCTCTGCAGCTTCTGTACTGCTACCCCCCTTACCCTTTAAAAGACAGTGTCTCGCCAACAGGCAAAAATTGAATAGATTAAAAAAAATCTAAAAAGAGGAAATCAGAAAAATCTCATAAAAATAAACACAACTCAGATAAAAAATAAAAAAAAACAATTAAATGTGGTTTACTGAACATAAGATCCTTCTCTTCAAAGACTTTGCTAGTTAGTGACCTGATTTGGTGACAATCCATTGTTTTTATTTTGCCTCACAGAACCTGGCTGCAGCAAGAGGATTATGTTTACTATAAATGAGTCAACTCCTACTAATTATTTAAATTTTTTCACATTCCTCGAAATATGGGCGAGGGGGAGGAGTAGCAACCATCTTTCAGTCCGATTTATTGACTAGTCCCAGACCAATCAATAGCTACAACTTTTTGAATATTTAATCCTCAGTTTTCCTCATCCAAATTGCAAAGCCAAAAAACACTTCTGTTTGTTGTTTTGTACCGTCCCCCCGGCCCTTACTCTCAATTTATAGATCAGTTTTCAGATTTTTATCTGATTTAGTGTTAAATACAGATAAAGTTTTATAGTGGGGGTTTTTTAAAACATTCATGTTGACACTGAAAGTGATAGCTTAAATATAGCCTTTAATGGTATCTTAGACTCAATTGGCTTTTACTCAAAACATTAAAAAAACCTACCCACGTTTGTCTTCATTCTCTGGACCTTGTGCTGACATATGGCATTGAGTGTACAGACTTACAATATTTTCTCAAAAACCCTGTGCTGTCCGACCAATTTTTTTAAATAACCTTTTTGAGTTAATTTAACCGAGTACTCCACACCTGAAAGAAAAATTTCATTATAGTAGATCATTATCAGACGATGCTGTAACAACCTTTAAAGAATCTGTTCCACTTTTAATTTGCTCATTATCACGAAAAAACACAGTGGAGGAAATAATTTTGTTTTTTTCCCTTCACAAATTGATTCTCTTGTTCAGAGTGTTACTTCATCATTGCGTGGTGCATTAGACAATGCAGCCCCCCTTGAAAAAGAAGGAAATTTTTTCTAGGAGGCAGGCTCCCTGGTTTAATTCAGAGCTGCGTACTTTAAAAGCACAAATGTTAGAAAATTGGAGCGAAAATGGCGCTTAAAAACCCCTAGAGGATTCCTACTTAAAATCTGGAAAAAAGCCTACTGTTGTATAAAAAGACACTTCACCAAGCTAGAACAGCTTTTTTCTCATCCTTTAAATAGAAGAGAACAAGAATAATCCTAGGTTTCTCTTTATACAGTTGCTAACTTACACAGAGTCATAGCTCTGTTGAGCCATCCATTCCCTTAGCTCTCAGCAGTCATGATTTTTGGGATTCTTCCCAAAATAAAATTGATTTTTTAAGAAAAAATTTTTGACAATCTCCCAGAGATGATTACTTCATCCTCAACAAGTGAGACAACATTGGAAAAAACTGTAGAACCTGATCTGTGTTTGGACTGTTTTGATCCTGTGGAGCTTCCTGAGTTATCAGAAATATTAGCTTTATCTATACCTTCAACTTGTATGTTAGACCCAATCCCAACCAAATATTTAAGGAAGTGTTCCCCTCTGATTACCAGCCCCATTTTTGATATGATTAATCTATCCTTAGTAAATGGTTTTATGTACCACAAGCTTTTAAAAGGTAGCTGTAATTAAACCTTTGCTTAAGAAACCTTCGCTTGATCGAGATGACTTAATAAATTACAGACCGATATCCAATCTTTCCATTCTTATCTAAAATTCTTGAGAAAATAGTTGCTAATCAAATGTGTGAGCATTTACACAGCAATGACCTGTTTGAAGATTTTCAGTCAGGTTCAGAGCTCATCATAGCACTGAAACAGCTCTGCTGAAAGTCACTAATGATATTCTTATTGCCTCAGATAATGGACTTGTGTCTGTACTGGTTCTGTTAGATCTCAGTGCTGCTTTTGATACAGTCGATCATAATATTCTCTTAGAAAGGCTGGAATATGCTGTAGGGATCAGGGGAACAGCACTAGGCTGGTTTAAAAATCTTATTTGTCTGACAGATTCCAGTTTGTTCATGTAATGATAAATCTTTTTAAACTCCGGGGTAATTTGTGGAGTACCACAGGGGTTCAGTACTTGGGCCAATTCTCTTTACTATATATATGCTTCCAATAGGAAAAATTATCAGGCAGCATAGAATAAATTTTCACTGTTACGCTGATGACACTCAGCTTTACTTATCCTAAATCCTGAGGGCCCAACCAGTTAGATAGACTACAAGCATGTCTTGAAGACATAAAAAAATTGGATGACTTTAATTTTTTTGCTTCTAAAATTCAGACAAGACAGAAGTTGTCGTCTTTGGACCGGGGTTTTTAAAAAAAAAAACTGCTTAGTCAATCACTTAACCTGGATGGCATTAAATTGACCCCCGATAATAAAGTAAAAAACCTTGGTGTTTTTTTTGACCAGGACATGTCATTTAAATCCCATATTAAACAGGTTTCCAGGATTTCCTTTTTCATCTCCGGAACATTCCAAAAATTAGAAATATCTGTCCAGGATTGATGCTGAAAAACTAGTCCATGCATTTGTTACTTCAAGGCTGGACTATTTTAATTCTTACTATCAGGATGTCCACAAAATGCATTAAAAACCTTTGCTGATTCAAAATGCTGCAGCAAGAGTTCTGAGAAAAATTAAAAAGAGAGATCATATTTCCCCTACTTTAGCTTCCCTTCATTGGCTCCCTGTTAAATCCAGAATAGAATTTAAAATTTCCCTCCTCACATATAAAGCCTTAATGATTTAGCTCCCCTCATACATAGAGGTGATTGTTCCATATGTTCCTAACAGAGCACTTCGTTCTCAGACTGCAGGTTTACTGGTGGTTCCTAGAGTCTCTAGAAGTAGAATGGGAGGCAGATCCTTTAGTTTTTCAGGCTCCTCTCCTGTGGAAAAGCTCCCCGTTTTTATCCGTGAGGCGGACACCCCTTCTACTTTTTAAGGCTAGGCTTAAAACTTTCCTTTTTATAAAGCTTATAGTTAGAGTGGGGTTAGGGGTTTTCCTGAGCTATCTCTGTAGTTATGCTGCTATAGGCTTAGGCTGCTGGAGGACATAATGACCACTTTCACCCTCTTCGCAACTTTCTCACACTACTCTTCAATTTTGTATTATTTGCTGTTATTTCAGCTTTTAACTTTGTTCTCTCTCTTCTCTCCCCTTCCTAGAAGCTACACCTGGCCTGACTCTGTGTCTACCTGTGACAACTGTCTGGGGAAAGGGGGGTCGTCCGAGCTTCTGCTGGCAACAACTTGGTGCTCACCTCTACCGATGATCCACATGGCCCTGTCTTCAGTGTTTAAAAACCCTTTCTCTCTCCTAGACATAGCTACTGACGGGGCTTTTTACTGTAACTAACTCTATGTGCTCTCTTTCAGACTCTAACCTTGAAAACTGGCTCAGAGTTTATCTGTTCTTTTCTTTCTAGGTGAAACGACTAAAGGAGCTACATCCATTAAAAATTTAACTTTTCTTCCATAGAAAGGACTCCTGGATCAGTGCTTCTTTTTTCTCTTGTGTCCCCTGCCCTGTTCTCTCTAACCCCCAGTCGGTCGTGGGGATGGCCCCTCACACTGAGCCTGGTTCTGCTAGAGGTTTCTTCCTGTTAAAAGGGGTTTTTTCCTCTCCACTGTCGCTACATGCATGCTCAGTATGAGGGATTGCTGCAAAATCAACGCCAGCCACTGTCCACTGTCTCTACATGCTCATCCGGGGGAGTGAATGCTGCAAGTCACTGACTGGATGCAATCTGCGGGTTTCCTTAGATAGAAAAATTTTTATCCAATTTGAATAAATAAAAGAATCTGACTGCACTGTTCAATGATTTGGATTAATTGTAATGCATGTACCTGACTTTTGTGAAGTGCCTTGAGACGACATGTGTTGTGAATTGGCGCTATATAAATAAACTGAATTGAATTGAATTGAATTGAATTGAATTGAATTGAATTGAATTAAATACAAAAAAAGTATTCCAGCAGGCAGTTTAATTCATTTTAAATTGTATACAGCATAACAGCATGGGCGCAGTATGACCCATCTACATGGTTGCATAGGTAAGAAGATTTATTGGTCAATGGCAGACTAGTGCTGCAATTTCTAAACTCTGAAAACTCTTAATTTACACCAGCTTTATTTTATTGTTGGTTCAGACTGTTCTGTACTCTTAAATGCAAAGTTGGTTGTGGTTTTGTTTGCAAGATGATGAGAGAGAGAGATAGAGAGAGAGGAGTCATGGTGTTTTACGGCATTCCGGCTCTGATGAATGTGTCTGCAATCAGTGCCGAGCTTCTTCATTGCAAGGACACACAGTTCAGCTCAGCAGTACTCAACCTAGAAATTAGGTGAGTGTTGTTCTACACAGCTCTGTCTTGGCATGGCAAGGCTGCAGCGCAATTTGAGAGTGATAGATAAGCTCAGGAAACGCCCAAAGGCCGTGTTGTCACTGATGAGTAACATGCTGAAGTGAGTGGAGCTGGCAGTGGCTCTTGCAGGACCCATTGAGAAATTACATGTGGGAACACACTCCATATCAGAGTCCGCCAGATTGTTTCAAGGGCAAAAAAAATGGGCATGAGTCAGATTTATGTGCTCCAGCCAAGCTGATGTGCACAATGGTTGTGAGTCTTTTTGTACATCTGCTTCTGGAGAGAATGCATATGATTAAAATTGTATATTTGGGAAATAAGTTGAATATACAGCTCTGATTATAAAAGATCATGTGGTGATGTTATGTTGCAGTGATAATCTTTGCTGTGCTTAATTGTTACCATGATGTTGTCTTGCATACAGACAGTATTCATTCTTTGAGCAATTTGCTACCATCTGGTTCAGCTCTTCTCATTCACATAATCAATGGGTAAAAGAGTTTGGTTAAAATGACGCACACTTGTTTTTTCCATAAGTTCATTTCTCAGTGTAATTTTTCAACCATAACCTCTCGTTTTTTTTTTTTCTAACTACAACCTTAAGCCTTACCATTCTGCAGCCATCAACCTAGTCTTAGGATTTAAGCGCTTACTGGGGCCTGTTTAGCCCACAAAAATGGAGCCAGTTCCCGGAATGTGACTAGCACACACATTCTTAAAGGTCACAGCTAAGATTTCCTGTCCTGTGTTATTTTCTGACCACGCTTAAAAACAAGTAAATCACATTTGGTTGGGTTAATCTGCTTTTTTGACTCAACAAAACTCCATTTCCTTATTTTAAGGGTGCTGTTAACTTGCAATATTTGTTTGAAAAGTTTAGAACTGATTCATATGTCATACCAACACGGCACAGATGTTTTCTGAGTCACAGTAACTATTCATGTCAAAGATATGCAACGATGCTTGTTTTAGCCCACTTTGGAGAATTCTTAGTCAGGGAATTTATCTGAGCTCTTCTTTGTTTGAAACTACTTCTGTACCACAGAGACTAGCCTACTTTAATAACTCACGGTAAGCTAACATCTCAGTCTTCCATAAAAAGTTTTAATAAATACACCCTGAAATGGAATCAGATGATGATAAATTCCTCTGTCAGGTTGTAATTACTGAGCTCATTTATTACAAGAAATAGGTCACAATGTTGTTATAGATGTGCAAGGATAAGTTGCTGTCAAACACATGATAGAAGATGTGAGGTGCAGAAGAAGCGAGGGTTACAGACCTGGCTCCCTCTCTTTGATTCTTTGGCTCAGAAACATTCCTAGTTTCTAAGGTGGAGAGTGCTACCTGAAGATATATTGACAGAAACATGACAATGAATTCTTGAGAAAGTGTGAGTTTTGTGTGTTTTAGAATGAGTGTCTGTTTGGCTTTACTTTATCATTCATTTCATTTTTCAGAGCATGGTGCTACTGGGGAATAATATGCACACAGTAAGGGGGCAAAGTGCCAAAGTCTTGATCCAGCTGTCATGTTGAAGTTTTGAGTTGGACCAATGTGCAGACAGGAACTTGGGATGGACATAGTAAAGGAGATGGACATTGAGCAAAGACAGCGAAACGGCCAGAGTAATGGAACAGAGTAACATAGAGAGTAATGGGCAGTCTAACGGAAGAATCCAGAAATGAACAATGAAAAACATGAAGCTTTAATATTGAGTCAGGGGTGGAGACTGACAAAGGAACCAGAAGAGCTAATCGGTAGAGATGTGGAACAGCTACGGCACAATAAAAGCAGGGAAACTGAGGGGCGGAGACTTATTAACACATAGGGAGCTAAACTAAGATACAGAGAAACTACCAAGTCCAACCAAGGGGAAAAGACTAATACTGCTCTAAGACAAATAAATCCAAATGACCAAACAACAGAACACAAGAATAAACTAGAAAAAAGAGATTAAACACAAGGGAATTAATGAGTATGGAAACACCTTACTAACAATAATGAGCACAGAGAAATTAACTGAATATGGCAAGACCTAAAGAACATAAACAAACAACAAGGAAATGAACAAAATACAAACGCCTGAGGAACTTAACACCAGTATGGCAAAAACTTTACCGTGATCAATTAAAGCAACAAGTAAGACTTTTGGGTAAAATGCAATAAAACTCACTTTCGATTAGTGTTGTCACAAGATACTAGACAAGATAACACAATGTTAATATTCTTTATAGAAGTATATAACCAATTCCCAATTAATCCTTTGGCATTCCTATGTGTTCGTAACTCAATCTGGGATTCGTGATGCGTTGTGTTGACCACTCAGGGCCTTTGTGCCCCCTAAAACTGCCTAAATCTCTCTTCTGCCCCTGGAAAAAAAAAATTAAAAACAAGAAATAATGAAGATAATTAAAATCTGTCTTTGTAATTTAGTTTCTAGTAACATTTTATGTCCCAAAACCACTTTATATCATCATTTAAATAACATTCGCTCCTGTTAGTCCCTCACCTCCTTTTATTATATCTTGATAGAAAATCCCGCAAATTGTCAGTAATATTCAATATAAGCTCAGGTTATATATATGTCAGCATATTCAAATTTAATCGTACCTGAGTCTTGCATTCGGCATATTGTTAACTGATTCCTAACTGATTCCTAATGTTTGTGGAGTATTCTTTAATAGGTTCTTGTAAATCGTACTGAATTCTTAACGATATTTGTGCGAATCAAGCTGAATGGCCTGATTTATCTTTATCTATCGTACCTGTGTTTTAACTGAATCTTTCCAAGAATCCAAAGGATTCTAAAATTAAGCAGTTGTGGCGATTTGTATTATTAATGGTCTGTGTGGAATAGTGGGTTTATGTCTGCTGGTTTTAGATTTATGTTTATAAGGTTAAATAGTTACAAATAGAGCTCTCAAGAAAAAAGTCGGCTTGCAGCTGATATCATGTCCCAGTCTATATTCATACTGGCTGTAAGCAACACGTTTGTAGTTGGGTCGGTAATCAGTTCACACTACACGATTTGGATTAAAAAAATTCAAACATGTTTGGTTGACTGCTACTAAGGTCGTGTCAGGTCGGCCCCCCTCTCACACTAACAGATTTTTGTGCCAACCTGCCAACTGACCACAACTACTGCAGACTGATGCAGACTTCTCCAGACGGGGAATCATTGGTAAAATCGGGCAAAAATCATATAGTGTGTCCCCAGCTTTAGCAGTGACCAAAGTTTTTCTGATTTATGTTAATTTATCTAAAAGTTTCACAGTCATAAAATGGTATTCTTGTACCAACATTTGAATTCGAGTGTGTCACAAAAAGAAATTTCTGGAAAATTGTCACTTTATGATCAAAAGAAGAAGCAAAGCATTTGAACAGCAGTAAGTTCATTAAAAGATAGGGAGAAAAGTTTAACAAAACCTGAGAGATTCATTTCGCTCTTTATTTGATCCATCCACTTGCCAAAACCTCGCCAGAAACAGCCTCAGTGGAACTGTGGGTGTCAAAAAGCTATTCTCAAGAAGAGGAAACACGGAGAAATGACTGAATGATTCCAAATGAAACAGGATGTGAACTGAAAATCAGCAGCAACAGGTTTTACTGAGCGATTTAATTCTAATGTGAACGTCTTAGTTCAAATCATGTGAGGTCAAACCAGTGATGTGGAGGAGCTTGTCAAAAATTATGGTATAAAGAATACAAATTCGATTTGCATCAAAACTGTTTAGCTTGATTTTTAAGTATTATCCCGAACGCGCTGCCAATGCAGTAAAAGCATGTCTGGGTTGAAAATTACACCATGTAACATTTTTAGTCATGGATTGGCCTCCCCTGAGCCTGGACCTCTACAGTTGTTAAAGGAGTGTGTGGGCTCATCTGGACAGTTAATGAAACTAAATGCAGCGAACATTCAAAAATTCTTGAAGACCACTTAAAGAAATAGTCTACTTTGATTAATAAAGATGGTCAAACGTAGTAGCATTGACTTTCAGGACACTAAAACTCTAGAAACTTTGTTTTTCCCTTCTATGCTGTTTCTATTTATGCTACCATATTTTAATAAATCAACAAGTCAAGACTTTCAATCTATACTTTATTTTTATGATTGTCTATGATAGTACCTGTATGAATTATGATTATTGATTAAATTATAATTCTTGATAAATATTAATTAATGGATCATAATTTGAAAAAATCATAATTTGAAAAAAAATAATTTCTTAACCAAAAATCATCACTTACGAATAGAAATCAGAGACGTCCTCTGGTGTTGTGATTATGGACTCAAAGCTTTTTAATAATTACAATTAGCTATTCATCATTAATAATTGATGATTATTAACCAAAACCACAAAATGTCACTGTTTCTTCAACCGCTTCACCGAAGGTGGGGGAACTTTGACCTTGTTTTGACAGATAAATCACTCTTGCACGAAATAAACACAAACGCTTCTCTTAATTATATATATGAAGATTTATTGAAGCCAAATAATTCTGATATACCATTATTCTGGTCCAAAAACCTTCACCTAACTAACAAGCACTATTCTACACAAAGGGGATAAAAATGACTACCTAACAATAATAAGAAAATAAAAATATATGCGCATTTAGTGTCTATGAAGATCAAACCAGCAGTTTTATGGACAAAATGTGCAATTTGGGTGAAATGGAAAGAGAAGCCCTCCTGGTGTGCTGATGTCTTGATTGCAGCGATCAGCTGGTAAAAAGGTGGGGCCACGCCCCTTTAGCCTCTACCAGCTGATTGCCCCAAATCTCGAACAAAGAGTCATAAAACTCTGAGGCGGGAACTCAGTGGAAAAGCTCCAGTAATAAAAACTAGAACAAAAGAGTGGTCGGGCAAGGCCCAGACCACAGTTGCTTTGAATGAAACACTTTTTAAAGTCCAACTACTAACTTCTGGCTGATTTGGGATCAGCCGGACAAAACAGGAACACGCACGATTCAGCAGCGCTTGGGCAGCAAATCAAAACACAGCTCAGCATAAAACACTTCAATCAGTAATGCACGCAATGAGTTGATACCTTAGATTAACTACTGTTGATTCTAAATTACCTTAACTCTGCCTCATCCTGCCCAGACCTCTAAATGCACCTATCGTTGATTTCTTCTCTTTTGTGGTTGAGGATGGGTCAGGTCTGAAGAAAAATGAGCGGGGGGGGGGGGGGGGTGATCACCTAAACTTCTCATCCCTTCAGGAGGGGAAAATATGAAGAACCGTAAGTTGACTGAATCAACAAGGAGGAAACTCATTTCCTTGGAAATAAAACCTCTGTGGGTTTTCACCTGCGTCGGGTGTCGGCGTGGTCTTCGATTGGTATATGAATCTTCTGACCTTCTTGTTGCCTGCGAGCTTTTGTCTCTCCACAGATGCGGCTCTGTTGCGTCGTCCCGTGAGACACACGGGAAATGGCCACGAAACTTTTCCCCTCGGCGGGTTTATAATCTCGGTGACGTCAGAGCTGCGATGTCTGTTGAGCCGCGCATGTTCAACTGTGCGACCAAAATGGGTGACTCCAACATACCTTTGGTGATACTAGTGTATGAAAAGGGCAAAATAGACAAAACTTAGTTGAAATTACAAAGAGGAGCATCCTAAATTAACTTCACATAACAACCACAAACCTAAACATATCTTATTGGGATTTTATGTGAAAGGCCATGAATTGAAGCCCATTCTTCTTCGCAAAATGTTGACTTGAAGCTGATCTTTGGCAAGAGCTAAACATTAGGGTTATGGCAGGGAATATTTACAACCTGAAAGACTGGGAAATCATTCAAAATCCGGTCAGCAATAATAAGAAGGGTTTACTTGTTGTAATGCCAATAAAGGCTTTTAACTGATCAATTGAGAAGGGTATAAATAGTGATTGATTGTTAAAATGTACATACAAACTGATTTAATTTTTACCTGTGTCATTTCCAATCAGAAAACATATTAGTTTTTTAGAACGACAATTTAATTAAGTTAAATTCATTTTATTCTTAAACTGTCAATTCATGACAAATGCTGCCAAAAGACCCTTTAAAATGCAAACAAAGTTTATATTCAGAAATATACAGTCAGTTCAATATTATTATATTGTTAGATTCAAAGTTAATTACATAATTTTCTGTTTTATCCTAGTTATAAAACAATGCAGTAAAGTTCAGTTTATTAAATCAATCTGTGGCTTTTTTAGGCTTTCTGTCTTACCCAGCTAGCTGCATCGAGTCACTGACTGCAGCAATTACTCCTCCTAACCAAACATGTGGCGAGAGTGGATAGTTGATTTGACAGAGTGGTTAATTTTGCAACTATCCCTCACACTGAGCATGCATGTGGCAACAGTGGAAAGAAAAACAGTTTTAACAGGTAGAAACCTCCAGCAGAACCTGGGTCAGTATGAGCGTCTATCTACCACAGCTTACTGAGGGTTTGAGAAGACAGAGCATACACTCAAAAAACAGTAATGCACCGATCCAGGAGTACTTTCTATGTTAAAGAAAAAGTGAAGAGTTTAATGGCAACAGTAGGTCCTTTAGTGGCTTCATCTGGGAGAGAAACACATCTACACATATCAGCTCCAAGCCAAAAGTAAAATCTATTGGATAAAAAAAAAGTACATATAGTTAGTGGCAGAAATTTCTCCTTCAGTTGCTTTTTCTTGGAGAGAGAGACAGGGTAAAATGTATCATCTATATAAAGAGAACATAAAGTTGTTGGCAGCAATATTCATGGCCCCTCGAGGTTTAGGTGTCACACCTAAACCGATTTCTAAGTTAAAATCTAAATCTATCAGGGGTATAAATAATTTTCAGCTGAACTGTAGCTGTCCTGTCAACAGAATTATCCACTTAAGCTGGTGTGTACTTTGTCCCAGTCTGACCAGAGGATAAGGACATCACTACCATGTATGCTTTTCCTCCCGCTTCTCAACTGTGCACTTCCTTTCTGTTGATGTGTCACATTAAATCCCCATGGAATGCATTAAACTTTGTGGCTGGAATGCGACCAAAAGAGCCACGAGTCATGCAACACAGAAAGGAACCATCTTTTAATCAGTTTATATTGTTTAACAATTTAAACTTGTCAGCTGAATTTCCTCACTAAAGCAATAACTTTATCACTGAATAGTAGGTTTATCTAATATTTCCTTTATATTAGAGGTACTTGGATGTAATATGATGAGACATCTGATTGCAGTCATTAATTGTCAATATTTTAGCCATGAGACACCTACATCCAATAAAACTGAGATGTAGCTGAGAGACTGTGTTTTGGTTAGACATCAGATCTTGATCTATATTTTCAATAGTCCTGCATATCACTTCATCTCTGTCTTCTATGATTGCTTCCACATGTCAGGGCCCTGGTCTCCTGACATCACAGGCTTACAGCATCTGTGGTTGAGTGAGGGGCTCAGAGTCTCATGCAATGAGCTTAGACAGTAATAGAGTCCCTGTAGATTGAGTAGATTGAGTGAAAGGGACAGATAAGCCTCCAGTTAAAGAGGTGGGTGGTGGGATTTTATGAAGAGTATTGAGGGAGGATATGAATCTGGGCGAACTGAGGAAACTAGGAGATTTAGGCAGACACATCCGTGGATTTGTTTTAAGTTGATGAAAGAATTTCGGATAGTGTGCACTTAGATGCCTCTGAGTAGAGTACTACATCCTTATGTAAACATTTACTACATGTACAATAAGAATGTTTTCGGTATGTAGTATTGAACTCAGAAAAGATGTCCACAGAGGATTGTTTTAGTGGGATTTTATGTAACGGACCAACACATACTATGCATTTGTATTCAGTCCCCTTTAACCTCATACCCCTAAATAAACTCCCCTCTAACAGAATAGAAATAAAAACCTTTATTGTCCTTCAGTGAAACTCAGGTGTACCAACAGCAAGGTGACAAACAAATAGAAGCATGCTAATTCACTCAAAGGTAGAGATATAATAAGACACTTTACAGAATGCACAAATTTACAGCATAAGCAACCGATAGTATAATTAAACAAATTTACAATGTAAGCATACAATGGTAAGCAACTGCCTTCATAAACAGAGGCCAGCAGTGTGACCTGTACCTTAAATCTCACTGTAAATCCAGTAAAGAAGGTATGTTGAAGGACATTAGTGAACATCGGGGAACAAACAAAGGCCAAGGAACACAGCAGACAGGACAGGAATAAAATTTTGAGGAGCTTTAAAGCAGGGTTATACTTTAAAACAATATCCCAAGCTTTGAACATCTCACTGAGCAAAGTTCAAGTCATCATCAGAAAATGAGAGGATAAGACAATTAAAAAGCTACCAAGACATGGCCATCCACCTATACAGAGATCCAGATGGAAGAATCTGTTGACATGACAATTAGTAGTCTTGCATCAAACAAACTTTGGCCTCAGTATTTAAACTCTGTGATTCTCACTGTTCTCCGTTGTTACTTCCCTGTTTATCATGCCAGTTTCTCTACCTGTGCTTTACATGCTGTTCCCCTCGTGCTGTGCCATAAATTTTGGTATTTTTATCATTAAATTCTGTTTTCACCATGCTGCTTCCAGGGTTTTGTCTTCATTTTGGTGCAGCTCCTACCTCAGAATACATGACACCAATACACAATAAGCAGAGTTTATCAGCTCAAATAAATTTTGACAAGTAAGTCAACTTAGAGAGATATTCTATTTTTATAATTAATTAATTAACCCAAATTAATGTGTAAACTTCCCATCTCTTAGTTTAGATCAGTGTACATTCGTGTATTACCATGGCCAAGTCAAAGTCTAGACTGAAATTCAAATAATAACCCGTTGAAATATTTCAAAATTTATATTCAACTGTGCTCTTTTATTCTTTTATCCAATCTGACTGAACTATATTGCAAGAATAAATGGACAAAAATGTCAGTTTTTAGATTGCAAGGCTGGTAAAGACATACTCCTCAAGACTTGCTGCTGTATTTGCAGCAAAAGATTGCTCTACAAAGTGTTGACTCATGGGGCTGAATACAAACACACGCCACCCTTTTCAGATTTTTTTATTTTGAAAACCATGCATCCTTTCCCTTCAGCTTTACAAGTAAAATAAATATAATGTCAAAATAAAATAAATTTAAGTTTGTGGCTGTAATATAACGAAATGTGACTTTTTTGTAGGCCAAGGTACATCTGTCTGAATGATTTGTGCTGGGAAAAAAACATCAGAAAAATGGGGAAAACAGCTGGGGGTGTTTATGAAAACATGAAAAATGGCCTTATTTCCTTTTTCTGCTGAAAAAGGCACGATTGAATGACAAAAAAAGAAGAGTTTGGCAACATATTCATCGTGTCTTTTTTGGCTTGCTATTACAGTGTTGTTGGGAGGCCAGAAGTGTTGATAGTGTTGAAGATCCCAAACTCTACAACAGAGGAAGACGAGTCAGACGGAGATACATTTCACCACGTGTTGATTTGTAGCATCTGTCAGGAGACATTCCTATGCTCTTTGTTTGTTTTTCAAATAAATGCTAATTCTTTTAAGCAAAATGTATGCATGAAGCTGCACAGGGTGATGAAACTGATGGGCTAAAGGAGCATTCCACGTTCCAATGGTAAATCGATATCATTACTTTTACTCATTTGTTTGGCATGTAACAGAGAACATTTGTTGGCACTCGGTCTGGTTGTGAATCTGTTGAGGTTACACAGTTAGCCTTGAGAATATCATGTAAGTCTAAATTGGGTCCTGTAGAGAACACGGCTCTGTTCTCAGTTAGCAACACTCAGCAAAACATCCATCCAGCTGACACAAGCGCGAAAATTCTAGCCCGAACTGTCCTCGTATGTAGCCAAAAATATTCGATTGGAGCGACATGATGCAGTTTATTGTAACCTGAGAGAGATGTTCCCTCTAATATATTGGGGATAAATTGTCTCCTCATGTGCTAACCGGGCTTGTGCCAGTCCTTTCACTTTTTTTCCCTCGATGCAGCGAGATGTTTGCCTTGGTATAGTTAAATTAAGTGGTACATGAGCCCTGAAAATGCAGGGATTTGAAAACAGCTTTTCAATACGAACCACTAAGCAAAGCCAGTCCACCTTTATTCAGACCATATGCAAGGAACACGTCAATTCCCTTTCAGAGGTGAGCTATAAAGAAAAGTGCTTGTACTGTTGCAGCCTAGCTGTCATTATGGATTCTGACTCTCATCAGTGTGGTTGGAGGGCCCTGACTGAAAATCATTCATTTTGTGGAGGGACACAGTTGTGCACATGGTGAATTTCAAGACAGCAAGACCACAGTGGTGGTAAAAGACAAACAGCACGTGATTGCTTTAATGCATATACACGCTGGAGACAATCAACTAAAGACCTAACATGATTATGGGTGCACAAAACACTTGCGCACATGAGAAGAATTTAATCATCTTCCTCTGACACTTTGTCTCCACCATGCACGCTCAGTTGTCAGAAAAGGTAATTTATAAAGCCTGTCTTTATTGTTTCCTCCTCTCAGTCTGCTTCATTTGCACAAAGAGGTCTGCTTTTGCCTGAGCCTTTGTTTAAAAGCTCTCATTCACACCCCTCCTGTCTTGAACTTAGATGCACACTGTGGCTTTGCTGTGTATATATTGCATAGCTTGTATATGGGTCTCAACTACTGTACTGTAATTGCCAATAATGTCTCCCATATGTGGCTGTTGTAATCCACCGTGGAGCTTTCTCCTCAGGATAATCAGCTTGAGAGTCTAAGATCTCGCAGACAAAGCTTATAAAAACGAGCAGCATGATGAATCGGTAGTGTCCTCTCTTTTCTCTTTCTTTTGCCCAAATATTTAAAACAATGTTTGATCCACATGTGGGATACATCTTGTAGAAATTAGCAGATGGTGATTTTGAGGAGGAAGTTGTATGTGTCCAGTTTGTAACTGTTGGTAAGATTCCAACTGTGTTTCATTTTTCTTTCAACTGTCATAAAATCCTTGAGTGTCATTTTTTAAAAAGGTTTCTTGAAATAAGCCAGCTTTTTTTCCCCTAGCCAATCTAACTGATCTTGAATGATGAATTATGTTGTGTCCTTCCTTTACAGACAATTTAGCAACAAATCAATTTCAATGGTCTTTACTTTCTATGTTTCTGGTCTCTTAAAAGATTTGTCTTCTATTTTTTGTAGTTGATTCTTAAAAAAATAACAAAAACAAATCACATTTTTTTTCATTTCATATATACAGGTAAATGAGAATATCAAGCTGAATTATTTTGGTAGTTTAATTCAAACTGCAAAACCCATGTGCTACATATTCCACACAGAGTGATATATTTCAAATATTTCAGTTAAATTTGATCATTTTGCTTACCACTTATAAAAACCCAACATTTACTTTCTCAGAAAAGTTTAATATTTCATGAGCACAATAGTAAAAAAACATTTTTAAAACTGTATTGTTATGTTATGGTGTTGGGAATCACAGGGAAGACTGCTGATTGTACAGTTGTCCAACTGCTAAAGATGCTGATTGCTCACAATTAATGATATCTAAACATGTTAATAGAAAATTGAGTGGAAAGAAAAATTCTGGTACCAAAAGGTGCACAAGCGACAGAGATAGGGACAGCCTTGAGATTATTGTAAAGCATAGTCCACTCAGCAGTCTAAGGGGAGATTCACAGGTCTGGATTGCAGCTGGGGCCCGACTTAAAATTTCCCTCTTACAAGCTTTATATAGATGCTGATTTCATTTTCCATCAGAATTTGGTGCCTCCCTACACTGCCAAAAGTACCAATAGCTGCATTAATGACCCCACTATCTCCTTGGTTGTAAGGAAAAATTGTGTGACCTAAACCCTATGAAAAATATCAAGAGGATGATGAGATACAGCAGACCAAACAACACAGGTAGCGCTAAAGATCACTGTCAAAGCAACCTGGTCTTCTATAACATCAGATTTGGGATTCATATACTGTCGAGCAATGTCTGTCCACCAGCCCACGCTCAGTCTCCATGTTCACAAACCACTAGGTGGACCAATGTGGGTGGTAATCCATTACTTTCTTCCATTACTGTTTTGGATTTTAAGTTAGATTTTGAACCCAAGCATCATGATATATTGGTAGTCTGTCTTTTACAAAAGACCCACCGGTTCATCATGTAGAGGGAAGGATGTTAGCTGCCAGCATTTATTGTATGTCCAGCTGGATTTAAAAAAGTTTCTATAAGGCCGACTAAATAACAGAAATGCAACACTCTCTTACTTGTGGATGTAAAAGATGCATGCATGATTCACGTAAGTTAGTTGTAAGCCATGCTAGTATAATGGCTTTGCTACACAGCCTCCGTCTACAAGCACACCTGGTTCTGTGTCTCCTCACTCGGTCAGCTTGTTCAGGTCAACTGCAAATTAGAACTAAATTAGAGGTGACTTATATAGAAATAGAGCAGTTTCTAAATTTATATCAAACGGATAATAACTTTATGCAGCTTATGTTGGAAGTATAATGTTAAGTCTTATAGCTAATGCTCCAGTTTTTAAAAAAAAAAGCTTTGTAAGGCCATTCAGGTTCACAAATCTACAAATCTCTTTGATTCAGTTTGTTTTTCTTTTACTTGTAAAAGTAAATTTTGTGATTTAGATCTCCTTTTGTCAAATCACTATCCAGCTTGAGTAAGTTCAGCTGGAATTCAGCTCAGGGGCCTTTCTGTTTTAAAAAAAAAAAACCTGTCTCGATGTCATCAGTTCCAGTAATACATCATTTGATGCTGGAGGCTATGAGAACATGTTCCTTAACCCTGACATGATTCAAAGGGCCTTGGACGCTCACGCAGCTGTATCCTGTGTGTCCCTGCAAGGCAGTAAATCTAAGATCTGGTATCTCCAAAAGTTGTAGATGGTTACCAAAATATGTCTGTTCCAGGCAATTGAATGGTCGTACTGCCTTATGTTTGTCTGCCAAGTATGTTGTCCTCTTTAGTTAAATTCTTGAATAAATGAAAACAGGTATCCTAATTTAAACGGCTGGGACAGCTTCAGAGACATCAGTGCAAGTCATGATCTCTTTAGCTTCAACATCATAAGAGCACTTTATAATCTAAACATGAGATTCATTTAAACTTCATTAGCTGCTGCTGCAGATGTAGCACCAAGAAACCTCTTTGTGTGTGTTATCAAAAATGATGTGCTCCCAGAGTTTGGCTTGGTACTTCTTATTGCTGCAATGGTTGGGTGTGGTTGTTCTATTGTCATTTTCTTGATTAATCACTAACATTTTGCATTGCTTGTCTTGCCAGAGTTATTTTGCATTAAGCTATTAAAGTATGTCCAAGAGCCACTTGCACTGAAGTGATTCTACTTTTTTATGGTTACCTATTTTTATTTAGTTTGAAATTCTTGCTTTTATTTGGATCTTCTACATGGCTATTTTATTTAATGATTTCCTAGATGTTCTTTTATTGTCCAAATGCTTCCACATCAAGATTTTTATGTGTAACCATTTTCTTCTGTCTTTGGTATGTAATATTAAAGTTGTCCTCACAGTTTTGGGATTTTCTTTGAATGATGCTCTTGATTTATGGAACTATTTGGTATGTTCTTATCTCTGATAGGGAGAAGTGACAAAACAACAGAGCAAATGAGACGGAAACTCAAACTGTAAGTTCAAAACTAATCGAGTTTGCATACAATCTTTTCACTATTTCACAAAGTATGTATACCTAATGTATGTATTTTTAATGCTTTTTGATTTGTTGGTGTCATTAGGTTGAACACACACCTGTGTACATCACCTTTGCAGTAGAAGTACATTGTCTTGGAAAAGTGTTTATCGTCACAATCACAAACTGCAATGTATTTCATTGGGATTTTATCTCATAGACCAAAACAATGTTTGGAGAAAGCCTAACACTGATCCTAACTCTGAACAGATTATCCCCATAGTGGAACATGGTTAAATACAAGGCAATGCTAGAAGAAAACCTGTGAACACCCTGAGAATGGTGTTCACATGACGCTAAACATATAGCCAAAGCTACAATGATTGGGTTTAGTTCAAAGCATAGTCATGTGTTAGACTGGACTAGTCAAAGTCCAGACCTAAATCTAATTTGCAATCTGAGTTGAAAATTGGATCTATCTCATAAAATTCCAATAAAATACGTTGAATTATGTTGTTATGACGTGGTGAAATGTGTAAAAATGTCTGTAAATACTTTTTCAAGGTGCTGTAAAGTGGAAAAACTACTATGTCAAAGGATAATAATATCTAATCTTCTAACATTAAAATAAAGGGTCTTAGAACAGTTTCCACTCTAAGATCTTTTGAGGAAAGCATTTCTAAAGAAACAATGGCTTCCTTTGGTGTTTGAAGCGCTTCCCCAGTCTGCCTGAAACAAATGTCAGAACACATTAGTGTGGTGTGATCCACTTCCTCATTTTTTGTCACAATGTTTAGTCTGTCTTCAAGACAGTCATAGCACAATAATTTGTAAAATATACTGCTTCTAGTGAAGCTTTGAGAAGCAAAAGACATGAATGTGCAGACAGCAAAGCTCTTCTGAGAAGAAACCGGTTGGAATTTTCATATTTGACTTTATCAGTTCCTTGTGTTTGTAGAGGAATTACATCCATTCATCTTGCTTTCAGTTTTCAGTTTACAGCATTAGATAATAATAGGTTTCCTGATGAATCTGACACTATGTCATCATCCATATATTGAAGTGCATATGCCCTGTTGATGAAAAGGCTCTTTTGTGTCAGAAAATTTTATTTTAAAATTATTGTTCTGTTTTGAAAAACAATAAAAAGGTTTATCATGATTTATTCACATCTCATACTTTCAAGATTTCTAGACTTTCTGCCACTAAAATGGAAAAATATTTGGCCTTTAGAACATTTCCACAAAAATAAAGCACAGCTATGTGCATAAAAAAGTCACTGTAGCAATGCAAATATCACAACCTTCATCTAAGCTACTATATTTTCATGCTTCATGCAGCACTACCATAAAGGATGCAAAGCTGTCATGGGCTCCACTTTTGAGGTGAGCCCCACCTTCCTGTTTCCTAATGACTCATTACCCTCAAAGTGTGAAGTGATTTATGGCCAGCAGTATGCTGGGAGCAGTCTCTGTCTGACGGCTATCATACACACACTGATTGCCTCTTTTTGTTTGTTTGTGTGTATCTAGTGTTTGAACATAACCTGTGTGAGCAGGACACTCTAAAAGCAGTCCTGCTGTATCTATTTTTTTAAACCCATTACGAGCTCTGTTTCAGTCTTTTATAACTGAGGCTGTTTGTTTTCCTTTGTGCATGACTGAGAGCTGTTCCTGGCCATGTTCCTGGTAACAGGATACAAGCATGTTTCACTCCGCTCTTTGCTGTTGGATTGCATTTTAAATAAAATAATACCCCCAAATCGAAGTATCTTACTGTAAATTATTTCCGGCTATGAACGTGAATCTAAAATTAAGCTGTGAGTAAAGACCAACAAAAAGCACACACTGAATCTCTGCCAGCATCAGTTCTCATTCAGTTACAGACTACTGAGGAGACCACTTTAGCCTGTTGCGCATCTCTCTCTGCGTGCATTTGCCTGCAACTGTTCAAGATCAATTGTTAAGAAAATTTTGTCTATGGCAACATGAGTCAGCTTGCCTGCGTCAATGTGATTTTGTCAACAGTTTGGATTGGTTACGAGGGAAATACATTCCGTAGATTAAGTTTGTATATATAAAAGTCTGAGTGAATGCTCTGCATGCCTCTTTAGGTCTGTGCACGCATCGCTGTGCACCTTCCAATACGTATGAAAATGGCAGGTGTTCAGAGAGCTTCTATCAATGAATGTTTGCATAGATATACTTATTAGTGCATGTTGAATCTGCAGCCCTCTGTCCCAATGCATGTGTTTTTTGTCCATGTGTGGACCACCCAAACCTTTTGAAGTCATAACAATAACTAGTCCACTTCCTTCCTGTGATATGTAGTACATAATCAGTCCACATCACAGCAACATGGCCCCTCTGTTTAGCTGACATGTCACAGCTGCACAAGAGGTTACTCCTCCTCCTGATGGGTTTATCTACTGTTGCAGAGTTCCAAATATACATCAGCAGAACTGTATCTGAGAGTGGTACGGTGTTCTTGAAAAGCACAAATGTCCAGTATCACATTAGCTTGTTTAATATCCCTGCATATGTGTAGGTTTAATGTCATAATCAACTCTTTTTCCTGCCTGGTCTGTGGAATGTGAATGTTTGCACAAATCTTGCTCCTTAAGACTGCCTCTTTACATTTTTGCACCTTTTTTTAGCATAAACAAATTTCTTTGGCTTCACAGTATTTTTGTGTTCCTGCAACTCCTTATTTTATAAATGTTTCCCCCTTCTCTCGTAGACCAAAAATAAAAATACACTGCGGTAATTAATATGGTAATATGTGTGGGGGTACATTTTTTTCCAGGCACCACTGAAAGCCATTTTAAATTGAGGTCTAAGTGAGGTTTCATCTGGAAACACTGAGGAGAGGTCTAGTACACCAAGCCTCTGTCAGTTCCTGACCAATTAAAGAGGAATAATATTAGTTTTCTTTTTTTTTTTTGGGGGGGGGGAGAGGGAGGATTTGCCTGTTGCCAGAGCTATTCTTATTTAACCCCTAACCTGCTTGAAAATATAGATTGATTTACTTTAGCCCGGTAGTTGCTCAGCGAGGAGCAGTATAAACTCTTGAGGTTTTGTTCACAGCTCAGTTTGTGGGTAAGCAAGAAAACAACCCAAAATATGCAACACAAAGGAGCCATGGAAACTATAAAAGAGCTTTAATTGATAATTTATTGTACAACTCAGTAATATAACCAGAATCAAGAGGACCAATGGGCTTAATGAGTTCTTAATTGGTATAAAAAATGGGTTGCAGGATCCTCTTTAAGCCACTTGTTTGCATAGGGTGATTGTTTGCAAATAAAATTGGAATGTTCAGGCAGTGCCTTGCAAAGGTTTTCACACACTTTGCCTCGGCCCCAGTATCCCGGCTTTTTGCAGCCTTTTAACAGGTTTTCTTCCATGAATGCCCTGTGTTTCCATCTATCTTCTCATCATCTCTCCCCAACGTCCTACTACATCCTACATCCCTATCCCTACTGAAGGAAAGCATCCCGACAGCATGATTCTGCCACCTCTGTATTTCACCATGTGCAAAGTGTGTTTACCGCGTGGTGTGCGATGTTGGTTTTCTATGACGCGTAGTATTTTGTTTATATGTCAAAATGTTTAATTTTGGTCTCATCTAAACAGAGTAGCTCATTTGACAGATTTGCAGTGTCACCTACATAGTTGCTGGCAAACTACAAATTGGACTTCTTTTTATTTTCTTTTAAAAATTCCTTTTTTTCCCATTGCTCTTTCATAAATGTCAGATTTGTGTACTTGTTCTGTCAACGAAACAGCTGTTGATCTCTACAGATCCCCCA
This sequence comes from Crenichthys baileyi, assembly GCA_036173005.1. Lineage (NCBI taxonomy): Eukaryota > Metazoa > Chordata > Actinopteri > Cyprinodontiformes > Goodeidae > Crenichthys > Crenichthys baileyi. The sequence goes on along the minus strand of JAHHUM010001769.1, from coordinate 176,773 downwards.
GATTTACCATGACCCTCATGGTGTCCCCTCTGGTAAATTAATTAACATTTGCCATGTTTTGTTTGGTCTTCAGTAGTTGTCATGTCTTTTCTGTTTTGGCATGATGGATTGAATGTCTGTGAGATCTCTGTGAGATCTTCAAAGCTTGGAGTATAGTTTTATAATCTAACTCTGCTTTAAACAGAGCCCTATGTTTGATGTGTTTGCTGCTATCCTTAGGCTTCATGAATGCTTTTGGAAGATACCATTGTTGCCCGTCAGCAGTCTGTCTAGGCGGCTTAAAGGCCTGAATTTATTGGGCTGCTGACTGGAGACCACTGAGGATTGAGTTTGTGGGATATTTCACATCTGTACATTTAAATTGATCAAAAGCCACTGATCAAAAGTGTGTCTAACGAAGCATTTGTGTCTTGGAAAGGTTAAATAAGTCATCTTTTGTAAAGTGAATAAAAAAAGCCTTCGCCCTTCAGAAGCTGTTGTGAGACGACAACAAATAATCAATACGGCATTAAAAGAAAATGGGGGGGAATTTAAGACTTTTGCACAGTGCTTTACATTATTTAAACCAAATGTCTGAACTATTTGTGGCTAAACCATAAGAAATTTATACCAATTTGATCTGAAACCTTAAATGGAAATATGGTAAGAAAATGTCCAGTACAGTCCATTGACCAGCTCTTTTGTTTTTATGATGCCAATTTTAGTTTAGATATGTTGTATAGTGTCTCTTCAATGTATACATAAAAGTCAAGAGAATTTTGATTCTTAAAGACCTTATTAGATGCAAGATTTGCATCTAATGGATTTGCTTAGAAGAAATCAATGCATGGATGTGCCAAAATCTTCTTCAGCTGAATCAAAACAAAACTGAAGTAATAATTTTTGGATCAAAGGAAGAGCGTTTGAAAGTTAGCACACAGCTTCAGTTAATACAGCTAGAAACCACCAATAAGGCTCGAAATCTTGGTGTAGTGATGGACTCAGACCTTAACCTTCAGAGGAACATAAAGACAGTAACACGGTCGGCCTTCTATCACCTAAAGAACTTCTCCAGGATTAAAGGACTAATGTCTCAGCAGGACCTTGAAAAACTAATTCATGCGTTCATCTTTAGTAGAATTGATTACTGCAACGGTGTCTTCACAGGTCTGCCTAAAAAGTGGATCAGACAGCTGCAGTTGATCCAGAACGCTGCTGCCCGCGTCCTCACTAGAACTAAGAAAGCACATCACCCCGGTTCTAAAGTCCCTACACTGGCTCCCTGTAGCTCAAAGAAAAGACTTTAAAATACTTCTGTTGGTCTATAAATCACTGAATAATACATTACAGACTTGTTGTCAGTGTATCAACCACCCAGACCTCTCAGGTCTTCTGGCTCAATCTACTCTGCACACCCAGAACCAGAACCAAAGATGGAGAAGCAGCTTTTAGTTCTTATGCTCCACTAATCTGGAATAAACTCCCAGAAAACTGTAAAAGCGCTGCAACCCTACGTTGCTTTAAATCAAGATTAAAAACTTATTTCTTTAGAGTTGCCTTTGACTGTGCTATCTAAACTTTTTTAGTTAAGTTTTCAGTCCAACTTTCCTTTCATTTTCCAATCAATTTTTATTCTCTGCACTTATTTGTGTTCGTTAAATATTTAATTACATTTATGCCATTGTAATGTACTTTTAAAATTATGTCTATATCTCTTTTTTATGTACAGCACTTTTACAGTCTTACTACCGAAATGCGCTATATAAATAGCTTGCCTCTTCTTGCTTTGCCTTGCCAGGAGAAACAAAAAAAACAACTAAATAATCAACACAAATAATGCTCCTAAATGGGTGGTGACAGAGTCATGTTGGAACCTATCATCTGAGCTTTACTTCAGAGTTATGAGGAGTTATTTTCCCACACTCAACAATGAAATCCATAACCCGAATAATGAATTATAAGGGTTATAAGGCAGATAACAACTGGGACCTTCCCAGGAAAGAGAGTGCTGGTTTTGATATTTCTCCTTGATTGCATGATCCCATGTGTTCCTCATTGTGCTTGGTTTGATTCCTTTATGAAAGGGATTATAATTATTCCTGCCATTACGTGTTTTGCTTTTTGAGCTGCTGTGATTTCTGTTATTGGACAGGTCCTTTGGGGCAGCATTCAAACCCCTTTGCAACACTGCCGCTGGATAACAGGTGCTCATACAGTGTTTATTACACAGTTACAGATATAAACAGTGACACGATAGCTGCTTTTATCGTCACCGTCACCCTTCTGGTTTTCTAATTCTAACCTTTTTGCCTTTTTTTTTGCCCTTTATTTGGCTCCGATTTAAAAAATATATATGCTAAATTAATCTTTGATGTTTATGCTGGGTAATATTTTCTTAGATGTTGTTTTATATTCCTTAATTCAGTGCATTGTTTAATTTATTCCTTGAATAAAAATGTTACCAGTCACCAAAGTGATTTTATGCAGACATGAGAGAGAGAGCTTCAGTATTTGCTCTGCCTGCGTGATGAATGGCACCACTTCCACTTCCTCTCGGAAAGAGGAGGCTTTGTCTTTGTCTCATTAAATCAAGATGCTGAAACACAAGATACTCTTTGCAACATAGTGTCTGTCTTTCAATTACCAGTGTGTGCTTAAAACACCAAGTTTTTTAATCAGTGCAGCTCCAAATCATTACACTTCCACTACCATGTTTGACTGTCGGTATGATGTTCTTTTGCTGAAGTTCTGCTACATCAAATGAAACGGCAAGCACACGTTCCAAAAAGTTCATAAAATATTTTCCCAAGATGTAATTTGGTAAATGTGAGATGGCTTTGTGTTATTTTTGGTCAGCAGTCGTGTTTACCAGGGAACTCCGTCTTGGATGCCAAGTTACTTTCACAAAAACTTATCTATTTTTTGTAGATCCCACGCTCCTAAGCAGGTTGTCTCTATTTATGATTAATTGTTCTCACTGTGATTCGCTGTACTCCAGGTTTTTGAAATGGCTTTGTAACCCTTTCCTGACTGATAGATTTCAATGAGTTGTTTCTGATTAGTTTTTGAATTTCTTAAGATTGAGGTCTGATGTGGTGCTTCTTCAGATAGTTTAGCCTGCTTCATGTTGTCAAATGCTTCCCTAATTCTACAGTTCTGGCAGTAACTTGGGCTGGGTGTGCAATATGCAGCTTTAAATCAATTCAGCAAATAATTTTGAGTGAAAAAATTACATTGACCTGTACGGTCTGTTTTACACTGACCAAGCCTTAACAAGGAAGCTTCTCACAAGTCTTGTCTTTTCTTGTTCATACTGATTAAACAGAAATTTCAAAACACTGTATCAGTGTTTTCTTTGTGCAGTTTCAAATATCACATTGGCCTCCTGGAATCAGAGTAGGGCTGTTTAAAGTAACTTGTTCGTTTCCCATGCCAGACCTCCTTTATACACACACTGCTCACTTCACTCTCCAAACCTAACAAACAAAACAGTAAAGTGCAAAAAAGACAACAGTCTTGTGGAGCTGAAATTAAAGTCAGGTGTCTTTCATTAAGTTGTAGAGGGAAGATGTGAGTGGGCTTTCAGAGCAGCGATCTGTCTGAATTAAAATCAAGGCTGTTGTTAAACTCTCCTAACAAACATCCAGGCATGATGAAGAAACAGTACGCAAAATATGGAAGAGACCAGTGTAATTAGAGTTAAAAATGCTCTGTTGGCTTTCAAGAAAAAAAACAACTGAACAACAGAAGAAAGACAGCTCATCATCAGTATGAAGACAACACTAACACAGAATTTTCGTTAATAACTAAGAATCATTATGTCTCTCATTGTACTTTATTTATGAAATAGGTTTAGACCTATTTAGTTGCATCTGGTCCATGATGTCTTGTAATCATTCATAGATCAATTAATTCTTACCTACACTGATGAACTCTAAGGAGAAATGTTAAGGCAATTGTTTGTGAAGCTAATCTCAATGGCCAGTGATTATTGTAACAGAATAATGACCTTCAAGTCCATTGGATCAGCATGTGGTTAATGAGTAAAGATTTTAAGTGAGATTTTTCAGTATTAGTGTAGTGTTTAAAAAGGAAGTCAGGGGAAACAGAGGTGTATGATTTTTAAAGGAAACTGAGTTTTCTACAATTTATCAAGACATGTCTGCAGATAGAACGAGACTTTCAGCAGATAACATAAGGCTGGACGGATTACAGTAAACCTGTTCTGTTTTAGCCTTTCGAGCAGTTAAACTCTGTCTGTAATTAAATATGTTGGATCTGGAAACTTTAGCAGCCTTTTAGAATTCTGAGTTAAGCTGAGGATGTGCTATGTCTGGGGTTTACGCACAAAGACTGCAGGTTTCATAATGCAAGCCATACTAACTATGCTAACTGCTAATGTAAGATGCTAAAGGCATTTTGTTTAAAATAATAGTAAAAACCTGCTTTGCATCATCTTGCATCTAAATATCTCAATATTGCCACTCCGCGCGATGTAAAATTGACCATTCATGGAAGAAAAGAACTGTAATATGTCATGTTATATTACAGTTCTTAAAGAGAAAGCAGAGTTGGCTAAAATTGTAGCAGGTCAAATGTTTTCAAAAACTGGAAAACATAAATCAGCCACAAAATTCTAATTGGTTTTTAATAATTTCAAATTATCATTAAATCTAATCAACAGTTACATTCAAACATTTATTTAAGCAAACTCATATCATACTAGAAAATAATGTTCCTATACCCTCTTCCACTCTCTCATGTGGTATTAGGTCATTCATCTATTTAAATAAAACTTATTTCTGTAATGTTTGTTTATTTGGGGTCCAATTATGCCCTGCGTGAAAATCTGCTGTTGTTTTCTTTGGTTCTGATTTAATCCCAAAGTCTGAATTTAAATACCTGTTGATAATTTGTGATCCAGAAGGTTTTAACTTAAACATTTAGTTTTGCTTTCGGTCATAGTGTTGCATGAGCTGATATCAATAAATCACACAGGAACTGCTGCATGTTTGGACGTTATCTTCAGTTGTGTTTATATTTACAAGATTGATGAGAACAAAATGATCCTTTCATGCCTGTTTTCTCACTCTTCTCAGATGCAGAGCTGCTAAATCTGAACTAAGGATTATAAAGAGGGAGGGATATGGGGCACAATGGTCTTCAGAACGTTACATTAGTTTTTGGAAAAAAAGCATCTCCAGTCAACAGAGTTGGAAACTTCATAAATTAATCTGCAAAGCCTCTACATCCAGGAGCAATATTACATGGTAGTGTATTTTATCAAGCTCTTTTGACGTCAACAGTCATTAATTATTCATAAGACTTTACTATTTTAGTGAAATGAAGTGAAAATCATATAATGGTCACATCTTTTAAAGCTGTATTTAAGATGTTTTCACAGTAATTAGGACTGTTTGCATCGCTTAGTGTAACAGTAGTTTCTTCGTATTTTCTTGATCAATACTACTTCAATAAATACAACACTTTCCAAATACTACCATGCTGTCCAAACAGTTGGGTTTTTTCCTGTTGTTTTCTCACAAAAGAAAGATGGAAAGAAAGACAAAAAACATTCTTATCAGTTTGCCCTGCATCTACAGAGAAAAACATTCAAATTCCAGGTTTTGAAAATCCATAGAAAGACAGAGCTCCAGGAGGGAAATAACGGGTTTCCCACCAACCTGAAATCCATCATGGCTGACATGCATTTAACACAAAGTGTTAGCTACAGTTATAACTTTGCACTGTAAGTAGTTTATTTCTCACTAAACGTTTCCCACACATAAATACCTGCACAGTGGCGCTGGTGGTGTAGGTGTTAAGCGTGCGACCATGTGCAGAGGCTATAGTCCTAAATGCGACTGTCCCGGGTTCGAGACCTGGCGACCTTTGCCGAATGTCTCCCCCTCTCTTTGCCCTCTTTCCTGTCTACCTACTGTCAAAAAAAAGAAAAATAAAGGCCTATAGTGCTGCAAAAAATATAAAAAACTAAATACATGTACAACCACTATGTGTGATAATATCCCCTAGTGTTTGAATTCATAACATATTACTATTAACTTGCATTGCTAATAGGAATTAGCGGTATTAGAGATACAACCAGTGGTACGTCTTACAACAGGATCTTTTCATATTTAATGCCAGATTGAAACCTACAGAAATTAAGGTTAGCCTCCATGTTGCTGCACAGTGTTCTCTCTTAACAATCCAACATGCCATTCAGCTCTCTAAATGTTTGCCCAAAACACATGATGAACTGCTATTTTGTATTTTCGTTTTCTCATCACTTAAATATCTTCAAAGAAGCCGAAGCTGCAGCAGCAAAGTGCTCACTCTGCAGCAGGCTGACAATCCACTTGAAGCCAGACTTTGAAGCCGGTTTAAACCTAATCCATGATCTAAGTCTGCAAACATAAATTTAAGTTTTATTGTGTGATCTCAAACATTTAGGACTTGCTTTTCAGGACTCTTGTTTCTGCACAAAGTTTACTATGTGGAGCTGATCTTCAAAAAAATTCCAGGTAAATTTAGCACATTAAAGTGACAGATATCGGCATGCTCGTCTTGGGCAGAGGTGTGGCAGGTTAATTGTACACCGCTTTTTTGCCTGCAGGCCTTGGAGTCGGCTGTTTCTGCTTTCGCTGCTGCTTTGGCATAAACAGCCAAACCACATGTTTGTCTTATGCTAATGGACATTTACCTGACAGCTTTATTCAGGGGAAGATTGAGGGCAAAAGGAGGGGATTGCTGTAGTCACATACCTTCACACCTGTGCTATATTATATTCATTTTAACCATGGATTTTATCTTTTTAGCATTTTTTGTTCCTATTTTTGTAATTTTGCTCTTTACTATTTAGTGAAAGGCTGAGTAATGTACGTTTTGTCCACTAGGGGGTAGACATTTGGCACATTTGGGGCTTTCTCCTTTGTCACAGTTTTTGGACCAGTTTCAGTGAGTGAATGAGGACAAACTAAAGGCAGTCTAGTTGTGCTTTAGCTGGCTAAGCTTTGATTTCCCTTTTGTGCAAAAACACTGCTGTCATTAAATGTTAAAACAGATTTCTGCAGTCGTTATATTAGTCTGGAAACACTGAGATGGTATATATGTAGGACTCAGGGTAAGCTGCTGTCATGTAGAGCCACCTAGATGTTTTCCTCACCATACATTAACGAAAAAAAGTGACAATAAGTCAATAAATAAAGTCAATAATTTGTTTGGGTGATTTGGAAAATAAGTTGCAGTTGAAGAGAGAACAATTAGTTAAAACATTTTTTTGTTTACTTACTCTGTAAAAAGAAAATTCAGAATTATTAAAATAACTAAGATGTTGCCAATCTTGAGAGGACCAAAGATCGTTAATGGCAAATCTCATTCATCACTGCATGTCTGAAGTTTTTATTCAGATGTTCAAACATACAGTGTCTTACAAATGCATCCACACTCCTGGCACTTTTTCATATTTTAACACGTTAACAAAGATAACCTCAAAATGTTTCATTGGTTATTATGTGATAGACCATCACATAGAAGCACATGACTGTAAAGTGGCAGGAAAATTAGTTTCCAAGTTTTTTTTACAAATAAAAGTACTAAAAAGTGTGTCATACATTGGAATCCAGCCCCTATACTCATGTACCCCTAAATAAAACCTAGTGTACCCAGTGACTGTCAGAATTCACCTATTAAATAAATAGAACCCATCTGTGTATAATTTAATGTCCAGCTGTTTGTGATTTTAGCTGTTCTGTGAAGGCGTCAGATGTTAGTCAAAGAACATTATTGAGCAGCATTATGAAGACATAAAGAAACACAGCAAATAGAAAGAAAGCCAGAAGAAGACATATTTAAAGTTTGCCACATATACAAGTGCAAGAAGTTCCTCTGGTCACATGAGTCCAAAATGTACCCTTCGGTCTACTGTCAAAACACTATTTGTGATGCAAATGTAACACTCCATATTTCCCTAAGTTTACCATCTGTACCATTAAACATTATGCAGGGCTTGTGCTTTTCTTTGACAGGGACAGTTGATGGGAAGATAGATGGATTACATACTGGGCAATTTGAGAAGAAAACCTGTTAGAGGCTGCAGAGGTTCATCTTCTAGCAGGACAATGACCCTAAACATACAGTTAGAGCTACAATGGATTTTGTTTTATGTCAAAGCACATCCATGTGTTAGAATGGTAGTCAAACCCCAGTCCTGAGTATAAGCATATGTGGCAAGACTTGAAACGCTCCATCCAATTCAGTTTAAATTATTTTGCAATGAAAAATTGGGAAAAGCTTCAGTCTCTAGATGTGCAAAGCTAATAGAGACATCCATCTATCATCTAAATCCCGTCATGCTAGGGTTGTGGTGTGGCTGGTGTCTATCTCCAACATTCATTGACCGAGAGGCTAGCTGTAAATGCAGCAAATGATGGTTGTGCAAACTGTTTTCTCAGTTGTCCTGAATACAAACGTTTAAGCTTTTTATATGTATAATTTTCCTCCCACTTTGCAATTGCGTTCTACTTTGTGTTGGTTTATCACATAAAATCCCAGTAAAACACATCAAAGTTTGTGGCTGTAAATTGATATAATGTGGAAAAGTTAAAGAGATATGAGTTCTTTTGAAAGACTCTGCATGAATGGCTGTGAGCTGTCCTAAAACTTATTCTACACTTGTGCATTCACATGATGCCTGAACCTTGTGTAACCGTTGCAAGGCCTGTGAGGGGATGTAGAATACCTTTGGGTTATAATTTTCACATAATGACATTATTTTCACATAAACACTTTTCCAAACATGTACTAAAACTATGTTCTTACTTGTTTTCATATTTTAAATTTAATATCCTCACAGTAATTTACAATAATTGATTTTGCTTCTGTTTGCTAACTTAGATTTGCATTCAGACATACGTAAACGCCTCACTTTTCTTTTATCTTTGTAGTTGTTCCTCCTCCAAGATCAAACCACACCACTACAGTTACATTGCAGAGCTGTGATCCACAAACATTTTTTCTTAAACCAAGGTCATTCTATTGTCTTTTCTGTCAATCTATTGTCTCGTTTTCCAACTGTGAAACTTGTTGGCTTATATTGGCAGGATCAAAGCTTGCATTTGCAGTGTTATTATAGCTGCAAACTGGGATGTTAGTTCAAGCAAGGGACAACTCTTTTACCATTTTAAGAGGCTCTGTTTTATCTCTCAAGAGCAGATTTTTGCGTTTTCTTTCCATCTTTCCGTTTCAGCGTCACTGTAAAAAAAGGTGACCTTTGTGAACTTTTTCATGACATAATTTCATTAGGTTTCTTACAAATCACTTGGGGCGTTTGTTCATTTTTGACCAAAAAAAAAAAAAAAAGAAAAGAAAAACAGACTGGAATTTCTGCCACCAGGTCAGCTCATTTAGGTGATTTCATATCCATGAAGGACGCGTCATTATAGCTGACGAAAGACGCACAGCAGGGTTTTATACTTGCCTGGGTTTGTATTATCACTGTCAGCCTAATCCATCTTCATTTGTGTTTGAACTTGCTGAACTTTGTTTTTAGACTCGAGCTCTGCTGATTTGCACATCGGAGGGGCCTGGACAGATGCCATTCTTCATTCACTCAGCTTTTCTGTTCATGCACCCCATTATAAGCTGCTTTTTCAAGATGATCTCAGTTAGATATGAAAACAATCTTTACTGCCGTTTACATATGCACACTGACCTCTTGCTGCATTGAGAAGTAGCAGGACTGGGTTTATTTTCAGAGGCTGCGGCTACACAGCTGTTGTATATTTTGTGACAGTCTGTTGTTTGTTTGCTGGATCAACACAGATGAACAGTTTTCTTTGCTAACAAAAGCACACATATAGCAGATTTAGCCTGTCAGCTCATCCCTCTCTCTGACACCATTTCTTGTGTTTTTTTCAGTCACGGCTGCTGTGAGGGTTACTGGTAAAAGCTGGTAAAAGGTTGACCTTGACAAGGGTGTGTGAAACCTGTTGGAGCTAATGTTATGTGAGACGAAAAGATAAGGGAGATATGACAGTGTCGGGGCAGAGTTTGAGAGCAAAGAGTGAGATAAATGGACAGGGAAAAAATGCATGGAAAGTGACCTGTTGAGTCTGGTCATACCTAATAAAGGGAATAACCAATAACAGTGTGCATTGGCAGTCTGCAGAATGTAAATAACCTCCTGTCTTTCTTAAGGAACAATACCCCAGGTCACTCTTCACGTATGACTATACTGCCAGGCACAGCTCAAATGTTGTCCTTAAGTTTGCTGACGACACCACCATCTTGGGCCTCATTACAGACAACGACGACAGTGCCTATAGGAATAAGGTGATATCACTGACCAGGTGGTGTCAGGAAAATGACCTCTCTCTAAATGTCAGCAAAACTAAGGAGATGATAGTGGACTTTAGGAGACAGAGTGGAGGCCAGCATTCCCCCTTCTATATTAATAACGCTGGGATGGAGCAGGTCAGTAGCTTCACTGAGGACTTATCCTGGACAATACATGCAGACACTGTGGTCAGGAAAGTCCAATAGAGACTGTACTTCCTGAGAAGGCTGATGAAGTTTGGTATGAACACCAGCATCCTCACAAACTTCTACAGGTGCATTATTGAGAGCCTTCTGATGGGATGTATCGCAGTGTGATATGGGAACTGCAACTGTCAGAGACGGAAAGCACTACAGAGGGTGGTGCGAACGGCAGAGGCCATCACTGGCAGCAGCCCCCCCCCCCCATCCGGGAAATTTACTGGAGCCGGTGTCTGCGTAAATAATGCAGCATCATCAAGGACCACACTCGCACAGCAAAAGGACCTTTCGTCTGGTACCTTCTGACAGGGGGTACAGGTGCCTGCCAGCATGCACAAAAAGACTTAGAGACAGTTATTATCCACAAGCTGTCAGACTACTGAACTCTGGACAATAATACTGCACCAAACCACATTTGTGACACTTTATTAGCTTATTGCTGCTGCACGATGTGTACTATTTTATTGCACTTTTGTTTTTATAGTGAGTTGAGTGGTTATTCTTATCCCAAGCATTTCACTGCACTCTTGACTGTGTGTTAACCTGCATATGACAAATAAACCAATACAAGTTTCGTGTCCCAGGAGGATCCGATCATTCCACTGTTATCTAGAAAGGTGATGTAGGTGTCCGAAGAAGGAAAGAAAGAAGGGGGAGGAAGTGGGTACACCTGGACGAGAATGAACTAGTTCCACAGATTGAGCTTTGTGGAATGCTGCATTTTTAGCAGATATTCCTGGAGCTATGTTACAGTGTGCGTTATGTAAGAGGTAGAGTTAGCCCCTTGGGATCAATATCTCATGCCATAAAATCCTCATGCCCTAATGCTTAGGTTTGGTTGGGTGAGTGAGTGCAGCATGTTTGTCATCTGTCAAAATTACAAATAACCATAGACAGCGGCAAATATTTGGAGTATATTCCTGCCAGATTTAGCTGTATTACATAAAGCAGAGCTTTGTAAATGGAAAGAGAGGAGAGACCAGCACAGATGAAAGGGGAATTAGTCAGGATGTCGAAGGAAACATAGTATGAAAAATTTTACTTTTCTGTGCTTTTTAAGCAAATGTTTTGGGTTATTACTAACAACTGCCAAACTCAGATTCAGTTTTTCTAGCAATCTTTTAAAATATCTTTTGGCGTTCGGAAAATCAATGATGGTCAGATTTGCAGGAGGAAGCAATATCTCACTAATATTACCAGTTTAGAACAAATCCTTACTCTGGATCTGGATCTTCTTCTAACTTTATATTCTACCTTTACTATGTCTCAGTGATAGAATGCTCAAATGTTTCAGTTATGTTTTGTTTTGCTTTTGAAACTGTACTTTTGTACAAAGTTTTACTGTATATTTATATTTGGCTAGAGAAAATGATTTATTTTTGGTATTTCTAACCTTTTCTGCCAGATGAATAATAGAAATTGGGATTTTCTTTTTGTCCTTGAAACCAAAGTTCTCAATCATTATTACACCATAAATAAACAATATAATTCCTAATGTTAGCCCCCTAAAAAGTTAAAGAAACACTCATTAAATGCCTCACAATAAGACCTATTGGCAATGCAGCCATTATATCGTTGTAAAAATATGGTTTATGTTTTGCACTAAATGGTAACAAGTGTTAACATTTATAGAAATTATTGAAAGAAGGTACATTGTGGTGAGATGAGAAGTTTAACTTGCACACACTACAGAAATCTCTAGATACTGGCACTTTCTCTGGCCTCTAATGAAAAAAGACTTTAAATTGTTGGACCTGTACGATAGAAAGTTTATGCAGTTAAAGTTTACCTTGATATTAGTTACTGGACCATGACAAGTTTTTTTATGTAGACGAGTTTAAAACATCACGTGGAACAAGCCTGTGCCTAAAGAAATCATTATCAGCAGCTCAAGATCAAGCTGCAAACTAAGTTTTTGCAAAATAAAGTATTTATTTCTTGAAGTTTTGCTGAGTTATAACTTCAGCTTGGTTTGCCTTTAGACAAAGCTGTAAGGCGGAATACTAAAGACTCTCTTCAAGGGATTTCATATTTTATTTTTTTTCAAAAAGTTAAAAGCCTTCAGCTGTTTTCGCTGTTGCACTTGGTGACTTGTTTGGTGTGTGAAGGCTCTCTTGTTTGATCTGATTTCTCTCTTATGTGATATCTCTTACTTGTTCTAATACATAAGCACGTTAAAACACATACTTTCTGTTGCTATATTTAACGTTTGGGGACTCTACTCTCCGTGTACTTGTGTCTTGGACTTGTGTCTGTACTTGTCCTCTTAGATCTCAGTGCTGCATTTGATACAGTTGACCATAATATTCTCTTTAAAAGGCTGGAATATGCTGTAGGGATCAGGGGAACAGCGCTAGGCTGGTTTAAATCTTATTTGTCTGACAGATTCCAGTTTGTTCATGTAAATTATAAATCATCTTTAAACTCCAGGGTTAATTGTGGAGTACCACAGGGTTCAGTACTTGGTCAAATTATCAGGCAGCATAGGATGAATTATCACTGTTACGCTGATGATACTCAGCTTTACTTATCCATAAATCCTGATGAACCCAACCAGTTAGATAGACTACAAGCATGTCTGGAAGATATAAAAACTTGGATGACTTTAAATTTTTTGCTTCTAAATTTAGACAAGACAGAAGTTGTTGTCTTTGGACTGGAGTCTTTAAAAAAGAAAATGCTTAGTCAATCACTACCTGATGGCATTAAATTGACCTCCAGGTAATAAAGTAAAAAGAACGTTGTGTTACCCATTTTGACCAGGACATGTCATTTAAATCCCATATAACAAGTTTCAAGGATTCCTTCTTTCACCTCCGGAACATTGCCAAAATTAGAAAATATCCCTATCCAGGAGTGACGCTGAAAACTAGTCCATGCATTGTTACTTCAAGGCATGTAATTCTTACTATCAGGATGTCCACAAAATTGCAGTTAAAAGCCTTCAGCTGATTCAAAGGCCTGCAGCAAGAGTTTGATGAATTTAAAAAGAGCAGATCATATTGCTCCTATTTTAGCTTCCTTCATTGGCTCCCTGTTAAATCCAGAATAGAATTTGAAAATTCGCCTCCTCACAATATAAGCCCTTAATGATCTAGCTCCATCTTACATCGAGAGATCTGATTGTTTCCATATGTTCCTAACAGGCACTTCGTTCTCAGACTGCAGGTTTACTGGTGGTTCCTAGAGTCTCTAGAAGTAGAATGGGAGGCAGATCCTTTAGTTATCAGGCTCCTCTCCTGAGGCAGACACCCTGTCTACTTTTAAGGCTAGGCTTATCAAAACTTTCCTTTTTGATAACAAGCTTATAGTTAGAGTGGCTTAGGTTATCAGGGAGGAGCCCTTCCTCCCTCCTGTTGGTTGGGAGTAGGGAGTCAGGTTTAGCTAAACCGGCTCAGTTATGGTTGAGGTGCAAACACACACCCTCCATTTCTGCTACCTGTATGACCCCTTCTCTTTTCCAATGGTTATAATCAGTCTGACAGAGAGAGGTATCCCAATCCTTGTAGTTTTTAGTATAACAATGGCCATCAGTGGGACCCTTTGTGGGGTGCACTGAGACGACATTGTTGTAAATAAGCGCCGTTTAACTAAATAATCTGAACTGAAACTATTTGTGTAGTTATGCTGCTATAGGCTCAGGCTGCCACTTTCACCCTATTTGCTACATTTTCACACTACTCTCCAATTTTGCATTATTTGCTATTATTTCAGCTTTTAACTTTGTTCTCTCTTTTCTTTCCTAGAAGCTACACCTGGCCTGCCTCTGTGTCTACCTGTGACACCTTTCGGAGCCTCTGATTTCTGCTAACAACTTAATGCTCACCCTCTACCGATGATCCACATGGCCCTGTCTTTTAGTGTTTAACCCTTTTCTCTCTCCTAGACGGGCGTGGGACTGAGCTTTACTGTAACTAACTGTATGTGCTCTCTTTCAGACTCTAACCTTGAAAAACTGGCTCAGAGTTTACATTTTTTTTTTTCTAGGTGAAACGACTAAAGGAGCTACATCCATTAATATTTACTTTTCCCTTCCCCTAGAAAGTACTCCTGGATCAGTGCTTCTTTGTTCTCTTTGTGTCTCTGCTCTGTTCTCTCTAAAACCCCAGTCGGTGTGGCAGATGGGCCGCTCACACTGAGCCTGGTTCTGCTGGAGGTTTCTTCCTGTTTAAAGGGAGTTTTCCCCCCCATGTCACTACATGCATGCTCAGTATGAGGGATTGCTGCAAAGTCAACGCCAGTGACTGTCCACTGTCTCTACATGCTCATCCGGGAGGAGTGAATGCTGCAAGTCACTGACTGGGTGCAATCTGCTGGGTTTCCTTAGACAGAAAAACTTTTTATCCAATTTGAATAAATAACTAACTCTAAGTGCACTGTTCAGTGGTTAGGATTAATTGGAATGTACGTATGTACCTGACTGTTGTGAAGTGCCTTGAGACGACATGTGATGTGAATTGGCGCTATATAAATACAATTGAATAAACTGAATAAAAATAAGCTTTGGAGCATGGACTCTTGGTTGTTTAGTATTTTAATGAAATATAAGATAACAATCATAAAAAGGCTTAAATTCCTTGAACAATAATGTTAATGTATGTAATTTTTTAAAACATTTTATTTGAACTTTATTTTTATTGATGGTGCTTCTTAACTCTGTTTAGACCATTTGACTCATGTAAGATATGAGAGATTATAATCCCTGATCGAACTAAAAGTAGACCATGATTATATTATAAAAAATGACATACTGTTTAAAGATGAACATCTTTAAAGCAGCACTCGTGGTGGATATGAAAGGTTCTATTTCATGCAGCCCCTGTTGACACACAAAAAGGTCAGGGATTAAAGGCCATTGAAGACCAAAACCAAGTTGGACAAAGATTCCATTTTATAATAAATACTAGCTTGTAAATATCCAATCACTTTTTAAGGAGCTCTGTATATGTCTGATCTGTGGGAAGAGGTGTACAATATCAATCTCACTTGATCATCTGCTTGTATAAAGTTTAAAGTTTTTATCCTCTAACATTTTTTCTGTGTGGAAAAAGTCAGAAAGAACTTAATAGCTTGCAGCAGAATAGCACAACTATGACACCAGAGCTAATGTTCACACCAAATAAACTGGATTTAAGTTTAAAGAAATGTCATTAAAAAGAGCTATGTTGATTTACCTTTACGTTTACAGTTTATTTCATGTTAAAAAGTCAAAAATTTAAGCAGATTAGACATTGGCACACCCTAGGGCTGCAACTAACGATTATTTTGCTAATCGAATAATCTGTCCACTGTTTTTTTTTTACAGAATTTGAACCAGCTGAAGCTTACACTTAAGGAGTTCTGGATAGAGCATATTTACAGACAAAAAAGATTTTTCATCCTGAATGCAAAATGTATCTTTTTAGTAGAAGTTTGGCTAAATTACTGCTCTGAGTTGTTCTTTCAGAAAATGGCATGTTTTAGTCTGTATATACCAGTTAACGATTATTCGATTACTAAATTAGTTGACGATCATTTCAATAATTGATTAATCACAATTAATCCGATTAATTATTTCAGCCCTAGCACACACACTAAAAACGTTTCTTAATGGGGCACTTTGGACATTTTGAGACAGGTGGTTTATCATCTGTAGCACCCTCTATCTTAATGTATATGATTATTAGTAGGGTCTGGTATCAGAATATGTCATAAAATCAGGTTCAAACAAAATAGTTCGAAGGTCATTACAAGAATGCCTTGGTACAACAATCCTGTTAGATTTTGAGCGAAGTCCTATAAAACTTAATAAAGACCTTAGGAAATCTTGTCAACCTGTGAAAAGATGGATAATATGTTGATTTAAAATTTTTTACTGTGTAACCATAGAAGTGGATATCCTCGTCATTCATTTAAAGACTTGGGCACTCACAGTAGCCTCCGCTGCAGTCCAGCTTGTGGAAAATGTCTATGGGCATTTAGTAGTGAATGAATGGAAAATGTCATTGAAACCAGCATCGCTTGGATCTCCTCAGCCGGCTGGCTTATAAGCGGATGCATATAAATGTCAATGTATGCAATTAAGCTGAAGTGGCATTTCAGTTTATTTGTTTTCTACTTTCATTTACTCTGGGGCATGACTTGTGCTAAGCAAGTCCATCATTTTGACTGAATGACTGATGAGGAAGGCTGCTGGTGAGAACAGGATGTTGTGGGGAACTGAGGAGGAGCAGCAGTAAAGAAGAAAAGTGCACTTTAACACGTTTTCCTTGGAAGTTCAGTCCTACTCTCTGAAATAATCGGTTGTCTGTAAAGTGTTAACAAAAATGTGTTTTGGTAATATTGACACCAATCAGTTTGTTACTTAGTCATCTGTATGATTAATAGCAATTGGATCACTATCTGTGGCCAACAGGGAAATAATAATATGGTTTAAATGTAAAATAAGGTCAAGAAATTACTTGTTAGCCTTTTTTCCAGCCTAATCTTCTCAAATGAATCACCTACTTATTAAAGGTAATAAGTCAGATCAGTTGTCTGGCTCATATCTGTAAAAGCTCAACACACCAATGTAATATTTAAATATCCTTCTGTTGCATGATTCATATTCAAGCTGAGGCTGCATTCATTCTCTGCTCTGCACTACAAATGAGCACAGAACCGAGCTACACCCAGAGATTTTAAGTTTTAGTGGTGTCACAAAAGCTGTTAGTAAAAGTTGGAGAAGGAACCAAAACTGTGGAGCAATCAAGATTCTGGCTTACAAGTGTCAGTACAAGGCAGTTCCATTAACCAGCCGAACTCAAGCCAGAGTTCTCTGGATTACAGTCAGCACTTGTCCTTGTTGAGCCAGGGTGGTAAAACCTTTGATTACTCTGTTGTATCAAGTGAAGACAGATATTCAGAGCAGAGGTGTCAGTGTTTCAGACCATCCACTGAGGAACCAGTGCAATCAGTAACATGAAGTATTTGCAGATGTTTTCCTGCACACATTTCCCCAGTGAAGTCATTTTTGAGCATAATGACCAACCAAGTCCTATTTAATGTTTTTTTTTTCGTCCAGCCCTGCTAGTAGGGTGGCTAATGACCTTGGACCACCCGTTGCACTTACGTACATTTTGTCATGCTTCATGCAAATAAGTTGTGGATTCGTATCCCACCGGTTTATGTTCCCACACAGCTATAGCATATCACTCACATGCTTTCCATGCACCTGATCACTCCTTTTGAGTATTTGTTGCTGTTTGTTCATTAATGTTCTCTAACAGTTTGACTCTGTTTATTAGTTAGGGGACTTCTGAAAGTGGTTTCACTGGATCTTATTTTGGCCTATCAGTTTAAAGTGGGCTTTCAGATTTGTATTTGTACAAATATAAAAAAAAACAAACAAACATATTTCCTCTTTCTTTCAGCTCACAGTCATGTGCTACTTTGTGTTGGTCTATCACACAAAATCCAGATTACATTAATTAAAGTTTGTGGTTTGTAACATGGCAAGATGTAAAAAAGTTCAAGCATTATTAATACTTTTGCCAGGTAGTGTCCACAACCAGGAGACACAAGGAGAACTGCCCTGTGATTTTCATCCTCCACAATCTATGAATGAAGATTTCAAAGCTATTAGGATCTTAAGCTGCTTTTTCTGTTTAATCATAGCCTTTGTTTAGTACCCTTATTACCCTGCTCATTAGTATGTGGTGAACGTAATAGTATGCTCAGGTGCCTGATGAGAGTATGATCTCATCAGGCACCTGATTTCATGCAGGTGATTTCATGTTTGTAAACAATAGCCACTTCTTCAAAATTAATGTATAAATGTGCCCGCTGGGAACTTGTTTGAGTTCCTCACAAGTGTTCTTTTGTACAGGGCCAAGAAGTGTAGTATCTCTTGTATCAATATTTGGTGACACTGGAATGCGCTTCAGTAACAGCTTGTGGCGAATTATAGCTTGGGTGGAAACTGAAGATCAAAGCCAGGTTTTGTTTTGGTTTGATTTGGATGGATTTCAGATTTTTTTTCATGCCACAGTTTGACATCTATCTGCTACAGATATGCTTGAAGACAGGAAGCAAAAGCATAGAAATAATATGCAAATCTGGATGACACAATACCAGAAATCTAGAAGTGAAAAAAATAAATGGAATTCTACTTACACTATTTAGTGCAACTCTCTGTTTAAGCAGATAAACTTGAAGTGTCATCTTATTTCATTTTGTTTGTGGCACAACTTTAACATCATGGTCTTGCAGTTCTTTTTGTGTTTTATTGATTTTGTGTCAGTGCGTTTGCACGTGGGCTTGCCCTCCCTCAGTTTTCATAGTTCCACGTTTTGTGCTTTGGTTTGCATTTGAGTCCTCTCCAATATAGGTAAATGTAATTGTGACCATCTACATATTGGTAGTTATATGCACATCAACAGATGAGATGTCTGTTAAGGCTTTTAATAAATGTGAGCGTTGTGCGTGCAGGCCTTTCTCCATTTATCTTCATTAAGCGTTTTGTTCGTTTGGCACTAAATATTCTGACTGTCAAGGTATGATGACTTTAAATTGGTTTTGGTTTTATTATGATTTGGGAATGCAGTGTCCTCCAGAATGAATGGCACTCCTGGTAAAGATGTACAAAATGATCTATATATATACAATTTTTAATTACAGCAAATGCAAAAAAATGTATTTTTCTTTTTTTAACTTTTTTTGGCACCTTTGCAAATAATACTTTGCACCACCCTCCTGTTCCAACAGGAAGAATTTAGTTCTCATTTTTCACAAGGCTGGAACATACAGAGAAATGGATCTTTGACCATCTTACATCATAATCTAAGGTCTAGATTCCCAGGGCCTTTGGAAGAGAAATATGCCAACAGCATTACAGATTCTCTTGCATATTAACCAATAGACCTGAGGTGCTTTTTAATATTTTAATCCTTTGTTTCACCTCAATCTTTGTCCCAACTGACCAAAATCCACAGTTCTGGATTAAGTCCCACTGGGGTTCAGCAAACTTTAGATGCTGTGATGATAGAAAAGGCTTTTTTTAATCAAGTCTCCCAAACAATTGGTTGGTAAGAACAGCGACTCTCAAAGTTGAACTCGTGGTAAATCATTTCAAACTTTGTTTTACCGTTAATGTAAAGCATAACCATATACAAATTTAATGAACAACAGGCTAATCTTTTTTTAGGGGAAAAATAAAAATAAATCAATAACAAAATGAAAAAGGTTCAAATCAATTTTCCTAACATTTGCTCATTTGTATCTTTACCTTATTGGTTCCACATGATCAAAGGATCTCATTGTTCAACAGTATCAGTCACTGTGGTACAGTGAAAACAATCATTAAAATTTGTGGAAAATATGGAAGGAAAAACTAAATTGATGAAAACACAAGACAGACACTAGTCAAGAATACAGCCAAATGGCTGACAGCAACACTGCGGGAGCTGCAGCAACTTCCAACAAATACTGATTGTTTTTTCCATATGACAACAATCTGCTGCATTCTCAATAAATCTGGACCATTAAGTAGGATTGCAAAACACAAGCTTTTTCTTCCAAACAAGACATCCAGGTCGAGCTAAAATCTCCCAAAGCATTGTAGTAGAATGTAATGGTCTGAACCCAAACTGAAACTTTTGGGTTGCAATTCCAAAAGATACATTTGGCAGTGATACAGTACTTTGCATCACAGAAAAGAACAGCATGCATACAGGGAAACATGGTGGTGGTAGTGGTGATTACTTTTCTACAGATGGGCTTTTTGTGAAGGTGGATGAAATTGTAACCAGTTCCAAATACCAGACAGTTTTGGCCCAAAACATGTAGGTGGCTGCTAGAAAGCTGAAGATGAAGAGGGATTTCATTTTAGTATCACATTGTGTTCAAGCAAATGCAAAACTCAACTAAAGTATGGCTTCAGCAGAAAAACATGAAAAGCTCTGAAATGGCTGATCTAGAGTCGAGAGTTAAATTAGTCAGAAAATCTGAGAAATCACTTACAGAGGCCTGTGGACAAGACATGTTTTCAAAATTTAATTGATGTGGAGGACATTTGCAAATCAAGATGTTGAATGGAAATGGGCTCCTATGAAAGAAGACTAAATGTTGAAATTAAATGAAAGATGTTTCAACAAAGTGTTACTTGAAGGGTATCTATTCAAATGCAACAAACTTTTTTTTAAAGATTTTTCTCCTAAAAGGTTTGGGGGTTGTTGCAGTTAATTTGTACAAGGTACATGCCCCATTAAAGGTAGAAAAAGTTGGTAAATTATTTATCATGTTCTTATGTCTTTCAGTCTTAAATACTTAAATTTTCAACACTTTTTAGAGCCACTGTAATCACCGTCTTATGGGTATTATGGAGACTTAAGATGCCACTCTTGAACGGTGAGCTTTTGAAATACCTTCTCACTGTGTGTGGAAGGAAGATAAACTTGAATCCTTGTCCAGCATTGTTTGTCACTATTGCAGGTGTTTAAAACTTTTAGAATTTTTCAGAATTTAGATGTGAACAAATTTAAGTGAGTACCTATGGTGATGTGGCTATTTCCTGACTTGAATATAACACACACCCGCCTTACTTAAATTGCATGTTCACTTGTCTTTTCCATTTCAAGGACTAGCTAAGAGAGATTAGCCTCCTATTCAGCTTATATTCCAACAGAATTAGGATGCTACAAATATGGACTGATGTGCTGATTTTTGCCAAAAATAAAGGAATGGTAAACTTGTGTCTGGTATCTATTGCATCTGGGTGTATAGTATGCATCACTGCAGGATGATGAACTTTCAGTGACATATCTAAACAGGAACAAGCCTCAGTTGTCAAGCATCTCTCAGATAGACTGAAGTGTCATTCTTTAAATATGACATGCAATCCAATAACATCTGTATATCTCCATGCTGATAATACAGCTTTGTTTGGATTATTGAAGCTTTGCATGTGGAAGCTATTACCCTGAGGGTTTAGGAGAACATTTCCATTGAGAAAAAAGGGTGTGGAGACAATCCGTACATTTTGCCTAGGGCTAATTTTTCTTTGAAGCCCCCTGTCTTTCCCATCGTGGGGAGAAAGGTCTGGTTTTCTTTTGAGCCTCACCTTATAGAGCGTAAAATCTGATCCATGAGACATTATTTGTAGTGTTATTGTGCTTTTTTTTATAGTAAGTAAAGTGCTGTTCAAAACACAAAGATGTGTATAATTAACATCAAGATTTTCATAGATAGTTTTTGTAGAAGTTTTTGTTTCAATTCATGTAGGTGCATTGAAATGACTATTGTTGTAATTTGATGCTTTGTAAAGGGAATTTAACCGAACATAGCCAGCTCTGTTGGGTTTACCATGTTTAGGTAATGAAAAACTACATTTGTAAGTTTTTGCATGTTTAGCTTATGCTAACAATGTCTGTTGGGTACAGGATTATAGCTAATGTTGAGTCTCCTTTGTAAGGTATAGCATGTTTACCTTATGCTAACCACTTTTATCAGTTATAGTATTTTGGACCTGTTGGTTTTGCAAAAGGCCTTTAGATAACTGATTTGTTGTGAACTGACACTTTACATCTATCAGCCGCTTTGTTAGGTACACCCTGATAATATATTGCTTGGACCTCCTTTTGTCTTCAGAAATGCATACATTCTTTGTGGCAAAGATTCAGCATGGTTTTGGAAACATTAGTTAGAGATTTTGGTTTATATAGATAGATTATATAGATAGATTATATATATACAGGGGTTGGACAATGAAACTGAAACACCTGGTTTTAGACCACAATAATTTATTAGTATGGTGTAGGGCCTCCTTTTGTGGCCAATACAGCGTCAATTCGTTTTGGGAATGACGTATACAAGTCCTGCACAGTGGTCAGAGGGATTTTAAGCCATTCTTCTTGCAGGATAGTGGCCAGGTCACTACGTGATACTGGTGGAGGAAAACGTTTCCTGACTCGTTCCTCCAAAACACCCCAAAGTGGCTCAATAATATTTAGATCTGGTGACTGTGCAGGCCATGGGAGATGTTCAACTTCACTTTCATGTTCATCAAACCAATCTTTCACCAGTCTTGCTGTGTGTATTGCACCATTGAAACCGACGTTTGGCATTGGCATGAGGGACCAAAGGTTTGGTTATAGCAGCCCGGCCGTGTATATTGACCCTGTGGAGCTCCCGACGGACAGTTCTGGTGGAAACAGGAGAGTTGAGGTGCACATTTAATTCTGCCGTGATTTGTGCAGCCGTGGTTTTATGTTTTTTGGATACAATCCGGGTTAGCACCCGAACATCCCTTTCAGACAGCTTCCTCTTGCGTCCACAGTTAATACTTTTGGATGTGGTTCGTCCTTCTTGGTAGTATGCTGACATTACCCTGGATACCGTGGCTCTTGATACATCACAAAGACTTGCTGTCTTGGTCACAGATGCGCCAGCAAGACGTGCACCAACAATTTGTCCTCTTTTGAACTCTGGTATGTCACCCATAATGTTGTTGCATTTCAATATTTTGAGCAAAACTGTGCTCTTAACCTGCTAATTGAACCTTCACACTCTGCTCTTACTGGTGCAATGTGCAATCAATGAAGACTGGCTACCAGGCTGGTCCAATTTAGCCATGAAACCTCCCACACTAAAATGACAGGTGTTTCAGTTTCATTGTCCAACCCCTGTATATTATTATAAAGATAGATTTTTTAGCGGGACATTCTTAAAGCAAATCTCACGATCCACCCCATTAAAAGGTGTTGTGTTGGATTGAGCTGAGTGACTGTGGATATCAATGGTTTACTGTGAACTGATTGTATTGTTCAGGAACCAGTTTGAGATGATTTGAGCTTTGTGACATGGTGCATCATTGGTGGAAGGAGCCAACAGACGATCGATACACTTTGGTCATACAAGGATGAACATTTGCAGCAACAACAACTAAGTAGGTTGTAACAACTCTATGGAATCAAAGGTGTGCCAAGAAAATATCCACCACAACATTACACCACCACCAACAGCAAGTCAAACACACTAGGATGGAGCTATGCTCTTATGTTGTTAAAGCCAAATTTCAACACTATATAAAAGTTACAGCTGAAATAGAAACTTACACCATCCAACATTTTTCAAACCAAGGTATTTTTTTCACATAGTTGCTATCCAGTAGATAACCTGTTTCTGAAATACTTGGACTAGCCCATCTGGCACCAACAACCATGCAATGATTAAAGTCACTTTCCCATTCTAATGCTTGGTTTGAACTACAGCAAGTTGTCTTCACCACATTAAATGTCTAAATGCCTGTGGCTGCCATGGGACTGGGTGATTTGCCACTTGTGTTAACAAGCTATTGAGGAGCTGTGCCTAATAATATGATGGTAATTGAAGTGAACTGTACACTTTAGGTCTCCATTCCCACTGTTAAATGAGAATTTAGCCACTCAAGGACATTGATTAAAGGGGATCTCAGACAAGAGAAAATCTGCCCATTCTGACTGCTAGAATCAGAGGTCCAGATTCAGTAAGCCTTTCAAGCAGTGGCGGATGCTGGTCTTTCAAGGAGGGGAAGCTCAATTTCAAGATCGCTGATTCGCTCATTTCGCTGTCAATCAAAAAGGGGTTCAGCCTCAGACAGATCATCCAATCATCATGCAGAAGCTGAGCGTCCGGGCCAGCCGAGGCCAGCCCACGGCCCCATAGACCCCCAGAGACGCTGAGCGTCCGATGGGCGGGACAAAGCCCAGCATTTTTGCTTCGCTATTGAACTCACTGTTTAAAGCACTGCGAAGCTGCGGGAATGAGTGAGAGGAAAGCCGTGTCGTTACCAGTGATAAGAAGCTGATTCTGAACAAAAGTTGAGCGCGTTGTAGCGCATATTTAGTCAATGACATGTACACACAACAGTATATATTTGATCACTTATTTTTTGACATTTTAGGGGAAGCTGAGCTTCCTTTGCAGTCTTAGAGCAATCACCACTGCTTTCAAGGATGGAAGACTCAGAGAAAAACCCCATCTGGACCCCATCAAGACTTTGTAAACACAGCCAGATCCTGCATAGAAGAAGGGCTCTTCTCCCACCCACCATCACAAACAAGTCCAGCAATGGCTGAAAACACAAGATGATGCACCATTTGTCACTACCTCAATATGTTTACCAAAATGTAGATCTGTTCAAATCAAATTTTCTCAGTAATTTAGTGGAGGGATAGGGGATTTATAAATTATTTTCAAGACAAGGCCATTTCTTTTTTTTGTGTTAATTTAATCATTAAGTGGTTTTACAACTCTGCCTCTTATGAAAATAATTTCTTAAAGGGATAAAGATAAGGAAGACATCTGGGGAAAAGGTAAGAATTTATCATTGAAAATGTAAGATATGAGGTCTTGTTGACTTTTGTGGTTTTGTGATGGGAAATCAGAGTGGTTTTCTCTTGCTTGAACTCTTCACACCCCGTGCATATGTGTTTCTTGACAGTTGATTTAGGGCTGCTATCTTGGAATTTCTCTGTCTCCACCTGGATATGCAGCTTACAATACATTAAGCCCTGTGCTTATGAAGGAGGATTCTGAAGAAGAGTGAAGCAGAACAGCAAGTTTCCACATGTGTTTGGATCATACTCCTCATTTGCTTCAATCCTGTCATCACAAAAACAACAGCCGCCTTCCCTCAGCACTCCATCTCCCAGCAGCAGCTTGTCAGCTATCAGTATTTCTTGCTTCTAGCGTATATTAGAAATACCAAAGGTTACTTTGTGTTAGAACAGCCAAGTCAACTGCTGTAGGCCTAACATGGCCTTGTTGTCTCATGCTGCTCAGCCAGATTGTTCCTGTGGCTCTCTGAGCTCTAGAATTCATTGTTTCGGCCTTTTATTGACCTGATATGTTTTTTCTCTTTCAAACCTGGATTAACCATCCCGACCTTGTGTTCACTGCATGTGTGATTTCTTTTTCCATTTGTTGTAGTAATCAGTCTTAGAGAGAGCACTAGTTGCCATAAAGAAACTAAAAGCTCTGGGTCTCAATTTTGTAGAGATTTATTGTAATGATCAAGTTTTAGGAGGTCACAGCCAGGGCAAATACAGTGGTTGTTACAAAATTTTACTGATAATAATAAGCCTCCTTTATGAGAGCTGACTTTCAGCCAACGTCTCTGCAGTTGGAGACGAAGAATAGTTTGGACTGCAGATCAGAAGTTCTCCAGACTTCTGCTGTTCCTTTGCAAAGCTGCTAAAACAGACATGAAACTGGTTAGGTTTGGTAACTGAATGAACCTGAGCTGCCCCTTCCCTTTTTCTCTGCGCCATAAACTTTACTCAAGTTAGTCAACCTTAAACTGCATAAATCTGCAAAAGCACATTTATTAGACATCTATAAATACCTATATATATTACCCGTGTGAAAAACCTGGTTTGTTACATGCAAATATCCGTCCTGTGTCTTGGGGGTATGCATGTGCTTTTGATTTGGTTTAAACTATATGAATTAAGGGGTTTGTTGACTACCATTTGGATGTTTTAAATTCTGCATGTAACTCTTGAGAGGAAGAGAGGAAAGAGGAAATGATTAGCCTGGAGGCTAAAAATAATCTTCATATAGTTGCCACAACAAAGGAAATTAGCAAAATAGCCCAAACCCTTTTCTGTTTAGAAAGTGAACTATTTATTACTACTTGGACATCTTGGAATAAGGGTATCCAAACTGTATTAATTGCATCAGGATAAAACTATACATATCAGCTGTTGGTTACCAGGAAATAAAACTAGTTAAATAATCTCCTGATATTCAGGGGTCCTCTTGTGGTTCTGGTTCTGGTGTAAGCATTACTAGATTACTGCAGCAGCTTGAATCTTTTGCTTTACAGTTGTTCTCTTGTAGATTTGCTGCTAATATTGGTATTATTGTCTTTCTGTGTGACCCAGTTTCAGCAAAGGTCCATCTGTCAGACACATGGCCAAACAGTTCAATATAATTTATATTAGTATACAGAAGAGCTCATGTTGGATTCAGGGGCTGCAGGTGTCCAGGCCGTCTGGCTGAGATATCTTTTCAGCTGAGCATTTATGGAGTAAATGGAGGCGCTGTTGGTAGCACTGTTGCCTTGCAACAAGAAGGTCCTTGGTTCGACTGTCGGCTGGGGGTCTTTCTGCATGAAGTTTGCATGTTCTCCCTGTGCGTGCGTGGCCTCGTGCCAGGTTTGAAGGTGTGAATGGTTAGTTGCATGGTTGTTTGTCCTGTTTTTCTCTGTGTTGCCTTGCGATGGACTGGCGACCTGTCCAAGGTGTACCCTGCCTCTCCCTCCTAAAACACTGGAGATAGGCGCCAGCTCCCCCGCAACCCTGTACGGAAGAAGATGGATGGATGGAAAAAGCGCAAAATATCAGATATCCATCACAGTGACCTGTTTGAACTTTGTAATAAGTGATATCAAAATACGCAGCAGGAAGAGCCAGGAACTTCAAATTATTCTTATTCTGACTTTTTATTAAATTTAAAGTACAGTGGTTGTCCTCGCTTGTTTGTTGTCAGTAATTTGGTAGATCAAAAGCAACCTTCCCAATGGACTAACATTGCATTACATCCTCTGTTTCAGGGATAGAAGAGAGAAACTTTTGAGACCACCTTTGAGACAAAACTAGCAGCAATTACAAAAGTGAAATAGTTCATGTATGGGGAAAGCCCCCTTGGCAGAACATGCCCCTTTTAATAACAGCAACTGTTTGTTAAATGTCAGACTGTTGTTTGCGAACTACAACGTCGATTTTGAAATCATGCGCTCTTATTTACTTCTGCAGTTCTTTTAATCAGATACTGGAATAAAACACTGCAGCATTGTGCTTCGTATGGCTATTTCAGATCAGTGGAATCTTGTCTTCCTTAAATTGTCATGAAATTCACTTTTTAAGTTCATATTCCCATCCAAACGACTCCTAAATAAAGCTGTTGAAAGTCTGGTGGACCTATTTTATCCCCATACAACATTTCAGCCACTTTTACACATTTATAGAAGGTAGATGTTGATGTATTCTCAATTTTTAACCACATTTATATGCTGTTTAGATGGAAGGCAGAGACATCTTTTCGTTTATGTTTTTTTCAGTGGAGATACAGTGGAGGCTTTCTGTCTATGTAGATAAAGGAGCATGCAGATAAAACTTGCAGAGATGCTCTGCAGATAATCTACACTTGTTCTGTCTTCACTCATAAAGTAGTGATGCACTCCAAGTTTAAAACAAGTCGTCCTCCTGACCCATCGTCCTTCTTCAAAAACAAGTCCTTACATTACAAGAGGAATTCAGTAAGAGGGCTGACAGTTCACGTTATGCTTATATCAAAGGAGAAGAGAAAAGCGAACAGAGATGGTAAGTCTGACAGAGAGACTGTCTGGCTGTGGATGCATATGTCCATATGTGTGTTTTTAATTTTTCTACTATGGAGATTCCATTACCTTTTCTCGGAGAGTGCATTATGTCACTTATGAGCACCATGTGTCTGTCTTCCCTTTTCACATGGGGAACTTTTATTAAATCATGCCTGCTGTAAACGAAGACTGCACCACATGTTGGTCTCTCATTGTTTGAAATTGACCAAAGCTGAGTCTGCCAGCGTTACTGTTCTCAACCATGTGGAACTTCTCTCCAGCTGTGAGCCCGGAGCAAATATGCATCCACTGCCGGATGTTTCTCGTTAGATAAAGTTGATGCTTGACTTTATGAACAGCAAAGCCATTGGATGGTATTACATTTTGCAAAGCATTAAGGGAACCTCAGATTGAATTTGACTTGACACAAACCTCCACTTCACCCTACCTTCAAGCTTCCTTTCTTATTAGTTCATTAGTATCCTATACGATGGTGGCAAATAGGAGGGAACTAAAATATTATTCATTTTTTTAGACTTTTTACCAAAACAGACTATGTTATCATTGTAAAAAAAACTGCTATCACAAGTCAGTAATTATGTTTTGAAAGTGATGAAAAGATGTCTTTATTACAGAGCAAGAGCAAAGATGGATTTAATGATTAACAGTGCAGAAATATAGCTCTGTTGATGATTTATATTTGACCAACTTTCATGAAATTCCTACCAGGCACACTTGAAAAGTGATAAGTGCTGGAATTCCAACCCATAATTTACCTGTTAGTAATCTTAAGTATACCACAAGCCTCTGTCCCCTATAACATTCCTGTGCCACCCAGACTCCAAATTACTGTTAACTAAACCAAATCCACACCGTGGCAACGGAAGGGTGTCAATTTAGAGAGGAAAGAATTTATTTGAACATTACTAAAGTTTCTCTGTCTAAGCTCCCGAGTGGGGAAGTTCAGAGGGTTTGCTTCTGGTTATTCTGTCCCTTGACATATATGCCATATGCACCCTAACAATACTCGATTCATACATCTTTCTGTATGACTGTGGACACAGACGGGGCATTGAAAAACATTCCAGTTGTGGCGTGCAACAACTGACGTACATGGCCTTACACGCAAAGTTGTATTTGAATAAAGTTAAAGAAACATTGAATATGCGACTAATAGAGATGAAGCGAATGAGAGATTAGTTCAGATCGCTGGTTTTTATGGAACTCTGATCAGCTGATGTCAATTTTGGTTCATTCAGATTTCTCTTCAAGTAACAAAGGTTCAACAGCATTCAAAATATTTATTTCTGGCTAATTATTTATATCACATATCACAAGTAAACGGGATGTTACACTGTGTGTGAACGAGAAGTATTTGTGTTATAGAGCTCAAATTTTAGCACAGGATTTTGTGGTAAATTAGAAATCAATCACTTTTTTGGTTATAAATCTATCATTGTGTACAGTAAGAGCAAATGTTAAAAATAAACTTATCCATTATTAAATGGTACTTTTTCTAAAACAGCTGCATTCAGTAGGAAAACTGTACTACAAAACAATGCACAATATTTGCATTGAGTCATGTTTTAAAATGTAAACACAAATGTTGTCAGCTCAACTTGGTGGTGCTTTTGTATGGTGCGTTCAGTGATCTGGATATTTATGTGTCTGCACTGCTGATCAGGTCATGGCTGGCTAAGCTGAAAATTGTGTGTTTCCAGTCAACGCTCTGGTCAGATTAAACCTTTTTGAACTATTTTGTGTGGATCTGCTGACTAAAAGGCTAAATGTTTTATGCTAATGTTTCCCTTTGACAGCCTCACTTTATGTAACTGTAGTTGAAAAAACAGTGAACACGCATGCACAGGGAGAACATGAAAACTCCCTGCAGAATGACCCTAGATTGTGATTCATACCCAGCACTTTCTTGCTGCAAGGCAACAGTGCCGCCAACTGCGCCACAGTGCACCCCTATGTTTTTTAATTTTCAGCTTATAACAGTTTGAAAGTTGATGTGTTTTAAATTAGGCACGAGCACAAACAATACAGGATTTATATTCCTAATGTGCAGTAACACATTTTTATAGACAGACTCAATGAGAAAATTATCATTTTTGCCAATAGAATTATGAATTAACTTGGCTTTAAGAAAAATGACTTGTGAACATCTCTGTGTTTGGGTGTTGAGAATTACTCTAAGCTACTTCATTTAAACACACTTTACCGAAAAAACCTTAGTCTTTAATCTATAACCTCTTTAGTTCTTTGACACCAAAGACTGTTGTCGTCAGCACAACTTGGTGATCAGAAAAAAATTTCAAGTTTTCATCCAACTGGTCACCAGTCAGGGCTCAAAAGCATGTGTTGCGACTAATTATCTGGATAACTTTAACAAATTATCCTAAGGTTGAATAGATGTATTACACCCTTACACAAAAAATTCATAGATGTGGTTGACTGAAAGCTGAAAGCTGAAAGCTGAAAGCTGACTGGAGCTGAAACTGGTTTTGCTGATTGATGGAGAACGGTTCGAGTCCGAGGTTAAAGGTTTAACCATGAACTGCAGAGTCTTCCGTTGACAACCTACAGAAGACCTTGGCTTGATGGCATTTCTTATCTACTCTGTCCTCATTTTCTGTCATCTGTCCACGTTGATCTATCAGACCAAGTAAAATAAACATCCACGATTCCATTGAGTCACCTACAGTGCAGTTATCAGATTTTAGATGTGGTAAAATGCTGGGCTACTGGAAACGATTGGGGAAATAATCTTCTTCAGACCTAACACGACTTTAGTGGGTTGATTCTTATCAGCTCTGTGGTTCAGAAATCCTTGTGACGCCCAAATGATAGAAGCTATCACCCAAAATGTCATGTCACTGAAAAAGCAAATATCAGCTGTCTTTGTAATTTCTTTTCCACAGCCCACCAGTGTGAGACACATTTATTTGTGGTTAGGCTGTTTTTATAACCTCGGTAGCCCAGAAAAGGACTGATTCATAGCATTTTGCATGCAGACATACTGTAGGTTTTGTAGACGCTAGGCCAGCTGGCTCAGGTCACAGTCTAGGATAATAAACACACAGAGTTTTGATGTGTGAGGAAACCTACTGGATAAATCCCCTTTTCCCCCAACCCCTCCCTTTCACATTTTCTGTATTCTTCCCTTTCCCAGTCTTTCCTCCTCAGCCAATGCCAGAGTGCAATGGTGATGTTGGGCCTCCACGTTGCCCAGTTGCGCTCTCTTATTGGTCCGGCTCTCAATGGATGTCTGTTCCCTGACGTCTCAATCTTTCATCACCACCCCATCAATCCTATGCCTCTGTGATCATCCCTGCAAATACAGGGCTCCACTTTGTCCCAAAATCCAACATCCCCGCTGGTCCCCCCTGCCTCATTGCGATCCCCTCTGTGCACGGGGTGTGACAGCTGTATGCTGACAGCAGATGCCTCTAAATGATAGAAATTTTAACCAAAGTCTCTTTTTAGCCTAAGTTACATCAACATGTGATAGCTAAACATGAGTATGCCCCCAAAATACCCAAATACCACATGCATGTCCAAGTAGGATACCCCAGCCCCCCTGCTATGTAAATTCATAATGGAGCCACTCTTACCTTGCTTTTATCCATATGAAGGTGCCCTGACCCATAAAGGCCTGCAGGATCATGGTCTCCTCTGGGAATAGGGGTGGATGTTATCATAGCATTCCAGTCTAAGTGAAAGTATGCTAATTACCATGGCTGGAAAATGTTGTTTTTTTTTTTCTTCCTTTTACTAATCCCCATTTGCAGTGAAAAAAAATTTCGAACTGTTTACAAAAAATCTATTTCATTTTGCAGGTTTGGCTAGATATGTAGAATACACTAGAGAACATTTTCTTTCCAAGGCAAGGGGCCTTTAACTAATCCCCTCAGAGTGAAGAATAACCAGACTTCTTCAACAACAATTCTGGTCCATAATTCTGTTATACATCAAGTTTTCCAGGTGTTGTTTAAATATTTGGTTTGATAGCAAGGTTGTGTTGTCAGTTGTTTTTTGATATATGGTTAACTAATCTAGTCTATGCATTGTCATCATGTTAGAAATGAAACATATTGTCAGGATGCTGGCTTACGTAGTGGACCCCAGAATGCTGATTTTTAGGCAGGCAGGTGAAAGCAGAAGGAGGCATGAACATGGACAGGCTTCGCATGAACAACAGTAATGGACAGGCAGTCATGGACAGATCATGACACAGAGTCAGGGACATGAACAGTATGCATCCACAAGGAAACATAACAGCATTGTATATGAAGTACAAGACACAGGTAAAAACAGAGAAACTGAGTGGCATGAAACATGTGGACTAGATGAAGGTAATGACTTTGGCAGAGGCAGAGTGTGAAAAACAAAACAGAAGTCCAAGGACACAATCTAACCACAAGAAAATCTTACAGAACATAAACTAAAATGCATCATGAACAGAATACGTAAATAAGTATTAATAAGAAACTAAACCCAAGGAATGAACTAAAGCACAACCTGGAAAACAATCATGATCAGATGAAATACCCAAAACAAACTCCTTGAAATCATGACACATATTCCAGGAGGAGAGAATTGACGATAAAATAGTTCACAATATCCACTGTTTGGCTTGGTTCATAGTCAGTTTACTTTTAGTTTTCAGTTTTGTGCACACTCCATAAATATAGACTTTTATTGGACTTTTATGTGATAGACCTACATAAAGTAGTGCAAAATTATGAATATGAAAAAAGATGATACATGGTTTGATTTTGTTTACAAATAAAATGTTGGAAATTTGCCTGGTGTTCATTTTTATTCACGCACTGAGTCCACAAAAATGTTTATAATTTCTTGGCAAAGCGCTGTTTTTGAGTCTGGCCACAGGTTCTCAATCGGATTTACGACTGGACTTTGACTGGGCCATTCTAACACATGAATATACTTTGACTGAAACCATTCCATTATAGCTCTGGGTTTAGGGTTGTTGTCCTGCTGCAAAGGAACCTCTGCCCCAGTCATAAGTTTTTGGTAACCTTTTACAGGTTTTCTTCCAGGATTGCCCTGTATTGAGCTCCCTCCATCTTCCCAGTAACTCTAACCACCTTCATAGTTGATTCTGATGAAGCTCCCACCATGATGTTTCATTGTGGGTGTTTAGAGTGATGTGTTTTTCATTAAGGCCAAAACGTTCCACGTTTGCTATGCCCCCCACATGGCTTGTGGAAAAGTCTAAAGAAGAAAATTCATGTGTAGTTCTACCCATGTATGCTGTTTTTTTACTCACTTTTTTCTCTTACAATATTATTCCTCTGTCTTACAACATCTATTACAATTACATTCACCAGGCCAGTAATGCAAATGAGGTAAAGACATTTAGCGACTTCTACCAACATTTAGGAGCATGTTGGCAACAGTGTGGTCAAAGGATCTATACTTGCTACTTTCTTACCATCACTACCATAGATATCACAAAGTTAAAACTCTGAAACGTCGCTGCTGCTGGCTGCTATCCTCTGTCAGAGTGAACCTTTTAGGTATAGTCATCCATCAAATTTTATTGGCACAACAAGGTTTTAAAACCTTCTAAAAATAAACAAATGCAATACAAGCATCTACTGTTTATGTGAAATAATCGAATAACACAAGGTCAGTCAATTTAAAAAAGATGCGAGAGGCAGTCCTTTAGTTAAACTGGGTAGCATTTTCATCTCACACACACACACACACACACACACTCTTGTTTTGCTATATGTAGTGAGGACCATGTGTTGACTCCCATTGACTTCCATTGATTTTCAGTCATTTTCAACCCTTTCTATGCCCTAACCCTGACAATAACCCTAAACCTAACCATTACCAGTACATGCCTAACCCTAACCTTAACCTAAACTCAGTTCACACCTTAGTCCTAAACCTAACCGTTAGCAAAATAGGTCGTGAGGACCAGCAAAATGTCCTCACTTTTGTACCAACGGTCCTCAATTTGATGGTGAAATCGGGAAAATGGTTCTCACTGTGATGCCAAGACAGGAACACACACACACACACACACACACACACACACACACACACAACACACACACACACACACAAGAATTCAGCACAAGATTTCAATCTTTGTATTTAAATGAACATGCTCATCCACAGAACCCACAAACTAGCAGCCTTTAAGTTTCAAGGCATCTTTAAAGCCAGATATAAAGTCCGAGACAGTGGAGTGAACATTGTGCGCAGGACAACTGTTCAACATCCCCTTACCTCAACAATGTGCTCCAGCTTCGAACCATTGCTTGAGTGAAAAGGCACTCTGTTCACATTGACTTTGAATCCAGCATGGCCACTATACCAGATGCCTATACCTTACAACCTGTACCTTTGTCCAATTCTAGCACATGCTGTTCCTTCAACAAGTTTTAGAAAATTTACAATACACTTTGACTCTAACCAGAACCTCTCTTCTACTTTCCATGGAATACTCCTGCAGACAAAAAGGAAGACAGGAATTCCCATCTCTTTGGGTTTAATGTGTTATTGCAGATCAACCCTTTCACAAATTTGACATCTTGATGACAACAATTCTGTTAAAATGCATATTTCAAGTGGTTCTGACTCAGCGGGTGGAAAGTCCTTGTATCCAGCAGTCATAAGGGGGTCGGAGGGGTTTTACTCGGTATGTTGGGTGAGTGTGGGGTTGGATTTCTCTTTCCAATGACAGCTTTGGTCCACTGAGAGTCTAATACCACAGCTCTTTTCTTCATAAATCAATAAAAGCTCTGGTTGGGCAAAAAACTGTAGTTCTGAGTTCACAACCTGATAATTTATGTGTATGTTTTATTACTATTGAGTATTTCAAAATGAAATGCTCTGTGTCCTCAACTTGGTTAAATATTACAGTGCCTTTACATTTTGTCATGTTGAAATCAAAGACTTCAATATATTTTATTGGGATTTTTGTAATGAAGGAACAAAAGGTAGTGCATAATTGTGAACTGGACAGAAACATAAAAAAAAAATTTACACATAAAAATGTGCAAGGTGTGAGGTGATTAGGCTTTCACCCACATTTACTAGTTTACCCTGAACCAATCATCCACACAGTGAAACATGGTGGTGGCAGCATCATGCAGTGGTTATGCATTTCTTCAGCAGCGGCTGGTGAGCTAGACAAAAGGCTGGGACAGAGGTTAGCCTTCTAGCAGGACAAACAACAAACATACAACCAGAGCGACAGTGGAACGGATTAGATAAAATCTTCTGAGAGAATAGCCTAGCCCTAAATTTAATGCAGGATCTGACTTGAAAATGGATATAAATAGACTCTACCCATTCTGATTTAGCTTGAATGGTTTTTTTCAAAGAAGGGGGGAATTTGCCGTTCTGTAGACATTGAAAGCTGGTAGAAACATTTGCCAAAAGACCTGATGGTGTAATTGCAGCAGAAGGTGGTTGTAATAGGTGTTGACTCAGTGGGCCGAACCACAACATGTAGCACTTTTTAGATTTTTTTTTTTAAAACTGTGAAAAAATTTGTATTGTTTCGCAGCACAGTTATTGCTTCATTTGTGTTGGCCTATTGTAAAAAGCCTATAAAATACAATGAAATTTGTGGTTGAAACATAACAAATTGAGAAATAGTCTATTTATTTATGCTTTTTCCAAAATACCTTTACTACTAACATTAGGCAAATAGTCATGTTGTATGTGTCTGGATTTTCATATATGCATGTAAAGTTCTAGTGAACTTGTGGTTTAGTGTAGTTAAGCCGATGGAGGGCTATATGATAGGACAGATTGTGGTGGTTTCTCTGCTGACTTGTACAGATATTTTTTTCTGCATTGGTGTGATTTGGCTCCATGTTGCCTATTCTACATGTTTCCACTGGGTTTTCCTTGATTTAAAAGGTTGCTGATTTACTGTACACACAAACACTGCATAATCGCACTGGATTTCTCTGATTAAAGCTGCTTTCTTCTTCCAAAGATTACAGTAATTTGGAAATATATTTCAACACACTTACTTGACTCAAATGACAGAAGCTTAAATAAATCTGCCTTGAAACATAATGTGGGGAAAAATGTGCATAACCTGTCAAAACACGTGTTACTTGTAGTTTATCTCTCTGTGGTTTAAGATTTTCATCTACAAGCGGTTGATCATTGTGTTGTCTTTCTTTCCATTCAAACTGTGGCCTGTTTTTTTAAATAGGCTGCTGTATCTCATAAATGTCAAATTATATCCTGAGGTTAGGCTTTTTGCATATATTCTTTCTTTCTTTCTTTGTTTCCTTCTTTCTTTCTTTCCTTGCTATTAATTCAGAGTCTACACCATTCAGCCTTCATTGTCAATGTGTTTATAATTATTTCTGCAAGCTTTAAATAAATTCTTCAGTTTTAGTTGTGCAGCAAGGCAGTGTTACAGACTACCCTACAAGATATTGGAACTGTTATTTTTTTCTACAGACCATGATAATCAGATGAATCATAAAGAAAGAAATGCGTTCTGACCTAATTACAAATTGAAGAATTACAAAGTCTTTCCGGTTTAGTCATATTTCTGCAAGTTACAGGACTTGCACTATCCAGTTACATCTTGGTCTGACCTAGGGATCACTTCAAGACGATTTGATTTATATCATGGCTCTTGCTCAGGTTGACACGTCTCACATGCACTGGTGTCAATAATTTATTATGCACAGAACTTAAACCCACCCTGTGAATGGCTTTGATGTATAAAGAATGTTTCAGACTGTGCAAAATCTTGGCCTGCAGAATTTAAACTCATGCACTGCCAGAGATTTGATTGTTCCGTTTCTAATATTTGTTTGCAAATTTGATGTCAGCAGTCCAATTTCTCTGGGTTTTGTGTGGCTGTAAATATTAATATTTGTTTAAACATGAAATAGATACAAAAACAGTAACAGTAAATGAAGCAGCTGGATGTACCATAAAAATTGTATCAATTAAAGATTTTTAATTTGTTTTTATTGTCCTTTGTCCATTGCCTTTCTCTTGTCATTATTTAAGGCGACGGTGGCTCAGGTGGTAGCGGTTTGTCCTGTAAACGGTGGGTTTGTCTGTCTCAGTTGTGTCCTTGGGCAAGACACTTCACCCGCCTTGCCTGCTAATGGTGGTCAGAGGGCCCAGTGGTGCAGATTGTATGGCAGCCCCACTTCTGTCAGTCTCCCCCTGGGCAGGTGGGGCTCTCCACTGTCAATGTATGAAAAGGTAGATGACTGATGTAGTGTAAAGTGCTTTGGTGTCCTCGGATTAAATAAAGCGCTATACAAGCGCAGGCTGTCTACCATCATTTACAAGGCTGTGTATAAAATGAATCTCAGAATGTAGTTCACTCTTTAGAAATTTTTTTTGTTACTAAAAGGTAGAGCAAGAGCAGACTTGCTATAATGAGCCTGTAACTTCTTCTGTTTTAGCATAAGTGCTGTTATGTCCTGTAGCACTGGGGGCATGTCTGTTTATCGCAGTTAACGGCGGCTTCTATTTAAAAGTTGAGACCCTGCTAAAAAAAAAAAAAAAAGATTTCCTTATATGCAAAATCAGAGCAATCCTATTTCTAATAACCCCTGTATCTAATAACTTTATAGATGACCAGCAGTATCTTTAAAATGCCTAATAGAGCTTAGACGTTCTAAATTTGAATTCATTTTTCTTCACATAATTGGGAGTGAAAAGCTGGGAATTACAACTGTGGTTGATGAGGAAGACAAAATGTGCCCAGAAAAGCAAAAGAGCGATCCCATAAGACGGCGACACATAAATTTAAATGGGCCATTATTCCTCAGTTAGCCAATCACAGCGTAGTGTTGAGTTGTATTAAACAACTACTACCCTTCTTCTTGTCCCTGCTAATGTTTAAAATTTGGATAACAACATAGAGTATTTGCACCTGCAAACACACATGCATCATGTACACTTGCAAGTAAATGACTGCTGTGTTCTTGTTTTTGACCGGCTCCATCCCAACATCCCTAAATTTAGCTTGATGCAATAGCTGTATTGACATCCATTCACGTAGGAAAGAAAGAGGCGTTTCTGCATGTCCATGGACCCTTGTTGCATCTTTGAGCTAAAGCCCAAAACATTGATATAAGTGGTGGGGACTACTGTCACCCATCGGCCAGTACATGCTGTTACTTGCAGTTCAGAAACGTTGCTAATGCAACTCAACAATAAAGTGTTAGTCCATGTAAAACCACAGAGTGGCGTCAGCAGATATTGAGGTAGATATTGCTCAGAGGCTGACAACTTTCTGCAGCATCAACAGCTTCAGAGCTCAAAACTTCATGTGGCCTTCAGATTTAGCCCAATAACAGTGTGTGGAGAAATTCTTGTTATGGGTTTCTGGGCCAAGCAGCTGCATCCAGGCTTTGCATCACCAAGTGCAACTAACAACAGTGTGACACGCTGTGGTGTAACCCCACCCCCACGCCCCCTCCTCCTTCCCGCTCCTTTCTTGTGCTTCCTAACTTTTTCTTTTTTTACGACCCACACCTCACTAGATCGTCGCGTCCTCCTTACACACCTACCTTTCACAACACAGCTTTACACCGTAACGAGAAATATACCCTTTTCCTACTGCGTTGTTGTCACACACATCAGTTTCGAGTTACCACTTGCCAGGGCTGAACTCCTCCACATTGCACACACCTCCCCCCACCAATGAAACATTTCACTTTTCCTTAGCTGTGCCCCAGCCGCCCCTATACAAACACTGTGATAGAGACCCACACCATCTACGAGACTTTCCACTTTTACCTTTTCTTTTATATACCTTCTTTGTCAGTACACACCGCCCAATGCTCGATTACCTCACTTTGTGGTTTACAAGCCCACAGCACATACGCCCCAAGAAAACACTGATCGCTCAGTCCAAATTATCCATCTTTTGTGTTCCCCCCTCAAGATCACATCGCACACACTATTCATGACACATGCTCGTACCGGTATTCGCCCTAAAAACAGCTTCCTGCACGCGAAACATCAAGAGTCCAGAATAATTAAAACACCAGACAGTGCGGCTCTAGTATTTTCTCTCACATCACGCACTCCAATCGCATTCTTCACTTTCACTGAGAGACATATCCATTGAACATACCCCCCACCCACTGCCTTAAAACCCTCTTAGCATAGCCAATCGCTTAACGCATTTACGCCTTCTCTTCTCTTTTAATCACCCCTTGTGGAAGCATCTGGTCTTTGAGAGTGTCTTCCCTATTCCTACCAGTCTGTCACGTAAAGCTCTGACCATTCTTATAACACATTGGTTATGAAAGCTCCACATTTCAAAACACCTACATTCCTTCATATCCAGCTCTATATCAGCACAGAGAACACTGCAAAAAGTCTGACACCGACATTGTTGCCAGTCGTGCCAAACAGGAATGTCGGTTAAAAATGCGGACTAGCCCGCAATTCTGCGTAGAATCCTATGCAAGTCTGAGAGCGACGTGGAAGAAGAAAAAAAATTAAAGTTCGACCGCACCTAAAACACATGGCGATGTTCACGTATTCAGCATACTGGTAGAAAAAAAACCTCCTAACATACCCAATATAATCTGATGAAGAGCATACCCAATGAGAAAAAGGGGTCCCTCCTAGAGGTCTGGCGCAATGACTCTACCCGAATAGGTAGACATGAGAGAAATCACAACACCTACAGTCTCAGTCTTCAGTACAACTTTGAGTATTAACGGAAATCACCCACGCCATGTGGATGTGATATATAGTAAGACCCTGCACAATACATCCCTAAGAGAATTTCCCCCAATATATATTTTACAATATTTTAAATTTTTCTGAAATAATTTATATCCTACGGTCTCGTTTTTCAACCGGCTGTTATTCCTCACCACGCTAGTGACTTCCCATCTACAGAGCCCCAGATAAGAAAGTCGTATGATAATCATGAACGACACAAAGTTGAAAGCCGTGTCCCCGAGCCACAAGCTTGAACTATTATTGAACAGCAAATAAACTCTGAACGACACTTGGAATGAATTCAACACCAAATTTCTTAAAACCACAAGAATTTATTATACAAAAATAAAGTCCACTCAAAAGTCACAACATCATGATTGCTATCATATACAACCTCTTTGCTACTTGCTTAAATACACAATCCAACCTAAACTAACACAAGCAGATATTAAAATTAAGAATAAGGCAAAAGACTATTGGGTCTTGTACCCCAATATAAACAAGGTAGATTTTAAAGATGATGTGCAAAAAAACTCATGATCCAAAAGAGTAGATTGCAACATTATCACATGCAATGTTCTATTTACCTAGTCTTGAGAACACCTACCTCCAAGGACTTACTTGAAGAATCTGGAAATTAAGTAGAGAAAGTACTCTGTGCAACCAACTTAGACCAATATTTAGACAAACAGTATATAGACAACAAACCCATTCACAATGCAAACAAGATCACAATAAAATTAATACTTCTCTATCAATCAAAATACTTGTTTTCAAGAAATTGATACTGCTGAATAAAACCAAGCTCTTACTGAGATGAAATAATAATCGTGCCTTCAATGGAGTCTAATTAGGTGCCATTTATTTATTAAATAATATTTGAAGAAAATATTATAGGAAGAATATCTATTAAAGGGAAATTTGGAAAAAGAGCCAAATCTATTATCATGGAGAACATGGGGCCAATCACTGGTGTTTTACTAGGTATCCAGATTTAGTTTCCCAGGAATAATGTTTTAAGGACTGTCATACAACACTGGAACAACAACAACCTTTACTGTTAATTGTTCGGTATTAAGCACCGCTGTTCTAAAGCTCTTACAGCACGAGAGTTACAGCCGAACAAAGGAAGCGCCGCATATAGCTTAGACTTTGTCAACCAGACCATAAACATCATACCTTTAAACAGAACACCAAGAGTCAATAAAAGGGTTTTAAAAATGGATAAGCTCAAAAGCGGACAGAGCCGTTATTATCGAGTCAACCTGCTAGGCTTTTTTAATCCCAGCCCAATAACACTTTAAACTAAAAGCTTTACTGTCTTACACTTTTAAAAACAACAAACACAGAACACAATAACGAGCTTAAGCATGATGTGCTGAGATAGCCGTAGCAACTAAGAATAAGCAGTTCACACAAACAAACCAAACTTCATAAATGACAAAACGTTTAGCCATTCATGTTCATCCGAACTGATAGTTCTCGCCAACCCATAACCTCTTGACCATGTTGAGAAAGATGTTACGGCGAGGCCACGGCGAAGTGTTCTTGTCCACAAAGAAACCCGTCCAAAGTCAACAACGCGCCGGTTAGCCACATTCGAGTCCGAACTCAACGAAGCTGTAGGACTCCGAGTGGGCTGACGGACTATCTATGCAGGGAACCCCCCAGAGCCAAATTAATGCAAAGTCTATTACGCGGGATGCAAGGGCATAACAGATACTCAGTCGCTCACTTCTCTGAGGCAAAGGGAAAACCGCTTCACTCGGAGTACTGTAGACGAGCCAGTCTCTGCTGGGGACTTTTCCTATCGAACACCCATAGTGCACGTCTGCAGGGCTCGGAGAGAGAGTCAAACAATGCTGGTACCTTAATTCCACACCCACCGTTCATGAATGAATACCAGATACACACAAACAGCAATTCATTCCCCATACTCAACTTTTGCATATGATCGGTGATCATATGAGACTCTGGATCCTGTTTGGATGAGACTTTAAGTCCTGTTTGCCAGCAAAAAAACTTCAGCGCCCTGTGGTTCGCTCCCTTGTCCGATGGTCAACCGCCCAGACACATGGAGAGATCGGGCCATTCGGAAAGAGGGACGCTGTGTTTTTATACAGCCGATGGCATCATGGAAGACTGCTGTTACCCCCCTTTTCCCCCCTTCTGAAGTTGTGCTGAAAGTCTGTTAAATGCAATTTATTTTGACAACTCCAGAAAAGTGTATACCGGAGTTTTAATGTTGAAATCCATGGTCCCAACACCTGTAAACGACTTTGAAAATGTCCCAATTTAGAGGCAATTATTGTAAAGCTTGTGGTAAAAAAAGCAAGAACTACTAAAATCTTCTCAACATGTCTGCTATGGAATTTTTAAACCTTATATAAAAAATGTGCGTGTTTGTACCCTCTCTTATTTGTGTTGGGAAAGGTTTCTCTTTTCTTAAGATCTGCTCCTGTGATTTTATGATAGAACCCACACAGACTAGCTATAATTGTGAATCAATACAGGTCAAGGATACATGATTTTCTACTCTTTAAAAAAACAAAATCCGAATAAGTATGGTCTGCATTTTTATTCAGTTTCCCTGAGTTAAAAGGTTGAAGAAATACCTTTTGCAACAATTAGAGCTGTGAGTCTTTTCGAGTACGTCTCTACCAGGTTTGAGAAATTAGATTCAATTCTTTGCAAAAATAGTTCAGGTTCAGTCACTTTTAATGAGGAGCATCTTTAAATATAAATTTTCAAGTCTTCCCACAGATTCTTTATTAGAATTAGGTCTGGACTTCGACTGTGCCATATTAACACAAGAAGCTGGTGCCTATCTCCAGCAGTCTATGGGCGAGAGGCAGGGTACACCCTGGACAAGTCGCCAATCCTTCGCAGGGCAACACACAAACAACCATGCACACACCTATGGGTAATTTAGAGAGACCAATTAACCTATTAGGCATGTCTTTGGACTGTGGGAGGAAGCCTGAGTACCCCAGTTAAACAAATTGTGTTTAAAAAAAAACTTTGACTGAGCAAAGGCGTGTTTTTTTCTTTCATGATGCATTAGCCATATCAGTTGGGTAAGAATTTATTTATATATTTTTTTCTCATACAAAAATACAAATAAAACTTTACCAGGAAGGCAGTAAAATGAGATACAGTCTGTTGTTGCCA
Organism: Crenichthys baileyi; assembly: GCA_036173005.1. Lineage (NCBI taxonomy): Eukaryota > Metazoa > Chordata > Actinopteri > Cyprinodontiformes > Goodeidae > Crenichthys > Crenichthys baileyi. The sequence continues at coordinate 134,040 of JAHHUM010001769.1, read as the reverse complement.
CCAGCTTGTAAAAAGCAAGTAAAACTAAGAGCTTGTTTACACACATGGTTTATTTCTCCTGTAAATCACAGACTATGTCAGCTTGGCTTGTGTACACCTTGCCCGTTGCTTATTTTTGCTTTGTGTAAAACCGTAACAGTTGTTATTGGGACACTGGTCAGCGTGCGACTGGCTCAAGCCTCACAGCTGCCCTCTGGTTTACTTTAGCATTTAGTAGCATCAGGTTTTAGGCAGAGCAGTAAGCAGAGAGGGCTGGCTGTGTGTGGTTGTGATAAACTTCAGAAGCCATCACTGCACTTGCCCATTTTGGCTGGAGACTTTGTGACACTGGAGAGGAAGAGTTGCAAAAGCAGCAGCACACCTGAGCTTTTCTACCAATCATCCTCTCTCCATAACTCCAACAGTTCTTTTCCACTTTTTATTAGATCTGATTGATACCTTTTTGCGAATCGTTGAATAACACAGGTTCATGACATTGCATGTGATTTGGCAGTAGGGAGGAAGCTGAGCAAGCTCTCAAAGGGGCTAGCCAAATCAAAATTCAGCAAACAGAGTGAACTAAAGCCTGGACCGACCTCTTGCTTCTATTAATGCGCCAGAAAGCTGTCTTGAGCCAGCATGAGACCGTTTCTCATTCAATTACGTGTTCCCATGTGTGCGTTCCAGGGCTTCATGTGCAGCAGCTTCTGAGCAAGCCTGGTCTTTCACACACAGCACTTCATCTCTCATCTTCATCTCCAACACTCAGTGGTTAGCCTATCAAAACAGGTCTGCACATGGTCTGCTTGACACCACTGTGTGATTCTATGTTTTATATGCATCGTCTTAGAAATGTGTCTGCAATTTATGTTAGGGGAAGATTTGCAACTTATAAATGTAGATGTTTACCTCCACCGTATTCCAAAATCTTCTTCAGCTACGGACAGGTTTTCTTTAAGGATTAGGATTATTTAGCTCCGTCCATCTTCTGTCCAACTCTGACGGGCCTCCCTGTCCTTTCTAAAAAAAAAAAAAAAAAGCAAATCCGCGGCATGATGCTGCCACCAAATAACATTTAGCATGTTGGCCGAAAAATGTTCTTTTGGTCTCATCTGACTCTCTTCTTGCTTTTCATCTTCCATAAATTATATTTTGGCAATTATGTTATGAGGCTAATGAAAATTACTTTATGAAAAAAACAACTTACAGTTTTATTCTGTTTGTACTCTGTAAACGTCCTTTTTAGAAGTGAAAGACTTGCAGCTGAACCAGATTGTTGGAGGACAAAGGACAGGAAAAACGTCAAGGACAGCAAGAGACTGGCAGGCAGCAAGAGCGAACACCAGACAGCTTTGGTCAGCCAAATGTCTGTAGATCAGAAACATGTGGCTCCAAAGTCAAAGATATTCAGAGGGAGAGAAAAGCCCAGAGAGAAGAAAGTGAATGACATTCTGTAATGACTTACAAATGTATGGAAGAGATAAAGGAGAGAAGAATAAATTTACTTGAAGCATCAGAGGTCATTTTGGACAGAAAGCTGTTTGGACATTTAGATTATGTTACGGAAAATCAGCCTCAACGTAGCAAATGCATGGAGAGTTGTTTTTTTTTACATTTCAGGCCTCTGTGTCAGTCAAAAAACTAGGACAAAGAATATAGTAAATAGTCTTAAGAACGAACATTAGAGGACAATCTTCAATACCCTGATTTGTCAGGTGCATTTTTCTGTGTGACACTTTCTGTTCAGGTGGGCAGTATGCGACAAGTTTTTGTCCTGTCGGCTTCTTCCACAGAGGAGAGTGAGTCTGGGGACTCGGGAAAGTGAGTTCATTACCAAAGCAGAGGTTGCTGAGATAGTTAAAAAGCTCCCAAGCAGCATAGCACTAAAGGTTCTGGAAAGTTCAACACTGCCATGGTTGACACGCTCCTTTAGTAATGTCATACAGCGGACTTAGGCAACACCATCTTTCCCTTTATAAGAATAAAGAATACAAAGCAGAAGCAAGGAGACATTAGGATGTGAGGAGACACAAGGATCAAGCTGTAAAAAATAAAAAAAAGAGAGCTGAAAACACAGAACAAAAGGGAAATAATAGACAAGGACAAAAATAAAACCTTTAATACATGGATAAAACATTCAAAAATTGTTGCATTAAATAAAAATACGGTAAAGGAGCTGTTTTAAATGTGAAAACTAAGATGTTAAGCTCAACAGCTGACAGGAAAGCACCCCTTCCCTGTCAGCTTACTGTCCAACAAATTAGGAAAAAAAGGCAACTAATGCGGCAAATAACATTTAAAAGGAAAAAAGGAAACATCTTTTGTCTACATTCTCACAGGTGTGGTCACTTCAGGTAATCGGAAACATAAAGAAGCCCATGAAGAATTTTACTCTGCTACTGTAAAGTGTGTGGGGATGTAGAGGGACACTGAGTCATACAAGCTCCTTCATGATTCAAATCAGGAGGCAAAATAAAAACTAAATCTCCATGAATTCCTGTGCTTACGCCACAATATATAAAAAATAAAGACTGAAGGTGGAATGGGCTGTTGTGGTCACTTCTTGCCACCACACAAAAGTACATAAAAAGTGACTTTGACAGCTGAAGCAGTGATAAAGGCTCTTACCAGTTACCAGTGGAGAACTTGCCAAACCAGACATGGATTTAAACTGGTATGGGGATCTAAAACTGAAGTATACTGCCTTCAATCAGTTAGTAACATCTACGAATAATCCCTAAGAGGCCACTTCTTAATAATACTAAAATAACTTAGTCAGTGGTATAATAGCATCAGTTTAGTGTCATCTGGAGGAAGTAATCAGTTTTTTCAAGTCAGGTCTAAAGTCCAACGACTGAAATGAACATAATGTCATTGGATGCAGGCCAACTGTCCTGCCTATAACACTGGATTACTGTAGGTTATGAATTTAAATGTACTGTTTTGTACTAAGCACATAAACTAGCTCTGTCTTTTCAGAACATTTTATTGAACAAACTGTTAGAAACTGTTGTGACTGAAAATACAAATATGCATTTATATAAAAGAAAATAGTTTAAATAAATTAACATGCCAAATCTCTAATTGAATCTGATAGCAAGTGCTTTTGTTTTGAAGAACCAGTTGTGTTTTTGCAGTCATGTGAGAATGGCAGCGAGAGTAAAACATGTCTGTCATGAGGCAATTAAAATGTATTTTATTGTGAAATGACTTGAAGTAATACAGAGTTCAGTATGAGAGACATGAGATCATTGTTATGAAGCTGATTTGAACTGATCACTATAAATCATGAACCTACGTCTGCCTAATAAATCATATGCTCCCTTTCACAGTAAAATATGCTCATCCCTGTAACAGCTGTAGTCTCTGGTAAATATTACCCCTGATTTCATGTAGTTGTTTTTATAGATCTTTCATGAGACCCAAATAATCCTATTCAATTATTTCTTGTGCTGTTTTTCTGTAATATGATATAGGAAGCAGCACAAGCTGATACTTCATTCACTTAGAGAAAAAAGACAAAAATTATCAAATAAAATGTTGCTTTGTGATTTTCAATAAACCAGTGTTGAGCTGTTCTGATCCTAATTGGACATGAGTTGTTATTAACAGTGAATACTAACGTTTAGGAGAATTTGTATGACAGATAAGAGACGAAGAATATAATTTATTATTTATTTAACACTCTTTCTATGTAAATTGGTTACTGGGCATCTGGTAACATAGTTGGGTATAGAAAAAGAACAAGAAGAAACTAAGAAAGCAAAGATGAACAATTCAGGAAAATGTTTCTCTTTGGAAAATACTTGATGAATGTAATGAGCCACTACATGTGATTGAGGGCACTATTGATAGGTGCAACATATATAAATGTATTCAGCTTTTTTTCTGGAAATTCAGCTGTTTAGTGCCGCATCCAAATCTTCATTAAGGTGATGCTGTTTAATATGCCACACTCCTAACTATGGTTTTGTAAAGTATTTTTTTAGTATTGGATATATCAAAATTTGAAATTAGACTATATGTTTTCGGAACATAAAACATTTGAAATTAATTGGTTCATAAATTTAAAGCTGGTTTTGAAAATACTTTAAATGTTTTGGGCAGTACAAGGTTCTGGCCCGTGGGATTAGAGCTTGTTTGCAGCTCCTCTTAATAGCTTATGTTGCTGATTTATTTGTTTGTTTAGTGTGTCTACCGCTGCTGGCAGTAAAGGGGATTGGCCCACAGGAACACAGAACCACATCACACTGTTTTATGACTGCTGTTTCTTGGTCGGTCCTCTCTAAATCTTCTGAGTTTAAAGAAAAGGCACGTTTTAAACATTAATTTCTGCTCCAAATTTCTCTTAAATTTATCTTAAATGTTCAATACTTCAGAAGATTGCACCATTTGCTTTTCTCCAATCTCAGTAGTTATTTACAAAATAGAATCATTATAAAGAGAAGGAAAAAAAAGTTTAGCATTGTTAAGGATGCATACTAAGAAATATAAATGAGACCATTCTGATGTTATATCCAGAATTCACATTTTGATCAGACATTTTAATAAAAAAGTACTGATTAATTGCTTCAAGTTGATAAGAGTTTCAATAAACCTCTATTTAGTAATCCATAAGTTTCTGTTTCCCTGTGGTATAATTATTTGATACCGAGGCCCATTGCTTTAGCCCCTGACAACGATGCTGGACAGTTACCAATATTTATGTAACCACACAAAGTGAAGAGGGTAACGGAGATAAAAGAAAACCTCCAAAGCTCATGGTAAGGGAACTGCAGCATAGAGTGGTATCTTGGGGGTCACAAACAATTAGACACCATCTGCATACCAAGGAGTTGTTTGGGATTAATGCCATAAAAAATAATTTTCTGTCCTACTATCACAAAAGTAAATGTGGAGTTTGTGCAATTCTACCATTAGTTTAACTAGAATTGTGTGCTGTGTTCAGATGAGGAAAAAGTTGCAGTCACACTGTTCTATGTCCTATGGCGCCATGTTGTGTAGGTCTAAATATGATAAATTAGAGGAAATTTGTGGAACATGTAGTCCTGTGATGTATTTTAAGTATGTGTGTCGCTTTTGATGTGCTCCCATTGTGAAACTTTTAGAGACACCTAAAATGAATGGGTTAATATTCACAGCAGTTGCATTGCTTCTGTTGCAGCAGTGTCCATGTGCAGAACTGAGTGTTTTTTTCCTATGGCATCATGTCTCCTCACATGCTGTAGTGCGACAGCGGTAAGATTAAGCTTTCTGGAAACAAACTTTCCTGGTCCGTTTGGCTTGAAAGGTTAAATATTTGGAAAAGCATGTCATGTGCACTGTTAGGAAATGTGGAGGATCTGTGCTGCTGTGGGCCTGTGTCTCTTCCAAAAACCCTTGAAACATGGTTTCACGGCATCATGAACACTATGAACTAATAGATTTTAAGTAACATCTGCAATCTACAAGCAATCTGAAAATGTATCTTCATTGTGAACTTCAACAGGAAATGATCCAAAACCCATGATGCGCCACAAAATCAAATTTATTTGATAGTGCGAGCTCAGTTTCCAGACCTAATCTTATAGAAAACCTATGGTATTAGCAGTAGAGTGTAAAAGAGAGGGCCCAGAACCATGAGCAAATAAAGAGTAATAGTCAAAAATGATATGTTAAGGAAGACTAAGTAGTAGAAAAGAAGACAAAGACAAAGAAGTAACAGCAGTGGTTCAAATAACTATTTCACTGGGTATGTGGTTAAAATAATTTAGTTCTTAAAATGAGTTTTTCTCACACTGAATAAATGTTTGAAAGTAAAGCATGAATTTTCAAATTTGCCCTCATCTTTGTGGTTAGATATGATAGTAATCACTTGCATTTGTGTGCATAGTGTGACTGAGGGAGGACATGCTTGTCTAAGTGGGTGTGTAATATAAGAAAGTCTTGTTTAAAGAAGTGAGTGAGCCATGGAGGCTTGTAAATTTCCACCTCTTGGTATCACTGAGGGGCCATTAAGACCTCTTTGTTTTCCTGGAGACAGACAGGTATACAGGCAGATTGAGTGGGGTGCTGCTGAGGTGGGCTGGTGATTGATACTACAAGGCCTCACTCCTCTGTCCTTTAACTCAATCCATGACTCCGAAGACCTATTAACAAGATGGATAAACAGAGGAGTAGGGCTGTTGGTTTTGGTTTGATCACCATCCACCACTGTGCTCAGCATGATGGCTTCTCATCAGTGAGTCACACACTGCAAGGATTTAAAGAAAAAAGGAAGGAACAAATGGAAAACTGAGGACAGATAGAGTGTTAAACCCCTGTGGAGGCACCAAATCTGCCATTACTGTCACTGGAGTTTGGATGGAGTCTGAGGAGGTGGATGTGAGAAGGATGAGTTGGAGTGAGGAGACAAGTCTGTGTCTAAGTGGAAACTGGGCTGGAGGCCACTGTGCAGATCCACCTGAACCCTGCCAGAGAAATCCTCTATCAGTTGTTTAAAGAGGGGAACCATTTGCCAACCAAAATAAATTCAGTCAGGGTTTGTAGGGATTTGGCCTGCTTAGGAGGCTCTAATGTGGGGATCTTTTTGTAAGTAAAGTCCTCTTTTTTGCCGGAGATGGTGCCAAAACCTTTCTGCCATTTAATGGGATCACAGCAGACAGCCCAGGAAACACCACCAGGTGAAGTGATTCCGCTCTGTACTTCCAGCTGTGTAAACACTCACATGGATGCACATAGACATAAACCCACACATTCCCACATGTAAACAGACCCATGTTATATCACTTTTAATTTTTGAGTAAAATGCTATACAGTTTGTCAAATGGAGTTTAAACTAAAATTCAACATGGAAGACTCACCACCCCGCCACGTCCAATCACTCCTCACTGGCTGCTCCAATCAATGGCAGGTCTGCACTCCTCCTCAGCCAATCATCTCCCATAGCATCACTTTTAAAGACCCTCTGCATGGAAAACACCGCTCTTCTGCTGAGCTTCGACCCTCCTCCACCCCTTCTCCACCATAGGCTCCCAACTCCTTCCATACCAATGCCTACGCCTCCACCAGGATCGGATCCCAGGGGGGAAGACGTACCTAATCAAAATCCTAAGATGTTTATTCAAACCTACTTCATCCTCACCGTTTACGTCTTCCTCAGGGGTCCGAGCGCCAAAGATATATTCTTTCATTAATAAATTCTTTAACCATCTTCTTGTTGTTTCTCCATTATGTGAGTCTTTCAAGGTTGAAATGTTCATTTAATCTTTTGGTCGGATGGGAATTTTTCTACAATTTAAGAAAGTGCTTGGTCCTGTTAAAATCAATACATCTCTTAGAAGTGTGAAAAATTTAACAAGAGTCTTTGTTATCTTTGAACATGCTGGGAATAATCAGATGAGTAGAATAATGTACTTCCTTCCTTATTCCCTCTGTGTGTCTTGGTAGGTTTATTTAGTTGTTATAGTTTAGTTATAATCAGATGATGGATTTACCAGTTCTCCATAAAGGGTTCAAAGTTTGGAAAAGGTTTTTTATAACCTAACCCTGCCTCAAACCTCTCCACCTTTTAATGTTTGACCTGTGTTCTTTGCTCCTTGGTCTGATGCAGTTTGTTTACTGATGTTCTCTACCAACCCTCTGAGGCCTTCACAGAACGGTTGTATTTATACTCAGATTACATTATTACAAGGTAGACTCTGTTTACTAACTGGATGACTTCTGGTTGTTTTGGTCCATAAGGGTTGTCACAATACTTATATTCTAAACTCTATACTGATACTAATAAAAATACTTGATACTCGATAACATTTTTTTCACTGTGGCAACATTTTTGAAGGAACAGGATTCTTTCCAGATAAAAAAGTATGATTAATTACAATATGACAAAATTTTAACTTCTTAAATAAGGGCAAAACCAAGAAGTAGGGGACAATTCAGCCCTCGGAAAATATATGATTTAAAAGTGTTACTTCCCAGTTTGGCTAAACAATAGACAAAATAACACTTAGTATTGGTGTAAAAAATCATTTATTGAAGTATGTACCTTTGATTTAGCTGTGAAGTTATTTAATTTTGTTATAGTTGCTTATCTTTAGTGTGCCACTGTGTGATACTATTTGTCTGTCAATTTGATGTTGATACAAATAAATTTTACTACTGTTGCAACAATATGTTTGGTTTGTTTATGAATAACTGTTAATGAATGCCAAAGGCAGTTATTGACAAAGTTAGTAGTGTAGATCAAAATTACCAAGTCGGGGAACCACCTGAGTGTCAGGAAATAATAACCAAACAGATCTCAGTCTCTGTCAGTTATTGTCTTATGGATATCTTCCTGGTGAGGTGTGGTATTATAGAACAAACAGCAAGACCTGCACACACATACAGAATAAACACAAAAAAACCTCTCTCCAAATACCACAATTTATTAACAGAATACTTCAACTTCAAGTTAAAATGCTTCTGTTAACAAAATCTTTAATTAGGCTAGTAATATACTACTTAAAAAGAAAAGAATACATTAATAATCTGCGGAAAAAAGGAAACAAAAGAATAGAACAGAAACCAATAAATCGATGCAGTCATATCACAGTTCAATGTGTGTATGTATATTTAAGAACCAATGTTTGTTTTGAAGAATTAGGATCGAGGCCAAATTAGCTCTGGAAGCTAACAAAGAACAGAGTTGCCAGGTGTTCAAACAACCAATTCACAATGCAAAGCAGAAGGGTAAATAAAAAAAAGTTTAATATGTAAATGTTTTAGGAATAATTTCTTGAATGAGAGATAAATAACCTTTTGGATAATTGATTTTTAATGTCTTTTTAACTTGCTATCCCAGTGGATTGAATGTTGTTATGGACTACCAAGATGGTGACGGAAAATGGATGTAGGCTTTTTCTCAGTATGTGTACTTGTCTGTACCTCTGTACTTGGGCACAGAAGTACAGAAGTACAGACAACGTCATCAACAGCGGCCCAAGCACTGTTTCAATCCTACGTGTGTATCAAAGCAAGTATGCTCCAAGTACCCACACATGTTCTTGCTCTGCCCATTTTATAGAGGATGCATCGATGCATCCTTGCTGGGGACTCAAGGTGGGAAGGTATCCCATGATTCATAGTGGCACAAACTATTTCTAACAATGGCTAAGGGGAAAGCTCATAACTGAAAGCGTTTTCACATAAAAATACAGATAATTAAATGAAACTAAATGTATATATTTTAGGTTGTTGTGGTAGAGATTTGAGTATAACATTTGCTGCGTTTGGAGTTTTCTTTTAGGAAACTGCCGCTAATAATAATTGGCTAGCCAACTATCAAAATAAAACCAGTGTTGACTTTAATGAGTCTGTTTTGATAAAAATAAACATAGTTTTCCTCTTTGTAAACGCAGGGACAAATGAAAAAACCCCGGCCACTCATTAAATGGCGTACACCCAATGAAGCTCTCGAAGGAATTTGAGCACAAGTGGTTGGTAGTGAGTATTATTTAAAGTAATAAAATAAAGGATTGTATGTGCACACATAAAAGTAAAATCAAAATGTCTGTGCTGTATTATTTTTTGTACGATATGATTTTGTTTTACCTTTGTTGCAACACTGCGGCAGGAAATCAGCCCTAAGCAAGCAAAAAATAAAACAAGCTAACCTAACATACATTATTGAAATACATTATCCTGAATTTCATTTGAATAATTTAGTGTCTTGCTGTTTCCAGTGACACTGACTCACAGAGACACTTGATTAACCAATAACCATCACTGATTGATGTGAAGTTCGACAGATTCTCTACATTTCAAAATAAATAAACTAATGATACCAGTGTAAGGACAACATTTTATCGAAATGCGGCACCACAATCACAGCTATTTGGATAGATATATTCCAGCCAAAGTGTTCAAAAGAAGCCCAACTGGGGCCCAATTCAGCAACACTGGGGACTGGGCCACCTGTAAGTGCTTTGGTACTGGGAATGGGCCCATGGCAGTACCCAGTGCTTGCTGAGAAAAGGAAAAACACTACGTGCTTCTATGCCGGCCTCCAATAAAAACAGAAATTATGCTAGAATTGTGGTTAGGTACTCTGTTGAAAAAACAAAAAACAAAAAACAGGACCTAGAGAGGTCTGAATACTCACTAAATATAGTGGCAAAGCAGCTAAGTTGCCAACACTGCTTTTGTTCCTAAGTGCTGCCGGCCAGCAAGACAAACGGCTATTTTAGTCGACTCTGTCAATACATCAGTGTGCCTCAAGAACTAATTCCTTTCTTACTGGAAAGTAAGAGTCTCAAACACAGATACAACACAGTGTCAAGCTAAAAACACTTACCCTTATATCTTGAGCCCATAAAAGTACTTTAAACTTCCACTTCCACTACTGTATATATATATATATATATATATATATATATATATATATATATATATATAATATATTTGAAATACCTTTAGTTACAAACCTTTTTTTGTAATTCTGGTTGTTTGTAATATACTTGCCTTTTGTCATTCAGCATTGCCTGCAGCAATCTGCTCAGGCTGAAGCTCTGCTGTTAAAGGCATTTGGATTTTAAAGCTCCATTGTTTATATAACCAAGAGAAAGTCAAGACTCCCCTATTGCCGTTTTGAAAAGCAGATTCCAGAAATTTTTTGCTGCTACATTTATGGCTTATTTGCTACCTAGGAGATTCTGAAATTTCTTACGTTTCTCCGTCTGAGGTCCCTCTCCTGGTCTGAGACAGATGTTATCTTTAAGGTGGGCTTTAGTTGCTGCCATGTGTGTCCAAAGCTTGTCTCCAGTTCTGTGCACTAAAATTATATTTGTCAAAAGTTTGATATTTAAGTGTCTTTGGTTGGATGAAACATGCATCTTTCCTTTAGGAATCTGGCCTGCAAAAAAGCTTGCTGCCATTTCTCAGTTGCTTTCCCTTTACCTTCAAGGCGGTCCGCTCTTACAGGTTTTTTAGTTTCCTTCAGCCTTGAGGGATTTATTTTTCATTAAACAAGGAACATTTTCCGCTGTATGGTTGAGATAATTCCACTTGCTGCTGCAAATCCTCACGCTGGCACCAGTGGTAAACATAGGCACAAATCAGCTACTGATGGCTCTGCTGGTTGGAGGGGAGCAGTAATCACTGCAGGCTCAGTGGAGCTGTTGTGTTGACAGACCTTTCATAACCACATGGTGTTATATAAGGCCCATGTCACACATCAACTGTGTGAGCAAATATCAGTGTTTCATGTGTGCATCCATGGGTGAAATCTCAGCTGGAAGGTGTGATGCTTTTTATTCTAGCAAACCCACTGGGCCTCGCATTAACAGGAGGAAGATCCAGCATAAGACATCAATCTAACAGTATTTTAATACCAGAAAAGTCAAAACAGTCTGATTAAGACCCCATAAAGTATGTTTCTCTTTTCTGCCTCATGTGTGCCTGATGTTTGACTAGTAAATGAAGGTTACTTTTCAGCAGAGCGGTATGACTTACTTAAAAAGTAAGTCAAAACTTAAAAAGTAAGTCAGAGAAAGTAATTTCAGAGAAATTATGTAAGTTTACATTAAAATGCCATCAGGTCTTTTCAAAAATGTTTTCTATAGAAAAACAATATTTCCGCATCTCCAATACATTTTCTTTTATTAATTATTGACTTTTAGTCTTTTAGTTTTGAGCGCAAGCTAATTCCTGTGTCCCGGACAACTTAATGTACGTGTTGATCTTTTGATCCTTCAGTCTCAGTTTGCCCAGCTGGAAAACTCAGACTTCTTTTGGACATCAGTCAGCTGCTGTCTCCCACGTACGTCCTGCCAAGCCTTCAACCATTCACAATTGTAATGCTTGCTTGGCCTTAATTCACTAATTAATACTGTGGTTCAATATGTAAAACATATAATTGATCCAGACCTTACAGCTGTTTTATGTATGTATTGTATCAGAATCAGAATCAGAATCAGCTTTATTGGCAAGTTTGTAAATACAACAAACAAGGAATTTAGCTCCAGTACACTTTGCTTTCTGGGTTTTTTTTTGTGTTATGAGATATATTCTGCATATATCTTTATGTCCTTAAATAATTATACACAATATACACATATACAAGGTGGAATTGCGACTTCAGTATGCGGTTGTTTGGTACTCTATTAAATGTTCATCAGAGAAACAGCCTGGGGGAAGAAATTGTCTCTGTGGTGGCTGGTTTTAGTAAAACGTGCTCTGTAGCGACGGCCTGAGGGTAAAAAAGTTTTAATTGATAAAGATGGCTTGTCACTGTTTATTTCTGTATCAGTACAAAGCAGCCAAACCTTTCCAGCAAATTAATAAATGGTAACCATTGTTGTTTTTTTTGCCTAAAGCCTGATGCTTGCAACATGAAATCTAGGTAGCAGTTCTCAGAGTCTTGTAAATAAAATAACTTTCATGGGATCTGCTGGTCTGCAATCCAATGCTAATTTGCATTTTTCTTGCTAGATTGTGTTGGTCTTTACTGGCTGAGACCATCAGCATTAAGAAAGGGTAGCTTGATCTACACAGTCTATAGTTAAAGTGCTGCATTGTTTTCACTATAACTGGTGACCCATCCTACTGTGACTTAGCGGGCTTCCTCCTGACCCTCTGGCTCATAGGACCACAACATTAGTGGTGCCGTAAGCTCAAAATCTGTAGAGTGACATATTGTGTGTGTAAAACTAAAGGGCGCTGAGTAGAACACAAACCAATAGCAGTAAAAGCCACAATATATCTGGCAAGATGTCTTTTCTTCAGCAGATATATCCTCAGTCACAGTAGTAGTACATTTAGTATACTTTCTGTCTGTGTTGTTTAAGCTTTCACGGCCTCAATTCCCTAACCTGCAGTATTGTCTTACATAAAGACCTAGTAAACTGATTTATGCTCAGGTTTTATTCATTCTTCTATGTTGGATGAGTTTCTGCAGGAAGTGTACACCTGTAAATCATCTATTGAAAAATATCCTAAATGTAGCTATCTTTATAAGTCATACTTTGTAAGCTATACATTACAGGTGAGGCATAATCCCTAATGGCCCAACTATCTTGGCAGTAGGCTTTTAAAGTAAGGGCCAGAACTCAAAACATGCTTGTAACTGTGTGTGTCTGTGTGTGTTACAGAAAGAGGACAACAGCAAACCTGCTTTGCAGAGATAAGGCAATGGTTAAGGTTGACTGACAATGGTTTAGTAATGGAGACTAATGTTGGATTGAGCAGATGTAAAGACATTCAGTTTTCTGGAATGCTTAAATTGCAGAAATTAGTTTGGAAAATTGAGTGATATGTTATTTCTTTGAAAAGCTTCATTCATATTCATAAATCTATGATCACATAGGAAAGTATGGAGAGGTAGCTCACATGGGTAAAATAATGTTTTGGTTTTGGAACATTGTTGAAGTATTTAACATGATCATGTCCACAAGAATTTTAACCGCTGTGCTTTTTTGGAAACGTCTGGTTAAGTAGTTTATTGAGGAAATCCCATTATACCTAAACAGCTTTTTCCCATAACAACACAATGAAATTCTATTAAACAAATACATGGATGGATGTGCATTTTAAAAAAAAAGGCTGCATTGTACCTCCACAAAATTCAGTGGATGTTATTGTAATGTCTAGTAATAGCTCTGTAAACGACACTTTTAAAGCGTCATTTACAGACATTTTTCATCCAAATTATTTTAGCTGAAACTATTTTGTGGAGACAAATGGGCAGACATTTCAATCTCTAGGTATGCAAAGATGGTAAAAACATACCTCCATACACTTGGAGTTATATTACTAGTGAAATGCTCTAAAAAGTATTGATTCAGGGGGACTAATTCAATTTACAGAGAAATACACTCTTTTCATAGTTTTATTTCTAAAAAGAAACATTTAAAAACTATTTATCTTTTATGTTCCATTTCACAATGATAGTGTGCCTTGATCTATCACATTAAATCCTAATAAAATACATTGAAGTTTGTGGTTTTAATGTAAGAAATTGTTGTAATTTAAAGACATAATGATACATTTGCATTGCATTGTATATTATTAGTTATTTGTGGATTGACAGTGAACAAAACAAACTCAGACTTAACTACTGTGAACACTGAACTTTCAAGTTAAATTAAAGTAAAACAAACACTCTGGGTAGCTCTGTCGTTAAAATAGTAAGTTGTCCTAGAATAGGATCATGGAAAGGCTCATTCACCTCTGTTTTTGAGCCAGGAGGAATGTCCAAGAGTAATTCATACATAGACTGCAGGACTCTGGCTGATGTGTGAGGCTGTAAAAGTTCGGACAAGTGAGGAGGCACCATGCTGTTAAAACTCTTAAAACAAGTGATGGAGTTGTTAACTGGATCCTAAAATGAACTGTAGGCCGGTGCAGAATGGCTCTGACCAGATGTGATGCAATTGTGCTATTTCATCATTGCCAGAAGGCGCATGGCTGCATCTTGTGCAACCTGCAAGGCAACAAATTGACAAATGATGAAGATCAGTACTGAGATGCAAAATGTGTGGTAATGAATGGATGGATTATTGAACAGGCTGAGGAGGCTCGATTGAATGAGGTTTTTTGTCTGACAGGCAAGCTAATGTCTATAAGAAATTTAAAGGGATGGGGAAATATGAATGATGTTTATTTGAAAAGGACAATGCACTTGAAGGTGTGCTTTTCCCAATAGTTTATTTATGGAAATAAACGTAATTAGGTTTTGGTTTTCTCACTTCAATGTTGTCTATGATAGTGCAGGGGTTGGACAATGAAACTGAAACACCTGTCATTTTAGTGTGGGAGGTTTCATGGCTAAATTGGACTAGCCTGGTAGCCAGTCTTCATTGATTGCACATTGCACCAGTAAGAGCAGAGTGTGAAGGTTCAATTAGCAGGGTAAGAGCACAGTTTTGCTCAAAATATTGAAATGCACACAACATTATGGGTGACATACCAGAGTTCAAAAGAGGACAAATTGTTGGTGAACGTCTTGCTGGCGCATCTGTGACCAAGACAGCAAGTCTTTGTGATGTATCAAGAGCCACGGTATCCAGGGTAATGTCAGCATACCACGAAGAAAGACGAACCACATCCAACAGGATTAACTGTGGACGCAAGAGGAAGCTGTCTGAAAGGGATGTTCGGGTGCTAACCCAGATTGTATCCAAAAAACATAAAACCACGGCTGCCCAAATCACGGCAGAATTAAATGTGCACCTCAACTCTCCTGTTTCCACCAGAACTGTCCGTCGGGAGCTCCACAGGGTCAATATACACGGCCGGGGTGCTATAGCCAAACCTTTGGTCACTCATGCCAATGCCAAACGTCGGTTTCAATGGTGCAAGGAGCGCAAATCTTGGGCTGTGGACAATGTGAAACATGTATTGTTCTCTGATGAGTCCACCTTTACTGTTTTCCCCACATCCGGGAGAGTTACGGTGTGGAGAAGCCCCAAAGAAGCGTACCACCCAGACTGTTGCATGCCCAGAGTGAAGCATGGGGGTGGATCAGTGATGGTTTGGGCTGCCATATCATGGCATTCCCTTGGCCAAATACTTGTGCTAGATGGGCGCGTCACTGCCAAGGACTACCGAACCATTCTTGAGGACCATGTGCATCCGATGGTTCAAACATTGTATCCTGAAGGTGGTGTCGTGTATCAGGATGACAATGCACCAATACACACAGCAAGACTGGTGAAAGATTGGTTTGATGAACATAAAAGTGAAGTTGAACATCTCCCATGGCCTGCACAGTCACCGGATCTAAATATTATTGAGCCACTTTGGGGTGTTTTGGAGGAGCGAGTCAGGAAACATTTTCCTCCACCAGTATCACATAGTGACCTGGCCACTATCCTGCAAGAAGAATGGCTTAAAATCTCTCTGACCACTGTGCAGGACTTGTATATGTCATTCCCAAGACGAATTGACGCTGTATTGGCCGCAAAAGGAGGCCCTACACCATACTAATAAATTATTGTGGTCTAAAACCGGGTGTTTCAGTTTCATTGTCCAACCCCTGTATCTTTTACAAAGGCTTTCAGCAGATTCTAAATAGAGACAAAAATCTTTTATTTAGGCAGATAGATTTAGAGATCATTTACAAAGGAATAAAGGGAAGCATGCCTTTTAAAAAGCGTAAAAAAGAAGTAGTAGGAATATAAAGTTTTCCAATATGGAGTCTTGAGATACTGCCAAAGGTAAGTGGGGACAAAGCTCAAAAATAATAACCTATAGGGATGTTTTAAAGTCTGTGCACAAGTCAAGATGTGATTGAAAAATGTTGGGATCTCTAATGCCAAAAGACATTTTGAGCTTCAAGCAAAATAAACAGTTAAAAGCCAAATACTGTGAAATGTTTTCTGCTCTGGTGCCATTTGAAACAAAACAGTGAGTAGTCTGTTCAGTTTAGAAAAACGTTGAGAAAGAGGTTAGAATTAACAAGGACAGACAAAAACAACAGGCACTGATGTTTATTTTGATACTGATTTATTTTTTTTGTCTTTGAAAGGGAGCTGGGTAATATGCGGACATCAGAGAAAAATACATGAACTCAATGACATATAGCCCAAGGGTATCAACATCATCTTTAAGAAGACAGGATGGGATGCTGTATAAGTAGCAGTTAGATGGCCAAAAATACTCAGCTGTTTAATATGAAACTGAGTGTTCACATAGAAGACGTAGCTGTATCTGAGGTAGACAAAGGGTAAAAGACCTGCCAGTTCAAATTTGGACATTTATTAAGGGAAGGTGATGGTTGTTTTGTGCAGCCTTCGAGTGGAACTTTAAGATGGTCTGTCTTGTATTTGTCTGTCATGTATTCACATAAGCTGCTTCTATCGGTGAAGGATGTTATCTTTCAAAAGCAATCACATACATGTAGAATATCGATGATGTGTTACAGATAATTCCAGTTCCCACGGTCCCTGAATGCAACAGCTGGGAATATGTTGTTCAGCTGCTGTATTGAGCTGTCAGTCATGATTCCACACCCCTGTGATCTTTTTTCCAGTTTTCAAATGTTTTTTGGGGAGGTTCAAAATAATTTTCAGGTTCAAATTTTTTTCTTTTGAACAAACTTTTATTTTTCAGGTTCAATTTTTTTTCTTTTGAGCAAACTTTATGGGCCCAATTTAGCTCCATAGTATTCACTCTACAGAAGTAATTTATGCATCAAAACGTAGCTCCGTCTTTCTGCTTTCAGGAAATATATGTGTCATTGCCGTAGGTTTTAAGGTGTTCTTTAAAACACTCCCTAAGTGCAGGCATGTCACACCTAACCCATTGGGAACAATACAAAATATAAAAAATGGGAGGACTGCGACTCTCAGTGAAGAGGGTCCTCTTCGAATTGCCCAATCTCCTAAATGGCAGCGTGTAGTGACATGAGCCTTGTCAGTTTTTTACTTCAAAGGGTCCTCTAACTCACAGTTGACGAATTTTTTGGATAATATATACTGCATTTATATGAGAGATGCTTGTTTGAGATGATATGTCACATTTTTTTCAATGTAGAACGAGATCAACAGTTTTCAACTGCCACTTAACTGTCACTGTGGAGCTGCAGGGGTGAAGCCAGGGGATAGAGAATGGTGGCCAAAGCCAGTCTACCTTTATCTCCATCTGTCTGTCTCCTCTCCCTGTCTTTCTCTACTCTCTGTCTTTCTGTCCTCCACTCTGCCTTTTCTGGCAAGTTTTAGTTTAGTTTTGTGTTTCTTCAGCTCATTTGTTGTTGAAATCTATGCAATTTTTTTTACATTTCAGCATATATTTTAGCACGGACTTCAGCTTCTTAGGTTATATTTTGCTTCATTCTATGCTTTTTCAGCTCATCTACTGGCAGCTCTTCCTGTTTTTTTTTAGTTTTTGTCAGTTCTTGCATTTCAACAACTGTTTCAACAACAAGTTGTTTTGAGGTAACTTCACCTTGTTAAACATTTTTTTTGCTGATAGTCTTCCTATTTAAACAGATCTGATGACAGTTTTTCTTTGCTAATGTTTCTGCTATTTCTGCTAATTTATCAGATTTCAGCTGATATTCTGCTGTCAACATTATCCTCTTTCTGCCAGCTTTCAACAGTAGTTTAGCATTTCTGTTTTCTGTTTATTCATTACATTTCAGCATATTTTCTGCAGTCAACTTCAGCTTCTTTCTGCCAGCTTTCAGCTAAAGAATTAAGCTTACAGCATTCACACTGCATTTTTGCAGGAAATGCAATTTTCTAGTTAAATCTGTCTCCTGTTATGTCCTCAGCTCTACGAGTCCCACATGTGTCCATTGTCACTTCCTCCTCTGTAGTTGTATCTGACCACGATTGACTTTGACTCTGTCTCTTGTTCAGACATATTTTTTGGCCTTGTCATCTTTATTGTTTCTCTAAATGCCTTTCTATTGAGCTTTTTATTATTAAAGACAGCTGCTTTGGTCACTGAAGCGTACATATGGCCTAGACACTAACTTTAAACAACAGTTACAGATCACTGGCTTGGCTGAGTGACTGAGGGACAAACAATCAGGGAATCAGAAGATATACGAATTGCTTATTTATGTTTTCTTTATGAATCTGATGTTTTGAGAGAACCTATACAGCCCATATTTACCTCCCTGGTTTGACCCTTTTGACTCTGGACTGTGCCGGCTGGGATGTGAAAGCCTCCATTGCCCCTTGGCTTTGACTGGATGTACTTAGATGTAGTTGTAGTACTCCTCTCCTTTGTTTCCCAAACCTTTTAAAATAAACAGTTCTGTATTTGGGCTGCACGGTAGCGCAGTTGGTAGCACTGTTGCCTTGCAGCAAGAAGGTCCTGGGTTCGATTCCCGGCCAGGGGTCTTTCTGCATGGAGTTTGCATGTTCTCCCCATGCACGTGTGGGTTCTCACCGGGTACTCCGGCTTCCTCCCACAGTCCATAGACATGCCTGTTAGGTTAATTGGTCACTCTAAATTGCCCTTAGGTGTATGAATGAGTGTGTGCATGGCTGTTTGTGTGTTGCCCTGCGATGGACTGGCGACCTGTCCAGGGTGTACCCCGCCTCTCGCCCATAGACTGCTGGAGATAGGCACCAGCTCCCCCGCGACCCACTATGGAATAAGTGGTAGAAAATGACTGACAGTTCTGTATTTATCCCGTAAGAACACCTTCTTCATATGTCAGCTGTCTTTCTCTGTTTGTATGCTTTCTAACCATCATTTTTTCTTCATTCTCTATTTTGCATTTTTAAGGACTGAGCAATTTATCACACAAATCATGATAAAGACCAGAGACTAACAACACCGCTAACATTAAAGAGGGCATTGATTAGGTACTTGTTGCCAAGAAGTTTTTTATAGAACTCTAAACAACCACCTATTATTTATATGAACATTAAGGCCCAAACTGGGGTTGTGATCTGCTGTTGGCAGTAAGGTTGCAGCTCACAAGCCTACGCTAGTTTTTTGCTATCCTTGGTAAGAGAATTTTAGTGTAGTTTGTATTTATATTATTATTTCGATTATATGACCTGCCCTTATTGTGTTGTCAGATTTAAAAGCATCATGTATACTGATGTATCTAAAATTTCGTGTCTTATGTGGGTCTAAACGTGATGAAATCAAGCGCAATTTGTGAAGCTTAAAGTCCTCTGATGGCTATAAGGTATGTGTTTCTTTTGATGTACCTACAATTTTTAAAGGGTTTTAAAATTATGGTTTGGTATGTTTTCAGTTCTCCTTAATCAAGAGAAACAAAGAAAAAGTGGCCACTATACAACTCACTAGAGAATAAGTTTGTTTTTTAAATTAATAAAGGATAGACAATCCAGTGTAGGAGATATATTTGAATGTGCAATCAAGGCAGAGGAGTACCAGGGTGTTGTTGCAGCTCGTGTAAATACAATAACAAAGAAGAAAAGAAATGCCAGTATAAGGTGATAAAGCCTGATTTGGAATTCATTTCTAACATCCGGCTTCGGAGTGACATAATTCATCATTATAAATTCCTATTCATTTGGATTTAGAGAATGAATAGGAAAACGAATAGTGACATTCAATCTCCTTAACCCTTTATTTTAATGCTTTTTTTACACATCTTTATCTCGACATAACTGTGGAGAGTTACTCTACACTGTGTTTGTCAAAAGACATAAATAATCCCTTTTCTGATAATGTCATGGCTTAATTGGTCACAGGAAACTTGTCATTGGAAACTTATAGAACGTATTTAGATACTAGCCTGTTGCCCTGTTAGAAAATCAAAGATGTGTGTTGTACAGATGTTTGCAAATTAACTTTTCTTATCATGAGGATCAGGTCCCATTTGTTTCGGGAAGATAGGGATGCAAATATATGATCAGAAGTACTGTAGTGCAAGGTTCATTATTTTGTCTTCATCTCTCTGCTGTATGGAACATCTATTGTCCTCTGTCAGATTGTGTTGATGGCCATATGGTTTTCTTTTGCAATATTTGGTTGTCATATTCATTTGTTTCTTTCCATGCTGACTGACTGTCAAAAACAGAGCGGTGGTTTTCGTCTTATTCCCTTTTTTGTCTGGATTCTATCGTCACATCAGTATTTTCAGTGCATCCTCCACCACAACATATACACTGCCCAGCGTCTTTCTCCAACTCTTCTTCAACTGTTGGTGCAGAAAGAGCAATGTAAATAATTTAACGGTTGGATTTGGTCCTGGAAGCCCATGTGGTTTAACTGGAATGGTTCAGGATTATTAATCATGCTCCACTGCCTGTAAAAATTAAATGTGATACTGTAGTGTTTAAGAAAGATCGGATGAGTGAAATTACTGTAAAACTTGAAATTATTGAAGAAGAGGTCTCTCAGATAACTGGTAAAGTCTTTTTTTAATGTGTTATTAGAGACAGAATATGCAAGCTTTGACAGATTCACAATTTTAAGTCATATAATTGTCCTTTTTTTTGGACCACGCCTTACTTTACTGCGGTGTCATTATATCTTTATTACAAATAAAGAAAACCTATGACAACTGAAGCGAAATGCATTGGACACATTAGTTGCTCTGGATTCAAATTCTGAATTTGCTTCTTTGAGCCAACAGTTTATTTCACACGTAGATATTAATAAATTATCTTCAGTGCCCCCCCAGTTCTGACACCAAAGTGCTTGATTGGTTGTGATGCCAAATTTACATCATTGTGATTTGTAGTTTAACTCTTGCCAAGAACTATTAACAGAGCAGATCCAGAAGAGGTGAAAGAGATAGAAAAACACGCTGACTGAATTCTACTGACTGTACTAGGGAGTCTATAAGTCAATAAGTAATGTGAATGTTTTAAATGCACTGCTGCAGCTTGAAAAATGACAATAGGAAAATGTCATCCCTTTAACTGTTTCGTGCACAAATATGACATGCAGTCATATTCAATAAATTGGAATATGTGTTCCGATGAGTCTCATTTGTCAGATTAAAACTACCTTTTGAAATTAACCTCTAAGCTGGTTTTTATCATACTTTTTATTAAGTCCACATCTCTCTATTAAAAAATAGTTTTTTATTGGTCAGCTGTGATATGGTGTTTTCATTAGCTATAGGCCAAGAAACATCATAACTAACAGAAAGAGAGGCTGGAAAACATCTGTCTATGTGTAATTAATCTATATAATGTGTTTAAATTGGTGAATTGAGTTAATGAAATCAACATATTAATATTCTAATTTACTGAATATGACCGAATGTTCTGTATGTTTTTACAGAAGGAAAAACCTGTGCTGTTTTGATTGTGATCCCTACATCCTCATATTTTCCTCAGATTAATTTAGAAAATAGTCTTTGGCTATAATTTTTATCTTGGACTGACGCTTTTTATTGCACACAATGGCTGTGTTGCAAACAGCACTGGTCTTTCAGAATGCAACGCTATTAGCTATGACCTTTCTTTACAGAAAAACCCGTAAATGTGGCCGTGTTTACCTCTAAATACGTACTGAAAATCTAACTTAAATGTAGGAAAACCACATCAACGCAGAGAGATGCACTGTTGGTTGGTACAGCTATTTGGAGGGCAGATCTTATTTTTACGTGTGGATTGAGAATTAGACAGACACACCGACGTTTCCTTTTTAATGTGCAAACATAAGAACAATTGGCACGAAGAGTTAAGTGTCCCAGTGATCTTTCTTTCTAACAGTTCTTTTTGTACCAGTGGCTTTTATTCAGAGTAATCAGACAGGAAAGGAGGAAGACATGCAGCAAAGGTCATGAGGTCTAGTATCATACCTAGGATATTGAGGATAAATGGTCTCTGTCTATGGGGTACCTGCTCTACCACTATGCCATGCGTCGCTGCTTTCTTTTAACAAACTTCCCTATCTAAATAAAGTCATTTGTCCAATACTCTAAACTATTATACAATGTTGGCATAAGCAATGTTTCAAGTTGGCATATCAAATAAATTAATTATTCTGAAAGTAATAGGAGTAGTCAATGATACAAAGCACAAAAAATTATTCTTTTGACATTAAATACATCACAAAGAACACAGTTTGTGTTTTACTTTTATCTGTAATGAGGCGAATCATTAAAGAAAATCAATCAATAAAACACTCTTGGACATGTTCCTAATAAAGCGCCTAGTTTGTACACAGAGTATCAAGAACCCTGAACAGAACACCAGATTGCTGTGGTTTAGTGTAACAAGCCAGCCACAAACTATCAAAACATCTGTGAGACAAAGCGGGAAACATTTAATGGTGCAGCCAGCGGGAGCTCACAGTGCCCAGAGCAGCTGAGGAGATGAGGAATCATCTGTGGCCAATCTCAGAGCAGATTATGCGTGATCTGCAGTGTGGTTCAGAAGACAAATGGGGAAAAAACTGACACACTTAAACAAATAAGCATTAAGCACAAAGGTGCAACAAATTTAAATATAAGGAAGCACCTGAGAAAGTGCTTTTAAAAACCTCGCCAAGACAAATATGTGACAAAATGATTGCTCTCTTAGAGCCTTTAAGCCAAATTTGTCATATCATTGATGTCCTGTGACATTCTCCATTCATAACAGTTGCTAATGTTCAAAGTAATTGCAAGATGTGACATGCCACATTTTCTGACAACGCTTAAGGCTTATCACATTTATTACATTTCACTGTGATCATACTTTCTTTCCTCTAACCTTCTGTCTGTGATCCAAAAGCTGATGTTAAAAACATGTTCAAATTTAGATAATCTGAGAGGCTTATATATGTTACTTAAAGTGAATTGGAAATTAAAAGATAAGTTATCACAAACATATTGAATGATCATCTGATAAAAATGAACTACAGCTGTATGGTGCAACAAATAAAAAATTACGTGACACATCTGTGTGACATATAATAAACTGACGTCTGTTTAAAATGATGGCTCTGATGCAAGGAGGCCTTCATTCGATAAACGGCTGTTAAATTGTCTTCCCTTGAGGTGATGGGGGGTTTAATGAACTTGACTGACCTTGTTGTGCCCTCCTTGGGAGATTTGTCTTGGATTCTAATAGACTGACCTACAATGGACTTATAGATGCATTTCAGTAGATTACAATATCAATAAAAAAATCATTTATTTAATTCATTCAGAAATGTTGGCTTTTTGAAAAGTATGTCCATGAGGAAATGTGCACTTAATACTGGGTTGGAGCTTTTTTGCATGAATTTTTTCTTTAACACTAGAACTCCCAGGGCCGTCAATTTAACGGTTTTGAAAGTTTGACATCCTATAAACGCTTATCTTCCTGGCATCCTGACTTTCTCTAAACCTGTGTCTTGTGTATTGCTATGTCTCCATTTTTAATAAATAACAAAGTAAATAAGAGATCTAAGTATTGCTACCTCTATCTACCATAGCTGATATTTTGTTGGCTGTAAGGATTATGATTATTGATTAATTAATATTTTTCAAAAATTATAATTAAAAATCATAATTCAGGAAAATAATTTCTTAACCAAGATCATTACTTACGAATAGAAATCAGGGATGTCCTCTGGTGTTGTGATAATGGGCTCAAAGCTCTTAATAATTACAATTAGCTAGCTATCATTAATAATTCATAATGTCACTGTTTATTTAACCGCTTCACCAAAGGGGGGGGAACTTCGACCTTATTTTTACGGATAAATCACTCTTGCACGAAATAAACACGAACGCTTCTCTTAATTATATATATATAAAGATTTATATATGAAGCCATATAATTCTGATATACCACCATTCTGGTCCACAAACCTCCACCTAACTAACAAGCACTATTCTACAAAAAGGCGATAAAAATGACTACCTAACAACAATAATAAAAGAAAAATATATGCGCATTGAGTGTCTATGAAGATCAAACCAGCAGTTTTATGAACAAAATGTGCAATTTGGGTTAACTTGGAAAGAGAAGCCCTCCTGGTGTGCTGATGTCTCAATTGCGGCGATCAGCTGGTAGACGGTGGGCTGCGCCCTTAGCCACTAGCAGCTGATTGCCCCAAATCTCGAACAAAGAGTCATAAAACTCTGAGGCAGGAACTCAGTGGAAAAACTCCAGAAATAAAGCTGGAACAAAGGAGTGGTCAGGGAAAACTTTAAATGGAAAACTTTAAAAGTCCAACTTCTAACTCCAAAAACATGAACACCTATCCGATTTAATATAAAAAAAGAAGGAAATTACTTTGATGTTGATGTTGAAAAACGGTAAACTTCTCATCCGTGCAGGAGGGGAAAATATGAAGAACCGTTTAGTCGACTGAATCAACAAGGAGGAAACTCATCTCCTTGAAAATAAAACCTCTGTGGGTTTTCACCTGCGCCGTCGGAGTGGTCTTTGATTGGTATATTAATCTTCTGACCTTCTTGCATCAGACAGATTTCCAGCTTTCAAGCTCTTCCGGGAATGGCTGTGTGGAGCAAAAGTTCGCCTGCAAGCTTTTGTCTCTCCAGATATGCGCCTCTTGATGCGTCGTCCCATGACACACGATGGAAATGGCAACGAAAGTTATTTTTCACAGGTTTAATAATCTCGGGTGACGTCAGAGCTGCAATGTCTGTTGAGCTGCGCATGTTCAACTTTGCAGCCCAGCTGGTCTATCCGACCAAGATGGATGACCCCAACACGGCCCTATTATTTACATTAAATTTTTTTCCCTACGGCTGAGCGTTATGCGCGAGCGTTGCCTAGCAACTGGCACTCTAGAGCACAGTCTGAGAAGGAAATCGCTAGCATCCTACAAATGGCTTCTAGAAGGAGATTTTCTGCTCAAGAGGCATTGGAAATGCTTTAAACAGTTGATCGTGATTCTGGGGGCGAGAGGAATTCGAACGACTCTTGGTCAGTAGTCAGTTCCAGTGACAGCGAGTCAGAGAATGAGCGGCCCCCAGCTAAAAAACGACGAGTCGTCCCATCAGCTGAAGGTGGTGAGGCATTATTTCAAGGTAGTAAAAGACTAGCCTATGTAAGGATTTTATCATTGTAGGCTATAGTTTACAGATTAGTAAACTAATAATCTATATGCTTTTATATAGCAACAGTTTCACAATCAGCGCAGGTTCAGAGACAGTGAGATGAGCCAGGTGCCCAGTCCCCAGCTATAAACCTTGCAATCCAGCTCACTGGCAGGAGAGAAACTAAATCAAGGTGCTGATAATGGACAAAGAAATAAACAATAAGTTAGGCCATAGATAGGTAGCCTAATAACAATGATCTATTCTGCGCTTTACAGCTTTTTCATCACAAGATGAGCGCACACCTGAGAAGCAGGAGGAAATAGGAAAGGAAGGCACTGTGCGGACTTTTTTTTATTTTTTATTTTTTATACTATTTTTAAACAATAATAACACATAATAGGTTTTGATCAAATACTATTATTAATCCTTGTCAAAACCATAATTTTATAGCGTGGAAAAAACACCTTTATTATTCTGACCAATGGAAAGCGATGACGTCATCACCGCCAACGCATTCAGAATGCTTGGGAGTTCTAGTTGTATTAGAATTCTGGGAGTCCTAGCGTTAGCGTAGTATGTGGATGACCAGCCTGTGGCTCTGCTGAGGTGCTAATTGAAGGCCAGGTTGCTTTGATAGTGGCCTTCACGTCCTGTGCATTGTTGGCCCTGGTGTCTCTCGTCTTCCACTTGACAATACTGCATTGATTCACTATAGGGTTTACGTCAGACAAGTTTGCTGGCCGGTTTGGGACAGTGGTACCATGGCCATTAGCGCTGGTATTGTTGTATGGTATTGTATGGTATTTTATTGTAGGTGCCAGGTCCCCCTGAAAAATTAAATTAGCATTTCTGTAAAGCTTGTCGGAAGAGGGAGGAAATGAAGGGTTCAACTTTCCTGGTAAATGGCTTCACTGAATTTGATGAACTCTGTAGACACCAACACCAACAGATAAAATGGCTCTGCAAATCATCTCTGACTGTGGAAACATCACACTGGACCTTAAGCAACGTGGATTATGTGCTTCTCCACTCTTTTAAAATGAAATGCAAACATTCCTTATTTGAAAAGGGAATTGTGAACAGTAGGTCCAAACAAAACCTTTCCAGTTTATTTCCACCTTATCTCTGGTTCAGGAGTGGCTTTACTCAAGAGATGCGTCCTGGATCCGTCCATGGATATCTCCTGAATTTTGTTGAGGTACTTGAAGCACTGACTCAAGCTGCAATCACCACATCTTGTGAAGCTCCCTCTAACTCTTGCATGAGCTTTACAATCATCCTAATGCTGTACTGATCTCTGTTATTTGTGCACCTTTTTCTATGACACTTTTTCCTGCTACTTAACTCTCCTTTAATATGCTTGGAAACAGCAATCTGAGAACAGACAGTTTTTTAGCAATAACCTTTTGTGGCCTACCCGCCTTGTGGAGAGTGTCAAAGACAAGCCCATACCATAATGTTACTGTATCTTGTGTATGAAATATTGGAATTTCTTTGGAAAGGAATTGGAAGAAATTTCTTTACAGCTGTAAACAGAAATAAACACTTGAAATATATCATTTAGTGGAATAAATCTACATGAGTTTACGAATGACTGAAACTGTAGAAAGGTTAATACATTCTTGAAACAACATGCTGTTTTGTCTGTTTTACTGCTGAACATGTTTTTATATTAAAAAGTATTCAGCCTCTGTAAATACTGTTTTCATCTGCCTCCTAACAGTTTGGCTTCTGCAGTCACTCATATTACAAACCACGCTGACTACTGTATGGAGACTTTAATGGTCTTTAAACCATGTTTCCCCTGACGTCATGGCTTTGGGTTGTGACAAGTAGCAATTCTTCTTCCCAGCAGAGCCGTAGTGCAAGCTAACTGAAGTGAGGTCACCACAGTAAAACAACACAGAAAGTTTCCTAAGGTTATAAATGCTGGCTGCGGAGTGCTTGGAGCTCCAGGGGTAAACGTCCTGGATAATTGGTGGAATAATTTCCGTAGCTGAGGTCAAGCATGGGCCTCTTTCTCAACTGTCCACAATCTATAATCTAAGCCCCTCATTATGCCCTGCTTTTAAAAACCAGTATGCAAAATACAAAATTATCTATTTATCAAGTTTTCCCCTGTTTACAACCCCACTTAACTTGTTTTCTACTTTATCTGGTGTGTATTACTGCAATTCTGGAGAGATATAGTAACTTCAGACTAATCCATACCCAAAAGACACTTTTTTTTCAAACTTAAACTCTATGACATAGTTTTTCAAAATGTCCTTATGTTCATTCTCCATAATTATAAATCTAAATGTCATAGTATTATGATGTGTTAAAAAGATGTTTTGATATTTGGTAAAATACAGTCAGTGTACGTTTTTGTGCTGAAAGTGTGCAATGAGAGGGTCTCCCATGGCAAACTGGCCTCCAGGAAGGGGTCAGACTAAGATTGACTCTGTAATCTTGATAATGGTAGACCATAGTAGTTGGCAAACCTTGTTGGGATTACAGAGACTAGAGCACAGTCCTGGAATCTGGCCTGAGGCTGGTGTGTTCAGCCCCAACCACATAGGCTCAACCCTTGAGATAAGGGATGTCGAGGTTGGGATGCAGTGTGAGTTGGATGGCAGGTGGGTGCCTGGGCATGGTGATTCCCAGCATCATAATCAGACTTTTGAGGCATCGGAATGTCACCTCATTTGCCCTTTGGAACTTTTGGGGCCATGTTACACTTTGAAGAGATCCCCAGACCTAGAACAAACCTAAAACTCACTGTAGGGACTATAATGGTACATCATATTTGTACTCAAGGTCGGACTTTAAGAGTTCCCAGAAGAAGGAAAAAATTTCCTCAGAAGTTTGAATTGTGACTGGGAAAGTAGGATCTCTTCATGCAGTCCAGATTTTTGAACTTCATATAACCCAAATTGGCTTTTGTGCATATAAATGTAGTGGCCTTTGTGGTCGTTTGTATTATCCAATACGTACTACTATAACTTCCATTTCTGAAAATTTTCCTTTAATCTTTGAAAATTAAAATAGAGAAGAACACATTGTTATCGGAGGGCTGCACGGTGGCGCAGTTGGTAGCACTGTTGCCTTGCAGCAAGAAGGTCCTGGGTTAATTCCCGCCCGGGGTCTTTCTGCATGGAGTTTGCATGTTCTCCCCGTGCATGCGTGGGCTCTCACCGGGTACACCGGCTTCCTCCCACAGTCCAAAGACATGCCTGTTAGGTTAATTGGTCACTCTAAATTGCCCTTAGGTGTATGAATGAGTGTGTGCATGGTTGTTTGTGTGTTGCCCTGCGATGGACTGGCGACCTGTCCAGGGTGTACCCCGCCTCTCGCCCATAGACTGCTGGAGATAGGCACCAGCTCCCCCGCGACCCACTATGGAATAAGCGGTAGAAAATGACTGACTGACTGACATTGTTATCAGCCTATAATTCTGCTATTTTTTAGCAAATCCAATTTACTTTCAGACTTGCATCTCGAACATTCTGAACTCAGGTCTAAGATCATTCCCAGATCCGAGTGTTGCCTTCTGAGTTAAATAAAATGAAGCATCTATGTGCTCACTGGCAGAGTATACCTCAGCTGTTAAATCCTCCTTAATGTTTTCATAGCCTAATGACTTGATCACATAAACACCTCAAGGTAAAATCTGTCATGATCCATGGGTGTTTGGGTTTTGGTTTTCTGATGTTCTGAGTTGCTTATTATTGTTGAGGACTTTCCAGATTCATTAAATTTTTGTGTTCTTTTTTGTTGTTTAGGTCCTGTTATTTTTTCATTCCTTTTTGTTTAACTTCTTCCTTTTTTGATGTTAGTTGGTGCATTTAGGTTATTCTCTTGCGTTAGTGTTAGTCCTATACTTCCTTTGTATTTTAGTTCAGCTCCCTCTATGATAATTAGTCTCCTTCCCTCAGTCCCCCTGCTCAAAACCATGCCTTACCACTGTTTAAAATTCCCTTGAATAGACTCACCTGGTTCCCATCTCACTGATCACATCTCCTGAGTCAATTAGCTCCCTGCTTTTCATTGTTCATTGTTGATATCTATGAGGATGTAGTGACAGTGGTACATCTCTGCGTGGAACACTGTGGTTCAATGGACCAGAACATAAAGGGATACAGACGTGGGTGCAGGAGAGGTCCACACAGTTTTTTTTCATGGAACTTGAGACGTTGGAAAGAGGCAAGAGGAAAAGGCTGGAAACCGATGTCTGATTAATCGATTATTCAAGGTCTTATTTGATAGGGTACTTGATTATTAAAATATTCAGCAGTTGCAACTTACTTGGTTAAGCTCTCCCGTTTTTGGTAAATTGAGTAAAACATGCTTAAAAAGCAATTTCCGGAGAGGTGTTAAATCACTTTTGAGACATGAGACGAGTTTCAAAGGAAGACAGAAAGTGAGCATATTACCCCTTTTTACACCTAATGTTTTAGTTACATCCTTAAAGCAGATTTAAACATTTTATTTATCATATCAGTGAGGTAATCAATGCTACATATCATTTGCAAACTCTGGTTGTTTCTGCTTTAAACTGTTTTCTTCGTATTTTACTTCATCATAGCTTAATGGAAAATCTTCCCCAAAATACCTCCTCAACTAAATTGGCAGCGCTGATGTCTGCTGCAGCCTGGATCTCTGTTATCATCATCTGTTTTTATTTGTCTTCATTATAAGTTATGTTATTTGTGCCTGCTCGGTCTATCTCCAGCCAGGCTCAGTCAGTGCAGTGTGTTGGAGACCCACACTGTGGGTGGGAAGCGGTTGCATGTGAGGCACACTTTAGGCCGCGTGTTGTGGCTTTTACTCCCCTTTAAACCCCAGTAGTGTCTCTTTTCACTTACCCCATTTTTCTTTTTTCCTCCCGCTTTTTTCTCCCAGTTCCTGTGGTGGTGGAAAATCTTCTGGTGCGGTTTATTTATTCTGGTTGGTGTTGGTTCTCACATGTCCTTGGCAGCCTGTAATACCTCCATGACAGTGTCCTGGATAGTGAGGCATTATGATCCGCATATGCGTGTCTTTAAAGCAGTTCACACTGATGCCATTGCCGCACTACTTGTTTTAAGGACAGCGAACTGTTATTGTGATGGAGCAGCCAAAGTCTTGTACTGCCAGTGCATGTCTTAACCACAGCTTACTGAAGGCAACCAGCATCCACAACCCGTTTTATTTCCTTTTTGCTTCTCTTATTTATGTGTCTTATTTTCGTTCTCATTTTCTGGAAAAACAACTATTAAACCCAAGGATGACATCTATAGATGAGCTAAAGTCTTGATGCGAGGACTTAGCCAGGAAATAAAATAAAAAAGGGAAATAAAATAAAGTGAAACAGCGGAGAGGGAGCTGAACTGATTTTTTCTGTTCATTTCTACATTCCAGCCATTGGAAGTAACTGACCTCCTTCTAACATGTGTTCGTAATTATCGCCAGTGTTCAATCTTATTTTACTTGCATGGTTTTTGTTATGAACTCAGCGTATTTTTAGCTGTAATTATTTTTGTGTCCACAAAACAATATCAAATTAAACTGATTTACTGCTAAAATCAGGGTGTTTTTCAAAAACTATCTGTCGAAGTGACTGGGTCAACTTCCTTATTTGAATAAAAGAAACTGACTCCCTTCTTAGAGCTGATTATTTCTGTCTATTGTTCTTTTTCTACATAATGTTTCTTTTTTGTATCAACAATTAGATAACTATCAAACATGTTCTGTTCCTCCCTTTTCCTTATTTTTATTTAACTGAGATGTACATAATTATAATATATATAATATTCTTCAGTATCATCATTCTGCTTCACGCATCTGTAGAAAGCAACACCCTCAGTCCTATCTAATGCTTGCTCGTCGACTCAACTTTCAGGTCACCCATGGGGCCTGTATCTTAGGTTTACCCCTTTACCAATTTGTCCCTCCAGTTCATTCCAAATACATCAATTTCATAGTTCAAAATAAACAAATTTTATACCCAGAAACCCATTGCATATCATTTTATTTCTCCTAGCCTTTTTGAGTTTTGCTATATTATGAAAATAAATATTCATAAAGATGCACATAATAGAACATATAATTTTACCTAGTTGTATACTATTATCGGGGCATTTCATATTACGTCCAGTTTGCATCTATTGTGGTTCTCTACCCATTTGGGTCAGCTCACTCTTAAGGAAATATGACAGATTATGACCCCTGATCAAACCAAAATAACTATTAGAAATCCTCCTGCTGGTAGATATCAGTAATGTGAGGCACATAACCACATGCCCTAACAGCAGAATGAGTAAGCTTCACTGAATTTCTTTAAATCATCGCCTCTGTGGGTATGAAATCTCCCATCCCATGGCCGATGGCTCGTTTTCTTACCCAAAAAGTTGTCTCCAAAAAGATCAAAATTACAAACGTATAAAATGGCGAAAAGCACTCAAATGGGTTGGTCTAGACCTGACTTAAAATGTTGTTTTTTGAACCACGTTTTAAGGATTTTGTGATATATTTTGTAACTTTATTCTTTTAGATAAAAAATTTTACATACAATATTTTTTTTCATTGCTGTTGCATCACAAAGCAAAGTGATTAAAACTAAAATCAAATCAAATAATGGCTCAAGCAAAATTAACTAAATCTTTACAATGTTGCAGATTTAGCATCATGTGTCTAACAATATTTCTTATTAAAAACTGACCTACCAGCACCTAGGCCTTATTAGACCTGAGCAAGAACCACAGTAGGCTTAGTATGTTTTACCTAAAGACCTGATCCAAAGCTGCAGTCATTGCACACATGGTGGGATGGAGGTCTTGTTTTTATCATGGATGCTCGGCTCTCTACAAAATCCAATCAGCTCTGCTTCTGCCTACTCTTCCAGTGGGTGTCCTGCTGTAATTTAACATACTTTTTAATGTGGGGATTAGCTTGAGCAACTTTTTTCTCCATTGTCCTTTTGATGCTAAGCTATCACTGTAAGTAATATTATTTTTAACACAATATTCTAAGAGTTCTACCATTTCTGAGACTATTTCATTTTAGAAGGGTGTAAGAGGGCTGACATTTTACACTATGGTCCTTGTAGTAGACTGTAGGTACAACTTTGAAGAAAAATGTTTTGCTGCACAGGAGGAATGGCAGCAGGCAAAGTTTTGTAGAACAAATACACTCTTCATGTAAACATAAGGCAGCATTAAATTCACTGTTACGATAGCTATTCAAGTATACCATGACATACACTTTAGTATATTAGTGGTGAGCTGTGGCACTCACAGTTAGGCCTTTTGTATACAATACCCAGAACCTAACACCAAATGTTAAGAACCCAAGTCCACTCTGTCCATGAGGATGGATGTCAATAATTCAACTGTGTGATTCCAGAAGTGTCATTGTGAATGCTGACTTTAAACGCCCTCCTGCCACTCCAAGCCTTTTCTGTTTCATGTAGCTGTCCTGGTCCAAACATTTCTTCAGGCAGCAAAACATTCAAAGCCAAACTGGGCCTCAGAGTTGGGTTTATCCCTTCAGTTGCTAACCACAAAACAGCTAACATATCCAGGACTTAAAACTGGCATATATTATGCAAACTTTAAACAACATGTCTGATAATTTTGTATCCCCACTGATAGTATTTTTATGGTCTCTGAACAACCTTTCCCAGAAACCAGCCCCTTTTCCAAGAAAAGTCGTCATCAGGCCAGCTAATTTCCCCTGGACCAGTAATAGAAATGCCCCCAAATATGGTTAGCTTTTATTTAGTTTTAAACTGTACGTATTCTGACTAGAGTGCAGAATACATCGTGATCAGACAATCTCTGCCTACTGACCACAGACCAGAATTTCTGATTGGCTTATTACTTTCTGAAAAACAAATCCCACCAAGTTACAGTGACAGAAAATTCACACTCAACCTGATTTTATTGCAGGTATGTTTTATTCCAAAACATATCTCTGATTGTGTTATTAGTGACATGAAACTATTATTATTTTCATTGTTTATGAATGTTTCATTATTGCTATTATTATTTCCTTGGACCCTTTTCTGAATACATTGAAGGCCCTGATGACTCCCCACTGCAGTATACCTGTATAACTGCCCAACCCTAGGATTTGATGTAAATTTCTTCAGCTGTTAATTTAACAGGTTTTGGTAATATTTTAGAACAAAGAAAACAGCCTTCCTGTTAGCTGTGAACATCTTGCTTTCTCTTTCAGCCTGGAAGAACTGCAGACATGTCTCATCATGTCACAGAAAATCATTTTTTACATCTCTGTTCTTTGTCTGTCTGTGTTTCAAACTTTGGGTTTTACTCGCTCAACCACAGTGTCCAAACTAAAGAGTGTTATTGTCTTATTGTCAGTCATTAGTCAAATTAAAATGGTCTTATTTTGGTTACCAGATGATTTCTCAGACACTTTTTGTTTTGTCCTTTCTGTAAATAGTTTGAAGCTGAAGAAAAAGGACATCATTTATTGCTATCAGTTCCAGTTTAACAAATTTATAGAGAAATCTGTAATTTTGCTGATAAACGATGGGTGCAGCCTGAAATGTTCTTTATTGATGTTGTTTTCACCCATGTCACAGCATGTAACAGTGGCAAATTAAGACTATTCTCGTTGTTAACAAACTTACGTCATTTTATTTTAAAATGCATATCCTCCCCTCCCTATTCTTTAACACTGTGGCTTGCCTCTCATTGCCATATTGAGCCACATGACCTGAGCAGGAGAGAATGCCGAGGACCTAGGGCGCGTTGACATGCAGCTCTTCTGTGTGATGTATGAGATGCATTGAGAAGGGGGGAGGGGAGGCAAGCCCCCTTCCAATGTCTGGGAGGCACATAAAACATATTACAGAAGGGCCATAAAAACAGCCCATTGAGTCCAAATTTAAAACATGTCCCAGATCTCAGCTGTTGTTCACAAGAGGATTTCACTGCCCCTCAACCCTCCTTCTGTCCTCCAGAGCCAAAGAGTAGAACAACACACAAGAGGGAAACTGGCAGCTTGCATGATCCCTGCATGCAGAATTTGTTGGTCTGAAATATCAAGAGTAACAAGCAAGTATAAACTGCAGAGGATGGCAAAGGTAAAAGGTACTGATTAGCTGTATGTATGTATGACAAATGCAATAGAAAAAGTAATATTTTGGTGTTCAGCTGCCACCCAGTACCCTTAGAGCTCTCAAGAGACTGAGGCAAAACAAATTAACAACAGCGTTTTGTGATGTTATTATTTTATAAATAATTTAGACATCGTCTGTTACTAGCTCAAATAAAACAGCAGGGTGAAAAATATCCTGTGAAAGGCCTCATGCTATGTTTAATTAGTCTTGGGAGTTGTAGATTTCCAACTGTGAAAGATACAACTTCTCGAGTTGGAATTCCAACTTTACAGTCACTTTTGCTGTTTCCCCAACTGAGAGCTCGGAAAATGTAACTTCTAAGTCAAATGAGAACACTCCATCATATCCCTTGAATATACAGTGAGGTCATTGGCTGACTTGGATGAATGGATGCAAAACGTTGTGTGTCATAGAAAACTAACACTTTACATCACCTTGATCACACCATCCCGATGGTTAAATATGGCGTTGGCAGCATCATAGTGTGGGAATACTTTTCTTTTAACAGGGACTTAAGAGCTTGTCAGAGTTGACAAAAACGTGAATGAAGCTAAGAGAGTGCAATTCTGGAAAAGAGCTAACTAGAGGCTCCAAAAGATTTAGAACTGGGGCACAGGTTCACATTCCAGTAGGACAATGGTTTAGATCCAACCAAATTCATATGTAACAAGTCTGAACCTAAATCAAACTACATCTCATTGAGGAAATACTTTGCTGTGCGTATATATTTTCTATAGTTTTTATTTTTGTATTGGTACATTACATAAAAGTGCAATTTCATGTGAAAACGTTTAATGGGTATGAGTGCATTAAAAGGGGGAAAAAATATATTGTTTCTGGAGAAGTACAATTATGCATTTTTAACTGTATGAAAACTTTGTGCTGCAAAAACATTAGGAGGTATTTCATAAAACAAATCCCTAAGTATCTGCTCATAATTTGGATGCAAAGGCAAAAACTACCATTCTATATGAGGAGACCATTTATATTTCCTTTTTTATGATTTATGTATATGCAGGTTGTTAATTCATGTAAAGAAAAACGTGTTAATAGAAGGCTCTTGTAGCTCTGCTCACATTAACATTAATGATGTATAATCATGTTGAGAACATACAAAACCTATATTTTCACAGGCTAAACATTCAGCACCTAACGTGTTGCACATTTTAAAGCCCTTCTTGATCATCAAAACCCCACATTCAGCCTTGCTCTGTCCTATGAAAGAGGCACATACACTCAGAGCCCAGCAGTGCAGGGAGCTTCAAGTAGCAATTCAAATATACAGTGGTATTCTCAAACAGGCACAGGCTGCCAACTACAACAGTGCTATTTATTTGTGTATTTATCTGGATTTTGCCCAGGGTTTGCCATGTTGCATTAAGACAGGGTTATTTTTCCTGGGGGCCCATAATGCCCCCGCTGTCCTCATACCTGAGATGGCTCTGTTCCCTCATCTGCCTCTACTAGCTGCCACCAGTCAACTCCAGCAACTGCATACTCAGGCATGGTTTTACTCTGTGTTTATCTGTGCAGGAAGTTTGCATAATCCAAGCAGTTGTGTGATATTAATATTTATGGTATTGCGTTTTAGACACTGTAAAGAATGCAGTGAAGGTCAGAAGTTTACATCCACTGGTTATCATAAATGGGATTAAGTTTGGGCCTTTAATGAAGCATCTGAACTGTTATTTTTTCAATGTGGAATAATTATATTGCATACAACTTTACTGCAGATTTTCTCTAACTCACACAGGTTCAGAATTATACATACACGCACCTCCTCCTATAATTGGCCAGAATATTCAGGATGTTTAGGAAAAACACAGGAACCACCAATATTGGAGAATGAGCGGGGTGCCGACCCACAAAGAAACTCCCATCAACCAGGACTGAAACCAAAATGCCTTCTGGAGAATAGTTTAATGGTCTGAAAAGAAAAGATTGAACTGTTTTACCACACTGACAACATGTGTGTTTAGAATAGTCAAGGTGAGGCCCTGAACCCTAAGAACACTAAGCCAACTCTCAAGAAAGGTGGTGGTAGAATCATGTTGGTAGAATCATGCTGTTTTTCTGCCATTCATACCATCCCACAACGTGGGTTATATGATGACGGTTAGACAGTTGAAACTTTCAACTTATTCAAATGGGTTGTTCTATGGATCCACCAGCTCTTCTGCAACCTCTTGATTATATAGACATAAATAGTGCTAGTGTATTTTCTTAGATTCATTAGTCATAAATTGCTCTTTAATGGAAATATGTGTCACAGCAGTTGAGTTTCCAACATTTGTGTAACTCAACTTATTAATAATAGTTCTTCTCCATGCAGTAAACCATGTTGATGAGCCAACATAATAAACTCATTTTCTAGTACTGGCAAACTCAATAGGAATGCAGCACTTACATTATTAGTCTCAGTTTTTGGTTTTCTGAAAAAATTTGCTATAATGCAACCCCTTAGGAAAATCCTCAAATTGACAGAGCTGCAAGGCCAGTGTCAAAAAACTGTTTAAATTAAATTTGCACATTATTAGCAGTTTAACCTGCTTTTTACC
Source organism: Crenichthys baileyi (assembly GCA_036173005.1). Lineage (NCBI taxonomy): Eukaryota > Metazoa > Chordata > Actinopteri > Cyprinodontiformes > Goodeidae > Crenichthys > Crenichthys baileyi. Next base: position 97,004 of record JAHHUM010001769.1, on the reverse strand, counting down.
ACTAAAAGTATTGTACTGTATTTGCTGCTGTTGGGTATTAGAAACCCTCTGAGTCACTTTGAGTAGTGAACAGTGTGTCTGTGTGTGTGTGCGTGTGCACTGAAATATTTCACATGCCTTTGGAAATGAAGCTTTGCAGGTTTGTTGACTTTAATGTGACATTGACATTTACAGTAGATTTATTCGATATTTAAAAGTTGAAGGTTAGTATAAGGTTTTATTCTCATATCCTTGTGGGTGTATGTGTGGGTGTGTGCGCAAAAACCATTGCACAATTATAGTGAGGAAATGGAAATGTTTATCTAATTACTTGTAGGAGGTTCAAAATCATATACAACTTACTAATGCAGTTCTAAAGTGCTGTGTCTTGTCATGTCAAGTACATTTATTTAAAATGAAAATATTCCTATCACCAGTTGATCTCAGGAAAATAATGCTAATCATCAGTATCTGTCAGTTATTGCTACCTTCTTACTATGCAACATAGATGTTAGAATTTCTTTTATAACATCAACAGGTTCTGGTGTTGCTATTTCATTTGTGGACCTATGCTCCTACATTCAGGATTTCTGCCTTAACTGTCTCAACTATATTTTTTGTGATTTCAGAAATAGGCCTCGTTTAACAGTTATTGCAATTTGGGTGTGTCCTAATGTAGAAAAGGATATTAAAAGTATCTTTTCTTATTTTGAGATAAATTATGCATTTTACTCCTGTTTTTATGCAAATTAGCAAAGTCACCCAGATACCAATGAAAAAGTATAGAAGAGTGAGGGAAATGTGGAAGAAAAGCAATGGATATCATTCTTGCAATAGTCAAATATAGAATCTCAATTGCATCTTTTTCTTATATTGTGAGGCCAAAATTAAAATACATCAAGATGCTGCCTCTTTTTCATTTTTTCATCTCTTCATTTTTTCCTGACATTCTTCTATTCCAATCTGGCTCCCCATCTTTCTATCATTCCGTTTCCCTGACATGTACCGCTATACTCGCTGTCTTCGGAGTGTCCCGCCCTTTTCCTTCTTTCACATGATTGCAGTCTGTCCTTGCCTGGGATTGGCTACATGGTGTGCCTATCGAAATAAAGTCCCACCCCTGGCTGCATGGATTCTCAAAAGAGCTCTCAACAGGGCAGCTAAAGAAGGGTCTTTTCCTAATTGGAGTCTACTCTTCCTGTTTGCTACCAAGGGTAGAGTTAGCTCAATTGCAAAAAAAACACACTAACACCAAGCTCCCATAAAGACCAGAATACAAGATCCTCATTGCCACTGAAAGAACTCTTGCATGTCGCTTGTAATAATAGTGTTGCTGGTAACATTTTCAGGACTGGCTGCTCCAGGAAATATAATAAAAAAGAACACTTTTCTGTGCAATACTTTATTGACTTCGCTTAACGGAAACAGCTAAGATGAATTCTAATATGGCTGTGAAGTGGATTGTACAAACCACATGTGCTTTGTGTGTTTATTTTGCACTTTCTATTACGGGTATAGAGTCCAAATTGTGTTTTGCTGGCTGCATTCACCTTTGAAGCAGTGTGACAAGGGTAACTGTTCTGTGCTGCTTATGTGGAATCTTACCTGAGCTTTCAGATACGGTTGAGCATCACATTTCACTCGATTTACTGAAGTACTGCTTTGGTTTATCAGGATCTGCCTTGGAATGGTTCTCTTCATACCTATCTGACAGGTTGATTTTTGTAGCTAAGTACAGATCTCTCAGAGGTTATGTTGTTTTTCTTGTAATTTTCTCTATTGGGCACATTCTGTCAACCTTTAAAGGCATCTCTTATCACTGCTTTGCAGATGATAGTCAGTTGTACACCTTGTTTCACCAAATGTAATGGCTATAAACCCCACAGTTTGTTAAAGTGCTTATATTCTGTTAAACGGTGGATGGCAGAAAGTTGTTTTTTTTTTTCAAATAAATGAAGACAAAACTGAAATAATGACCTTTGCACCAGCTAAAATTGCTAATTTCTGGAAAAAAAACACTTGGACCTCTTGGTTCTTTGGCAAAATCCTCTGTTTGTAACTTTGGCATTACCTGTACCTTTTGGCAATTACCTCACTTTCTTAACTGGAAGTAATTATTTATACTTTTGTTCTCTGACATTTCTATTATTGCAATGCACTATACACATGTCTTAAAAAACCCTCCCTATAATGGTCGCAAGTTGTTAAAAATGCTGATGCCAGGTTTTTGACAAAATTGTCCAAATTTTCACATGTGAATCCAATCTTGATGCAACTACACTGGCTTCTGGTTTATTTCAGAGTGCAATTTAATATTATTTTACTGACTTGGGGAGCTGTTCAAAGACAGAGATCAGGTTATTGCACAGGTCTTCTGTGCCAATATGTCCCTAGCACGTATGAGGTCCCTGACGTCCTGTGACTAGGGCCTGCTAATGGTGCCCCATAATAAGTTGAAAACAGAAGGAGATAGGGCCACCTTCTGTTAGGTGGCCCCCAGACTCTGACATTCTCTTCCTTTGGACTTGAAAGATGGGGCCTCAGTGGACTCTTTCCAAAAGCAAGTTAAAAACATATCTCTTTAAATCTGCTTTTTATTAATATCTCGTTATTTTATGCATTTTAGTTTCTGGGCTGTTGTGTTATTTTTTTGTTAAGCACTTTGTGATTTTTATATCTAGAAAGGTGCTATATAAATACATTTTACTTATTTACTTTAATTTACTTACATACTTATGTATCTGCAGAGCTCCTTTTTCTGTTTTACTCATCACTTCACAACTAGCATAAGGATAGCGTAACACTGAAGTCAAAATAGCTACCTATTATTTTTAATGTCACTTGGATATAGCTAACTGAACAACTTTATCTTTGCAGCCAGAAAACATCCAATAATGATACCATAGTGTAATTACTGTTGGCTGCAAGCTCTCATGTGTGTCACTGCCTGGATGCAGAATCATTAATGCCTGCATCTATATGCATCAAAAACTGGAACAAAAGTAACTACAAAAACATTACAAGAACACATGCAAACTCACAACATGTAAAAAAACCTTTGTAGACATTATTTATTTATTTATTATTATTTATTTTATTTATTTTTTATTTGTATCCGCCACCACCAGCAAACATTTAAGTCTCCCACTCTACTCACAATTAATGTCTGGTCACAGCCTGGTTTATTTATTTTCTCTGGGTGGTACCTTCTTGCAGTGATTTGTGTTTTTACACAGCCTCTGTGGGAGCTCTGGGAAGCTGTAAAAACACTGCTGTTGCATCACTGCAATGCCTCTTTTTAATAACATTCAATTTAAGCTTAAGTCTTTCTGGTACACTTTTGGTTTTTGTGCGTGATAAATTGAGAAATTACTTATTTATCGATTGATTTATTTTTTTTTTTTGGTACTTTGGAATTTAATTGATATATTTTTAATTTGACTTTAGTGCCCGTGTGTCCTTTTACAGTTTTCTCAGGTCTTGTGTTTTAGTTGCTTTTTCAAAGCACAAAAAAATCCTGTCATAATGCAAAAAATCCAATTTAAATAAAGAAGATGTTTTTTTGTGAAATACATCAATGTATAAAGTTTGTATTGTAACTTTTGATTTATAGTACATTGCTAAAGTATTTATTAAATTTTTTTCCCCCATTGTGACGTTACAATCTAAAAGAATATAGCAAGTTTTAAACATCTCACAGAGCACTATTATCCTTTATCCCCTAAAACACTTGCAACTGTGACTGCAGCAAAAGGTGGTTCACCAAGTATTGACTTATGGGATTTAATATAAATGCACACCATACTTTATTCAGGTTTGTATTTCTTAACAAAACTTAGAAAACCATGTAATATTTCCGTTCCATTTCACAATAATGCACTACTCTGTGTTGTTCTATCACATAAATCACAATAAAATGCATTTAGTTTATGGCTGTTTTGGGAAAGTAGGTAAATATTCAAGAAGTTTAAAAGCTACAGTGCTTTTACAAAGCACTGTAGCTTTTCGTTTGATAACATACCCCATACAGTGAATAGAAATTGCTTTAAAATAGCTTGTAGTACTTTGAACACGGTCTTTGTCAGTATGAAGAAATAAAAACAGGCAAAAAGCAGCTGTATATTGATGTGAACCCATCCAGTTCAGAGCTTATATAGACATAAAAATTCTCTTGCTTTAAATTTCCTCCTGTTCTCTGGATCCATTCCCTCCTCATTTCATTGTATCCCCAGAACCTCTGGGGAAGTCTAATTCTCTTCACGTGTGGACAGGCAGAACAGTAGTTTGTTTGTGTTACAGAATAATCTTTAATCAATCCAAACCAAACTATGGTGTTTCATTATCCAATGGAGCATGCCAGCTTGGCACAGACTGAAACCTGTCTGTCTGCTTTAAACAGGATCCTACAAAAAGGGCACAGACAAAGCTTAAAACAGACCACCAAAATGTGTGTATATACTCACAAGGACATATGTGCACATGAACACAGAGACGGAGCTGACTGAATGGACTGATTTTTGAAAGAACGCAGAGCAGAACATCTGTTCATAATGTCAAGGCAGATAAAAGTTTTTTAAAAGGAATAAACAGTTTCAGTCAAACAAAAAGCACATAAGAACTTCATGCATTATTTCAACATAATTGTTGGATATTTTGCCAGCGATTAATAATAGGCAGAATGTTGGATGATGCAAAGTGTCATATTTTTTTCATTAGGCAGAGTATGAGCTGCAACATGGGCCCTGAAGATATTAGATACACTAAAAAGGGGTCAATAGGGGCCTTACCGTAGGCACCACATATTCAGGACTTCCCAGCTGCATTTCCTCATTATCAGATCTCTCCTTTCCAGATCTTTCATCGCTTCTGGGTACTGATTCCAAAGAGGTAACGCCTGCACAGCAAAAAGTAAGTCCCTGCTGATGTGTTTACACTTAAAAGTTAAGACATTTCTGTCTTTTTCTTCCTCATGTCTCTTGTTGTCATTCATTTATATGGAGTTCTGATTCAACTTCACACACACACATATGCTGTTGAAGAGCTTGAGTGACACGCTTCAAAGCTCCAACTTCCTACCGCTCACTGGGAGGAGCTGTCCATTACAGTGACAGGCTTGACTTTTTAAAAATATTATTTCATATCAGGCCAGAGAGGTTAGAAAAAGACAGATGCTGTCAGTGGGTGATGGATGAGCTTTTTTAAAAAGCCACCAGGGAAATAATAAGAGGCACAGTGAGTCATGAAAGCACAAAGCTTAGCTAGGACAGTCTTCACTCTCCCCCCCCCCTCCCTGCCCACATCTCTGTGACTGTCAGCTTGAAAAATGTCACCAATTAGAAAGTATGATAATGTAAAGGTAGTTTGATCTATTGTTGTGTGAAACTGTTAGGGTGGTTGGAATTGTCAGAGAAGGCAGCATCAGGAGAAGGAAATGTTTAACAATAAAAGATGCTTTGAACTGCTGCAGTTTGCTATAGGAATTTCATTTTTCTGTTATTACATTGTGATTATATTCATCATTTGTATTCTTTTTATAAAAGTATTCAAAAACCCAATAGAATATAATTGCCAATTAACCCAGAGTGTTCGTTATAGAAAATTTCTGTTTAAAAAACAAAGTTTTCTTTAGGTTAAGAAATCCCGTTGCAATCTGAACTAAAATATCATAAAACTAAAGTATCAAAGTACTCTTACATAACCTGCCTTCTAAGCTCTTTGATTTCGAATGATTTCTTGGGGGGTAGTGCATATATTGGACTTGCCTTTTCTACACTCTTTTGGACTGCATACTCAGCAAGTTAAGCATGAATGAGTCCTAAGCATTGTATTTCTTTTAACTGAATGGCCTTTTCGTGCATACACATGATACATTTCTCCACTCTGCTCTTTATAGAGTAATGCTTGGAGTATTGCAAGTGAATATTTGCTGGTTATTCGTCAGACTGTCTGCTCGGGTAGTCATTGTATGCCTGTAGTCCACCAAGTGTAGTTTCAAGCAGCATTTCCTTAAAGTTTGAGCTGTTCAAAGGGGAGCCTCAAGCCATTGCTCCAGCCATTAGTAGGTCGATGTAAACACAACAGGTTCTGTGCTTAGTAGAGCGAGACCGGGTGGAGTGCACCCACACCGCCTAAAAAGAACCAGTGAAAAGGGCGCATTTGATACCCGAAACCACCCCATAGCTACTCAGCAATGTTTCCTAAAACAAATTAGCTCTTCTATATGTTGAGGTGCAGAAAAAAAAATCTGTGATTAACAGCTGGGTGCATTAATACACTGGGAACAACTTTGTTGTTATTTGTCTTTCACATAACTCCTCACACTGGGCTTTGATTTTGTCTTTATTTTCTAAAGTGTTTGATGCAAACATTAGGAGCTCTGAATATTATTGTGTTGGCTACAGGTAGAGGAGCACTTGTTCCCCAATAAGAATTTTTAGGCTCTATTTTGAAAAAAATATGAAAGAATGGCAATAATAACTCACGTTTCTGCACAGCATGAATTTCCAACTTTCAACAGACATTCACTGATTTGAACATTAATTTTGAATGCGATATATGCATAGCAGACAGAATTTTTACTCACATTTTCTCTCAAATCTGGGCTGATCACTAAAAAATTATACTTTTGAGCCTGAAAGTATTGTGTATTTTGCTTTCTCAATTGGGTAACTAAACTATCCAGGTAAATGCTGTGAAGCTCATAAAAACGATATTCATGAAAGTACCATGCTGTAAAAAAGCATTTTGACCCCCCGTACAGCTCCCCTGTCTTGCAAATTAATTTTTTTTTTGGTTACCCTTAAAATGTTTCAGATCCTCAAACAAAGTTTAAATACAAAAAGTAGTTTTTAAATTATTATTTCATTTATTAAGACAAAAGAGGTGTTCAAAAAAACTGTCCCATAAGTAAAAAGTAATTGCATTTCTTGTAAAATCATAAATTATCTGTAATAACTTGTCAAACCCAACCATGCCTTGATAGATGAGAGGCAAGAAGAAGCAGATACATTTATCAGTTTGGAAAACCTTACAAACCTATTTCTGAGGCTTAGGGACTTTGGCAAACCATTATCTACAGTCACAGTCTGGACTTAAATCTGATGGAGATGCTGTGTTGTCACATCAGATGGCGTGATCAAATTTAAAAACCTCCAATGAGACTGAACTGAAACAACTGTGCAACGAAGAGTGGGAAAAAATTCCTCTAAAGAAATGTAAAAGATTTTATGCCTGTAATTGCAAATGCTTGATGGGAGTTGTTACAGCCAAGGGTGACACAACCGGTTATTAGGTTTAGTGGGCAATAACTTTTTCACATAGGTCAAGGTTGGTTTGAATATCTTTTTCCCCTTTATAAATAAAAGTATAATTTGATAACTGAATTTTGCAATTACTCAGACTGTCTGCTATTAAAATGTGTTCAGTGATCTGAAACATTCAAGTCTGACAAAAAAGAAAAAGATAGGAGTCTGTAAGGGAGCACATAGTTTTTCACAGCGCTGTAGGTTTGTTTCACATGAGGAAACAGATTCTGAGTGAGTACCCATGTCACTTTTACTGACCCAAAGGCCAATCAATTATCCTTTCATTTGATTGTCTAAATACATAAAAGTTTCACATTGATTTCTTGCCTTTTCAACTTTGTAAAATCTAGATGTTATGATAGATACATACAGGAAAATATAAGTATTATTCACAGCAGCACTATTTATTTCTGTGAAAGAGGCAGGGCTGAGGCCATGGAGACTAATAGGCTACATTTACTTGCCTCCAATTTATTATGTAATTAAAACAGTTTGACTTAATGTTTTGTCTGACGCCAGACTTGGGACCAGCAATGAAGAATGAGTCAGAAAAAATTGAAAGACAAAGATGGACGGACACAGAGATTGAAGACTTCTTAGTCAAAACAAACTGTTCAGACAGGCAAACCATAGACAAATGATCTAGTTTGGCTTTATAGCTACATATAGCTCAGAGTTTATGGCTGCTGTTGTTATGATTTATTTTTGCAAATGAAAAGCATAGGGCTTAGATGTGTGCATGAGTCCTGTTGGGGTTGCTAGTTACCAAAGGCAATAAATCTTAGACCAACCATACATCCCTGCTTTTTTTGCTTTTGTTTTAATACCCCAAGTTAAAGGTCAGACCGCAGTTTGTATAACTTAATCTCAAAAAGAGCAGTAAGCACAAACTGTCCTGGTTTTTGAATGGACAACACTTTTCATAAAGTAAACCAAATGTTGAAGTCCAGGAAAGTCTATGCTATTAAAACAGTGAAATCAGTGTGTCTTAACACACTGGTTTTGAAAGCATTTTGCTTAACCTGTGAGAGTTTTGCTTGAGGGTATTAAGCAGAGAGAAACAGCAGAGCTCTGGTGTCCACACAGTCATGGAGAACAGCAACAGTGAGGTTCAACAGCTCTAACTGCTTATTTTCATTTTTTTAAAGGGCTCACAGTGGAACCTTCATAGAAACTCTCAATAATGCTATAGAAAGGTTATGGTTTCAGTAAAGTTAAGAAAATCTCATGATATGCATATCCTTGTCTGTAAAAATAATCATCAGTGTTTTACGTGTGTGTGGTGTGTGTGTGTGTGTGTGTGTTCCTGTCTTGGCATCACAGTGAGAACCATTTTCCCGATTTTACCATCAAATTGAGGACCGTTGGTACCAAAGTTGAAAATGACTGAAAATCAATGGAAGTCAATGGGACACACATGGTCCTCACTACATATAGCAAAACAAGAGTGTGTGTGTGTGTGTGTGTGTCTGTGTGTGTGTGTATGTGTGTGTGTGTGTGTGTGTGTGGGAAGGGGGTATGATTTAGCACCTGCTGTCTTGCCAAGGATGTGTCTTGGACTGTGTTAAGGGTTGGGACTGTGTCTGTTTGTGGGTGCAGGATTGTTTTTTAACAACATCTTTGATATAAATGCTGAGGAGATTTGATTTAGTGTACCCATAAGTCAAACTTTTCTCACTTGGCTGCGGACTTTCAACGCTCCAGTGTAAAATCCTCCCTACCTCAGGCCCAGAGCAAGCTTGTAAATCCATTAGGACATAAATTACCATAAGAATGGTTAAAGTTTGTACTGTGGGTTCTTATGGGCTAATCAGCAGAAAGGATAACAGTGTTTATAAGTTCCCCGGTAGCAGGAGAGACATTCATATGTGCGTCCTGGGGTAAAGGAAGGGAAACAGAGGGAAGCTGTGGCGTCTTGTCCCTTGCCAGCCGCCTCGACCACTGGCATGTCTGTCTCTGTTGCTCTACCCAGAACAGCCATGTTAGTTTGTTCATCTCTCAAAATGTACAATCTTCTGTGACTCTCTGCGAGGTATGTATGGGAACATCGGGGCGCCTCATGTGGGGAGGTGAATGATTCAAGTGGCTGTCGGTATTCTTTTTCCATCAAAATCTTCTTACCCACAACTGATTGCTAACACATTGATGATAGTTAGTCAGAGGGGGGTGCTGTATATTTCAGAGCTGCCATGCCAGACCGGCTTCATTCCTTGTGGCAGGAAGAGTCTTGTATCAACCACTGGCCTGTTGCCACCCCAGCATCACTGTCACATCCCACATCCCCGCTTTGGTCCCTGATCCACATCTCTACTAAAGCCCTGTAGGAGGCTTTAGTAGTTTTATTGATCTGCTGTTTTGCTTTCAATAGTCAACAAAGACAATAGTTGAGAGTTAAGGAATTCAACTGAGAGTGTTTTGGATAATTTTACAAAGAATCGTTTGTTTTATGTATGACTTTTCCAAATTAGTTTTCTTTTTTCCAACCCCAAATCCCTGCAGTTTTCCGCAGCCTGTCTCCCCGCTCTCCCTCGTCTCATCTCTGTGTAGAATATGAGCTGTTTGCTATCAACCTCCAACATTATGTTTGACTCATTTTCCAGACTTTTCAGCTCTCTGGTTCTGGGTTTTATAAGAGCAACAACTTTATACTCATGTCTCATGCAATTTAATCCAGAAATTAGAAACTGTAAAATTTGAGTGTGCAACGCTAGCTTCACGATGGAACTAATTTTGGAAGGGTGTATTAAACCAAACCTTTTGGCCCCTTTTTTTATTTCTGTCTGGCACACCTTTGTACCACTTGTTTAGCTTGTTTTGTCTCCAGAAACCGTTACTCCTATTCAGCAACATTCACATTACAGCATCACTACATAATAAACATAGGAAAAATTACAATAACTGGTTCAAGCGTTCAAAATCTGCATTTGTTTTTATATTCCTAGAGCAAGCCATCCTCCTGAGTACATGCAGATCCAGTGAATACTGTCTGTCCCCAACCTTTTACACAAAAATTAATCAATCAATTATATGGTAGCAACTCAATGCATTTAGGCATCCAGACATGATGAAGAAGTCTTGATATTTTCTTTTCTTTTCTTTTATTTATTTATTTATTTATTTTATTTTATTTTTATAAATTTAGTAGCATTTGAACATTGCCGAACAGGGCAGCCTATCGAGTATTTTTGTTCATCCTTTTATAACCACAGTGTGCCCATATTTTCATGGCTACTTCAGGAGAGTAACACACCATGCTTCAAAGCTCAAAAAATCTCAAACAGGTCTCTTGAACATGACAAAGGGTTCATTGTACTCAAATGACCTCCACAGTCACCAGATCTTGATCCAGTAGAGCACATTTGGTTGATTTACATCATGGATGAGCCACCCACAGATCTGGAACAACTGCATGAACATGTCAACATGGACCAAAATCTGTGGGAAATGTTTCTGACACATGGTTGAATCTATGCCATGAAGAACTGAAGCAGTTTTGATGGGAAAAAAACTGACCTGGTAAAGACAAGTAACTAATAAAGTGACTGTTGAGCGTATTTCAAAATAATCCAGACTTCCATGAGTCTTTTAAGAAGTGGGAGGCCTGCCACCTGGAGGTGTGGCGCTTGTGTTCAGATTTATATCATTCTTCTATGTGACATTTATGGGAAGGTTTACTACAGCAACAATCAAAGAGCATTATTAACACCCAATTACTTCCATAAAAGTTCTTGGGCCTGCTTCTTTCCTTCCCAGTTTATCTAATTACTATGAAAAACAAAGAACTGCCAAGCATTACAGTGCCTTGGGAAAGTACTCGGCCCCCTTGAACTGGTCAACCTCTTGCCACATTTCAGGATTCAAACATAAAGATATAAAATTCAAATTTTTTGTGAAGAATCAACAACAAGTGGGACACAATCGTGAAGTGGAATGACATTTATTGGATGTGTCAAACTTAATTAACAAATAAAAAACTGAAAAGTGGGGCGTGCAATATTATTCGGCCCCCTTGCGTTAATACTTTGTAGCGCCACCCTTTGCTGCAATTACAGCTGCAAGTCACTTGGGGTATGTCTTTATTAGTTTTGCACAACGAGAGACTGAAATTCTTGCCCATTCTTCCTTGTAAAACAGCTCGAGCTCAGTAAGGTTGGATGGAGAGCGTTCGTGAACAGCAGTCTTCAGCTCTTTCCACAGATTCTCGATTGGATTCAGGTCTGGACTTTGACTTGGCCATTCCAACACCTGGATGTGTTTATTTGTGAACCACTCCATTGTAGATTTGGCTTTATGTTTTAGATCATTGTCTTGTTGGAAGATAAATCTCCGTCGCAGTCTCAGGTCTCTTGCAGACTCCAACAGGTTTTCTTCCAGAATGGTCCTGTATTTGTCCCCATCCATCTTCCCATCAATTTTGACCATCTTCCCTGTCCCTTTCTGACGAAAAGGGAGGCAAAAACCATGATGCTGCCACCCCCCATGTTTGACAGTGGGGGGGTGTGTTTTAAGTGATGAGTTTTGTTGCTTTTTTCGCCAAAAAATATCGTTTTTCATTGTGGGGCCCAAACAGTTCGATTTTGGTTTCATCTGACCGAGCACCTTCTTCCCCAAAATTTGGTGTTGGTCTCCCAGGTGGCTTGTGGCAAACTTTTTTAAACGAGACTTTTTATTGGGATATCTTTGGGGAAAATGACTTTCTTCTTGCCACTCTTCCATAAAGGCCAGATTTGTGCAGTGTACGACTGATTGTTGTCCTATGGAGAGACTCTCCCACCTCACCTGTAGATCTCTGCATCTCTGATCAGTCTTCTCCTTGTTCGAGATGAGAGTTTAGAGGGACGGTTGGGTCTTGGTAGATTTGCAGTGGTCTGATACTCCTTCCATTTCAATGTAATTGCTGTCACAGTGCTCCTTGGGATGTTTAAAGCTTAGGAAATCTTTTTGTATCCAAATCCGGCTTTAAACTTCTCCACAACAGTATCTCAGACCTGCCTGGTGTGTTCCTTGGTCTTCATGATGCTCTCTGCGCTTTGAACAGAACCCTGAGACTATCACAGAGCAGGTGCATTTATACGGAGACTTGATTACACACAGGTGGATTCTATTTATCATCATCAGTCATTTGGGAGAACATTGGATCATTCAGAGATCCTCACTGAACTTCAGCAGTGAGGTTGCTGCACTGAAAGTAAAGGGGCCGAATAATATTGCACGCCCTACTTTTCAGTTTTTTATTTGTTAAAAAAGTTTGACACATCCAATAAATTTCATTCCACTTCACGATTGTGTCCCACTTGTTGTTGATTCTTCACAAAAAATTAGAATTTGATATCTTTATGTTTGAAGCCTGAAATGTGGCAAGAGGTTGACCAGTTCAATGAGGCTTACGCAAGGCACTGTAAATCCACAAAGACAGAATAATTGCTCAACTACATCAATTTTGTGCAGTATTGTTGCATAGTTATTGGTAGAGATAACATATCTGCTAAAGAGTATGTAAGAGTAGTAAATTATGTAAAAGCTGCTTAACCACTTAGAAGAAAAAATATGGGCAAACTTACAGGGGCCACAGCCAAAGGACAAGATGGTGGATATTGGCCTGGGAGTGTTACACTTTCGCTCAACCTATACTTACACCTCGCTTTAGACATAGATCACTTACATTAAAAACAATAGTGGTGAGATCAGTGAATGTATGTTTGCCAGAAGCTGATGCAATACAGAACTGCTTGTTTGAAGTGCAGAATTTCAACTACAATTGAACGAGCTGCCAGAAAATCTAGCCAACGTTTTGATATGGCCGCGAAAGAACAGAGCTCATCCTACAATATATTAATCTGTGGTTGTAAATGCAAAGCGACTTAATGTTTCTGGGACATCTTCCAGCTTGCATTGAGAGCTCTTTGGGCACCATTGTGGAGATTCCACGCCATAGTAGAAGCTGCTGAATTTGTTCTGTTTCACCAGAGACCTGAGTAATATACAAGATTTATCTTTGCTCTGACTTTATACTCAAAGGTAATTAGACCTGAAGAGCTTGAGTTCTTCTGGGAGTTTTATGGAAGGAAATGATCATCAAGACTGTCCAGTATTGGCAGCAGAACGGCTGCTTCAATACATGGACAGTTCCAGTGGATGTATCGAAATGGATTGCTTTAAGGAGGTATTTCCTTAAGACAGACAGAATCCTTAGAATGAGTGATGAGGTGGCTTTAAAAGCCCAAAAGACTTTTGCTTTCTGCTGTATTGTAATAATATTAAAGCATGTAGTTATCTTGCTTTCTTTCCATGTACTCCACAAGCTCTTTTGGCTTCTGTTTTCAAACCACACAGAACATCCTTCATTTCGGAGAAGAGGTCTCTTCCCACATTAATAATTTTTAAACCCATTCCAGTGCTTTCCTGTTTTTTCTCACTGGTACAAGAAAGAGCTGAAATTACCAATTATTTTCACTGCCATACAAAGAAATTGTACACATGATTCTGAAAGCTGGAGAGGGAAAAACAGCAAGATCCCTGTCGTTACATCTTAGAGCCCGAGTGGCATCATTTTCAAGTTCTACTAATACGAATTCAATACATTTTAATAAACATTTCTTCCCGTATTTAGATATCGTATATCCCATGTTGCTACTTTTGACATGGTCAGTCGTGACATCTGACTACCATTTCTTTGATGCCTAAGTCTGAGAGCATTTCCTTATTTTCAGTGGGAACCACCAAGGCTCCATACTAGGCCCTGTTCTTTTTAACCTCTGTATATCCCACCTGGCAGATGTAATAAGGAAATATAATGTTAGTTTATGTCAGTATGTAGATGACACAATATATTCATTTTTATATCCAGATGCTCCTGGATCTGGAACTGCACTGAGTTGTATTTGAATTCTGTTTGGTATTTTCTGTTTTTATCGATATTTCTTAATTTTTTTAAAACACTCTGAAAACACCACTGTTAAAAAAGGTTATATACCAAAATATTCATTATTATGTCAGAACATTTCATACCAACTATTCATCAATTTGAACCTTCCAGAAGACGTTTCAGACCCGATTTGACAACAAGTTATTATAATTTATCATCTGTTCATAGTACTTACTCTAGGTAAATGTGGGCTTGTGATTTCAATAAATAATATCTACTGGCAGAGGTCACTTGGAGTTATTTTGGTTTCATTAGAGATCCTAATTTACCATATTAAAAAAAAAACTATTTGGTCCAAACGGAAAAATTTCCCCCAAAATTTTAAGATGGTTTTTGGGGTTTTAATACAGGGTTTGCAAAAAATAATTAGAAATCCTTTTTTTAATTATACAAAATAGTTTCCCTTTTTTTGGTGTTTTTTTTTTAATCTCCCTGATTTTTTTAAAAAAAAATTTTTATTTAATTTAAAAAAAATTAATTTGAAAAACCATTGGTTTAAATTGTGCAACTTTAAAGGGGGGGAAGGAAAAGAGCCCACAAGGGGAAAATTTTTTAGGAATAAAAGGGGTTTCAAAGGCCTTGGGGGTTTTAAACGGGAAAGCCCCCGAAAGCTCGGGTTTTTTTTTTTGGTTTTTTTTTCTTTTTTTTTTCCCTTTTAAAGGGTTTTTCCCAAAACCACAAATTTTTTTGTTGTATTGTAAAAAACAATAACACAGGGGAAAAAATTGCGGGGCCGGGAATTTTTTTAAAGGGGGAAACATTTTTTTTAAAAAAATATTTTTTTCCATAAAGGGGTTTTTGGGGGAAACCGCTTTTTGGGGGCCCTGGAAAAAAATCTGCTGTTTCTTGCCCATTTTTTAAACATCGTTATGTTTGGAAATATGTAACCCTAAAAAACTTTTTTTATCCCCAAATTGGACTCTAACTAAGCTTTCAAAAAGCCCCAAATAATGCTGGAAAAAACCCCCTATTTCCCGATGAGTTGATGAAACATGTCTGTTATTGTATATGTTGCCAGAGGAAAAAATTTAAACCATAGGGGAAAAAAAAAAATTTAAAATGGTTTTTCCTAAAATTGGTCAGGGAGAAATATCAATATTTGGCAAAAATAAAAAATTAAAGTGCTCTGAAGAACACAATAAGAACACTGGGAATGCAGAATTACATTTGTCTTCCTCTAAGAGGATGTAACGAATTTTTCAGAATTTAAAAACTAAACTGGGATTTTAAAAAAAAAAATGGTAAAGACTACAACAGGGCAGGGGAAAAAAGGGGAAGGAGGGGAGGGCTTTTCCCGGGCTTTGGTTTTTGTATTAAAACCTTTTTGTATTGGGGAGGGGGATCTGTGTGCTATATGTTTTTGTCCTCTCAGCCCAAAGGGAAAGTTTCATCCCTTTTAAAGCAAGGCTCAAAAAAGATCACTTTGAGAAATTTACGACCAAAATGTAAATTCATAGGCTTTTTTCAGGCTTAGCCACACACCTAATCCATCAGTCCAGACCACTTAAACGTTTAAGAATTTTGAATTTTTTGTTTATGTCTTTAATATCTTGTAGAATGGAGTTTTCATTTCAGTAATTAATAAAGTATAATTTAATTTGTTCCCCTTTTTACTCTGATTCTCCTATTTAGTTCTGTTTTACCTGCCATCCAGCTTTTATTTCATGCTCTGGTTGAACATGATTTCACAATGTCAGGCATCACTGGTTATTTTGATCTTGAAAGGTTTTTTATTTCCCAGCAAATTTTTCTGGTTGTTTAAGCCAGAAACTGAATGAATAGTATTTAATGCTTCTTTTGTTTGAAGCTATTGGGCTTGACTGATTATGGAAGGTTGCCTCACAGATGTGTGTATTAAGAGAAAAAAGGCCCTCCGGAATAGAGGGATGTAGGGAATAGAGAATGACTGAATGTACAGTGCTCCTGTTGTGCTAAAATGTGTCGTTGTGCTTTTGAGGGTCTGCATGTAGTTCAGGATGTTAGTGTACGTGGCTGTTTCCGCATCTTGTCTCCAGGCAGCCCAAGCCACGACATGATTGATGACTTGTGTATTGTAGTGAAAGTCTCTTAAATTAAAGCAAAATGGTGCTCAGAATGTATGACTTTTATCAGACCTGCTCAGTTCAGTGTAGGGTTAATGAAATGTGGCAAACTCTTCTCCATCAACTCAGACCATGCATTTTATTCCTCAGTAAGGCTTTCACTCGACTGTGTCCTTGCATTTAGCTGCCATCATTGTGAGCGCTCACACACTGGATGATTTGCAGCAACTGAACTCATTTTTGTGTCATAACGAGAGTGTGGTTGTTATTAAGAAATATGAAATGTTTTAAGGCATCAACTTAGAGTCACATCTGAAGGCGTTTGAGTCATAGTCTGCTCCAAAGTTCAGGGAGGACCATGAAAACAGATGAGTGGAAGCAAAGTCATACATTGTATAAAAGTATGCAGACTGATTTTTTTTATATGTAAACTTAATTCCTGCTATTTAATGACAGTTTCCATTTTATGAGTCTTGTTTGTTATCAAAGGGTGTTTTTATTTGTGCATTTCTTGCAGAAAAAACGAACGTGTGATTTGTCAGTACTGGATATCTCGGGTCAGGTTCAGCAACCTGCAGCCATGGAGCTGCATGTGGCTCTTCAGACCCTTACCTATGGCTTTTATTAACTTAAACCAAAATACCTGTGCAAAATACAGATGATATAAAAAGTTGCTTTCTTCTCCCCTAAAATATCTTCTGAATGACACTAATCATACAAACAATAATTTTCTTTTACTAAGTCTTGTTCTGTCATTTGGCAGCATGCTATTTTTTTTCAGGAAAATGTATTTATTCTTTTTTTCCATTTTGTTGAAAACCTAGAATTAGAAAAATGCTTGTTTAATTTAACCAGAACCATTTTTTTTTATTTAATAGAATTTGTTCAAGAGTTATGTAGGTTTTGCAGCTCCAGATGGCTTTTAATTAGAAGGAGTAGGAGGGAAATGAGTGTTTGATTGTCCTAATGAAAAAAGTAATTGAAAAAATTCAATGTTTTTATGAAAATGAAAATGGGGAACAGTCACTTCATACAATATGGCCTTTCTTTCTCGTTTCCATTAATTACATTTCTGCCAATTATCTCCATTCTAGTCATGGGGTCAGGTGAGCAGAGATCGTTGTTTCAGCTTCTTTATGGGTGACGGGGGCAACCTGACCAGATACCCAAACCACTCCGACTGGGTTCTTTTAACATGGTGATGCAATGAGTCTACTCTAAGTCTTCTCAAATGACTGAATGTCCCACACTGGACGAGCCCAGTCACCTTTCAGAGAAAAGCTAAGTATAATCTAAACCTTTTCCAATTCTTTCGGCCAGTACCTACAGCTCATAACCATAGCCTGGGGTTTATTTAGATTTATTGCGGTGCTTTTCAGTTGAACTCTCTCTTCCCAACTGCAGACTGCTGTGGCTAGTGAGTTTGTTGAAGCGACCCAAGTGGAGAAATACACACAGATCCGCGCCATTTAATTCAATTTAATTCAATTCAATTTACAAATACTTCATTCATCTCAAAGAGAAATTAAATGTTGTTGTAGCTCATATTATACAGGTTCCATGAAAGAGCTATTGTAGATGCTGATGGCTGTGGGCAGGAAGGATCTCCTGTAGTGCTCCGTCTTACAGCAGATCTGAAGAAGCCTCTGACTGAAGACACTCTGTTGTTGTACAACAGTCTCATGAAGAAGATGCTCAGGGTTCTCCATAATGTTCCTCATTTTATGAAAAATCCTTCTTTGCACAACGAACTCCAGAAGTTCAAGAAGAGTCCCCAGAACAGAGCGAGCCTTCTTTATTAGCTTGTTGAGCTTTTTTAAGTCCCTGGCTCTGATGCTGGTACCCCAGTAGATGATGGAAGAAGAGATCACACTCTCCACAACAGACTTATAGAAGATATGCAGCATCTTGCTGAAAACACTGAAAGACCTAAGCTTCCTATGCTAATTTAAAAACAATACCACTATCTTCTTGAGATCTCCTCCAGGAAAAACTTACAGGATCACATCTTCTGCAAAAAGCCTTTAATGGTTTAATGGCATAGATAGTCCCAGTTGGAGTGTAACACCCAAAGGTGGCCTGTTGCAAAGGCCCATAACACACACTATTATAACAGCTCGTAAGTACTCCTGATCTTAGTCCTCACTTATAGGGCTTTGAGTGGTCAAACACACATATCTCAGAACCTTTACATAGCCCCTAGCTAGCGGGTCTCGATGGCCATGTGACCAAGGCCTGCTGGTTGTGCCAAGTATGAAGCTGAAAACTAAAGGTGACAAGGCCTTTTAAGCAGTCCCCCTTTAGTTTGAGGTCTTTGGACTCAGTTGAGCTTTTTAAAATGCAGCTATAACCTCATCTTTTTAGAACTGTTTTTAATTAACTATTTTGATCTACTGATGTTTAATGTTTTTACTTTTCATCTGTACAGCAATTTGTGATCTATGTCATGAAAGGTGCTGTATAAATGAAGGTTTTTTTATTTTTACTTCTGTGGGACATGGCTTTCTATGTCTGCAACTAACATACAGATTGCTTAATAATGTATGCTCAGTTATTCTTGTGAGGGTCAGGGGGAGTAGCTCCTTGTTCCACAAGAAGAACAAAACTTACATCGCACATTGGCTTTCCTTTCTTTTTCATATTTTGTTATCTATTCTGATGACATAGACTATATTCCTAATATGATAATTAAATCCATCCATTCATCGATTGTCTATATCCATGTTTACTGTATATCCTTGCAGGGTCAAGGGGACACTGGTGCCTATCTCAGGCGATCATTGAACAAGAGATGGGGTAAATCCTGGACAGGTCACCAGTCCATCCCAGGAAGTCCACTATTCAACAAAACAAATAAAAACAAGACAAAGATGTTGTATGATTTGATGTTGTTCAGTAGCAAATAAGTAAAAAGGAACACATTTATAGTTGCCTCTGTAAATGTGAAGACTAATAGCTAATGCAAAAATGTGCAACAATATACCAGTAATATCTCAAGACATTATATTTTTGTTGTTAGTTTGCCAAAAGATGTCTGGTTATTTTTTTCTTTAGTTGCTAATACTAAATTGAAGAAGTAAAATAAAATTTTGCACTTCAGTCTTCTAATAAAAAAGAAGAGAAGCAATAATTTGAAGTACTGAGGTCTACAAACGATGACCGAATCTTTACTGATCACCAACACCTTCAGCTTCCTGCCATAGTTTTTTTTTGTTCAAATGTAATTTCCAAACCAGTAATGTGGCTATAATAGCATGTCACTGTCATTTTCTGATCATTTTACCGTGTGTGGAATGTGAAGGCCTCATCCCTCTAACTGTTCAGATGTAGAAATGTTTTCTCCACATGGGAAAATATAATAACACAGTTATCTTCCCTTCACTTATGTGTTTTGCTGACAACACTTTGACAAATTTCGAAACACTTTATTTTTTATCTTTTTTTAACTTTATTGTTACTTTAGTGTATGCTGCATTTAAGATTAAGGTTTGAAGCTATATTAAGGTACGTCCTTAAGCGTTTCTCAATACCTAGAGCATTGGCTGGCCAACCATTTCATCCTTATTTTAATGTAACCACTACTAGAATTAACAGTATGCATGCATGTGTGCTCTTCCTGTTGTCATATAAAGGGGTATGGTTGTTATGTTTTGCCAGGATAAGCATAATGAATTCAGTCAGGTGTGCTAACGCATCCTCCCACCTGCTAGAAACTTGCTGGGACAGGGGCTTATGGAAAGCACAGGAAGCCAGTTGAACCCTAGAGGGCTTCATTGCATATTTAGATCTTCCTGAATGCCTGGGGTAAGCACAGAGCTTTGTTTGATCAGAAACTCACTGTCTCTGCTGGCTCATTCTCAAAGAGCATATGCAGGCTTAAATATCCATATCCTCTTTTTGGATGACAGTGAGCTCATATATGAACTGAGGAAAAAAGGTGGAAGGAAATAACTTATTCAGAGGGGAAAATAATTATTTGATCCTGTGACGATTTTGTAAGTTTTCTTGTCTACAAACCAGATAACAGTCTAACTTACAGTCTTCTTATTTTAATGAGGAAAGAAAGTACAATAAAAAAAAACATAAAACACATAATTTAAAGTATAACAAATGATTTGCATTTTATTTATAAAATACACTCACCAGCCACTTTATTAGGTACACCTTGCTAGTATCGGGTTTAACTCCTTTTGCCTTCAGAACTACCTTAATACTTTGTGGCATAGATTCAACAAGGTACTGGAAACATTCCTAAGAGAGTTTTGTCCATATTGACATGATAGCATCACACAGATGGTGCAGATTTGTCGGCTGCACAACCATGATGTGAATCTCCCGTTCCACCACATCCCAAAGGTGCTCTATTGGATTGAGATCTGGTGACTGTGGAGGCCATTTGAGTACAGTGAACTCATTGTCATGTTCAAGAAACCAGTCTGAGTGATTCGTGCTTTATGACATGGCGCGTTATTCTGCTTGAAGTAACCATCAGAAGATGGGTACACTGTGGTCATAAAGGGATGGACATGGTCAGCAACAATACTCAGGTAGCCTGTGGCATTGACACGATGCTCAATTCATACTAAGGGCCCCAAAGTGTGCCAAGAAAATATCCCCCACACCATTACACCACCACCACCAGCCTGAACCGTTGATACAAGGCAGGATGTTATCCATGCTTTCATGTTGTTGATGCCAAATTCTGACCCTACCATCCGAATGTCTTAGCAGAAATCGACTCATCAAACAATGCAACGTTTTTCCAATCTTCCATTGTCCAATTTTGGTGAGCCTATGCGAATTTTAGCCTCAGTTTCCTGTTCTAGGGGAGACACTAAGAGCCAAATCCCCAAACAACAAAGCTCCCTAGATAATAGAGGTTCTCAAAGCCTTTCACCACATTAATTTGGCTATTCTTTGTTGTTTCCCTTTGGAGTTTTTCTGGGCATGCCCTACTTGAAGGAACCCTCTGATGTAGACTCAAAACCCACTGAGGAGACTATATATCCCATTTAGTATGGGAATGCCTTGGAATCATCAAAGTGAACTGGAGTTTGTTTCTGGGGATCTTTGGGTTTTATCTCAGATATGTGTTAGACAGCAGATTGACAGTGTGTCCAGAGACAACCCAGACCTCTCCATGGCCTTAATGTAATACTTTCTAGACACTCATTTGTTATCTTGGTGGTGTGTTTTGGATCATCGGCTTAAAGACCCATTCCTCTGGCTGATAAAAATAGATTTTTAAAAAAGATTTTAAGAGACACAGCCCTATCTGCTGCCTTCTCAGTATGTTGAAGTCTGTCTGTAAATTTAGCAGAATGTTCAGAGCCTTCAAATACACCAGGGTGAGTTATTGCCAAAGATGTGGGTCTCGTCTGACCACGGCACTTTCTCACAAACCCTCTTTGGATCATTAAGATGTTCACTTGTTCATTTGTTTTGCATCAATAGTGGCCTTTATTTTGTCATTTCCTGAAAGTAGGCAGACAAGAAATTGGGTAAAGAGAGGGGGAAGACATACAGCACAGGTCGCTGTGGCTCAAACCAGGGGAACCCGCGTCGTGGGCTGAAGCCTCTCCATTCATGGGTCGCACTCTCTACCGCTACGCCAGCGCCATGCCCCAAGATGTTCCATTGTTGATTTAAGACAAGGCAGCATGTGCCCTGAGCAGCAGAGGGCTACAAGATTTTAAGCCATGCTCCAAAGTGTTTTACCAATGGTGTTCTTGTTGACCGTGGTCCCAGCTGCTTTCAGATCATTACCAGCCCCGAGGCAAGATGTTGCATGAAGTTCTAAATTATTGATAATTAATGTTCC
Source organism: Crenichthys baileyi (assembly GCA_036173005.1). NCBI lineage: Eukaryota > Metazoa > Chordata > Actinopteri > Cyprinodontiformes > Goodeidae > Crenichthys > Crenichthys baileyi. The sequence continues at coordinate 74,933 of JAHHUM010001769.1, read as the reverse complement.
TTTGAGATTTCTTTCATTCTCCAACAGTCACAGCGTAAGAGACGTCACCTTCTCTCCAGTCTTGTTACTGATGGGCTTACTCTTATTTCTACCCATGGTGGTGAAATAGGACTGGTGAGCTTACACATAGTAGTTGAGGTCTTATTTAAGGTGTTTATTTCTCAAATTTTGATTGACAATATTTGTTTCTACATTGAAATAAAAAAATTGCAAAAAATACTCATGTTACTTGTTTTTTAAATGAGAAAACAGACAAAATCTGTTCAAATATTTATTTCCACAACTGAATAGAGTTATGTATAGTGCATCTGTGGTTTTGAACATTCTTAGAGTAATACATGTATGCTTGTGAATCAATGGTTTCCAATCCTCAGAAGGGAGGCAGAAGTAGCCTGGTCAGTGTCTATCCCATGATTATCAAGAACTTATGTTGATTCTGGCCAAAATGCTTCTCAAAGAGCTGTGCAGTTCATAGGGACATTAAATAGACTTCATGAAAAACAGAAGGGGTTATGAGCCTGATTTAAAAGGAAATACAAGAGAATTCAAGACAAATTTCAAAAGTCATTTAATGAAAATTTCAGCTAGACCAACATATTGTCAGTCATTGTCTCCAGTGGGTTATCTTGCCTTATGTAAGCCATGTGCAAGTTTCTCTGTATGAAATGACCGCAATGATAACACTGTATGTGTCCAAAGGGTGTGAAAACATTCCTGTTATCGCTAAGGAAAACTCCCCCTGCTGTCATCAGATTGGGGGGATATATTCTGTATTATGTTATTCTGCAGAGTCTGTCTGCCGGCTAGTGTGTGTTACTCAGGGACAATCCCACTGTGTTTATTTTCTGAAACAGTAGACGTTTAACTTTCACATCACACAGGCCAGGATCCCTTAGCCACAGCAAAGAGCTCACTACTGTTTCCGATCGGAGACAGTTTTAGGGAGAGTGAGGTGTGTGTCTGAGTGTGTATAGGAAAATATAGAGGAACAATTTTGCCTTCACAGGTAACAGTGGATCATATTGAAGATTTGCTGAGAATAATAAAAAGTTGAAAAGTTGAAAACCACAAAATTTACAGGATCTCTGCTTTTTGTTTAGTCTGAACCAGCTGATGATTCAGTCACTAAATAAGCACAATGTTCTACCCCAGCCGAGAGTTGATTATATTTACTGTCTAACTAATAAACAGAACTCTTTTCTCTTTTTTAGTCACAACCATAACTCTATACGGAAGTTCTGATTAATTTAGTTTACTAATGTAAAAATAATTTAGTTTACTAATGTAAAAATAATTACATAAACAGATGTCATTTTGTACATTTTCTTCTTTTTTACTGTTATTGTACATTTTTTTGCATTATATTTGCTTTATGTTAGCATGCATACTGTGAAATTCTCAGTCCAAACAAGGCATGGGACACTAACTGGTATCAAGGTATACCAGTGTTTTAAGACATCACAGTTTAAAACTAGTAATTGCTGGAGTGACAAGAGTTTTCTACAGCAGTATGAAGTATAGAGCAATGAAGAGCAGCCTCATACTACCTGTTGCAGTGCACCACCGGTCAGCTGGCTGAAAGAAGGCTACTACCCATTACCCTTGTTTACAAGAAAGTCAAAGTTGGTTGTTTACAAGTAATTCCAAACACAAAAAAATGAACAGCCATTAACGATGCATCACTCACAGATTTTTGCATTGAAAGTATTTCTCAGTATCATTCCTGCTGTGAGTGGTGATTAATAGTTCGTAGAAAAGAACAACATGGCGAAGGAGCTAATTAAACTGTACCTAGCTAAGTCATGACTTCTAACAGCCTAATGAACATGCCTCTGAAGAAAATACAGCTTCCTTTTTTAGAGTTTCTTGCACCTTTTGTGTTTCCTCTGAATTTTTTAAAATCGCACTGATACTCAAAATAACTAACTTCTTTTTGCCTAAGAGACAGTTCCCACGCTGAAGAGTGTTGTTGTTAAGTGTAACCTGGTACCTCCTACCTGTAGGGGTACCCCTTACCTTACCAATGATCAGGAAAAATACAAAATTTCTTAGTTTACAATTGGCCGGTTGCCAGTCAGAGTTTGTCAAGCGTAAAATCACCAATGCCAATTATTTTGGTGCATCTCTAACTGTGTGTACACTTGTTTCTAGGGTAAATCAGTTTCAAAACTTCAGTTGGCAAATTTCAAACAGCAATTGTGTAGAGCAGCCCACCAGTTAGCCCAGCTAATATCAATTAAATATCATACTTGATTCAGGTTCAAATTTCAGATATTTTTTATACTGGGCTGCATGGTGGCGCAGTTGGTAGTACTGTTGCCTTGCAGCACCAGTGCTACAGGCCTCGACTCACGGCCGGGGTTCTTTCTGCATTTAGTTTGCATGTCCTCCCCGTCCATGGGTAGGTTTTCTCAGTATACTCGAGCTTTCTCTCATAGTCCAAAAACATGACTGTCAGGTTAACTGGTCTCTCCCAATTGCCCTTAGGTCTGAATGGGTGTGTACATGGTGTTTTTGTCCTGTGTGGCTCTGTGTTGCCCTGCGATAGACTGATGACCCGTCCAGGTGTACCCTGCCTCTCGCCCGTAGACCACTGGAGATAAACACCAGCTCCCTCGTGACCCTGTACAGAAGTTCTTCTGTATAGAGTATAGAAAATGGATGGATGGACTTGTTATACTTGTGTTCCTCTATGAAGCAGAGTGACTAAAAGGTATATTCTGAGCACTAAGCTAGTCAATTCTACACATTTTAATAGGTATTCTATATTTTTAATGTGAGGTAACAATATGTTTATTATTTCTGCTGCAGTAGGAATAATTTTCTTTTCTGATTTAATTGAAGCCATCAAAATCAATTCATGTAGTGACAGTGGATTGTCGCTTGCACTGTATCGTTAACTTTGTGGCAATCCTTCATACTGAGCATGCAGCAGAAAGGAATACTCCCCTCTAACAAAAAGAAACTCCCAGCAGAACCTGGAGAAGATTGTCTTCTACAATTAAGTTTTACAGTTTTTACTGTAAAGTACCCTAATGCCATGGAATGTTTAGCCAGGATTATTATACTAAATTAGGCTAACTGTGAAGCCAACTTTACATGCCAGTTTCTACCAGTGCAATCCATCTGTAGCTTTGAAATTGCAGTTAAATTTTTTTTTTAAATTAGACAGCTCTGATTAGATAATATGATGGCAAGTTAACGAGGATTACACTGCTGGGAGCTTATTTTGGGTGCTTCTGTGAGGAAGCAAATGACTAAAATGTGTTTAGCTGACAACGACCTTGCAAAAAACAGTGGATATGTGCCTCCATAGGGAAAGAAAGTAATTCCTATTAAAGGACCACTAAAACAAAACAAAAATTAGAGGATGTAAACTCTGAATATGTTTAAACAATGAAAACACAGAGAGATTTTTACACTGAATACTGACCACTGTTTTTTTTTTAAATTCCAGTATGTTTGGCTTACATTCCTTTGGAGACATTTGTTATATTTTGAAATTTGATAATCAACAAGAAATCAAACATATCGTGTCAAAGTCAGATTCTCAGCAGGCCTGTGCAAAGAAACATTAGCTAGAGTTTGTCCAGCCTTCGGTGTGTTGAGTTAAACTTATTGAAGATACAGCTGCTTTGTAATTGTTAAATTATGATTTATTTAAAAAAAATTGTTCAAAAAGGAAGAAAAATTACACGTCTAAAACGTGGCCTCTGTTCGTTACTGTCCCTGCTCTTGTTGATATTGGACCTTGTGGCACAGCACAGTGTCAGCACTGCTTTTTGTGCCGAGCATATGGGTGATCTATCTGGTCCCATCAAAACAAAACGACTTGGTTGACTTTCCCATGCACATATGGAAAGCATTGGGTCTCACTCAGAAGCAACACTCACGCACACGTTTGTGGGGACGTGCACATAAAAACAGAGAGGAAAAAGGTGAACGGAGCTTCCAGATGACTGCACACCCTCACCAACCCCAACCCAAGTTATCAGGTTACGTACACATTTTCCAAAGCACCATTTTCATCTTTGTTTTTTTTCTCAGTGGCAATTTGGAAACCTGTCACATGTTTTAGTTTTTGTCAAAATACCACATTTACGGGAAAGCTGAGTTGAATTTTATTAGCCACACACAGGCCTGATTACTGCTGGAGCTGCGAAATAAAGAAATCAATTCAATAAAGTCTGTATGACAACACAAAGAAGGCTAAAAGCTTTAAAAAGCATCACATTCATATCATGCTTCAATATGGAAAAATTCAAGAACTAACTGATGAGAAAGAAAGTCGCTCACATCTCCCAGTCTGGAAAGATTTACAAAGCACTTTCTACAGCTTCAGTAAACCACTGTGAGAGTAGACATCTTTAATCCCAGTATGCAGTTAAGACCAAAATCTTCACACATCTGGCAGATTTAGATCTAATATTATTTTCATTCAACTCAGATGTTTGTTTCTGACAGGAAATGATACAGACATCTATAATAACAATGTCGAAGAAGTGTTAATTATTAGACTCCTCTCAAAATTCTTTATTGGCATTATAGCAAACAAACTCTTTTTATACCTGCTAACCAGCTTTTTACATTTTTCCACTGGTATTATGATTATTTATCTTTACTGATGATCTCCAAGTCTTTGTTGGAAGGCCTTCCTGCCATCACCCTAATCTTTATCTCCTTCCACGAATTCTCAATCAGATTCAAATAGAGACTCTGGCTGGGCCACCCTCAAACTTCAATATTACTTTAAGTGAGAAGTAACGAGTTGGTAAATTTAAAAGACTACTTTATTCCTAAATCTGCCAGCATTATGAATAATTATGGGCTGGAGTGATTCACAGGTAAAATGCTAGGTGTGGGGAGAAAACAGTTAACATTACCCTATACACATCATCACCATGATAAAGCATGGTGGTGGCAGCATCATGCTGTGGGAATTCCTTTCTTCAGCAGGAAAAGGAAAACTGGTAAGAACTACACTTCATCTTGGGTTACTGGTTCGCCTTTAAGTAAGGCAGCAACCCTAAACATACAGTCAGAGCTATAGTTTAGACATAATGATGTTGGAATGGCCTAGTCAAACTCCAGACCTAAATCCAATTGAGAATTTGTAGCCACACTTGAACAGTGATGTTCACAGACACTCTTCATCCAGTCACTCTCTAGATGTGCAAAACTGTTAGAGGCATATCCTCAAAAGAGCTACAGCTGCAATTGCAAGGAAGTGTCTAATGCACAAGATACCAGTAAAATGTCTTTGGTTGTAACATTGCAAAATGTGAAAATGTTCAAAGGGTATACATTTTTCTAGGCACAGTAGATGAATGAATTTTCAGAGAATGTTATTGTAGGTTTTAACTAGTGAAAGTCCCTTAATCCCCTGCCACACCCTCTTCCAAAACAGTCTTAGTAATAGGGGCTTGGATGCAGTAGATCCTGAACTCTATGAGTGTGCTGAAAGGCCTGCTACTTGAAAGGGTTTACAGATGAATGGTGGTGGTCAGCAGAGGCTACTGAGCACAAAAGAACATACCCTTCCTTGGAAAACGGAACTAATAATAGGTGCTAAAACAGAAAGAGGGCCTTTGAAGGAAAAGGGGATGACCTGGCGACCTAAGCTGCTCACAATGGGTGATAGATGCCTCGAGAACTGTGTGGTCACCAGGAGAAGAGAAAGCAGTTTAGGCCTCTTTACTCTGCCTCTTTTTAGCTTGTGTGTTTTCATGAGTTCCTACTATGTTGTTCCATTGCTCTGTTTTTATGCCTTGGTTTCTGTTTAAGCCATTTGGTTTATCGGAGCTGTCTCTCCTGCTGTGACTTGTTATGTCATGCTCTCTGCATCACGGCTATAATTTCTCAAACTGTGCACTCACCATAACCCTGAAAAACACACATATCATTCTTACGTTACCTAGAGCCATGGCTTCATCACAGTTCACCTGAGCTTTCCTTTGAAGTACAAGAAAAAAGCGTTTCTCTTCATTTTGCTTAATGTGACTCCCCAGGGACAGAAGATTAGTGACTGACCTAACAAATCTCAGAGAGGTGCAGGCAGACACATATTCACGTTATTCGTTTCAAGTATAAAAAGGTATTTATCTTCTCTACTTATGTTAAATCTTGTGTTTGTCATTTTTTATGATTTCTTAATTTAAAACACCTGATTGCATACATGTTTTGTCATTTTCTCAACCAGAATGTTCACCTACAACTGTAATCGTACATTTAAGTATTTGGCTCTTTCCAAACCAGGCACCAGGTAGTGCATTTGGAGCCAGATTTTCAACAGTAACAATGTGTCCTGGAGTACGGTGGCCCTGAAGTACAAACCAAGTCAACAAATCACTGAATACAACTACAAATTAAAAAAATTAGCAACATTTCAAAAAACACATCAACATTAAACAAGCACAACTACAAATTGAAAAACACAACATATTAAAAAACGCAACAACGTTTCAATAAACGCAACAACATTTCAAAAAACACAACAACATTTCAACAAAAATTAACCTACCAGAAGAGGTAGGTACCAGTGAAAGACATGAGACATCGCTGATTGGTCGACCGCGCTGGTGGACGGACCAAAGCAAGTACGCTCAAAGTGCCCAGATGTGTTCTTGTTCTGCCCATATTGAGGATGCATTGTTGCAGACTGCGGACTTCGATAAGTTAGGTTTCCCTTAATGCACTCACCAGCAGCGGCCAATGGAGAAGGTGAGTGCAGACATTTATCGTCTTAATACCACAATTAATTTGTGACAAAAAGTAGTTTTAAGGGGGAAAGGGGGACATGTGCTCCGGTATTTTTTGCAGAGCCCCGCAGACAGTCCGCGGTGGCTGCAGGCTCTGCGGGTGGTTGGAGGAGGTTGTCCCCACTAACCGCAGGCTGACCTCATCCAGTCACTCTGTTGTTTTCTGCTACCTGTTATTTGTTTGTAGCGGCTGAAAGTGGATATAAAACATTTTATTATATGTGGTGGATAACTGCAAGTATCAGAATGTAAAATATTAAATTTAAGGTAGATATTTTAGAAACTGTCACCACAGTTTTTCCTTACAATACCAATTAATTTTATTTCTCTTCCTAGGAATATTTTGGCATGTAAATTCATATTAAGAAAAATATTTAAATAGACTACCCACTAATCGTCGAACAGAGCTCTTTCATTTTAGTCTTGGGAGTGGTAGACTATTGGTTAGAGCAGGGGATCTGCGTTATAGGCCACAACTACCCGGGTTTGAAATACAGCCGGCCACTATGGGTCCCCTAAATGCAGAGGACAATTTCTATATTGTGAGATCAATAAAGTCTTTATATTATTATTACTTTCCTTGTACATAAAACACACATTTCCCCAGCATTGTCTTTTCATGTAAACCTTAGTGGAGTGTGAACTCATTTTTCCTGGTTTTACTCAGACAGCTCTGCAAGAGGACAGACCACACTTCCAGGTTTGGATGCAGTTCCCACAAGCTCCCAGTGATCTTCACCATTGTGTCCTGCCATGGTCTGCTCCACTGTCCCCTCATCTTATTTTACATTTTTAAATTATATTAAATAGCCGTTAAGGTCTCAATTTCCTGTACTTGCTGGATGATTATCTGTGTTTTGTTATTCTAATAAAGATTTTACTACAACATTTTGTCTCTGTGATGTAGTCATCTGATGAGTTTACCTGAAGATAATTAAAAAGAAAAATAAGTGTTAATGAGTGTTTAGTAGTTATTGTAAATTAATCATGCAGTTGTAAAACAAAACCTCTGGCCAGATACAGGTTGGGAAAAAATTTTATATAAAATAATTCTTTCAAAGATGGATCCAGTGCAACTTAAGGAATAATGGAATTAATGAATCAACCGTATAACTCTAAAGTTGCTCATCATCTTCTATTATTTGTCAGTTGAGACAAAAAATAACTTTTAGGCAAAGTCTTTCGAAGGGAGTAAAGGTTTTGATTTTTTTAGGAGACAATCATTAAACCACCATTATTTACTCAGTAAAGCATTTTTATGATCAAGTAATATAAAGTTTAGCTTATTATTTTAAACTATTTCTACTTAGTACTGACAATTTCTAATTACATATTTTTGATATTTGTCAAATTAACATTTTTTCTTGATTTTACTATCCATTAAATATGAAAATAATCACATTCCCAATTAAAACAGAACCAATTATTGAAACTCAAGGAAAGATCTAGTTGAGCGGTGACGTCACTAAGTACGCTTTGTTCCTCTATCTGATTACCTTAAACCTCCATTGTTTGGCACAGTAATGCTGCTTTTAATGTTTGATTTAGTTTTTTTTTGAAATTTTAAATTTGATGTTACTGTGCCACATTTTTACTTGTGCACTTTATGCTTCTGAATATTTGGCTCAGTAATGCTGCTGTAGCTGATAGAATTTAAATACATGTGGCCTTTTGTTGTGGTTGCACTTTATTGCAGTGACACCAGTTTACCTTAGACCTCCAGTGCTTTGCACAGTAATGCTGTTTATACTATTCGACTTTTTTGCAGAAGTTGTGCATTTACAGTTTAATAAAGATGCAAAAGAATCTTTAAGTTGTCCATCATTTCTTCACATAAGGCAACCTAGGTACACTGCTTTCTGATTAGCACAAGTTTCACAAAGCTGTTTAACACTTTAAAACAATACTGGGACACATATTGTTTAGATCACAGCACACTGTCACAATTTTGTCCAGTAAAACCACCTCCTCACCCTCACATAGTAGCACCTTGCTCAGTGGTATTTTACCCCGCAGCAAGTTGTGTTAACATGACATCTGTTGTATTTGTGAATGTGGTGGACGCAGTTGATCGATTGATCCAGTACAGGTGTGCAATATGCTGGATAGGAAGATTCAGTCTCAGGCGCATTAGAGTCAGGAGGAGTATGTGGAAGGGCGAAAGTTTTCGACCAGTCTGTGGTAAACAGGGAAGGATCTGAGACAGCACGCCCATCACAACTGCCATACATGGAAGCCCCCGTGTAAAACTTGACCATCACATCATCTTTTAGGTTGCTCATCCATCTTCTTTCCTGACAGCTCTCCAGCTTTCTGTTCTCCTCAAGCAGGCGGTTAATTTCTACACATCTTTGGCTACACATTCTGTATTCTTGCTGGTCATTTTCTTCTTTTGCATTTTCATCAACCTCTGAACTCTGTTCATCTGTTCACTCTCTGCTACACTTCCAACGTTTTAACAGTTTGTCAGCTGCTCTACCAGAGAAAACCAAATGTTGGATGTGTTTAATGTAAATGTCAAGGACTCATACATCTCTACAGCAAGGCCTCCTGTAGGCAAATCAGATCACAATCTTGTTTTTCTCTGCTCAAAATATAAGCCCCTTGTTCAGAAACAACCTGTAATAAAGAGGACTGTGAGAAAATGGTCACAGGAAGCTGAAGAAGCCCTGCAAGGTTGCTTTGAGGCCACAGACTGGGACGCACTGTGCCAGCCACATGGAGAGGACATCAATGACATGACTGAGTGTGTAACTGACTATATAAACTTCTGTGTGGATAACATCATCCACACCAGAACTGTGAGATGCTCCCCCAATAACAAATCCTGGCTCACCGGTGACCTGAAGGACCTGCTTAACAAGAAAAAAAGAGCCTTCAGAGAGGGAGACAGGCAATTATTGAGGAGTATACAATAGCAACTTAAAGTCAAGATAGGAGACAGCAAGGAGGTGTACAAGAGGAAGCTGGAGAGCAAGCTTCAGCAAAACAATATCAGAGATGTGTGGTCAGGGATGAAGAAGATCACTGGCTTTAAGCAGAAGGATGATCAGACCGATGGAGGTCTGGACAGAACCAATGAACTGAACACATTCTTCAATAGGTTCAGTTCAGAAACAAGCTCAGCATCCTCCTCTCCTGCTCACAGCCAAACAGACATCTCACCCTCATTTGACCCACAGGACCCACAGCTGTCCAGTAACACTCAAATGTTTTATCTTCCACCCCAGCTACCATATCAGAATCATATATCCAACCATATCAGAAGATGCTGATGCTCCCTTGGCTCCCCCTTCCACCCATGTGTCTCAAGAAGTCAGGTTAAGATGCAACTGGACAGACTGAATCGGAATAAGACTGCAGGTCCAGATGGTGTCAGCCCTAGAGTCTTGAAGGCCTTGTGGAGAGCAGCTCTGTGGGTTTCTGCAGCATCTCTTCAATCTTAGTCTGGCTCAGAAGGTTCCAATGTTGTGGAAGACCTCCTGTCATGTTCCAGTACCAAAGAAAACTCACCCATCAGTCCTCAATGACTATAGACCTGTTGCCCTGGCATCCCATATCATGAAGGTCCTAGAGAGACTTCTGTTGGCCCACCTGAGTAAGCAAACAATAAACTATCAGGACCCCCTTCAGTTTGCTTATTTCTGTGGTGTTGGAGTTGAAGAGGCAATCATACACCTGCTTCAAGAAACCCACTCATTTGGACTAAGCCAGCAGCACTGTGAGGATCATGTTCTTTGATTTCTCCAGTGCATTTAACACAATTCAACATGATTTGCTTTGTCAGATACTCCAGAAGACTCAAGTGGAGGCCTCAACAATCTCCTGGATCAAAGACTACCTGACAAACAGACCACAGTTTGTGAGACTGAAGTGTTGTGTGTCTAACTAGGTAGTCATCAGCACAGGAGCACCACCTTTTCACTCTGTACACCTCAGACTTCCAGTACAAGACAGACTCCTGTCATCTGCAGAAATACTCGGATGATTCTGCAGTTGTGGGGTGGATCAGAGATGGACAAGAAGCTGAGTACAGGAAGGTGGTGGACCACTTTGTGGCATGGTGTGGAAACAATCATCTCATCTTGAACGTGACTAAAACGAAGGAGATGATTGTAGATTTTAAGAAAAACAGGAATAAGTCAAAAACTATTTCCATCATGGGAGAAGAGGTGGAGGTGGTGGAGGAGTATAAATACCTCGGTGTTCACTTGGACAACAGACTGGAGTGGAGATGCAACTGTGAAGCCGTCTACAAGAAGGGACAGAGCAGACTGTACTTATTGAGGAAACGTAGGTCCTTTGGTGTTTGCAGCAAGATGCTGCATATCTTCTGTAAGTCTGCTGTGGAGAGTGTGATCTCTTCTGCCATCTTCTGCTGGGGAAGCAGCATCAGAGCCAGGGACTTAAAAAAGCTCAACAAGCTCATAAAGAAGGCTGGCTCTGTTCTGGGGACTCCTCTGGAACCTCTGGAGATCATTGTGCAAAGACGGATTCTTCATAAAATGAAGAACATTATGGAGAACCCTGAACATCCTCTTCATTAGACTGTCCTACAACAACAGAGTGTCTTTAGTCAGAGGCTTCTTCAGATGTGCTGTAAGACGGAGCGCTACAGGAGATCCTTCCTGCCCACAGCCATCAGCATCTACAACGGCTCTTTGAAGAAACCTACATAATGAGCTACAACATTTAATGTCCCTTTGGGATTAGTAAAGTATTTTTGAATTTAATTGAATTGAATCTCCATCCACATCAACATTCATTGGTGTTTCATTCATGTCTGCAATTTGACTGTTACATCCTGGTAGCTCTCTGTCTCTTTACCCTACTGGCAAATCGCGCAGGAGTCGTCGCTTTAACTTCTGTCTGTGCAAAATGTAAAGGTACCCAGTCAGGATGGGACTACTTAAATTAAAGGCTGGCTTATTAAGTATGTTGTTGTGTTTTTTGAAATGTGGCGTTTTTTTGAAATGTTGTGTTTTTTGAAATGTGTTTTTTGAAATGTTGCGTTTTTTGAAATGTGTTTTTTAAGATGTGTTTTTAAATTTTTTGTTGTGCTTATTTAATTTTGTTGTGTTTTTTTAATATGTTGTGTTTTTTAATATGTTGTTGTGTCTTTTAATTTGTAGTTGTGTTTAGTGATTTGTTGATGTGGTTTGCACTTAAGTGCCACCGTACTGGAGTGTACTCTGAGGCTCCGTATTCCTGCGAACTCCTGATTTATCAAGGTTTGAGATTCCCACAAAAAAATGACCAAACCAAAGTGCAGTATGTACATCAATTAAATTCTCATCGGCCCTGCAGAGGAAGATTTGCACATCAAACATTTCTTCCATGGAAATGATATCTCTCTGAGCTTTTATAGTTGGCCAAATTACATTTTTTTCATGCATTATGGGGAAAGGCTTGTTACATGTATAAATATTTCTGTAAATTACAGCCAGGGTAAAAACTGTCCAATGTTAAAAGATCAGAGCTGTTTGTGACATGCAGTTAGGAAATATTTGTGGTTTCCCTAACATGAGGGAGTAGAAATTACTTTGCTGCAATGTTGCATCTAAATACATACAGAAGAAGAAAAAAATCACACCTCTTCCAGTTGTGAGTCCCTTTAGAAATGCTGTTGTAAATGATTTATGTTCACAGTATAAGCCTTAAGGTTATGAAACATTCCAACAGACTGTGCTTCCCATCCACAGGTTCATAAAAATACCCACAGCAGTTAAATCTCCAAATAGGATGCATCCTCACCACACAATGAAAACAGGTCTGAGAGCGAGATGAGTCCTGATTCATGGAGAGAGAAGTTTTGACCCAAGACCAGTGGTTCATAAACTTTTTACACCTCCAATCCGCAAAAAAACAGTGGTAGAGACTTTAACCCAACCATCAGTTGTGTGTTTTAAGTAAGTATATTAAACAGTGATACAATGACAACAAAAACTGTTGTCATTGTATCATTGACAACAAAAGCCAATATGCAGCTCGTACTCGTACTCGTACTCGTCGTCTTCCGCTTTATCTGGGACCAGGTCGCGGGGGCAGCAGACTCAACAGAGACACCCAGACGTCCCTCTCCCCAGACACCTCCTCCAGCTCCTCCGGGGGGAGCCCAAGGCGTTCCCAGGCCAGCCGAGAGACATAGTCCCTCCAGCGTATCATGGGCCGTCCCCTGGGCCTCCTCCCGGTGGGACGTGCCTGGAACACCTCCTGAGGAAGGCGTCCAAGAGGCATCCGGTATAGATGCCCGAGCCACCTCAACTGGCTCCTCTCGATGGGTCCTATCTCTAAGGGAGTGCCTGGCCACCCTACAAGGAAGCTCATTTCAGCTGCTTGTATCCGGGATCTCGTTCTTTCGGTCATAACCCAAAGTTCATGGCCATGGGTGAGGGTAGGAATGTAGACCGACCGGTAAATCGAGAGCTTCGCTTTTCGGCTCAGCTCTCTCTTCACCACAACGGACCGGCACAGTGCCCCCATTACTGTGGCAGCCGCACCGATCCGTCTGTCGATCTCCCGCTCCATTCTTCCCTCACTCGTGAACAAGACCCCGAGATACTTGAACTCCTCCACTTGAGGCAGGAACTCCCCTCCAACCTGAAGAGGACAAGCCAATATGCAGCTTTGTTTCTATTTTTAATTACTGTATTAGGCGTGTAACAATACATACAGCTCAAAAGAAGAGACGATACATAATATTGGATTCACAGGAATGAGATGAGATGAGATGAGATTTTAGTAATACTTCTGGGAAAGCTAAGAATCAATCTTTTTTTATTGATGTAAATAAAATAAAGGTTTCAAAATTAACAAACTGTGTTTTAAAGCATCTATAGTCCGTGTACAATAGTTCAGCCTCGGTTTGGATAGTTGGTCCTAATGCCAAGCAATAACCCAGCATCAGGATAAGTGCAACTAGACCTTAAAGTTGATCAAGTTTTTTGAAGAATGTTCTAAATTTTTTTTATAATAATCATGAAAGTATTCTCTAATGCAGAAAAAACTTTCCTTCTCCTTTGTTTTTCATTTCAGTTCTGTAATCGTGTGGGATTTCTTATTTATACCCTTAAAATAATTCATTGCTTTCTCCATCATCCATTTATGTTCAGGAAAGAACATCCCACATTTGGTAAATTACCTTCCAAATGTGCAAATGATGTGTGTTACAAAGAAATACATAAGTCTTCTGAGATGAAATTTTTTTCCATTATATGACCAGAAGAAAAGAAAAGGGTTTTCAGTCACTTGAATTCATGCAAAGAGACAGCACCACATTTCTTGGTTAGACAAATTGTTTACCAGACTTTCCAGATCCCGTGTTTGTGTGCGCTCTTTCCACTGACCTCGCCAGTTATTACGTCCATCTGCAACAGATTGATTAGAATTGTGGGGGAGGTGATGGAGAAGAGGGTGACACCAGAAGAACCTTTAACTGGCTTCAACAGTCTCCTTCACATGCACATGCCTTACTAATGAGACACACACACACACACACACACAACACACACACAAATATTATATATATATATATATATATATATATTATATATATATATATATATATATAATATATATATATATATATACACACACACACACATTATTTATATCAGAGCTATATTAAGTAAAAGTGAATGACAGATGTTCCAGTTCGATCTGACATTAAAAGTTAATCTTATATAACACTTCTTTCCACTCACTGTACTCCATCATTTTAGATATCACCAATGTCTTCTTCCATGCTCTGATTTCAAAATGGAGTACAGATATTTGTTTTATCTTGTTGTTTAATCACAATTCCTACCTGCAAAGAAATATGTACAGTAAAACTATGCTTGGACATTAATCCTCAGGTGTTTTTTCAATGCTTAAAGCTTCACTGAATTACCACTCACCATGACTGAAATTAAAATAATTTCCTTAAAACTTGATCTGTCATAAATGTACAAAGATATAACTTTGTTATTTTCAAAATGAGACTTATAAAAGAGGTCTAAAATCACTGCAGTGCATCAGTAGAAAGCTTTAAAAGCATACAGTACACCCTCTACTGCATACTCGCCCTCAGGCACACTTTCTACTTTATAAATATTAATGTGAATTCTAGTAAATTCTAGGATTTGTTCATTCTGTTTTCATTAATTTTACCTCCATCTTTGGCAATTAGCACCTCCTAATGTCAGCACAGTTTTATCCTTTACATAAGGAGAAAATATCCAGAACTCGGAGCTCAGGGCTGCAGCTCAGGACTGTGGGAGTCTAACCACTCGGAAAATGGCATCGAGTGCCACAGAAAACACTAAATATCAATGGAAATTCAGTCTGTCTTGTTTTTCATTTTTCACGCCACTCGTTTCCTCTATTTCTCTTTACTTCATTGCTTTTATGCTATTTATTTTTTAAACATGTTTCTGGCAGTGGCCAGATCGCGAACTGGAACAGATGTGCTTTGATTGCTTTGGCATTGTTCTGGTGTAACTGCAAGAGTATGTAGGAATACATCTGGTGGTTGTGGTAAAAGTAAGTCTTCATCCCTTCTGTTTCTGCTTTTTGTAATTAGGGGTAGGATCCAGAACACCCCATCTGACCATCGTTTTTCACGTTATGTAGTCGCTTGTCTGCACGAATAACACCTGACCAAATCACGGCGCGCTAAATGGTCAGAAGGGTTTGGTCCTTTAATCATCAGGTTACGGTAACTGGAACACAGATGTTCCATTTAAAATATATAAATGCCATCTAATCCCCTTCAAATAAAAGCAAAAACACAGACTAAAAATACAGTGAAAAAGCAGATTATTCGAATTAAAGTGTGGAAGAACTGGTTCCTTTAACTACATCTTATGAACACAGTACATTTTTCGTGTTATGCAGGTCTAAATTTGAGGAAATTAGACACAGCTTGTAAAACATCAAGTACTGTGACGCTTTAAAGTATGTTGATATATTTGGATACCTTCCCATTTTGCTCAGTACACGTGAATTTAGATGAAGGGTTTATAAATCATTGTACTGAACTGAAGGTAGATTGGGATCCTGTCAGTTGAACTGTTCAGCATATGAAGATGAAATAACCTTCTTTAATGCAGACAGAGCACAGTGTATAGTGCATAGTAATGTTATTAATGGCTTAGATCAAAATTATTTTTAATTCAAGTATTGCTTGTCTAGTAATCCAAATTATATTTTATTCTTTTCAACCCAATTTAGTAGCTTTAATGTTAGCCACTTTAACCTATAGTTAGGTTAGCAAACCTATCCCATGGGGCATTGCGTTGTGTAGTGGTAGAGCCGGAGCCCCATATACAGAGGCTATAGTTCTCGACGCAGCTGCCCTGGGTTCAATTCCTGACCTTGAGACCTGCTGCTTGTCTTCCCCCCCTCCTCTCTCTGTCTGTCTCTGTCAGGTAGATGTCAATAGAGGCCAGTAGTGCCAAAGAAATCACAAAAAGAAAACCTAACCCAGTATGCTGGGCAAATCCCATTGCCCAACCCTGTTATGTTAAACCCCGGCTGGATCAGTCCATGTTTGACCTATCTGTGTAAGTATAATAAACAAAACTGGATTTTAAAGTGCCTGTGACATCGAAATTTTATGATAAATCCAATTACATTTATGGAAAGGAAACATTAATAAAATATTTAAAAAACTAAAAAGGTACTTCTAGACCACTACGTTGCGCACTTTTATGAAAAAGAAGGGGAACCCCCGCACATAAACTGTCTGCCTCTTATTTGCAAGGGTTAAAAATATAGCCTAAAATAAAAATGACAATAAGTAATCACAGTAAGTAATGACATACATTCGTATACTTAAATAAATATTCTTAAGCTATAAAATTCGAAAATTTACCTTCTTCTCTTGTGTCTTACATTACTCTTTACGTTTTGAAACTTCCGCCTCTTATTTGCAAAGCATGCTTTGATTGGATGAAAAAGGCCAGTCTGTGATTGGCTGGTGGCGTTGCTCATTTACATACAAATGACAGACACTGAGCCTCGAGCGAGCAGAGAGACAAAGCTGAGCGCGAGCAGAATGAGCCATGCGAGGGAGCAGTTTTTTAGAGTTGAGCGCGTGTCCGAGTACCTATGAGCGAGCGTGTATGAGATTTACACGCACACGCTTAGAATAATTGTTCCTTCAGCTAGATCTGTGCCCTCAAATCAGTATCACTGCGCGCTCAACCTGGTGGCACAAAAATCACGCAATACTACAAAGGCTGGCAACACAGACAGTGGAAAAGAATATCATGTTTCTTTAGATATATTTCAGAGCACAAGTGCTGCAACGTGGGGACGGCCATCAAATTCGACCAGTCTATTTTTGCCGGATGCTGGAGCACAGCCGGAGTCAATTATAAATGAATCGTACCGAAACCAACAGGAAGCAGATCTTCATCTGTCAGATATCCTGACCTCTGACATAATTTCTCTGGCGAATTCAGAGGTTTCTTGTTCGAAGCAGTTTGCTGAGAAGTCCTCCGATCACAACTGGCTGTGCTTGGTGGGACCAGTCCATCTGTCCCTCCTCAGTTTTCCAGGTCTGATCCAGGCAGCTCTGATCCTCTTCACTTCAGGAAAGAAGTGCAGACTAACAACTGCTGTCGTAGTATTGCTGCAACCCCCAGCAATGCACCGGTTCACCATATTAATGCTGCTTTTAAAACAACTTGGCTTCTACCTAAACAGTTTATTATTGACTCTCACACAGTGAATGAGTGAGGACTTTTATTTCATTTCCAGGCGACTTTGGACTTGCAAAATTTAACAATGAAATATGCCTATTTTTGGGTCACAATTGTCTTTTATCACGTCTTTAATCCTAATATAATGTCAAAAACTGCCGACTTTCTTTAATATTAAGATGTTTTCTTTCCATTTATGCATTTGTGGGAAAAGCGTGTCAAAGGCACTTTAAAGAGTAATACTATAAAAAGACACCGAATAGAGTTAAACTTCCCCTTTACCATTCATTTCTTTTTTTTCACATGCAGCTGATTTTAAACCAGTAGATGTTACATATTCTTGAAAGCAGACAAAATAGTATATTAATAAATTCTTAGAATGAAGAAATGACAACTAAGCCAGTGCTTATAAAGAAAATTGTGTCTCATTTGGAATTTTGTGCTTTTAATGGTACTTCATGCTTGCATTATTAATGTTTTGTTTTGTCTTTATTTAAATTCCTAACCAAAAAACAAATCCTCTTACCAGCTTGTTCAACATGCAGTTTTGGGAAATTCTTGGTTGAAAACTGCAGTATGAGCATTTTCCACAACCTATAAGCCTCTTTTCTGCAGAGGCTTGGTGTGACTTGTTTATCCTTTTAGACAAACCTTGCATCAGACATGTAAATGACTTTTGTCTCTTTGCTACAAACAGGAAGGTTGTTTTTCACAGTTTATTTACTGGTCACTAAACTGATGTTCTCTTCTAATCCTAATTCAAGCTTTAGAGCAATAGAGAAAATAAACAAATGAAATGAAGAACATAGCTGCAGTGGCAATGTGTCAAACACATTGTACTCCAAATTTTAAATGATTTTATGCAAACCATCATGCTGTGTTTTTGTCTTTTTTTTCGTCTGCAGACTAGTAAACTACACATATCAAATTCTGGCCCTGCAGAAACTAGCAGTATAATGTAGGAATGTTTCACACATACAATGAGAGATGCATTTAAAGATGTAGCCACACAAGCAGACTCCACCATAAACCTAGAGGCATATGCTGAGCATGTGACTGGCTACCTGAGGTACTGCTCTGACCCATGATCCCTGGTTGCACAGCCAATTATGATGCATTAGGTTAGCTCACAATGAGCCATTCAGATCACAAAACAGGTTGCTTAAAGTGAAGAACATTAGAAAACTGAAACTCAAAATGGCAAGAAAGGCAAAATGTATGAGATCTCTACATTTTTTCAGATTACAGACAGACGTGTTGAAGGGTAACAGGCAAACAGATCTCCTTGGAAATAAAAAAAAAAAGCCTGACCACCTCTTTATTTGGTAATCAGACTTCACACCTGCCCTGAGACTGCAGTAAAATGTAGTGAAGGGTGTCCTAATACATTGCCTATGACATCAGCTGACACTGGCGAAATCCATAGGAGGATTAACCCTTAGAGGCAGCATGCCCAGAAACTGCCACGGACAGACCTCCTGAGTGTGTGCCACAAAATTAGCTGATGTTTTCACTTATATTGTCAGTCTCTTTCTTGCACAAGTTTTGAGCTCCAGCCCATTTTTAAAGTCACTGCTGTTATTCCATTCCAACAGATGAGCCCAGTGACTTCAAAAAACAATTACAGGCCAGTGATTCACAGGCAAGCTCTTATGAAATTTGTTTTACAAATTGTTACTTACCTCTATTCAAAAGAATATAACTATGCCACTGAACTCCTTACAGTGTGCGTACTCCTTTACCGGGTGCATTATAGACTTTCTCGCATCCCAATCCTGAGCCGAAAAGCGAAGCTCTCAATTTACTGGTCGGTCTACGTTCCTACCCTCACCTATGTCACCTCCCGGAAATTTTGGGTATGGACCGAAAGAACGAGATCCCGGATACAAGCGGCTGAAATGTGCTTCCTCCGTTAGGGTGGACGGGCACTCCCTTAGAGATAGGGTGAGGAGCTCGGCCATTCGGGCTAGGGGCTCGGGAGTAGAGCGCTGCTGCTCACACATCGAGAGGAGCCAGTGAGGTGGCTCGGGCATCTATACCGTTATGCCTCCTGGACGCCTCCTTCGGGAGGTGTTCCAGGCACGTCCACCGGGAGGAGGCCCAGGGGACAGCCCAGGACATGCTGGAGGGGACTATGTCTCTCGGCTGGCTGGGAACGCCTTGGGCTCCCCCGGAGGAGCTGGAGGAGGTGTCTGGGGAGAGGGATGTCTGGGTGTCTCTGCTGAGTCTGCTGCCCCCGCGACCCGGTTCCGGATAAGCGGAAGACGATGAGTACGAGTACGAGTACGAGTACGAGGTACGAGGTACTTTAAATGCTAATAGTGAAAGTAAAAGCAGATATGCCCTAAAATAGCACTACAGAGAAAATATTGCTCCTTGTGTTGACACAGTTTGTCCACACTTTAATTAATTAATTAACTTGCATCAGTGCAGAGAGAAACTAACAGTGGAATTTTAAGGAGCAGCTCTTCGCTTGACAATTAAAATAATGTGCAAACTCTGCTTCCATAGCTTTAGTGCATAAACAGCTTTGTGAATTTACTGTTCAATGTGTTCAAGCATAGTACATAGAAAACAGTGCACTCCACATAGGTTAACAAAGCTCTGATTGTAGCCCTGTTACTGTAAACTCTTGCAAATTCATAATATATACCTCAGAACCCTCTCCGGGGTAATTCCAGACACAGTGAGTGCACAAAGCAGCTTCAGTCATGCTGAAATATCCCAGTCTGAACATCACATGCATCTGAAATTTGATATTGCATATTAACAACTGGGAGGTGGATGTGTTGAGACAAACTTTTAGTCACAAAGTTGGATTTGATTTTAATATCTTTCAGCTTCTGTTGTGAGATTTATTAGCATTAGGTAAAGTTGATAGACACATGCAGCTATGCTCACATCGGCGCAGATGTGCTGCCAAAGAACTCAGAAAGATACATTTCCTAATGAGCTGAGCAGGGAAGAACACGTTAGAGAAATTTGAAGGGCTTATACTATATAATTTAAGGTGGACTCATGGTCTAAAACAAATCACTTAAATTTACTGTCACAGGCAGAACATTTAATACATATGCAGTGCTGTGCAAAAGCACCCTTATAGATTTTTTTTTTGTTTTTGCTTTTTTTCTCACACTTACGTTTCAGATCACCAAACTAATTTTAATATCTAGCAAAGGTAATCTGTGAAAATACGAAAAGCAGTTTTTAAATGATGATTTAATTTATTAAGGTAAAAAGGCTATCCAAACCAACCTGGCTGTATGTGAAAATATAATTGACCCCCTAGTTAGATAATGAATTAACTGTGATTAACGACATTTGTGGTTCAGATTCACTGGCCACACCAGTAGAATCCAGAAGTCTCTTAAATACAACCTGTCTGACAACCTGAAGTAGGCTAAAAAGATCTCAAATTGCAACACAAGTCACTGACATCAGCGAACTGCAGTGAGAGCTATTATCCACAAAAAGAGAAAAGACAGAAAAGTGGCCAATCTGCCCAGGACTGCCCGGGCCTATCAAAATTACATCAAGAACGCACTGACGACTCATCCAAGAGGTCACAGAAGAATCTACAACAACATTTAAAGAAGTCCAGGCCGCATCATTCATCATTCAACAATCAGAAAGTGACTGGGCAAAACTGGCATCTATGGGAGACTTCCAGGACAGAAACCTCTGCTGACCAAAAAGAACACAAAGGCTTTTATTTTATCATTTGTCGAAAACATATTGATGATCCACAAAATGTAGGTTTTGAAATGGCAAAAGATGGTAGTCAATTTCGAATCTTATTCAGATACTGTGACATGATCATTAACGGGGCATATTTGTAGAAAGGCACACCAATCTGGGTGAATTAAAACAATTCTGCATAGATGAGTGGGCCAAAATTGGTTCACAGCAACGAGAAAAACTCCTTTATACAGTATATTTACTCTGATTATCTTTTTCTGATATTAAATTATGTTTTTTATCTGAAACATTGAAGTGCAGCAAAAATTTTAAAACAAAACAAAAAATCTAGCAAGGACAAACTCTTTTTCACAGCACTATACTACAGCATTATCCAACAGGCCTGCAGTGAATGGAAAAATAAGAAGAATTGCCTGATGATTAGCCCTTGATCAAAGTGAATAGTGGAGTTACCAACCACCCCAACTCTCATGAGTTGCCATCTGGAATTACCAGAGATGACATACAGTAGCAATGTTCATCCCACACACTGAAAAACACTCGTAAATATATGCTACCTATTTGTCACATTTTCAAACTGATGCTCCTTCACGTTCCATTAAATTTCTGGGAAAGCAGCCAGACTGTGGTGGTACCCATCCATGAGGCTCATGTGAGTCTGCTCTCTGCTGGACACATCTGTTCATCTGAAATGAGTGAAGAGTGTGAAGCAGGCTGTCGCCTCTGAATGAAGAAAAATGGGTATGACAAATACAAACAAACACAGTTTTGTTTTCTTTCCAACATGTGTTCCATGCAGAGATTTCAGTTAAATAAAATTAAAGAGCAGTTAATTTCAAGACTATCACAATCTGCTTGGATTTCTGTTTTTCTGTTTTAATCATCATAAGTCTGGAGGCATCCTTTTTGAAAAACTTAAAATGGCTCACTTTAGGTAACCTAACCCATGAACAAAATACTATGAGGATGGATTTAAGTAACTAAAAAGCATAGTTTAAGAATAGGCAATTGGAAATAGTCACAAAAAGTTACATTTTTAAACTCCTGCAAATGCAAATGTGCTATTAACGACTAACAGGACCAGTGGCTGGTTTATATGTTCTTGAAGTGAGTGCTCAGTTTACTTAATGGGTATTTTATTGCTCCTGGACCAAAAATGATACCCTTAGCTCCAACCTTAACCCCTTGCTGACACTCGACCAAGTCTCCGGTCTATAACCTTGTATGTCTTGGAAAGTGGAATAGCAATGAATATGTTGGGAAACTTTAATATCATTTGTAGGGATAAAACCACCACTTTCATCTGTCCTGCTCTCAGTCTGGGTCACGGCAAAGTTTCCAACTGCACCCATTTTTGATGCTGCGTTTGTGGTGAAGTTGAAATCTGGCCCCATATAATCTGAACATTGGGTATTAAATTCACATAAAACAAAATAAGTTGGAACCCTTGAGGCTATTTCTAATGGATATGGTTGGCAGTTGGACAGAACACAGCTGGGAGGGCTTTAAAAGTGGGTACTTAACAATGCAGCCTAAGATACTTTCCCCATTCACTCTGCAAAATGTTTTTCATCAGACTGTTTTGGAAAATTGTGGCAAATTATTTTTGACAAATTTTTAGACTTGAAATGCCAGTGTTTGTTAGATTCACTGGAAAGTATCACAGCATCCTCACTAGACTGAGGTGCAGGCCTATATTCTTTTTCAATAATATGTCACAGTGTTTTATAAACTTAAAAAAGAAAATTATGCAAGACTTCAAAATCATCTCCTTATGGGTTTCTCCCCTTTTTTTAAATGTGCTCTTATTTAAAACTTTAAAGTCTTTCATTTAGAAATGATAAAATGTATTTTTATTCATTAGCAACCTGCATACACCTCGATTCAAAATGTTCTCTTGTTTAACAGAATTCAACATAATACATTGTCTTGCAATAGTACTCAC
This sequence comes from Crenichthys baileyi, assembly GCA_036173005.1. Lineage (NCBI taxonomy): Eukaryota > Metazoa > Chordata > Actinopteri > Cyprinodontiformes > Goodeidae > Crenichthys > Crenichthys baileyi. Next base: position 51,843 of record JAHHUM010001769.1, on the reverse strand, counting down.
AGCACATGACCTTTTCCACATTTGGTCATTTTGCAATCGCAAACTTTAATGCATTTCATTGGGATTTCATGTCATAGACCAACAGAAAAGGGTACATAAATACCACCATGATCATCTGGACAACCAATTGGACTGAATAAGCAACAGTGCATGTATCTGGAAAAAGGGAAGGAGCAGACTGTACTTCTTGAGGAAGCTTATGTCCTTCAGTGTTTTCTCAGATCTTCCATAAGTCTGTTGTGGAGAGTTCAACTCGTCTTTCATTAACTTTGCAATGTAATTAAAGTTATTTGCTGTCAGTTTAAATGTATTGCTTAATAAAGATTTTAAGTTAACCATACAATCCCTCCACATTGCTACCTTTTATTAGATAAACTTGAAATTTCACCGTCATGACAGGAAATCTGTCTCACACTTATTTACTATTCTCAAATGACAGTGATTAACCCAATTTATGTAATCTTAAAAGGTCCAAGATAAAGACATGAAAACCGTTGTTAAACGGTGACCAAAACACAATGAGAACATACTGTTGGACACAAACAAATTCTTACCAGCCGCGCTTTACAACAATAAAGCCACCAGTTTGTGGGAGACTCGCCTATGATTCCTCAAACCATTATTGTCACATTCACATCATTCATCATCTCTGTCTATGATACTGTGTACATTCTTCATGTAATAATTTAGGCTGGAATCCAGACATATTATGGGGAGAATGCTCAAGAAGATAAGCTGTTTGCATGACAGTAGCAAATGAGGACTTAGTTTTTGCTAATAGATGGTTCTGTTCCAGGAAATCTACTTGAAGTTTTCCAGTTGCCTGTTAAATGTACTATTTGAGCAAAATATGATTGTCAAGTGTGAACTTTGAGATCTTTTAGAATAGATTGAAATTGTCATTTTATTTTTCTTTACACAATCACGATGAAACATTTTCAGCTTGTCCAAAGCATTCTCTCTGTCTTTCACAGATTGAGAATTATGGTTCAAAAGGAGTTTTTGTTGAACTCTGCGTTTTCTGCTGCGAGTCTCGCTCTCACACGCTTTTTTTGCACCCTCAGTAAACTGTAAACAGAAAATACATTTTTTCATAGTTTCTTATTTTTCTGTGGTTCCTCTGACTTTAGTTTTAAAACATCATAATGACACTGAAAATAGCAAACATTTGACTCTTCTTCGCTCACAGCTTCCACACCAGACTGCTGCTGTTTAGTGCTACCTAGTAGAGCTTTGTATTGTATCTTCACTAATAAAAAAATTGTTGACTTTTAAGTATCCAAATGGTGGGTCACCAGTCTGGCTGATTAAAAATCAGCTAACCACATAATTTCTTGGCTGAATTTCTCTGAAATATATTAGTATGTTCTGCTTAGAAGAGCTCTCAACACTGATGTCAAAATTCCTATAAGCACAGCTTTACCCCATCTCATGATGTGTTTTAGGTGGTTTATGAGCTTTTTAACATCATGCAGGCAAAGATATTATTTCTCGCAGTCTGACAGATTCACAGACTCATATCTGAAGGAAACTTTGCATGTCCGACACTGTGTGATGAAAAACACAGACATTATGAAAATGTTAGTTTTTTTCTTCTTTGCAAAATCAGTTTTCTCTGAAGATGTTCCTGTGTGCCAAAGAATGTGAACTTATTAACATAGAGTGGTTCCTGAGGTGGACAGAAGCTTGGGAGGGGCACAGAGGAATTCAGGGCTGCAGGACATAGCAGGAGGGGGGCTCCACTTTGCAGACAGGTGGGCAGGTAGAAACAGAGCCCTCATTGTCCATGGTTTAATCAGGCAGGCAGGTGTGCCACACAGCGCTGTCCTCACCATGGCGGCCCAGCACACTCCCTGACTTCTCGCTTCTCCCCAGTCATCGGCCTCGTGCAGTACACAGCACAGAGTGCCTGCAGTCATGGTTAGTAATATTAAGTTGGCTTTAATATTGATGGATTAAAACACAATATTTGATGTTATTGGAAAGCTTGCAACAGCAAAACGTATTTATTGAGAATGAAGTGTAGCACTGGCCCATGCAGTCATTGAGGTTAATGTACTGGTGCTGAGAGCATAACAATTTTCAATCATGCACACATAACTATGGGGTGAAATGTTTTTGGAAATCACAGAAGTAAGAAAAAGGAAAAACTTTACTTAAATGATTAAAAGATTGGAGAAAAGTTAAGCCAAAGTAGTTAATGCATGTAGTAGAGAAGTGCAATCTTTGAATTGGATGTAGATGCAGATATTGTATGTTCCAGCTTCAGCTACAGTTCTGCTGAGGCAGTTCAGGTTGTTAAATCTGTCAGCAGTATGGCCTGAATGCACAGATCCAGATTGCTGTAGGACTTAACTCTACTGCTCCCCAGCTGTCTTGGACCTCACCCAGAACCTACTAATATAAGTTGGACTAGCTCCAAGGCTGTGGTCCATTCTTATCCAGCCATAGCACACATCCACTGCCACTGCCAGCCGGACATCCTCTTGGCTCTGTGCCTTTTCCAGATATAATATTACGGTAAGCGCAGTTCATCTAAAGTGCTGAGATCGTTAGTGTACACCTGTTAGTGTTCTTGATCTAAGCATTTAATATTAAAGTAAACTTTGCAGAGATTGCTTCTAAGTCTTAATTCATCACTAACACCTCAGGAAATTACAGAAATTAAATCTTACCTCCCCTGGTTTATAAACATATTTTCTATCATTGTCCATCTTACTCCTAAGGATACTTTTCAAAATGGAGGACCAGTGAAGAGTGTGACCAGAAAAGATTGCCTAATATAATTCAACTGGCCCTCTTCTGTGGTCCTCTACTGAATGCCAGAAACTGAAAATAGTTTAGCACTGTCTGGTGCATGGCCTTGACACAATGTTGGAGCCAAAGCTGCAGGATCGTGTCTTTGGGACTTGGATCAGAGTTTGGTCACACTCTTATTTAACCTGTGGTGAGGTTCGGAACCCATTACTGTCCAAGTGGCCACAGAGCTATTATGTGGCGCAACTCATTGTGTTCTGATGGTTTGCTGATTTTGGTCCCCACACAGAAGATTTGACTGCAGTCCTGTTGTTTTTCTGGCTCAGGCCACATGTATGCTTTTAATCTGCAGACTATGCTTTGGAACAGCTAATGCTTTGTGGTAATTTGCATTTTTATTTTGTTTCTGTGTTCAAACATATTCAGTGGTGATGCTATGCTGCCATTACAGCTCATCTGTTTTGGACTGTGTGTAAGTGGACGTTACAGACTTATAGCTCATTTGCACTGTGTGAAAGCCTCTTAGTCGGTGTATTATCTGAGACGACAGACGGCTCTTTAAGAGGGTGTGAAATCAAGGATGCCAGGCAGTTCTTAACATGTTTACTCTAGTTTAACACCTTTTTCTTTACCTTCTGTGCGTCTCCTAAACCTGTCTCATTACGGCTTTGACTGACAGGTAAATATGTTTAAGAAGTTCCTAAGTTATTATTTTGTGTGTAAGTTTACCTGAACTAAATTTCTTCCTCCACATCATTTTAATAAAGGTAAATACAGCACCTTGCAAATTTTTTCTTATTCCTTCAGGTTTTTCATATTTCATAATGTTACAACCAAAAACTTATTTTTTTAAGTGGAATTTTATGCAAAACAACTGAAGGTAGCACATAACTGTGAAGGTGATGAATGCAACCAGTTATAGTCAACCTACCTGGTAAATGTCCACATGGGTGTAATTTAATTTCAGTGTAAATACAGCTGTTCTTTGAAGTCCTCAGAGGTTTGTTAGAGAATATTAGTGAGTATGGCACAAGTGCAAACCTATCAAACCATTGGACACAAAACTGACATGAGAGCATTAATCAGAGGAATAGCCAAGAGGTCGGTGGTAAGAAGCTCTATATCTCAGATGTAAAAATCCATTTACAGGGCAAGTATTATTTGTGCACTCCTCAAACCTGGGCTTTAGGGATTGGGGCACCAAACAAGCAACTGTTTAAAGAAAGCCACAAGAGGACCAGTTTACGGTTTGCCAGAAGCCATGCAGGGGACACATCTAAAATGTGGAAGGATGGGCGTGGCTCGTGGTGCAGCAGCTGAGCATGCAACCCATGTACAAAGGCCTTAGTCTTTGATGTGACTGTGCAAGGTTCGACCCTAGCCTGATGTCTTCCCCCTCTCTCCACCCCATTATCTGTATGCCTACTTTCAGAAAAAAATTTAAAATAAAGGCCACTAGTGCTGCGAAACAAAATATTAAAGACAAGGCTCAGACAAGGCTCACAGTAGAAATACTGCAGTATTTCCTGTCCTGTTTTTCCCCTACATTATCATTATCACTTGTAGACTAGCCTAATGTTGGATTTATCTGTTGAACAGCTCTGGTGTCCAGGATTTATAGGGACACAGCCAATATGTGAAAGAAAAGGATGGTTTTCCATTGCAATGGTTTTCCACCACATTATTGTTGACTTCAGGGGAATGTGGAAGAAAAACGGTAATTAACGCCAGCTTTCAGTTAAAAATAAAAGCCATTTGTAGTTCTTTTCCTACTCTTTAAAAAACAACATTTCATAAATGGTGTGAAGATCAGTAAGGATAAGATCACCATTTGATATATTTAAAGATCATTGGAAATTTCTATTGAAACATATAAGAATAATACTTATTTATGAATTTATGAACAAGCATTTAGTTAAATCTCTGATCAAACTCTGATGGCAGCAAATGTTCATTTGTTTTGAAGGAGTCAAACAATAGCTATCTTCACGCGAATGAATAAAGCTGTGCAATAAATTGAAGAAACAAAACAACAAATATAATGACTCATTTTCTATTAAACTTTAATTTTATCAAAGCAATATTTTTTGTTCATTTATTCATGTTCAAAGAGCATACAACAAATAGTGGAATACTGTAATTTTTTTTATAACTGCCCACTTGTACATCTTATATGTGACTTGGTTAAAATTTAAAATGGCAAATCCCAAAGACATGATTCCATTAACCAAGTTTTGTGTTTGCTGCTGCTTTGATCACTAAACAATATCCAGTAAATTATTTCCCTCTATTGCTTTGATGGGACTTAATTGAATGACTATGAAGAAAGAAGACAGGCAGATAAAACAACCAAATAGCAATATTTTAATAACGTTAAGTGCTGCTTAAACAAAGAAACCAAGAACTAAATAAGAAACAAACTAGAAATCTGACAGAGAAGAAAAACACCAAACAACTGCCAAAAACTTTGGGTCATAGTCTTAAAATTCCTTTGGTGCTTTGTACATTTTGATGTGATTATCTTGGTTTTCTGTTAAAGTTTTTCTTTTTTTTCCCTTTAGTTTGTTCTCGCATTTGTTTCCAATGGTTTTGTGTTCTGTTCTCCCTTTATAACTGGTCTTCATTTGATAATTAGAGCCCCTTCCTCGTATTGTGCGTACAGTCCCTGGTTTCGTTTTGTACCAGATCTTTGCTTTTGTTGTAATTTTCCCCCCGTTTGATTTTGGAGGACTGCTTTCTTCTGCATTGCTTGTTGTTTATTCTTTAAAAAGTCAATTTAGTTGTTTTATTGATTGGCTCTTACTTTAAAAGTCTGCAGTTGAGCCCCTTTTTAGACATGGTGGCGCAGCTGGTAGCATTGTCTCTTTGCAGCAAGGTCATGGGTTCAAATGCCGGCCTGGGGTCTTTCTACATGGAGTATCCATGTTCTCTCCGGATACTACGGCTTCCCCAAAACAGTCCAAAAACATGACTGTTAGCTTAAATGACATACAAGGTACAACTGACGTCGTGTGAAATAGAAGCTGAACAAAGGGTTTAAGATAAAGATAAAGTAAGCAGGTACTGGACCAAAAAACCCCCACATAAAACACAGTTAAAGGTCAGTGACAATCAAAGTGATGTGTGCGGCTCTATTGGAGCTGAGGAAAAACACCTATTTTGCATTATTTTCAGTTTTATTTTGGAAATGTGATTCCTCTTGTTCATTGTTCGTTGGAGCTGCGCAGACATCTTCTCAACTGGGTGCACTCCTTCAATACATAGCCCAACTGACTTTTATGGTCTGAGACTAGTATTGTCATAAGGCTGTTTGGTGCTGGACCACAAAATGCAGACAAGCACAGAGAAGGCAGAGTGAGTTGGAATCTTGATTTAATCAGAACGCCTACATACAAACAGAAGCTGCTTGACAGGTGATCCAGGTTACACAGCACATGAGCAAATCAAGGAATCTGGAATCAGGATCTCAGGCGTAATCTCATCTACGAGGTCGACTTAGAGGACCAAATTAGACTACGACACTGCGTGGAAACAAGGACACAGACAGACTTAAATACAGACGAAGGTGGACACGAAACAATAGGGCTGGTAATTGGGAAAACTGGACACAGGTGTGGATCAGGGGCGCGGGAAGGCAGAAGGGGAGGTGAACCTTATTAGGGAGGAACGAGAACATGAGGAGCCAGACAAGACATACAGTAAACAAACCCAAGGGACCAGAACACAAGGGAAGATAACAGATCTAAGAATACAACTTAAAACCCAGTGAAAAGAGCAAAACTTAAACTAAATAACAAATCTACAAAGAAACTGAAAACACACCTGAAGAAAAGAATCACGAAATAATCATACACTGAAGTAAACAGAAAAACACCTGACTGAATAAACGTAAACAAATACCAAACCAAAACATTCCGTGACAAGTATAGTGTATATCGAGACTGGTATATATATATAGTTTTTTATTACTGTTATGTTTCCTTTTTTATTGAAAAGCACTTTGTGATTTTCCATGTCTGTGAAAGGTGCTATATAAATAAAGTTTACTTACTTACTTAGTTTACCAAACTGGTACATTAAAACTCTTTTCTATTGGTTAAGGCAAGGCAAGTTTATTTGTATAGCTCATTTCAGCAACAAAACAATTCAAAGTGCTTTACATGATGAAAAAAGTACATTGCAGTGACAAAAAACATATGCAAATACATTGCAGTGGCATGATAACGGAAAGTGAAGAAAAGTAAAGAAAAGTGGTACTACAGGCTGAAATTAATGATGTTTTAGTTAATGATTTAAACAGAACAATCAAAAGCGACTCTAAACAAATGGATTTAAAAGGAACCAAGGTTTCAGCATACAGCTTTCTGGAAATTAGGTCAAGATTAGTGGAGCATAAGAACTGAATGCTGCTTCTCCAGGTTTGGTTCTGATTCTGGGGATGCAGAGTAGATTGAAACCAGTAGACCTGAGTGGTCTGGAAGGTTGATACAACTGGAATAAATCATTGAAGTATTTTTAGTGCTAAGCCATTCAGTGATATATAAATATATAGATATATATAGACAGAAGTATTTTACAGTCTATTATCTGAGGTACAGGGAGCAAGTGTAAGAACTGGGGTGACGTGCTCTATTTTCTTAGTTTTAGTGAGGCTTTAGTCAAGTTGTCATGGTTTAGTTAGTTATCATGGTGAAGAGGAGGCTTTAGTTAAGCCTTCTCTTGGCCATGATAAACTGGAAAAACGTCCACATCTCGGACGTTTCTCTGGTACTGTGCTGCAGATTTTGACTGGAAAGTGGAGAATTGTGTTCCCTGCTGTGGCTAAAACAATCTTTCTTGTTGTCTTTGTTTAAAAAAAGAGGGACAACAAACCCAGTCAGCCAGTCCAAAGGCAATACCCCGGACCTCCACACAATGTTGCACAGGTCACACACACAGGTTTTTCATTTAAGATCCGGATTTTCACAGGTTTGATAGAATACAGTACAAGGCCCACTCATCTTTGATTTTTTTGTGGCATACAGTAATGACTGGAAAAGCAACTGCCTCATAAAGAAGGGGGATTCTTGCCATGCTTTTCTCCCATATCCTCTTTTTCACAGAGAATTTGACAGAGAAAATATACAGTCATAAAAAAGTGGAAAAAATGGTTTTTCTTCCTGGTGGCTTTTTAGGGCTGAGAGTTCTTTGAAAATAGTCACTCTTTGGTCTTCAACTGAATGAGAACTGCTCATGTTGGAAAGATCTAACAGCCATGGTTACTTTAGTTTTGTCAAATTAAACAACCCATTCCAGCCTTTGTCTTTGATTCTTTATAAGATCAGACTCCTATAATTACAGTGTTATAAAAAATGCCTCCTTGCAAAGGTAAATTAAATCTGAGCTGGAATCTTTTAGTTTCAAAGAGCCACTGACTATGATGACTGCAAGTTGCTTGTTATTTTAGGGATTTGACCATTAGTTCAGTCAAACACTAAGTCAATATTTCTAATAGAATAAAACAGACACATCCTCTATCCCTGATCTCCAAATGAGGCTCTAATACTCTGGTATTATCTCTCTGTTTTCTGTGACACCTTCAGGTCTTTTACAAGTGGCCTGTTGAGACACATACATTTACCCTTCCAAAACAGTGTCTTCCTATTAATTATAAAAACATCTTAGTATGCTATGTTGCTCCGGGTATGTATTTAATTAATAAGGTGATATGGTTCAATTTTAGCCACCTCTACATTTCCTATTTGTGTGTGTTGTATTACATTAAACAAAGGGGGACTTGCCCTATAAGCATATCATGACATTTTGCAAGCAATCTTTTCATTTTAATTTATGTAGAAAATTCTCAGCTGGAGATTCTTGCAGTTATCTGTTCTGTATAAGGGGTTGCTTTGACCTTCCTTTTACCAGACGTGTGCCTGAAATTTGGTTTTATTGTTCTCCATTTGTTGTGTTTCTGGTCAGACTTTAAAGTATTTACGGAGGTCGGTACATGTGTGTTATGTGCTTTTGGACTCTGACCTGTCAGAAAGTACTTTGGTTTTTCTGGTAATATAACATTCATTCCTTTATTCATTCATATAATGTAACATTGGTAATATAACATTCTAGCATAACTGTTGTTTATGTGCAAGAGTTTTTCTATAAATTAGCTTCTTCTGCTCTATGGATGGATTGATAAAGCAGGAGCTGCAGTTTACACTTGTCATTGATAACAAGCTGAGAGCTTTATGGCTCTCAGCTTGTTATCAAAGTTAATCCACAGTTTAACAGCCACAGTCTGAATGTGAGGTCATCTAAGAGATAAGTATAAGTGAAATAACAGCTCAAAGGTTGTCTTAACTGTAAATGTATTTGGCGGCCAACATGCCTAAATATAATCAGAATTATAAAAACTAGGACTCTTAGTTTTTACAAGCTTTAAAAGCAGCTGCAAATAAAAATGTGCTCTTAATTGAATACTTTTCAGTCAGAATTGCAGACTCATCTTGCTCCCTGACGGCCAATACAAGAAAAATGTGTGATAGCTGCTTTATTGACAATTTTATATTTTAAACTTATAGCAAATGTGAGCAGAGGAAAGATGGACAGACACTATAATAGAAATGTTACAGTTTGCCATATTCAACATGCTTATATTGAAGTAACCTGAACCAATTCATGTTTTTTTGTATTAATATGTGGCGTTTCAGGCAAACCATATGTAGCAGACGGTTGCCTACATGTGTTACGGCAGTTTTGCTCTACAAAAAGGATATCTCAAGACAGGGTTCTTATTGCGTGATTAACTTTATTCAATCAAGTTTCAATCTAGCATCACAGCAGGCAGGCTACATTGACGTTATAGTAACCTGTGTTTGTATGACCTCCAACCATTTCATTATTTGTGTGTGTATGTGTGTGGATGCGGGTGGGTGAACATATGCATAGAAATAGATGTTTTTATGTTAAATGGGTGTGAGTGAGCATGAGTTTGTGACCTGGAAGTGCACATTTGTAAGTGTGGCAAAAACAGTAGAAGGCCTGCAATCCACAGCGCTTAAAAGCAACAAAGGGCAAGAAGAACCACATCCAGAAGGCAGCAGCAGTCCTTGGCAGCCAGACATAAATCATCAAACCAGGTCAACCATACGCCCGGAACAGAAGTAGGTAGCCAGCAAGGCACAGGAACAGGAGCCCCAAGGTCAACACAGACACCCAAGGACACATGAGTCCCCCCGACCCAGCCACACCACCACCCCCAGCCCAGCAGGCCAAGCTTGGGAACCGGGCGGCTCAGGGCCCGCAACCAAACCGGGGCAGCAAGACCACCTGGCACCAAGCAGTGGAGACCCCCCCAGAGCCCACAACACATTGAGGAGGCACCAGCTCGGAACCTAGATGGACAAAGGTAGGAGGGGCACATTGTATGTCACTCAACTAGTTCATATTTTGAATTAAATTTTGTCAAGAATGAATAGGTGGTGAACTGAAGAAGAATTAAATCAGTTTTAAACTTTCTGATCTGAACCTAGAGGTAGTTCTTGTTAAGAGTGAACTTGCTATGCTGTTATTTGTTTGGGTTATGACTGCACCTCCTGCTTATTCTAACTAGTTAAATAATTGTATTGCTGGTTTGAGCCCAGAAGCTTATTACGATAATTTGATGCAGCTACTGCTAAATACTTAATCACTGTGTTGCCTGTGGCAGGTGTAGTACAATATTTAGTTAACTCATTACTACATCAGTTTTTAATTTAAACCAATTTAAACCATTCCTGTAAAGAGTTGGAGCAATGCAATCAATGGATGAATGCCTGATTACACATACATTAGGATTTTAATGTGGTTAAGAGGTACCTGATTGTATTCATTTCAATCACATTTTACCGCCAAATGTAAATTGCGCAAGCATGTATTTTATCCTTCAAATGAGATGTTGCCAAACAACAATAGGTAATTAAGATTATTTTTCCAGATTAAATGGTAGTTTTTATATCTTAATGTAAGATCCAAATCTGGATTTTGATGAGTTCCCATGAAAATTATAAACAGCAAAGGAAAAAAAAATAGGACTCTAAAAAAATATGCTGCCATTTGAAAAAAATATAGCAGTGTAGAAGGATATTAGGGGGACTTTTAGACACTCTTTTTTCCTATTCAGCAGCACTTAAATACAAATAATCCATTTTAATAAGAATCATGCCAATAATAGCTGATTGCATTGTGTTAGTTGTAGAACACTTGGACCTTTTTAACCCTAAAAAATTTGGGAAAGTGGTTTCAGATGTGTTCAATCTGTCTCTTCTTGCAGAGTTTATTTGCACGCTTGCCTCATTATATTCCTCAATATTTTGGAAACTAATGCCTTTCTAGGGCTGGTTTTCTACAATCACAAATCAAACTGTATATGATAAAAAATTTCCAATTTATTTGTAGTAGTTTATGTCCTAACTAAAGTCCTTAGGGAGGTATATTCCAGGTAGAGTGCAGAGGTTGGGGTTCAGACTTTCATTGGTTAGGTAAAGAAAACTCACAGAAGAATGTTTCAGGCCTGAATGATTGTCAGCTCTTACAGCCCAGTGAAGACAAAACAGGAAGGCCCCTGATGTTTTTTTATTAGCTGGAATCACTAACAGCACTGCAGACTGTCGTATAAAATGTGCTATATAAGCCCACTGGAACTTGTTCTCCTATTGGTTGGCAAGTTGTCAGTGTAAATTTAATGTTCCGTGGTTTAAATCCTCATGCGGCTAAATATCATACGGCAGCAAAAAAACTAAATTTTGTAAAAGTTTGAAGTGATACAAGCTGTGGTCTTCCACTGTGGTCGGGTTTTTGCTTCTGCAAATCAATCACTTCAGGGTGAAATCAAATGTTGATTCTGTGCAGGATGATTTTTGGTTGTTATTGTCTTGCCATTGGTCGTATAGTTTAAAATACACTAAAAATCACTTTCTACCCACATCACTAAACTTTATTTGAAGAGATGCAAACAACTAGAAATATAATGCAGTAACAGGATTTTGGACCATATACTTTGTAAAATATATATGTATTATGTACAGTGGTGGACTAGTTTATATTCTGAATTAGTGCCATTTGCCTTACACATTTAGCACAGTTTAAAGCCAAGGCCTTAAAGAAAATGAATTTAACCAGGGGTTTCCCGTAGACACAAGTAGTTCAATGAATGTAGCAGCAATTATCTAAGTTCAGATTCTGATCTAGATTCAAAACTGAATGCCAGGTCAGTCTGGATCAAGTCCATAGCTAATGGAAGAGATGTGTTGAGTAGCATTACTTGTTCAAATAACAACATTATTTGTTCACTTTTACAATGTCCAAATCAAAGGGCTAGTTTATGAAGAAAACAGCTCTTTCTGTAAGTTATGTCAAGTTAAGTGGAAACACCAATAATTTACACGTGCAAGAGCCAGATTATAAACAAGTTATATCAAAACAGAAAAGAAGCAAGTTTATGTTAGCCTAGCACCAGGTTCTCTTAGATCCTTAAAACAGGTTTTTAAATGCCAGCTAATGTTTGAGTAGAGAATACTGTTTCGGACCTCTGGGGGCAAACGTCCACAATCACAAAATCACAATAGAATTGAAAACCATCATGTAGTACTGACGAAATGCGTTGTGAATTTTGAATAATTATCTTCTATTTTACAAAAAAATTGTTACCTAACTTTCAAATGAAGCTTTCCAAAAAAAAACTTTAAATGAACCTCATAAATTTCTTTCCATTTTCTACTTTTTTTTAGGTTAAAGAACACTTTGTAAAATCCATGGTTAAAATGTAAAAAATGTTTGAGAAGAGCAAAAATACAGTATAGTACATACAATTTTAGGCATTTGTCGACAGGAAGTGCCATTCTTTTCAGTCCTGTCGGTATTGTGTTATAACGTTCTCTGCGTATTTGTAAGTTTTTCCTCAGTTGTTTAGAATTCATTAAGTCCCGTTATACTTTACAGTCAAAAATAGAACAACTTCAAGTCACATTTAATCATTCTGTCATTTCTTTTGCATATATTGTTCTTCCTTTAGTTGTAAGTAGTAACATAGCAAAAGGGATTTGCTCCTCACTAGTTATTCCGAATCTTATATAGAAATCAAACTTGGACCTTTTACCATTAATTTTGCGAACCCGTTAAAGATAAGCGAAACACGAAATTCCACGTATGCAAGGAGAGTTGTACTTTATAGACCTGATCCAAAGCAGAGCTTTGCACTAACAGCACAATAAGGAGGTATGATGCAGCAGGCTGGGATCAAGGTGCCTCTGTGTCTCTGCTATCCTTTCATTTACTGTTAAGGGTAATTTAAAAGGTAATGATGGGTATTGAAGGGATCCCCTGCAAACTTAGAATAATTATTCACAACCATTCAAGGCAGGCCAAGGCATAAAATGTAGTTGTAAGATGATCTGAAACTCCTTCCATATTTTAGCTTTTCATGAATTTCTATAGCTTGTAGCTAAATATATTTACATAAACTAAATATAGCTTGTTCGAAACCAGCTAGTTTTAGCAGATTTTAAATCAAAGTGCAAAATCCTGGCCCTTCTCTGAATAATATTTTGACATATTTTATGAAACATTATTCACATGATATCCATATGTTTTAAACATTTTCAGTAATTTTAGGTGAATTTGTTGGCTCTCTATGAGTGAACTTTAAACCTTTGACTCCTCATAAACTGGTTACCCTGCAAGACCATCATCTCTGAAAACAAGTAGATTTGAGTTATTTTAGCTAATTTAATCTTTAGTCACTTGTTGAAGTTGAACTCTGGGTATGTGGGAGAAAAATATTTGAATTGATAACAGGTAGCTGGCTGTCTCTGTTCATTTTTCATTCAAATTTCACCGGGGATAGAGCCAAGACACACAGATTGAACTTTCTGTCTCACTGAACAGAAAATGCAGCTAGATTCAAATGTTGCTTGGAAATCTTGGGTATTTTCAGAGTTATATTTTCCAGGTCTGCATTGGTTAGAAAGGTTTATCAAATAATAAAAAGTCATGGAGTTTATTCGCTTCACCTGCTTGAATGCAATGTGTCCTTTCTGGAGTCCAGATTTGTTGGATAACTGTGGAAAAGTTTTTATTATATTGCACAGCCAAAAACAGACAATAGATCAAAGGCTTTTTTCAATCCAACCCCTCCAAAGTGCCATGAGTAGGTGGTGAAATCTAATGTTTAGATTGAAGAGGTCATACGTGTTACTTTAGTTTGTAGCAGTCCCAGTGGGACTGAGGCCTCATTAATAGCTTTTATATAGTACAGACAGATCCCCTTGGTTTTACAAGCCTGAGGGCCAAGACAGCAGTCGTCAACTCAAATCCCTTCTGGTTTGATCTGGAGTAATAAAGGCCTCAGACGCTGCTTGGATTAAGAGGTAATTAGCTCTTTATAATAATTACTGTTCTTTTATGTCTCTGCATGGGATTTTATAGCACAATAATAATTGTGTGCAAAATTTCCATAAACAGAACTTTTGTCAATAACCCAGCATCTCAAGGTGGCCTAGCGGTAGAGCAAGTGCCCCAGATACGCCGCAGATAGTCCTCAAGGCATCCATCTAGGAAATCAATTTCCGACCTTGAGACCTTTGCTGTATGTCTTTCCCCATTCTCTTTCCGCCCATTTCTGGTTTGTGAAACCTAATCAAAATGCCCAAACCTTATCTGTAGTAAAATTCTCTAACTTTAATCAGAGCTCGGCTGACCTGATGGATATTAATTGAAATAACTGTCTTTAAACTACAGGTTGAGACGTATGTCGTCCATCTTTCGCAAGCAAAGATGAGCTTGCAGTGTACGTTTGGGGGACTGAAGTTCTGAAATGTGAAAATGGTACCATTGGTGCACATTTGGGGTGAACATGTTAATGTAACACCATCCCACTTTGTTAAAAAGCCATCTTGCTAGGTTGCTTGTGATAGAGAAATAGAGTTCTCCAGGGTTCTTGATGACTATATGTCACGGTCGGAAAATGGAAAGTTTGATAAATCAAGAACTTTACCTTTTGGTTATGCTACTTCTTGACCACAACAGACCAGAGTAGTGCCCACATTACTTCAGACAAGGTTTTAATCCATCCATTCTTCTCATACTTCATCATACCATCCCTCATGACAAAGACACCAAAATAATTGGTTGGAGTAAAGACTGACTGACATACATGGAGTTATTGACCTTTTTCAGATTGAGAGCCATGGCTTCAGCTTTGGAGGAGCTGAATCCACTTTAGTGCACACTTGACCTGAAGGCCTGAAGATGGCAACAGAACAACAAAGCATATAAAAAGCAAAGATGGGACCCTGAGGTTCCCAAGCCAGACACCTTCCTGCCGATAACTACACCTTGATACCCAGTTCATGAACCCCCCAAATAGGATCACAGAAAAGGGTTAGCCCTAGAGGTATCGAAAGCGCTCTGGAAACAAGTTCGACTTTGCTCCAAGGATGCAGGCACAGCTCTTGTTTTGGTTATTCAAAGGATAGGCCTTAAAAGCAATCCTCGGCTTAAGCAGCACCCCCCTCAGAATACTCCCAGGGATACAGGCCTAAGCCAAATGTCCAACACCATCAGCAGTGGGGATAAACATCTGCTGTTCTACAGCTTGGGCGAAAATCCAAGAGCCTACAGATAAAGCCAATTAGGCTGTCAAACCCTCCGTAATCTGAGGTTTGGCAATCGGTTATTGCTCCCTTTCAAACGCCCTAGCGGGGAAATGTGGTCACATGATAGTTGGAACACACTCTCCGGTCACCTTTCTTAAAACTTTGGACCACCACCCTGATCTGCAATTAGACAGGTGAAAGTTTGTATCAAATTCTTTATCCTTTTGAAAGGAATGTTAAAATATTTCCTGGTTGTCCTGCAGTGCCATTTTCAGTTTTTTATTACAGCGCTATTTTAATTACTGTGGCACCATTTTATTCTTTATGTTGCTCAGTGCTAAGTTTTCTGTAGTTTAGGAACTGAAAAGAATAACATGAAGCTCTGTAATTGGAGCAAATATTTTGATTTAGGCTCCAAAAAAATTCACTATGAAGATAACTAGTTTGTCTCACTGTGACAGATCACATGCCTGCATTATGCTCAGACAGACTGATTGCATTTAACAGCCCTTAAATCATTATAATTACAGCCCAGCATAGCGCACAGTAGCAAAGCTCTACAAGCAACTTTCATTCTGCTGTCATTAGCTTCAGAGACACAACACAGTTTTGGTGAGCAGTGATTTCTTGCAGCTCATACCTCTTACTGCTTTATTGCAAACTTGGCCTAACAAGCCAGATAAGATCATGCAGCTTCTGCCACACCTTCTGTGCTTGATAGCGTAACCACAGGTAGCGATGCTATCTGATCGTGTTGCTAAAAAGGCTCTCAACTTTGGCAGAAGGTAAAAGGATATGTGGGGAACTGACTAGCAACATGTCTTGTCTCTCTCAGTTTAACACATCTGATCATAACTTCTTTTTACCTCTCAGTTTATACAGATTTGCACTATCAAACATTTCTTTATGTGCACACACCCATAGTTGTCTGAGACCTGACTGATTACAGTGCATTGACTGCGACAGAGGTAGTAGTTGTTGTAGTAGTCTTTGTCCTTCTTTGAGGCAGCGATTTTGTTGGAGTTGTGGGTGGGCTTGTGAGATTGTCATGCTTGGCAGATTGTAATTTTGGGTTAAGTGTCTGGTTAGTATTGGGGTGAGGATATAACTTATGGCTGGAGCTGGTTTGGCTAGGCGGAAATCAGAAGAAGCTTTGTTTCTCTCACTGTCTGTTGGAGATGAAAAAAAAACTGAGGTTTTCTCTTGTCAGTCTTTGTATTTCAGTTTTGCTTTCTGATTCCTTCACGGAGAAGGAGAAATAAGAAGGAAATAAAACAAATAATAGAAGATTCTAAGGGGCAAAGGAGGAGACAGCGAAGGGGTAACCCGACAGGGCAGATACTGGGGAGAGGCAGTGTTTGAACAAAACGGGTCTGTATCCTGAGGAAGTGCCTGCTGCCAAAGACAGGGATAAAGACGGGACTGTTTCTCGTGGTCATGATTACATGTGTTGTGTGTGTGCATGTTTGTGTGTGTCTTTGTGAGCATTAGAGTGCTTCAGTTTGATAATACCACCATCCTTTGTGGGTAACCCCTCATTTCAGATAGCAGCCATACTCATTTTCACTTCTCCAGTCTGCCTTTAAAGACTAAATGTGCCTCTGCTGAGCCCTCCTTTTAGCCCTGGGGGTAATAAATTAAGCACTGTAAAACTCATCATTGTCTCTGCCCAGAGAGCAGATAACATTTTTCATTCCGTTAAGTTTTTATCTCAGGACTTATTTGGTGTTTAAAATAAGCTTCCAATATATTTCAGATAAGACATCAAAGCCTTTCTAAAAATGGTTCAGGTCTCAACTAGGATCTTAGCTTGAGACATCTGAGAATGTAGGTAAGGAGTATTTCTATGTTAGGGCTGTAGGTTAAAGGTTAGGTTAAGGGTAAAGTTAATGCAGGGGGTACAGGTTGGATTAGACATTTAGTCTAAGGTGCGAATTTAGGGATATAAGGAATCAGTAATGTTTGGGACTGCCCTCACAGCTGCAAGTAGAAATGCATGTCTTGTCTGCCTGCTAGATTGAGGTCAGGAAGTTCACGTTTTTCCTCTTCTCTGCACCTTAACACGATGAGCAGGTTCAAATCTAAATGCATACTTGTGGTTTGAGGTGTGTGCATTTATACAAACACTCTCGCTGGGACACTTTAGGCTATGCAAAAATATATTAGCTCTGCTTTCATGACACCAAGGTAAGAAGTATTGCTGCTACCTTCACAAAACACACTCAACCTAGGAGCTCGGGGCACAGTACAGTCACAGATTACACATCAGTGTGAGTGTGGTTGAATGTGATAAATGCACTCCCACCTCAGTCTACCAGTGTCTAGACTGCCTAACAGCCCTACTCAGGAACAGCTAATTAGCATAGCTGATGATGCATTGGGAATAACACTGAACAGCAGGGATACAAGAAAAGTGTATAGTTAAATGTGCAAAATGACAAAAACAAACTATGCTTAGAGAAACAGAATAAACCTGAAGTAATATTAGTCTTTATTGATAGCAGTGCCTTTAATATTGCTACAGCCTGACACGTTTGGCAATGACAAAATAAGGAAGACACATTGATTTCAAAACTTTGTTTCCCTTAACCTGTCATAACATTTTAAAGCAACTTTTGTAGGATTGTGAAACACCAGCCTCACATATCTGAGCCTGAAGAAAATCCTACCTGCACATAAAAGTTTATTGAATGATTTTTAACTAATTTTGTGTCACATTTTTTTAAGTTATGTCAATTAAGTGGCGTCAGTCAGAATCCTGACTTGGTAACCATCAAGCTGCATGAGATGGCTTCAGAGTCAGTGCAGACTCTGGGAATGAAGGCCTTAAAGGTGAGAAAGAGGCAGAGACATGGCACTGAAGACGAAGGAGCAGCAGGTGATGCTGGAGATAATGACAGTTGCTCCTGCTGCAGGTGTTCTAGCTGCTAGGGTTCCAGCTGCTGGTGTGGTAGTCTGATGCCAGCTAATGTGCAGAGAACTTAAAAGGTTTAACTTCAGAGGCTAGTAGGAGAATTCAAAGGTGGTTCTGGGGTCCACAGCATTGAGCAGGTGGCTGGTAGAATTTGTGGAGCTGGTTTTGGAACAGCGTTTGGTCATTGGCCTGGAGGTAGAAATGGCTTTGGGTGCATACGCTGGAGCTGTGAAGGTTAGCTGAGTCACTGGGAACCAAGCCCCCTGGAAGGGAATACCAGTCTGGTGCCCAAGAAAAATAACTTCGGTATTTCATAATCTTTTGAGCAGTGCATTAGTTTCTTGGCTTTTCGAAATAGGTGTTTGAAGAGAGTGGTTTTTGCTCCACCAGCTTGGTCATTGTGGTCAGATCCTTCTGTCATGTTTATTGGGGTTGTAGGAACCAAGACCCAGGAAGAAGAAGACAGAATAATGGTGATGTGTCATTTTTAATGATAAAACAAGAAAATAGATGTCAGAAACTGTTGGTAACATAAATACAGATGATGAGACAACATTACATTTACTCTGCGGAAGCTTTCATATAATAAGCATCTTTGAGCATTTTTCTATTGCTGCATAACTTCAACTGTCTGTTGTTTCCAAAAAGATATATACAAACATGTTGGTTTAGCCCAACTGCTTTTCATTCAATAAAAAGCTGTTACATCATTTTCTTGGTTGGCATGTTTAAAATGGAGCACATATTTATGGACACAGACATTTTCTTTGGCCTTGGACAACGGTAATGTGTGCTTGTGTGTGTGTGTGTTTGTGTGTGTGCGTGTGTGTGTGTGTTTGTTTATTCCAAGGTGGAGTCAAAAGTCTATCCAAAACCAACTTATGGTGACTTCCTGTAAACAAGGGGCCTAATTGCATTTCTCACAGGTACTAAAGTAATTTTGAGGGATAAGATTATCCTTTAGGGTCAGGTTAGATTAATGGTATGGTTAGGTCAATGCTTTCTCTTGATGTTGTCCCCTCAGAGTTACGGAAGCAAACATCTGTTTGTTTGAGCGTTTTTGCTCAGGAAATAACTTTTCAGTCTTTTATGCCCTGTGAGATTCATCTGTTTTGCTGTTTGTCTGACCGACACAAGATTTCTGCCTGATTCCCTGGCTCATATTAGGAGTTCAGCTGTTTAGATGTGTATAGCGATCACACACATCTGACAAGCTGCAGGGATGGCTTTCTTCATCTTGGGAAGTAGTTAAGACAGAGATCGATGGACGGTGACATCAAGGGACTGACCAGTGGCAAACAGACCAGACCAGAATTTCTTTTCTGGTCAGTGCCTGACAGGAGCACTTGAACTGTCTGGTTTTAACTTTGCATTTATGATTATGTGGGCTGTGTGTTTGTGTCTGCATAACAACAAAGATCTGGGGGACTGGGGGATAGTGAAGTTAAACAAAGTGTATCCAATAGCAGTCAGGGTTGGTGGTTTTTTTAATGATGTCTTCTCTGGATTGACCCAAAAATGCAGCCAAAACTTTTTGAGGGAAGATATGTGTGCTGTAAAGGAATTTGTGCCAATTAGCCATAACATTATAACCACCTGCCTTATATTTAAAAGTGACCAGCTTTTGCTGTTAGAGCAGCTCTGTTCAGCCAGGGCATGAGCAGAAGAAAACTGTGGGCTTCCTAAAGTGTCTAAATAATTAGCAAAATCTGTATTAACTCCTAGTAGTTCTCAGTGAAATGCTCTTTTTCCAAAAGTATATATTGCCAAATCCAATTACATTGATATCCAAGGGTTTTGGACTCTAGGTTAAAACTCTCTTTAACTGCTCATTGCAGTTCTGCTGAAAGCAGTCCAATTATAGTTTTGTTGTTGCCACATGGGTTGTGTGCTGGTTTGATGGTTCATTGACTTGAGGCAAGTGCCAACATCAAGCCAGGTTACAAAGTACTAAAAGTTTTTAAAAAGATCTATTGGCGCATTTCTCATCAAAATCTTTCCTTTGAAGTGCTGGTTTTCCAGACTGCTGAAGTTCCAGCGGGTTGCTGATGAACTTGGAAGGTGATGCGCCACCACCTCATCAAGCACTGCGGTTCTCTTGCTTGAGAAGAAGAAGAAAATCCCCCGTTCCCTTGATATCCGAAAAAAAGTGACTGATCTGTGCGATGTGGGATGTTTCTTGTTGCATTACTAGGCTTAACTGGTGGGCATAACAGTGAGTGTAGTAAGCATTTCCATAGTTGTCCTGGACCTTAGGCTGAACTCCTCCAGTTGCACCCCTCATCACTGATGCCCCATCATAGGCCTGGACAAGCAGGTTCTTTTCTTGACCCTCAGAAAGGACAGTGCAAAGCCTTTCCAATAAGGCACCGGCAGTTGAGTCTGTGCTGGCATTGGATAGCATAATAAACTAAAAAAAAAAAGCCCCTGGACATCATGGGTTCTGTTCATGTATTTTAGTACCAAGACTAACTGGCAGTGTGTGGAAATGTTGGTAGTTACATGAGCTTGATAGCTAAAAAGTCTGCTGTTTTTACTTCATTGAAGATTTTTTTTTTCTTTTAGAACTGCTAGCATACAGTCAAGTAGCTAATTTTGCACCGTCTTTTAGGTGCCTCTAAAGACTGTTGCATTTTCAAGTTGATAGTTCAAGTCCCAGTCAATGGATGCCATTAAGTCGACTAAACCTCTGAAAATTCCCGGGTTTTCGGAAGCGTCCCTTTCATCATGCCCACGCAATGCCCGTTCAAAAGCACCACAAAACTTATTACAGTCAACGAGTTTAAATAAAATATGAAGATTCTTATCAACGTCTTCATTGTTCCTTCTTACCGCCACACGGTGCCCGTCATCCAGCTGCGCCGCTATGCTAATCTTTCCGAGCGCAGCTAGCTTGACACAGTTTTCCATATAAACTCTTGATTGTTCATGCTTCTTAATGCGTTCGGAGAGATGCTTCAAGTCTGTCCTGACTGTGTCTACGCTAAATCACGTTTGATACTTTTAAAAAGAATGCAGGGAAAACAGAAAAGTGAATAGGCTATTACACAGCTGGTCTGACATTACCTGAGCTTGAACCAACTCTTGCAAAAACTTAGATCGTAGACTTTATTTTTCTCCTTGGTCTGCTGGTTGATGATAATGTTGGGCTTGTCGGGTCCCAGCTCTTTATCATGTTATGATTTTCTCCTCCACTGTCCTTGCGAACGGGTAGATAAAAAAGGATCTTGCTTGTTAAGTTTGCCATCTTCCCTCTGATTTACTGTGCCGTAAAGCATTTTTTTTAACATGTTAGGGGTGATATTTTCAGCACCCCAAGGCCATGAAATTCTGCGACACTGATTGGCCATATATTTATTCATTTGCCCTAGCAACTGTACACGATTGGCTATTCGGCTGCACCGCTGGGGCGCTTTGAAGAGTGCAGCATGATAACATACGAGTCTGTCTGTGGGAATTCGCTGGTAAATGAATATCAGTAGGTGGGAAATATATATATATATATATATATATATTTATATATATATATATATATATATATAATATATATCATATTACATAGAGACACACTTTAGTAAGTAAAACTGAAATATGTATATATAAGAATTTGCAAAAATATCCTTTACATTTTCCCCTCTTTTATCAGGAAGGGCGGCGCCCCAGCACCCCCTTAGGGCAGGCTCCCACTGCTCTGAACAATTAGCAGAAACATAAAAAGCCCGAATGTTCTTTACAGAAAGGCACATACATTAAAACTGTCTGAATTGAGGGTGCTATGTGATGAGCATTTCCAGAGAGAGTACTGAAACAAATTGAAGATGGCATGAATGCCTCATGCATCTGACTCCGCTGGTCCGTGTGGGGTACTAATGAAATTTAAAGGTCATGGTGAAGGCCATGCAGATGGAAGAACTGCAAGGCATTAACAAATGTTCTCCAGACAGTTGTGAGTCACTTGTGGGTGATTTGAAGGTTGATAGTAACCGCTTCTCATGACTCAGACTTTTTTTGTTAATAGTTTCAATCGATTTCTGGCAAAGGCTGTTTAATTTGTGGTCCTTTCTGTCTTTTGATATGTTCTCTTATGATATCTTGTGTGATTCAGCATTGCTTATGGCTCTAACAAATGGACATTTGTCTTTGATCCTGCATTTGACTGTGATTTTTCTGTTTTCTGCTGTGGAGGAGTGAACAAACTGGCAGAGTGAACATGAATCAGGGGGATCTGGTTTGGTTGTTTGTTTACAAGCTGAGGAAATGACAGAACCCTTTTCTTTCATCTACTGGCTTTACTGGTTTATTTGTTCAGTCAATACTTTAATCCCACCACCAACCCCTTTGTCTTCAAACGGTTGTTTTCTTTGTTTCATTCCAGTTTTACTTTTTTATTAATCATTGATTGCTTAATGCTAAACAAACACAAAAACAGTACACACAGACATTCTTTTGTGATAATGCAGCACACGGCTGTCTTTTAATTAATATTTTTTTGTTAAAGATGAGTCAAAGTCTGGAAATATGTTCCAGATTAATCAAGCAAAAGGGATAGCCTAACTGTGTCAGCAAGCGGTTGGTTTAATGTGGTAAGGTGGAGTTCTCAGTGGGTGTCTGATGTTTCTTGATCTTCCGAGTCACTAAGTCATATCAGATTTTCTTCAGGTAATAATTCCCAGTATTATTTCATTAAGAGAAAAGAATAAGGAGATTAAAATCACTATATTTATTACAATGGATGCATATTATATCTGCATTAACATCAGCAAGTTGCTGAATGGTAGTGACAGTACATCTGGAAGACTGCAGCTGAGGCACCAATGCATAACACAGGTCCCTCCCAGAACGGTAACGAAAGCAAAGCCTGCAGTTCAAATTTGAGTTAATGAAGTGAATATTATTTAGTCACTGGTAGGTGGTAGTCAGGAGAGATGTTGTCTAATTTCAGTAGTTTAGATACTTAACAAACCAGCATCCTATTGAGTGATTTAAAAGTTCTCTGTTGTGAGACCTGCGGTAATTCGCCACATTGTGACAAAAAATTATACCAGCATTTAGGCAAACTTTCTCTCCTTCAGACACAGAGAAAAAAAAATGCTGTTGTAGCTCTTACCTGATACATTTTATGCTCCTAAACAATAAGCCATACATTGTGGCCAAAAGCAGACAAATCCATTGGACATATTCCTGTTAAAAGTATTTTTTGTCAAGGATCAGTTTGGTGTTTACCTTGGGAGGTTAACAAATAGTACTTTTAAAGATGCAACATCATCCTCTATCTATGGTAGTGCCTTTTTGATTTAGTGGGCTTGATTTGAAAACCTTACACAAATGTGTTTTAAAATCTGCTTTCAAAACTAATAGAAGGGCTGACTGTGACTTATTTATTTTTCATAAATTGAAGCTTATCTAATTAACTGCTTTATGGCTCTAAAATATGATATCTGCTTCTTGACATGATGTCAAGAATTTTCTGATGAAAATTAAAAAGAGAGATCATATTTCTCCTATTTTAGCTTCCCTTCATTGGCTCCCTGTTAAATCCAGAATAGAATTTAAAATTCTCCTCCTCACATATAAAGCCCTTAATGATCTAGCTCCATCATACATCAGAGATCTGATTGTTCCATTTTTGTCCTAACAGAGCACTTTGTTCTCAGACTGCAGGTTTACTGGTGGTTCCTAGAGTCTCTAGAAGTAGAATGGGAGGCAGATCCTTTAGTTATCAGGCTCCTCTCCTGTGGAACCAGCTCCCGGTTGTGGTCCGTGAGGTGGACACCCTGTCTACTTTTAAGGCTAGGCTTAAAATTTTCCTTTTTGATGAAGCTTATAGTTAGAGTGGCTTAGTTTATGAGGGAGGGAGCCTTGCTCCCTCCCTGTTGGATGGAGTAAGGGGGAGTCAGGTTTAGCCTAAACCGGCTCAGTTATGGTTGAGGTGCAAACACACCCTCCATTTCTGCTACCTGTATGACCCCTTCTCTTTTCCAATGGTTATAATCAGTCTGACAGAGAGAGGTATCCCAATCCTTGTGGTTTTTAGAATAACAATGACCATCAGTGGGACCCTTTGTGGGGTGCCTTGAGACGAAATTGTTGTAAATAAGCACCGTTTAACTAAATAATCTGAACTGAAATTTTCTGTGTAGTTATGCTGCTATAGGCTTAGTCTGCTGGAGGACATAATGACCACTTTCACCCTCTTTGCTACATTCTCACACTACTCTCCAATTTTGTATTATTTGCTATTATTTCAGCTTTTAACTTTGTTCTCTCTCTTTTCTCTTCCTAGAAGCTACACTTGGCCTGACTCTGTGTCTACCTGTGACACCTTTCTGGAGAGGGGCATCATCCAAGCTTCTGCTGGCAACAACTTAATGCTCACTCTCTACCGATGATCCACATGGCCCTGTCTTTTAGTGTTTAACCCTTTCTCTCTCCTAGACATAGCGATTGACTGAGCTTTTACTGTGACTAACTCTATAGGCTCTCTTTCAGACTCTAACCTTGAAAACTGGCTCAGAGTTTATATGTTCTTTCTTTCTAGGTGAAACGACTAAAGGAGCTACATCCATTAACATTTACTTTTCCTTCCCATAGAAAGTACTCCTGGATCAGCGCTTCTTTGTTCTTTTTGTGTCTCTGCTCTGTTCTCTCTAACCCCCAGTCGGTCGTGGGAGATGGCCGCTCACACTGAGCCTGGTTCTGCTGGAGGTTTCTTCCTGTTAAAAGGGAGTTTTTCCTCTCCACTGTCGCTACATGCATGCTCAGTATGAGGGATTGCTGCAAAGTCAACGCCAGTGACTGTCCACTGTCTCTACATGCTCATCCGGGAGGAGTGAATGCTGCAAGTCACTGACTGGATGCAATCTGCTGGGTTTCCTTAGACAGAAAAACTTTTTATCCAATTTGAATAAATAACTAACTCTGACTGCACTGTTCAATGGTTAGGACTCATTGGAATGTATGTACCTGACTTTTCTGAAGTGCCTTGAGACAACATGTGTTGTGGATTGGCGCTATATAAATAAACTGAATTGAATTGAATTGAATGATGTAGTTTGTCTGAAGCCCAAACAGAAAAAATTTAATGTTCATTTATATAAATTTTTATTATTCCCTGTTACATTTTTGTTTCAAACAAGCAACTTCAAAGCTGGATGAGCAGAACTAAAGAGGACTTAGGAAAGATCTGAGTTGTAAAGAGGAAAGCAAATACACATCTTTAATTTAAGTGCAGCTGACTGACATGCAGTTTTCAGGTCACAAGTTCACAAGTAGGTTTCAAGCCAATATTGTTAGCACCCTTATTCCTAAGACCGTGATATATCCAGAAACAGACACAGATGTGGACACACATGCGGTTCTGTTTATTCTGTGGTGTGTGTCTGCATAGTAGAGCCATAAATTCTTGGCCATCTGCGCAGACCCTAACTAACATGAGGAGATGATAAAATTTAGTTTAATTTTAGTTTTACCCGTGTCTCAAGTTGTTATTTGAGTTGCTTTACCTACTGTAATCAAGGCTTAGCTCTTGATCTGTTATGCACTGCCAAGTCTTTGTTCTGCAGTTCATGTCAGGCGTCGCTTTTATTGATGTCTATTTGATTCTCGGTGGAGGAGAATTGTGACCATTAAGTGCTTAGTTTCATGAGATAACATTTTTTTTTACCTTGCGCAGACTTTCTATAAAGAATAAATGTGAGGTCCGGGTCTTCTAAGAAATCAAAGAAGATAATACAAAGAGTCACTAAATCTGCAACCAGAATGAAGCTAGTTATAAGTTTGCAAATGGAACTCAAACAACATAAAAAAACAAAACAGACAAACACAGATACCAGATACCATAAAATGATAAAGTCAAGTAGCAGTCTATAAACCATTGAGTGATGTTAGCATTGGATAGTGTTATAGTTGTGGCAACAGCATTTGATAGCAACAAGCTATAATAGCACAAAATATATATATATATGCTATATACAGTATGCTGCGTACCAGTCATGCCACTCCCTGCTTGCCGACTACACAGTTTTACATTTATAAGGATGATGGCTGGTGCCCCTGTAGTTTCCATGCCATGACTGTAATTTTTGTGTGTAGAAATATTTTACAATCGCTGAATGTGTTTTTCTTATAAGCGTGTCAGTGTCAGAGTGTCAGAGTGTCAGAATTGACCTGACATGTTCTAGTTACACATCAAAAGATGTGAAAAAATTGATGTGCAAAAATTTGCTATTTGTTTTGGTGTCTGTAACAACAAAACATTTCTTGTGTTCAAACACTAAAAAAAAACTTCAACAAACTGCTAATGTAGAGCACTATTTGTGTTACCCGTTTAAAGAAAATAAAAGAGTTAGAAATGCTTATAAAGCACCTGCAACTTTGAGTTTTTGTATTATGTGCGGCAGCAATGGATACCGGGTTTTTTGGTCACCTCTGAATTTTCCACTTAAAATTTAAACTTCAGGGGGCAATCTTGGTCTATTTCTGGCTGGGATCTCTGAAACAAGGCCTTGGTGGGGCTGTCATCGTCCCCTTCTGCGATAGAGAACCTGTGCCTCCTTTTCTACACATAGAGACTAACCTACACACATTTACATGCAAACACAATGAGAATGCTGCATTTTAGAAACTGGTTATTACTTTGTCTCTTCTTTTTCTTCCTATTATTTATATTATTATTTTTACTTTGTGTTGTTTCTCATTGCGCTCTGTCCTTGTCATCTTTTCTATTTTTGCTGCCTAGACCTGGCCGATAAAACGATAGGAATATATTTCTCGATATACTTTTTCCTCAATAGACATATGAGAAAGGGTCGATATAGACCTTCAAAATACAGACAAGATGAATAGACAATCATAATAGGAGTTACTCCGTGCTGGACCAATTGTATGGCTGGATTAGAGCCACGCAAATCTACAGTGATGCAGACAGCACAGTAAAAGCCAGACGTCCTAATGGCTAATATTTGTGCAGCTGTAGCCTCTAACTTCAGGTAACTGTTATGATTTGGGGTTGTTTGGTTTTTGGTTGCGGGTTTTTCCTTTTATGTTTCTCACAGTTAAGGTTTTGAATCATGCTTCTGTTCATTATTTTCCTGATCATGCTTTAGTTTCCTAGTTCATGTTTTGTCAAGTTAGGTTTTTGGATCTGGTTATGCTTTAGTTTCATGTTTTTCTAGTTATGTTTCTATTAGTTTGTATCCTTGAATTTCTGTTTTGCTCCAGTCATGTTGTGTTCTCTCCTGTCTGTCAATTAACTTTATTCGGTTCACCTGCACTAAGCAAATCAGTCTCCTCGTTTCACCTTGTTCTTGTTCTACTTATACACATCTGTTCAGTTCATTCCTGGTGGAAACATTTTGGATCACCATCTCTGCTCATGTCTTGTCCCTTTAATCGTGCCAAGCCTGTATTGCCAGCCTGTCTGTTTTTGACATCACGTTTTGTAGTAAGTTTTGTTAATTAAATCATTTCACTTACTGTCATGCTACCTGCTCGTCTGCATTCTGGGGTCCTCCGCTACACAAACTCTGACAGTAATAGGTAAGACATCACTGAAAAAAAGACAAAAAAATGAGTTCCCCAAAGAAGAAAAGACTCAAGACCCAGCGTTTAGAAATAGGTTCCACGCAGTTTAGTCGTGTGGAGGTATTTTGGCTATTTATAGTTGGACAAAAAAATACATTACACTGCAAATTACATCGAGCGCATGCTCCGAGTAGTCGGGGAATACCAGCAATCTGTTTTACTACCTGAACCAGTGCCACACACTGGAGCATACACCATGCATACTTCCCTGTAAAGTCAGTTGTGTGTATATATGTATATTTAAAAGATTTTTATTTTTCTATTTATGTTAACAAATAAAATAAAAATCTTTACTGACAGCAAAGAGTGCTGGAGTCAAATTCCTTGTTTGTGTGCAAAAACTTGACATGTTCAACTTCGTTCGTTCGTATTCTATACCGCTTATTCCATAGTGGGTCACGGAGGAGCTGGTGCCTGCCGACTCCTGCAGTCTACAGGCGAGAGGCAGAGTACACCCTGGACAGGTCGCCAATCCATTGCAGGGCAACACAGAGACATCTAGGACAAACAAATATGCACACACTCATTCACACAATTTAGAGAGGTCAATTAATATAACAGTCATGTTTTTGGACTGTGTGAGGAAGCCGGAGTAACTGGCGAGAAC
The DNA here is from genome assembly GCA_036173005.1 of Crenichthys baileyi. Lineage (NCBI taxonomy): Eukaryota > Metazoa > Chordata > Actinopteri > Cyprinodontiformes > Goodeidae > Crenichthys > Crenichthys baileyi. The sequence goes on along the minus strand of JAHHUM010001769.1, from coordinate 23,372 downwards.
CCACGCATGCACGGGAAGAACATGGAAACTCCATGCAGAAAGACACCCGGCAGGGAGTCCAACCCAGGACCTTCTTGCTGCAAGGCAACAGTGCTATCAATTGCGACTCACTTCATAGTACCAGGGAGCATTAAAGATTGACAAAATAGACATTTGTTTTATGTCATGATATATATTGATATCGACTGATATCGATTAATTATTGAGAAAGGATTTTTTTCCATATCGCCCAGCCCTATTCCTGCCTAAAATATGGCCTGTCAGTAAAATTAATTTAATAAAGAAATTGTTCAGTGGGGGGATGTCCAGTATCCCCTCTTTGTAGAGGAATTCTGCCACTGATGCTACACGGCAACCAGTCCCACCATAGGGCTTACCAAGACATAGCAGTAAGACACTGCTATTTTATTGCGCAGCTACAGCCGGGGAAAACGTTGGAACATTATTACAGAAAGTTAGCATTTTTGAATTGTAACTTTTAAAAAGGTAGTAAACTTAAACATTATCAGCCAATGCATTATTTCAGCTGTATTTTCCTGTAATATGTTAAGATGATTGCTTTAAAAAATACATTCAGTCAAATTATTCCATTTTGATGGAAATACACTCACCGGCCACTTTTTATTTTTTTTTATCATAGGTACACCTGTCCAACTGCTTGTTAACGCAAATTTCGAATCAGCCAATCACATGAGAGCAACTCAATGCATTTAGGCATGTAGACATGGTCAAGATGATCTGCTGCAGTTCAAACCGAGCATCAAAATGGGGAAGAAAGGTGATTTAAGTGACTTTGAACGTGGCATGGTTGTTGGTGCCAGACGGGCTGGTCTGAGTATTTCAGAAACTGCTGATCTACTGGGATTTTCACGCACTACCATCTCTAGGGTTTACAGAGAATGGTCCAAAAAAGAGAAATTTGTGGACACAAATACCTTGTTGATGCCAGAGATCAGAGGAGAATGGCCAGACTGGTTCAAGCTGATAGAAAGGCAACAGTAACTCAAATAACCGCTCGTTACAACCAAGGCATGCAGAAGAGCATCTCTGAATGCACAACACTTCCAACCTTGAGGTGAATGGGCTACAGCAGCAGAAGACCTCACTGGGTGCCACTCCTGTCAGCTGAGAACAGGAAACTGAAGCTACAATTCGTACAGGCTCACCAAAATTGGACAATAGAAGATTGGAAAAACGTTGCCTGGTCTAATGAGTCTCAATTTGTGCTGCGACATCCAGATGGTAGGGTCAGAATTTGGCATCAACAACATGAAAGCATGGAGCCATCCTGCCTTGTATCAACGGTTCAGGCTGGTGGTGGTGTAATGGTGTGGGGGATATTTTCTTGCTACACAATTTGGGTCCCTTAGTACCAATTGATCATCATGTCATTGCCACAGCCTACCTGAGTATTGTTGCTGACCATGTCCATCCCTTTATGACCACAGTGTACCCATCTTCTGATGGTTACTTCCAGCAGGATAACGTGCCATGTCATAAAGCACGAATCATCTCAGACTGGTTTCTTGAACATGACAATGAGGTCACTGTACTCAAATGTCCTCCACAGTCACCAGATCTCAAGCCAATAGAGCACCTTTGGGATGTGGTGGAACGGGAGATTCACATTATGGATGTGCAGCCAACAAATCTGCAGCATCTGTCTGATGCCATCAAGTCAATATGGACCAAACTCTCTGAGTATTACGAGTCAGAAAAAGGCGGACCCAATATTCAGCCAGACACACAACTGAAAGATTAAAAGGTTTATTCAGCCACAGGAAAATGTCACTCAGGTTAAACTCCACACAGCTTCTGGGGATCACTAAAGCAGAGAGAAGGATTAGTGATTTAAAGTTTCTCCAGATCTTGCACGGATCAGAAAAGTCACTAACTTGCTTTTGTCTTGGGTAGAACTTGAAACCCAGAGGTGAAACCTCAGTGGGTAGCAGGCAGGTATCTCCACAGCGCTGGTAAGAGAGGCAGGTGACTTTAGGCTGAATAATCCAAGGGCTAGGCTGGCTCAATAATCCAGGGACAGAAACTGGGTCAATGATCGGAACAAGAGACGTCAGGCAAGGGGCAAGCAGAGGCATGAACCAGATGCAGGAAACAGGGTCGAAAACCAAAATCCAAACAGTGCGACAAGGTGCAGGCGGAGAGGCAAAATCCACGAAGCAAGGCAAGGTCAAAAAACAATGATTAGACAGGACGGAACGCTGGATATCTACTCACACGATGGCTTTCAAAAATCTGGCACCGTCTGCTTGTCAGAGTCAGTATATATCAGGGAAGACACAGGTGCTTGGAATGCCACAGATTGCACTGCACTGCAGCAGCCACCAGGTGCATCTCATCTGCTGATTGCAGCCAGGGAGACAGGGTAGAGCAGACATGCCGGAATCATAACACTGAGGAATGTTTCCAGTGCCGTGTTGAATCTATGCCACGAAGGATTAAGGCAGTTCTGAAGGAAAGAGGGGGTCCAACCCAGTACTAGCAAGGTGTACCTAATAAAGTGGCCGGTGAGTATACATGACATGGCACATCATCTCACATCAACATATTTGTTTCACATTTAATGCTTGTTATTGAGAGTGATTATGTTCCATTCACAGGTACATAAATCTATTGTAGCGAATATGCTGCAAAGACTAATAAGCCTTCCCGTCATTGTATTAGCTGTTTGTAAATTTGTCCAGCTGCTTAACAGCCTGTTTTATTCTGCTAGAGTTCCATATTTCTGTACTGAGCCGAGGCCTCTGAGAGTCCCCCACCTCTGATGCAATACGTGATGCAGATGTTGAAGGTCTCCATCTGAACATGTCCATAACCATTTCTCATGTCTTACTGTGAGTGAGTGTTTGGATAATATTTCTGAGAATGTTTTTAGGTCTACTTCAAAGAATAAATCATGCCATTTTGTAAATCACTTGTGTTTACCTTGTTACATTTACATTTCGTACTGGATAAGTCATTTTCTTATTTCAATTAATAATACCCATTTACATTTAATCGTTTTCTTATCCGGTCTTAATATGGGTTATAAATAGTATTTATGGCATCCAATCATGTGCTCACACAACAGTACAATCCTCATCACTGGGGGGTTTCAGGGTTGTAGTGTGTATTGAACATGTTAATGTTTTTCTCTGTAAAAGTACTGTTCCTAATGTTCTCATTGACAAAAAATTCACACCAGATGTTTGTAACAACCCACATAATTAGCATATAAAAACAAATCAAGGCAAATTAGTCGATGAATTAAGTTATATATATAATGCTGACACTTTATTACCAGCAATATGTATTGAAGATATTAAGTAAGGGGAAAGAAAGCCAGGAAACCAGATGAAATCTGGTGGATTTAGAAAAGCTTTCCAGGAATTCAGTTTTAAATAACATCACATGGTCGATATCCTATTAAAAATGTTCTCATTACCAAAATATCACATAATAATTATCTAATGATGGGTGAAAACAAAGAGCTGACTTGTAATCTTCTTGTTGCAAAACATACTGTTGGCATTGGTTTCAAGTGTATTTCTATTACCTGAAATTTCCTTTGGTTAATGTTGGGGCCATTATCTAGAGATGGAAAAAACATTACTGATAGAGAATCAAATGAAGATTTTTAAAAATCCAATGGCCACTTGCAGATAGCTTCAAAAATACTTGGAATTAACAGTACAAGTTATTTTTACCAAAAGTAATTCACTCAACTTCCATGACCTCTATACCCGCTCACTGGGCAAGACTCTGTTCTCATGCTGGAGAAGAAGGATGTTGCAGGTTGTTTGAGGCTTGCAGTAGAACATTTGGACATGTCTGGGCAAATGAGACCGAAATTAACCACTTTGCATATCTTTTCACACACCATGGCAGCAGGATGAATAGCACGGTACATCACCTCAAAAACATACCAACAATTGAGTTTGGAAGTGGGAACACTGTGGTGTTGGGCTTTTTTTTAGTATTTATCATTGGCAGACCTCTATATAACTGGACGGATGAAAAGAGAAATGCATTGGGACATTCAAGAATCTGAAGATGAAAATGGGGGTATTTTTCAACAAGACAATGATCCCAAACCAGAGATGGCAACTCGAGTTTAAGACACCGACTCAACTCGCACTTTCTTCGCAAAAATAAAAGACTCAAAAATAAAAGACTCAGATTAGGCTTGTGCCCTAAAGACTTGAGGCTTGACCTGGACTCCTGGTCTGAAACTCCAAAGACTGCAGCTGCTGCGCACGTTTTACTGTGAAAGGATGTGGTTGACTATTAGTCAGTAATGTTAGTTGATTATGGGCTGTTAATGGCTCACAGCAATCCGTTCATGTTAGTTGTAGCTTCACAGTGATGACCACATGGATGTCTCAAAAAATGAACTTTGGATTAAATGACTTTGGATTATTTCAGAACCAAATAAACACAACTTACCTCCGACATTCTCTCGCTATTAAGCTAAATGTGTCATGCACGTACACTTCCGACTGGAAATATAAAAAATAAAAGCACTTTCTGTTCTGTTAATTCAGAGGTTATTGTCATTTTGTCTTGTTCATTATGTTATGATTTACACCTTAAATTTTACCATCTTTACTATCTAGAACAAATTTAGGAAGTGGTTTTCCAATACCAATAAAAATTCTCCAGCTAAGAGTGAGGAGAATAAAACCCTCCAAACCCTATTTAGTGCAATATCTAGTGAAGGAGAGGACAATATGAAAAAGCACTTCACTAATAGGTTTTAATCTCTTTCAATAGGGTAAATACTACATTTGCTAAATTTTCAAAATGATATTATCAGCCTTTAGGAGTTTTTTGGGATGGTAAATTAAATGTTAATTGATTAAAAGGTCAAACTGAAAAAATAACTATTAAAAGATTGAAAGATTATTATAAAAAGTTCATGTGGTAATTAAGGCCTAGGGACAAACAGTACAAGTTTAGAATCCTAACCTACAGCGATGCAGAGTTACAGGTGCACTACATGTTAGGGATTTAGTAAATGTTTATTTCAGTCATGAGAGACCTGAGGACTGAATTAGGGTGAAACACTTGAGACTTGACTTGGACTGAAAAAAATACTAATGAACATCTCTGTCTAAAACACAACAACACCCCAGTTGGTTTCAGTGAAAGTAAACAAAGGAAGTAACTAATTCTGTTCAATACTTATTCCAGTTTATTTCACATAATTCATGCACACATTTCTTTTTATTTCTTTTAATGTGTGGAAAACTGTAATTGTTAACATCTGTTGGGAATCTCATGTCAGTAGCCTCATTCACATTTTTTTATTTTAGATTCTTTTATTGTGAATACAGCAATCTCCATTAGGTATAAGCAGCTTGTTTGTAATGCTCCAATGTACTTGTAGATACGACCCATTGATGCAAGTTTAAGGCAAACTATCTCGAGTATGCTACTTGTGAGGAGTCTATTAGAAGCTGGTTTATGACTTGCTGTATGAAAATTTGCATGACTCACTGTGAAGTCATTGAAATGTGTTTCTGAAATGGTCTTCTTTGTGTAATGTCTGGTCTGAGTAAAAGCTCTGCATTGACTTATGTACTTTTGTAGGTCATTATTTAAAAATAGTAGTTGTTTAATTTTAAGCAGTTTATAAGAAAAAAGAATATAGCTGTTTTGCGCAGGATTGCTGTGCTCGCTTAGACCAACAAATTAAATTGGATGTATGTTTTCTACAAAAACAAATACTTACGTACTAACACACATGGCTGGGAAAATATAAGCTGTGTTTTAAATTTTCAGAGACGCAACACAATTCAGTGCATTAGTCATGGTCTCCTTTTTCTCGCCGCCTTTGTTCTTTGAGTCTCTCTCCACTGTTTGCTTCAGCTTTGTTCATGTTGATGCCACATGTGCGCTGGCGAGGCTTTCAACCTGTACAGGATTAAGCGTGTCTGGCTGGATTCATCTGAAAATGCCGCATGCTGCAGGGACCCATGACTGTTTCTGTTCTTCACTCAAAAGTTGTTTTGTATCCAAAGAGTTTACACACATTTTATCAGAATGCATCTAAAGAAATGAATAGAGGCTGAACATTTTAGTGAAATTTCCACATCTTTTTTTTGTTGTTTTGATTGTGTGGATCACTGCAAATAAGCAGAGTCTAGATTTTAGAGGTTTGATTTAATTTATAATCCAAACCAGATTTCTTTATTATATGCTTTTAACAACCACACAGGACCACAGTTAGGTATAGAAGAATAAATATATGACAAAAAATAGACATTGGGAAGAGATTTAAAAACAGACAGACCAGATTTTATGGCTGCTGGACTATTTTTTTGTTTATCAGAATCAGAATCAGAATCAGAATCAGCTTTATTGCCAAGTTTGTACATACAAACAAGGAATTTGACTCCGGTACACTTTGCTCTTTGGTTTTTGTTTTTGCACTACAGAATATACATATTTACAATGTACAATATACACATATATAAATAAAAAGGTGCATTTGCAACAACTGTATGCTGTTGTTTTGTATTTTATTGAATGTTCAACAGAGAAACAGCCTGAGGAAGAAACTGTCTCTGTGGCGGCTGGTTTTTGTGAACAGGGCTCTGTAGCGTCGCCCTGAAGGCAGAACTCTAAACAGTTTATGTGCAGGGTGTGTGGGGTCTGCAGAGATTTTAGCAGCTCTTTTCCTGACCCTAGACCTGTATAAGTCCTGGATGGAGGGAAGGTCAGCCCTGATGATTCTTTCTGCAGACCTGATTATTTGTTGCAGTCTGGACCTGTCCTGTTTTGTGGATGAACCGAACCACACGGAGATGGATGAAGACAGGACAGACTGAATGATGGCAGTGTAGAAGATGACCAGCAGCTCCTGTGGAAGGTTGTACTTCTTAAGTTGCCTCAGGAAGTACAGTCTCTGCTGGGCCTTCTTTCGAAACAGTGTCTATGTGTGAAGACCATCTCAGGTCCTCAGAGATGGTGGTTCCTAAGAACCTGAAGTGATCCACAGCCGACACGGTGTTGTTGAGGATGGTGAGGGGGGTGTATGGAGGTGGTGTTTTCCGAAAGTCCACCACCATCTCCACAGTCTTGAGTGGGTTAGCTCCAGGCAGTTCTGACTACACCAGTGTTACAAGCCGATCCACCTCCTGTCTGTATGCAGACTCATTCACCGTCCTGGATCAGTCCAATGACAGTGGTGTCATCTGCAAACTTCAGAAGTTTCACGGACGAGTCCGCTGAGGTGCAGTCATTTGTGTACAGGGAGAAGAGGAGTGGGGATAGAACACACCCCTGGGGGGCACCAGTACTTATTGATCTGGTACGGGAGAGGATGCTCCCCAGTCTCACCTGCTGCTGTCGGTCCGTCAGGAAGCTGTTGATCCACTGACAGGTGGAGGCTGGGACGTTGAGCTGAGTGAGCTTCTGGTGGAGGATGTCTGGTATGATGGTGTTGAAGGCCGAGCTGAAGTCTACAAACAGGATCCTGGCGTAGGTCCCTGGGCGGTCGAGGTGTTGCAGGATGAAGTGTAGACCTAAGTTAACAGCATCATCTGCCGACCCGTTTGCTCGGTAAGCAAACTGCAGGGCGTCCAGTAGGGGGGCCTGTGATGTCTTTCAGGTGCTTCAACACCAGCCGCTCAAAGGATTTCATGACCACAGACGTCAGGGCTACAGGCCTGTAGTCATTTAATCCTAGGATGGTGGGTTCTTGGGCACTGGGATGATGGTGGATCGTTTGAAGCAGGAGGGGACCTCACCCCTTCTCCAGTGACTTGTTGAAGATCCGGGTGAAGATCGGAGCGAGTTGATTTGCACAGGCTTTCAGGCATGATGGGGAGACGTTATCAGGTCCTCCAGCTTTCTTTGTTTTCATGCGCTGAAAGAGCCTGTTTACATCTTCCTCAGAGATCTTTAGTGCAGGCAGAGGATCTGAAGGTAGGGGGTTGGTTGCTTACTGGTCGAATTTGTTCCTGAATGGGATGTGGAGGAGTTGGTTTGAGGTGTGGAATGGCTTCTTGTCATGTCTGCAGTAGAAGCCATTCAGACGGTTGGCCAGGCGAGGACTTTGTTCAGGAAGGGTGGTGGGGCTTCTGTAGGCAGTCAGGTTTCTCAGACCAGTCCATACAGCCGAAGTGTCACCAGTGGAAAGGCTGTTTTTCAGCTTCTCTTTATTTGATCGTATGTTTGTGATCATTCCTGTGGAAGGTCAGATCATCATGAAAAAGTATTTCAAAGACTCATTGATGCCATGCTGTAATGACCACTTTCACCCTCTTCGCTACTTTCTCACACTACTCTTCAATTTTGTATTATCTGCTGTTATTTCAGCTTTTAACTTTGTTCTCTCTATTTTTTTCTTCCTAGAAGCTACACCTGGCCTGACTCTGTGTCTACCTGTAACACCTTTCTGGAGAGGGGAATCCTCCAAGCTTCTGCTGGCAACAACTTAATGCTCACCCTCTACCGATGATCCACTTGGCCCTGTCTTTCAGTGTTTAACCCTTTCTCTCTCCTAGACATAGCTACTGACTGAGCTTTTACTGTAACTAACTCTATGTGCTCTCTTCAGACTCTAAACTTGAAAACTGGCTCAGAGTTTATCTGTTCCTTCCTTCTAGGTGAAACGACTAAAGGAGCTACATCCATTAACATTTACCTTTTCCTTCCCATAGAGAGTACTCCTGGATCAGTGCTTCTTTGTTCTCTTTGTGTCTCTGCTCTGTTCTCTCTAACCCCCAGTCGGTCGTGGCAGATGGCCGCTCACACTGAGCCTGGTTCTGCTGGAGGTTTCTTCCTGTTAAAAGGGAGTTTTTCCTCTCCACTGTCGCTACATGCATGCTCAGTATGAGGGATTGCTGCAAAGTCAACGCCAGTGACTGTCCACTGTCTCTACATGCTCATCCGGGAGGAGTGAATGCTGCAAGTCACTGACTGGATGCAATCTGCTGGGTTTCCTTAGATAGAAAAACTTTTTATCCAATTTAAATAAATAACAGAATCTGACTGCACTGTTCAATGATTAAGATTAATTGGAATGTATGTACCTGACTTTTGTGAAGTGCCTTGAGACGACATGTGTTGTGAATTGGCGCTATATAAATAAACTGAACTGAATTGAATTGAATTGTGTAGTTAGGCTCCATGGTTTTTGAAGTAAAAATAGGCCCACAGCATCACAGGTACTCCACCATACTTGTCACTAAACGTGGAGTGCTGTTCCACCTATATATTGTTTGTTTTACACCAAACGTGGAAGGAAATTTTGTTTAGAAAGTATCTTGGTGTCACATCAAAGCATGTGGTTACAATTAAAGTTGCAATAGTGTTTACTGAATACTACACAGTTTTTGTTATAACAGGACAAAAAAAAAGTATTTTTATGGGCATGGCTCCAAACAGCTGGTTGCCATGCAGATGGTTTTTAATGGTTGCTTGGAGACTTCCTTGTTTTGTTTTTCCACCCAACAGGTTCTGGTGCTAAACATCTGCTAGTGTTTGCTTAGTTTCTTCGTGTTTCTACCACAGCAAACACAGGCTCTAGTACCAATAAACTGGTAATATCTCAGAAACAACTTATTGAAGAGCCAGGGGACAGACATGCTTTCCTTGGGCAGGCTCCAATAGACCAGCAATCAATTAAAATGTTATAAGGTCCATGTTTAAAACTCTAGAGTCAAATTCCCTTTAAATCTTTCTGGGTTAATTGAGCTTCAACATCAATTCAATGTCAGGTTATTGGACTAATACAAGCTCACTGGCTTCTTGCTGTTTATTTTGAGATCAATTGTCATATTGTTAATTCTGGTCAATGTGTCACAAAGACTTACAGCCGATATTTCTAATACTGTTAGGGCCTGATCTTCAAAGATTCCAAATAGCGGGTGCTAATTTGCGTGTACTATAAATAAATTGCACGTGCAATAAGTGGGCATGTTCCGTGCGATTTTCAAAGGTTGCACGTGCAATGGATAACAGGTGCAGGCCGCCCTATTTAAATGAGGAAATTGTGTGTGCTACTGGCTGGAACAACAGGAAAAGCAAACAAATCCTCTGCTGTGTTGCTAGAAATATGCAGGGATTGTTACACTGCATCATTATAAATGATCCAGTTGCTGATGTTTTCCTTCTGTTCCGTTCAGCCCTCGCTTTTCTGGACCATTACAATTAATTAGCTTTTTTTAGCTACTCACAGCAGATTTGTCATCTGCCTTGACAAGATTGTTTCTCCTATGTTGCTCGATGTAACTCGCAACAAATCGGCCAATCAATATTAACAATATAAAAGACAAATATGTCTGTTAATTAAATTGTCTCTCTTGAACTTTTAATTTCGGAGAATAACCAGGTTCTGTTGTTTTTTTCGAGAGTATATGTTTGAAGAGTTCAGAGTTTATCATAAACAGCCACAATATTTAAGCCTGAACGTAATATTAGCAACATAAAAATAGATTGTTGGAGGAGTTGGCAATCTGTATGTTATTCCTTTGCTAATTTTAAAACAGCGTCACCTAACTATCCTGCAAAAAAGTTAAATTGAACATTGATTTATTTTCCAATGATTTTACTAAATTAGTTATGTTTGTTTTGCCAATATTTTAACGATATACAACATGTTTGATTGTTTAAATTGTTTTTGGTGACACAAAATAATTTTTTACTGCATAAACAAAACCCTCCCCTGGCATATGTTTAAATTTAAACAACGTAATCAAACTGATCCAGCTCCAATGCCCTGCAATGAAATAACATTGCTGTCAATAAAGCAATGTGTTTGGTTTAGTGACAAGGTTAAAGCATACACTGTGTTTGTCACCACATGGAAAAGCTGCCTTAAAATTGTGATTTTTCACCTGCTAAGAAGTGGTTTTAGCATCCAGTTTGCAAATGAAGGATTTAATCTGCCGTATTATTTCTTTAGTTCTTTCCTATTAATTACATTATCAACATCAATGCACAGTGGGTCTTTTTCATGATGTGCAATAACAGGCTATGTGTGCTTGATCAGTTATGTGCGCATTTTGCCATGATCAGGTTTGTGCGCGTTCAGCAGATGATCACTGACAGCGATGTTACACTGGAATGATGTTGAATGAAATGTTGCAATTTTTGACAACCCAAATCTGTTTGCACATGTACAGAAGATTATCTCTCCCTGTCATCTGTCATTCTATCTATGCCTCCTTCTGGCCAAAGTGACAGCAGACATTTTTGCGTCCCAGTTAGCAACTGCATTTCAAACGTACTAAATCCACACGCAAAAATTGCGCCCGCAAACCGTTTCAGACTTTGAAAATCGCATTGCGGGTGGGAAGGGATGACATGTACATATCCTCCTCCCATGAATTGGCGCGTTTGTATCATTATCATATGTTTAGCAAAATTTAATATAGCAGACAGCCAAAAAGGTTTGAGCCCGCAGTTCCTCTGATTTTGCACACGCAATCCAATTACCACCTTGTTGATCAACTTTGCTGACGCAAACAGGTTTGCATGCAGTTTTGTACATGCAAACCTTTTGAAGATCAGGCCCTTAGTCTTTTTATTGTTAGATAGTGTTAATAGATCCTACTTCAAGCGTCATGTGAAACTTCCATTTTCCAGTGCTGCTGGTGCTGATCAGATCAGAATAGCCCATTTTTAACCATTCACAATCATGCATATTGTTGATAACAGCATTGATAAATTAGGCTACTAAGGATACTCAGAGAAATAATGTGATTTGTATAGTTACTGTTATAGCTTCATACTAAGACCATTGTAGTATTACTGTGGGTTTCTAATATGCCTTTTATGGCACACAGATACACTCCAGGACAGGGCTGTGGTATGGGTCCAGTTTCTTTACTGTAGCTTCACATGTCTCTGGATAGTTACATCAATCACACTTATAGTGGTAGTTGACTGTCAGTAATAACATTTACAGGCTGACATAATCGAGCACCGACTGCTTGCTCTAATACACCACAGGTTAGAGGTGATCCTCCACATAAATCAACAATAATACGTTTTAAGGATAACACTGGATGAATTATTTATGATGTCATGAGTTGGTTCGAAGTTGGTTCCTTTATTGTGGAAAACCAAACTAGTTCCTTGTTAGAACTAGTAAAGAACTGGCTCTAACACCAGCTCTGGATAAGCACTAGACAAGCCCTGTTGGTGACCCAACGATGCTACTCATTGCTGCAATTTTCCAACAGTGAACTTTTTTAACTACTTTATCATCATCTTAACCCAGTCTTGTCTGTCACTGTTCCAGTTTTCTCACATTTTTTAATTATTGTTAACTTAAGCTTTAAATGGTAAATGGCCTGCACTTGTTGCATTATTAATTTATGGTTCCTAGAAACTTTACAAATGATATAATTATATATTGCCCTGCGATGGATTGGCGGCCTGTCCAGGGTGTACCCCGCCTCTCGCCCATAGACTGCTGGAGATAGGCACCAGCTCCGCGCGACCCATTATGGATGAAGCGGTATAGAAAATGACTGACTGACTGACTGATAATTATATGTTTAAAAATGCTTAGGTTACATTTAGTTTTTTGAGGAATTGTGCAAGAATATTGGAGTAACAGGGGAACACCCATAAATGCACAAGAAGAACTTTCTGCAGAACCACCCTGAAACCTGGTCGTTTTTGCTGCCTGACAACAGTGCTAACAACTGCACCCCACTCAGCCTTATCACAAAATTTAGCAAAACTATTTCCATTAGTTCTTTTTTTTAATGAGTCTAAATTAAAAACCTGGTTAGAGCCTTTTGTATGTCTGTCATTTTATGTACACTTCTACTGTGAAGGACTTAGTGAGATTATTATCTTTAAAAAAGGGCTATATATTCTTAGAGATGCATAGAAAAAGTGGGTGGTGACCACCTGCACTACCACGTTTGCTAATAACAACACTTTTTGACACTGTTAATGAGTGAAGACTACAAGTTAGCTATTTTCAGTATCAGTAATGTGTTTAATCTGAGTGTGAGTAAAGTCAGCTGTAAAAAATATTTTAAAAGGAAACTGGATTTGCCATGACAAGCTGAGACATTTTTGGATTTCATTCATTCTGGGAAAAAGTGAGGGAGGTGAAGTACTAGGAAACAACTTAAGTTGTTTCCTAGTACTTCAAGCGTTGCTGGAGCCTTTCCCTCACCAGATCTTTAAACCTCCCCATGGACCTTGGGAGTTGGTGATGTTGTGCCAGAAACCTTTGAATTCCTAGTAAGTGGGGGAGAGCATTACTTTTTGCAGAAAGCAGGAAGGCTAAATAAATACATGTTTTTTGAGAGAAAGTTCACAAACTAATAAAAAAATCAGTCACATATCTCTTCTGGTGTCCACTGGGAGAGAGCAAAAGTTATGTGCGCCAAAATAAGTTCTCAATCATCATATAAGAAAAAAAAGGAAAAAGAAACTGAATTGGGACTAGAACAGAAAGTAAAAGGCTTAGACAGAACTTGTGCTACATCTCAGAAAGAAAATCTGTCAAATGAAATAAGAAAACTAATCTTAGAACCTAACAGAATACTAATGGCAAGAATGGAATTTCAAATACAAAGATCGGAGCTGGAGAACGTCTTGAATATCAACTGAAAAAAACCCAAAGAAAAGTATGTATTTCAGCAATAACTGACAGTAACAATATACTTATTATGACACTATAGAATTTATATTAAATTATTTTAAATTAAATATTATATTAAATAATTTTTGAGGGAAATTTTTACAAAAGTCTAAACTCAATTAGAATTTATCCCTTCAATTCTGACATTTAAGAATATTTAAATGAAGTTAATCTTCCTAAAGTAAATGAGCAACAGAAAAAGGTTTGTAGAGGTACCTTTATCAGCAAGTGAACTACTTGGAGCAGTTAAAAGTATACCTAATGGCAAAGCTCCAGGACCTGGTGGCTTCTCTGCAGAATTCTACGAAGCGTTCTGGCCACTGGTGGCCCCCACTATCCAACGGATGGTCCCAGAAATTCAGGAAACCTCGTCACTAACATGAATTGTTCTAACATTAATCTTATTCTCAAACCGCATAAAGATCCCACAATTCCATCTAGCTACCGCCCAATATTAATTATAAACACAGATCTTAAAATCATCTGCAAGATGTTGGCCACAAGGTTTGAAAAGATAACCCCTCATATTATAAAACTGACCAGACTGGATTTTTTTAAACTCATCAATCTAATAGACAATTACAACATCCAAACTTTCTGTTGGCTACCTTTTGTAAATTTGGCATATATTTTTGCCATGTAACAGAGTACTATATAGCTCACCCAATGCTTATGTGAAAAAGAAATGAATGGATTTCTCAGAATGCAATATTGAGAGAAGCACCAGACAAGGTTGTCCACGCTCACCTTCACTGTTTGCTATATATTTATTGAACCGCTGGCAAGTCCAGTTGGTCAAGCAAAAATATTTATGGAATACAAACAGATAAAATAATCCACCAAAACATGTTTATATGCTAATTATGTGTTATGTGTTTCTTTCAGGAAAATGCAAACCCCTCTCTTACAGAGACAATAATAAATACGTTTTCAGACTACACTATAAATGAAAGGCTCTTCCTATCCCCTCTAATATTCATCTCTCTCCAATCATTCCTTTACAGGTTGGCAACATCAGGTACCTGGCCATCAATATTTTTCTAACAGGCTGAATGAGCTGACACAATTCTATTATATCCCATTACTCAAATTAATAGAACACCACCTGACACAGTGGAGAACCCTCCCTTTCTCACTCATGGAAAGATTGTCTGCAATTCAATAGAAATTTAACAAACAATATGGAAGGAAAAATATGTCTCAGATATTCCATTTATCAGCCTTTTAATTAAGCAGCATAGCTGTTTTAAAAGCATCAATATCAGTACATCTCTGACAGCCTGGTAGAAATATCTCAAAATGAATACATCTTCAATTCTTTAACGCAGACAGACGCCCATTTGGAACAACCCAGACATCCTGCAAAATAAAAGGGCTCTTAACATGGAACAGTAAATGAAGAAATCATTTAGACGACATATTTGATGGAAAAGCTTTTATACCCTTTTAAAGATTTATACAGCATTGATAAAAATAAATTTGAATATTAACAACTGAAATCTATTGTCCATTCCAAATTTAAGATTAAACAGATATACATAAAACGTCCTCTAGTAATAACTAGCTTCTTTAGACTTTAACCTCCAAAGTTAGTCTGAAAAACGTACATAAAACTTTTAGAAGTGGATTTGACAATCTCACTTCCTATCAGTATATGGGATGTTGATCTACATTAATTTGCAACAGTTTTCAACCCCCTTGGCATTTTTCATCTATTGTCGCCTCACAAGAGGCCCAAGTCCAGAACTCATTTTAATGTTTCCCCTTAAACCATGCGAGTGTTATGGAAGTAGTATGCTTTGGGTCACTGTCCTGCTAGAAGGTGAAGCTTTGTCCCATATTTTTTTGGGCCTTTCAGAAATGGTGTGTTTATACTGACATATCATGTGACACTTATATTGCGGGGGGTTGGCCTGATAAGGTAGCGGGATCTCTGTGAGTTCTTTCAGTGGCAGGCTGCAGCATTCCAGGTGTGTGAGGGAGCATTTTCTGCCACTCCTTTCACCCCGCAGCTGTCAGGCTATATAACAACTGCCGAACTTAAGCACACCATACTGACCTTGGAGCTATATAGTCATTAACTGTGAACACTTCTCTACAGAAATGCAACAAACCATTACCACTGAACATACAATCTCTCTGGGATTGTACTGTAAAGTTTCATATTGAAGGTGTACGGCATTATAGTGCTTCTCTGTTTATTTTGTTTCTTTGCTTAGACTGTTCATATACATACACACACACAAACATATACCTATACATACACTATATATATATATATATATATATATATATATTATATATATACACACACACATACATGGATAGATAGATGGACTTCATTCAACTATACTTGCTGGGATAGTATGCTTTATGTTCGATATATTCTCCAACTGTTTGACTGTACTACTTTATTTATTTTTTTCCACTGCTGTAACACTAAAATTTCTCCTGGTGAGGAATAAAGGAATTCTTACTCTCATTATTAAAAAGGCATGGTAATTCAGTTCAATTCAATTCAATTCAGTTTATTTATATAGCGCCAATTCACAACACATGACGTCTCAAGGCACTTCACAAAAGTCAGGTACATGCATTACAATTAATCCGAATCATTGAACAGTGCAGTCAGATTCTGTTATTTATTCAAATTGGATAAAAAGTTTGTCTATCTAAGGAAACCCAGCAGATTGCATCCAGTCAGTGACTTGTAGCAGTCACTCCTCCCGGATGAGCATGTAGAGACAGTGGACAGTCACTGGCGTTGACTTTGCAGCAATCCCTCATACTGAGCATGCATGTAGCAACAGTGGAGAGGAAAAACTCCCTTTTAACAGGAAGAAACCTCTAGCAGAACCAGGCTCAGTGTGAGCGGCCATCTGCCACAACCGACTGGGGGTTAGAGAGAACAGAGCAGAGACACAAAGCGAACAAAGAAGCACTGATCCAGGAGTACTTTCTATGGGAAGGAAAAGGTAAATGTTAATGGATGTAGCTCCTTTAGTCGTTTCACCTAGAAAGAAAGAACAGATAAACTCTGAGCCAGTTTTCAATGTTAGAGTCTGAAGAGAGCACATAGAGTTAGTTAAAGTAAAAGCTCAGTCAGTAGCTATGTCTAGGAGAGAGAAAGGGTTAAACACTGAAAGACAGGGCAATGTGGATCATCGGTAGAGGGTGAGCATTAAGTTGATGCCAGCAGAAGCTCGGACGATGCCCCTCTCCTGAAAGGTGTCACAGGTAGACACAGAGTCAGGCCAGGTGTAGCTTCTAGGAAGAGAAAAGAGAGAGAACAAAGTTAAAAGCTGAAATAACAGCAAATAATGCAAAATTGAAGAGTAGTGTGAGAATGTAGCGAAGAGGGTGAAAGTGGTCATTATGTCCTCTAGCATCCTAAGCTTATAGCAGCTTAACTACAGAGATAGCTCAAGATAACCTAAGCCACTCTAACTATAAGTTTTATCAAAAAGGAAAGTTTTAATGCCAACCTTTAGCTTGTAAAATTCAAAATCCTTTATAGAATGCACTACAACTTTGAACAAACGATGTTCTAAATGGGTTTAATAACATAAGTCCAAACTTCGTGGGATTTTTACCTATTGACTACAAGCTCTCTGGCACTGTGTGTGTCTATGGCTTTTGGTTCAAAATATGTATGACCTATAAACATGCTAAGTATACGCAGTCCCAGTCTGTCCCTCACTTTGCCTTCTTGGTGACATTACAAAAATGGATGTGGAAACGAATAGATGCCACACCCTTCCTGCGGTTCTAACATTGCAAAAAAAAACAAAAAAAACTTGCATTTAGAACTGGAATAATAAAGAGTTTATATATAAATTATTTTTAAAAATTTTTATCAGATTTTTTTTCTATGGAGACATAATCACTTGGTGGCATACAGGGTATGGGTTTTGACATCCGAGGTTATGAGATGTGAGAATGCTGGGACCGGGGCGGTGCTGTCCCTAGGCAGACTGGCCTATTGGTGCTGCCTTGGGGTGGCAGTGGGTCTGGCATGAAGGTGTTGGTGGTGGGGTGGGGGTGCTGCAGCTGTGGTGGGGTTGGGTTGTGGACTGCTGTGCCCTCTTATCTGGGCTGCTGCTGCTCCTGGCTGGTGTGGGAGGGTTCGGGGCTGGGTGCCTCAGGCGGCTTGAGGCCTTTGGCTGCTCATTCGTGTTGTGTTTTGCAGGCCTTCTACCGCTTTTGCCACTCTTAACAACTGTGCACCTCTAGGTGATAAACTCATTCCCGTACACTCACTCAGCCCAAACACACAAATTTTTACACACACACACACACAAACACACACACGTACGCATGTACACAAACTCCGACACACAAATAATCCAAATAGTTAATGATCATACAAACACAGGTTACTATGACATCAGTGTGGCCTGCCTACTTTTAAGCTTGATTTAGTAAAGTTAATCACACAATTAGGATTACATCTTGAGATATCCTTTTTGTAGAGCAAACCTGCCCTGGCACATGTGGGCATCCAGCTTCTCCATATATGTCGGAAATGTCGCAACAGGAATGTGAGAAAAAACAAATTTTAAATGTGAAGATTTAAAATTGGCTACAGACTTCTAATCAGTGCATCTCAGGTAAAAACATTATGATTAAAAACTGTAACTTAAAAGATAAAATACTGATATTAATGTATAATAATTTGTTATTCAGTCATCAACCCTTAGGCAAAAAACTCAAAGAAAGCACATTCACTCCAAACATTCATTTTTTCCAAGTGGTGAAGAAGGCTTGTAGTGGTAAACTTTAGAGTTTTGGAAGGAAAAAAAACAGTAAACATTTTGATAGAAACAAATAAAATTGTAATGGAAGCACAGCAAAGTAAGTTTTAACTATTTGCTCTGTATTTTATACATCCGATTGAGAGTGGAAAGTTGCTCTGATATCAAAAGGAAGCAAAGAAAAAATAAAGTGGTCAATAAGTAAATACCCAACAGTCTTTTCCAGAAACCACATTTTGTTACATTTGTCTTTACCAGTGTTCTCTCTTCTGTTTTATAGGTGGTATTTTGTGTCTCAGTAAGACTGACAGCATAAGCTGCCTTGAAGGAATGGTGCAGCACATACCTGGAATTTGTAGGTTTCTAAGTTTATAACAGCTTGTGTCCTGGTTTTAAAGAGTGTATAATGTTGTCCCCTGTATAAAATGTAGTTTCTACATGGGCTTTAATTTTCCTATTCTAGAAAAAATAAAAAACTGAAAATATCCCTGCATTTCATGTAAAACTTTCTCCCCTTGCTAAGTTTTTTGTTTGCATCTTTCGTCTACCTTTCCCACAAGTTAACGCCCATCCCTGACCACAGCCAATGGGGGATAATGCATGGTTGATGCTTTACCCTTTCCTTTGAGATGTAAATCTTGTTTTTCTCTGCTGACAACCACGTTCACAGGAAAAGACAACAGCCATTTAAATGACACGCTTGTAGACTTCCGATTACAGCCCTGTCACTTACTCCTACAGTGCGTAAACACATGATGGACCGACATCCACAGTAAGGGAGACAGTGGGAGAGGTTTGCTGAGGTGCGTGGGCTGCTTTTTGTTTGCCTGCAGATGCAAGACCATTGGTTAGAAGGCCTAGCATAAAACAGTTAAACTGACTTAATGCCTTTAGTTAACTTGTCACGCTGCAAAAGGTTAGGAATTATTAAGGATTTTACAGTCAACTAAAGTAGCTGCAGGAACATCTCAATGATTGCAGCCTTTTGATCCGTGTTACATGATACATTTCTGAATTCAGTCCCTTTAGGTTATTATGATTTGGGTTTCAGTGATCCATTCCGTCTTATGATACTGTGGCCTGTAAGAAGACAGCCCTGGCTCTGGCTTTGTCCTCCAGACCAAAAGTGTGATAATTTTAGAGTTCAGTCTCTCACATGGTCTAGAGCAAGGACGGCATTTGGAAATAAACTTGGAATTTAGTTTAATTGCAGTTTACAGATTTAGGAGGGGCAGCGTTCTCTTCTTTATTTTCTTGCATAAATAGAGAGTGACTGGAGGCCAAAGACATGAGGTTTCAAAGCCACAAAAAGAGGTTAAAAAACGTCAGAAGCAGAGTGGACACTTTTGAGCCTGCCTCTTTAGTTCTCTCAAAGGCTTAGCCACAACAGTTTTTTCCCATTCACCAAGTGCATTAAATGTATCATTGCGTCCAGGTAATTATGCCTCTGTTGCAGTCCTAACTGTAACTTATTTTTTTGCCATGATGCAACATTTGCTTATCAGTTTTACACTAATCCATCTAGTCTTTGACCTTACACTTTCACTGGAAGTCTAATCTATGAGTAGGACATAAAAATATCCTAAATAGGGCCACTATGTAGATGAATACCTAATGACAGGTTTGTTGTGATATCGTCCGATCTTAGATTATTGTCCAAATTAAAGACAAGGCAGAAAAGATTATGTCACAGAAAATAACAGATGAGGATCTGCTACAGCTATCTTCAACCTGAATAAATAAATGAAAGTTTGAAGGCTGTTATTAATTATTTCTAGAAAAAGGCATTTATATATTACTTTGTGCTCAATTAGTAGTTTAGTGTGAAATTACAATCACACTTTTTGTATATTACGTTAACAGATTTTTCTGGGATTATTTTTTAATTATAGTACTGAAGCATTAAGCAAGGCCTAGGCTTGTATGTTAATGTAAACATCAATGAAACGACAAAGGGAAAAACAAGCATCAATTCTGCTTCTTACATAGTGCAACATTATGACAGGTGTTTTCTCAAGGCAAACGGGTCCAGTTCATGTAGAGTTACACAGCATGTAATTCATTCCAAATTCAGTTCAAATCAATTCATACATTACATCACATCATTAGATGCAGTGCAATTCGATCCTATTTACAATACAGCACAGAATCAGTTGATCATATAATGTCAAGAAGTGCTCCTTGGATCGGATTCCAGAATGCGGACAGGCAGGAAGCAGTGCGGTGAAATAAAAAAAAGGTTTTAATAAAAAACCAAAAAAGGAAAAGCTCACAGATTAGAAGTCGATGTCAATCCCTCCTCCTGAGCAAATATGTGGCAACAGTGGACAGTAAGCAATCCCTTTTAACACATAAAAACTTTTAGCAGAACCAGGTGCAGTCTCTAAGAGTATTTTACATTTCAATCCCCCCTTTTTTCTTACCTTTTTTCCATGTGTTTATACGTGTTTATTTACACATATGTGTTTATTTATGTTTATAGGTGCCCCTTTCCTGCCCACAGGTGAAGCAGGGAGAAAATCAGGCATGGTACAGGTGAATATGGCTTATTAGAGCAGAAAGAAGGCAGGGAAAAAATAGTCCCACAAAAACACCTGGACTGCAGTCGCAGTCTGCCTGTGATTGCTTGGCGGGTGAGTTGATCCCGTCTGGGTGTGGGGTCGGGGGATCTGGTGTGGGTACGGGGCTTGGTGGTGTCTGCTCTGTTGCACTTGTGTGCGGTGGCTGGGATAGTGTCACTCAGGGCTGTTTCCTTGCCATTTCGGCTTGCGGTGTGGTAGGGACCAGGATGCAGCAAGGATCGGGGGCTGTATGAGGTGGTCATGCTGTGTGCATGTGTCTTCATTTGGTTTTTGGGGGTGGAGCTCTCTTGTCTTCTGGAGGTGAGCACTTGTGGGGAGGGGATTCATGACAGTTGTGTTTGGGGGCATGTGTTTCATGTCTGAGTACTGATTGGGGGTGGCCCTGTGGGGAATTCCACTTTGTGGTTCATGGGGGGTGAGGGGTTTATGGGGTTGAACTTGTAATTCATTGGGAGGTTGGGTCTGTTTCGACCAGGGGCATCTCTGGTTGGCTGGCTTGTCAGGACCTGGTGAACCCCATTATTTTCTTTATTTTTTTGGCCCCATCTCTGGATGAAGTCGGGGGTCGTTGGGGGCTGGAGTCGGGATGGTGGGTCGGGCTCTGAGCCAGGGTCATTCGGGTTTGGGCGGTGCCCAGCCCTAGTATGGACTGGTGGCTTGGGCGGTCTCCACCATTGAATAAAAGGGACCACCTCCTGGGCGCGGTTCTGGTTGCCCCTCTGGGGTATCTGTCCCTGAACCTGGGAGAATAGAGTGTTGTGGGGAGTGGGAGTGAGTGTACGGCTTTTATTTTCGTGAGTCTTTATGTTGGGTGTGTTGGTGTCAGTGTTTTGTATGTGTAAAGATGAGGGTGGGAATGTGTTGTTGTGACTGGGGGTTGGAAAGAGGTTGTGAGGTGGCCCTCCTGGAGCTCCCATGCTCGGGGGGGCCGAGCATGGGGGCTCCAGGACCTGCCTCAGGTCCTAGGGAGCAGGTCTGTGGCTCCCGACGCCAGCTATTGTATATTCTTATGGAGAAACCTTACATTTCCAACTGCTCTCACAAACATTCAAGTGTTTAACAGCTATTCAGAAATACTCTATATTGAGCTGTGGTTGCCACTAAATACATCTTGTATTAATTAGTACCATGTTCCTTGTTGTTATATATGTGTTTATTGTTTGTCCCTGTGGTTTTTCTTTTTTTCTCTCTTTTTCTGTCTCTGATTGTGCAGGTGTAGAAGCAGACATCTAGGGTGTTATCTTGTATTCTCTTTATTCTTCTTTCTCTCTCCCTTTTAACTTTTTGCACCACCTCTCCCCCTTTCTTTCTTCTTTTCCCTTTTTGTTTCCATCCTGTCAATTGCATTTGAAACAACCCCAAAGGAATTTCTAAAAAAGTTTTTTATGTATATAACAAGCGGAGCATTATGGTGAAAGCCATAAGGCTCCACTTGTGTCAGTTAATCTGCTGGCCTTCTTCTTCGCAGTCAGACAAGAGTTCTGAATGGTACTCTGCTGAACAGAACATGTTTCTTAAAATAAAAAGAAAAAAGAAAACAAACTTGAAAAAATGCGAATCATCACAAAAAAGGCCTTCTGTCCACAATTCTATCTCTAATATACTGTATTTAATACCAACCTGAGTGCCTTGTAAGTGAAGTTTGCAGTAACTGTCAGTGTGAAGAGTAGAAAAACACCTTGTGTAAGGAGTGATGTGTGCAGGTTTTACAATGTGTTTGGTCTTCCTTCCCCAGGTTGAAAGTATGTTGTGTGACTGACATGATTAGAGTGAGTTAGGGGGTGATGGAGCGTACAGACCTGAGGCAGAAATCGAGTTTCATGACCAGAAAAGTGCACTGACACTCGTGTGCTTTTCACTTGTTTAATATTTCCTTGTGATGGATAAGTGATCTAGTGTAAAGAGGGAGGGGATCTCCCCAGTTATGAGCAGTCAGTAACACTTTCTTTTATCTGATCTAATTAATGGTGTTTTATTTAATTACTCTTCTTTATTTTGAGTTTATTGCACAGAAACAATAAGCAGTTTTAGCAGCATCTACACAATGTTGACATAGATGTAGTTAAATACTTCAGTATAAGAAATATTTTAAAGACTCACAAATGAGAGGGTCGAAGCTCAGCTGAAGAGCAGGAGATTCTGCGTATGAAGGTATTTTAAAGCGAAGCCTGGAGGGATGATTGGCTGAAGAGGAATGTGGATCAGGAGTTGATTGGCTGGAGCGGAGAACGTAGTGGAGTAGTTAGACAGAGCCGGAAGTGGAGGTGAGTCTTCCAAGTTGAATTTTTGTCAAAACTCCATTATTTAAAAAAGCAGTTCAACAACTGGAAGACTCAGAATATTTTTGGAAAGCACTACTGAATGCAAGCATGTAAATTATGTGACCTCCTTTAAGAAAATCAAGGGCCCCAGCTTTCT